>JAYESD010000007.1:18625105-19825105 GCA_036927565.1 Tuctoria greenei | reverse complement strand
TGCTACAAGCGTCATCTTGCCTCAGTATTAGAAGCAAAAAGGTTCACCTATTCATGTACTTGCTGCTGGTAAATTTTTAGCCCATGCCATGCCTCCTAGCCCTCGTATTTCCATGTTTTCCGATGAACTTTGGGTATCAACAGAGCTAGCTCTCGGCCAAAATTTGTTCTCCACGTTGAGGCATAGCTCGTGCTAGTTAGATTTTGTCCTTCCCTTGTCCTGGCATACCACCTTGATGAAAAACCAAGGGATTTCATCGAGGAACGACACTGGAATCGTCAATTTCCTAGCCGCCGGTTTGAACTCCCCATCTCGCCGGTGAACTCGTATTTCCCGAAATTTTCACCACTCTTGGCACCCACTATCTTGATTCTTAGCTTTCAAGGAACGTTTTGGTGCAATCTCCATGCAAAATAGAGCACCGTAGGGCTCGGCCGACTTCACCGAAACCCTAGGTTCCGCCGCCGCCGTTGATGCCCTTCTCTAGCCATCTTTTGCCGTCGGGAGCCCTACCGTTGAGTTCCCTGTAGATTTCTAGATGGGGGCGGCGAGTTTGGAGGGCCGCTGTGCACTCGAACGGGCGGCGACGAGGGGCCACCATCCGGTGCCGCCGCGGTTGCCCCTAGCGCCGTCGGTGTCGCGAGGTTGACGAAGGCCCATGGGGCCCGACCGTCAGCCTAACGAGCGTGCGCCCCAGATCTGCTGCGGCTCGGTGATCGCGTGTGGCTACGCCCTTAAGTTCTGAGGCCCCGAGTGGCTTCAACCCGATTGGCCCATTTTAAACCTGTGGGCCCAGCCCTTTATTAAAATGCTTCCAATTGGAATTTTGTTACAGAAATTACTTGGAAAATCCATATCTCCTAGGATACTTGTCCGAAAATTCCCATATAATTTTTTTTAGAACCAGGATGATCTGTAATTTCAATTGGTGCACATGGATCTGTATGCAAATTCATAAATTATCCTCAATAATTCCATGAAACAAAATGCCTTTTGAATTAAATACTGGTTCTACCTTCATTCAAAAATTCTAAAATTTATCCAAATCATTTTGAATAGTTCACTTTTGTTCCAGTAAAAGTTTCAGGTCGATTGGAGTTGAATTGGATAGCCAAATTGTGTTTACAATCTCTATGTACCTGAAAATTCCAAAATGTCCAGAAACATTTCAGAAAGTTGTCCAAACATCTAAATTCAATGTCTCATAGTAGAATGATTAGACAATTGTGAAACCAATTTTGTTGTGTCTGTCTTGACCTCATTTAAATAGAAAACAAACTTTTAGCCATGTTAAGGTCCCAGGTTGCCCATGAAAATTCTGGGAATGGTTTTTATACATTGAATTTTATACATCAGAGACTTCCATGAACTTAGCCCAAATTTGGCCACAACCTCATCCATAGTGCCTAGTGTCGTTTCTAAAATTTCCAGGACCAGTGGCAACCATTTAATATACTTAACTGTCTTTCCTTTGAGCTGTGCTATCATACCGATCTTGATTCACTAGCATTATTCTTTGCATATCGAATAGTTACCGAGCTCGAGGAGACCCTGGAGCCACTGGAAGTCATCAACCCAGAGACTAAATTTAATTCTGTCTTGCAGCCTGGCAAGCCCCGGTTTGCATTTAACTGCGTTATAATTTTTATTTCTATCACACTTTATGGGTTAGGATGTATGTGCATTAAGTCTAGGATTTTCTTAGAGTTGTCCACATGCATGACCAGAGAACCCATGAGAGAGGGGTAGATGGTTAAGTCCTCGTGGTGTCCATGCTATGCTTAATGTTATAGTTGCTTCAGTAGAAGCCGAGTAGTTGGAATCTACTAGTGAGTTCAGGAATTGGGTTCACACGGGATTGGTCGAGTGAGAGAATCACCATTTGGTAAAATATGAGACCGGGCCTGTGAGCTGTAGCTGTGCCTGTGTTGGTCAAGGACCGATCTGTGTGCGGTCCTATTGAGCAAGTTTGAATGTACCGAAGGCATACTGGATATATGGGACCAAATAAACCGATGTAACTTGTCCACCTTAGCATCGAGGCATACCCCACCGCCTTATGGGATACCTTAGCTGCAAGGTGTAAACCTGCCAGCGGGTACGTCGTACTCCATGTGCGGGCCTCCTGCTCGTAGTGGTGGGACCGGTTCGGCGTGTAGGTAGCGGGTGAAAGGTTGCTGCATACAACATGAGTGGAGTGTGCCGTCGCAGCTCCGAGTGTGGGTGTATGTGTCGTGCTATTCAGGTATCCCTGCAGGTGCATATCGATTCGAGTCGCTGTCCCTCAGGGTTATTGAGTACCGCTTGTTCACTAAGTCGTGACGTAGCTAATTATTTGGAGTTGAATATTATTGAATCATGCTTTATGGACTAATTATGTATTGATGCTTGTATGTTTAGATCAGATTGTTCACTAAATTTCAGATTCATGAAGCTTTAATTTGCTTCTAAAAGCTGAAAGTAATGACTAACATTTAGGCGAGTCTTCTATTGTAAACTGCCATTCTATATTACGTTTATCCTGCATATAGAGGTTCATGCTTAGTGGAGACGGTTAAGTCTTGCTGAGCCTTCGTGCTCACAGTTGCTGTTTTAAGTTTTTGCTGCAGATGATGATGTTTATGATGAAGGGTTCACCGGTGAGGCGTTGCCCCCGTTGAGGTACACGGCCGAGTGGGAACCCTGCACGCCGCCGTGATGTTTTCTGTGTTCTGCTAGTGTGATTCCATTCTAGGGCTGAACGAAATAACTTTTGCATTGCTTAGACTTGAGTGTCGAGAGCTATGAACTTATCTTCCGTTGTAGTGTCTTTAAATGTATATTATTTGTAAAAGACAAAGCTTGTATAATACTATGTTGTTTTATTTAATACGATGTACCTTTTTTTGTGTGCAATTGTGTGCCGCATCGCACGACACCACCCAATTGCGATTCCTATAATGTGTTGACCCCGGTCCCCACAGTGTTGCCATATGCACCTAGTGCCATGCCGGATGAGATGGGTCAAGGAAGATATTGGCAGGTTCTATGGCCCATGTCAGGATAAGCTCAAGCCTGGTCATCCTACCACTGCTGAAGGCATTCGCAAGGCTCGTGCCCCATTTAATGTCGATACGTATTATGCTCCAGAGATCGAGCGCAGGCGGGTTCGTCTTGACCTCGATTGTCGAGGGTCGGTAGGCTCATTGTCATCCCCAACGGCTGGGGACCAGGCCTTCTTGTCACCAATCTCATTGGTCGGGTGCCAGGATAGTAGTCGGGTATGGGTGTGCATCATACCTTGTTGAATCCAAGCTTGGGGTATAAAAACTTTTCCTCACCTCGATAGTCAGGGTCCCATTTTCTGACCCATGCTCTGTGGTAGCTGAGATACAAAATCTTGTCAGATATCCATCACCATGGTTCCATCATGATCACCATCACCATGCCTTCCATCTTGTGCTAATCACCATCACCATCGTGCTTGATGAGACCTTCATATATGTGATTCTAATACATCTAATAGTTACAAATAAATTATGTGAAAGATCAAGCATCCAGTGTTTTCAAATCGCTCTGGACGCCTAGGCACTTGTCAAGCATTTTGATGCCGATATGGCCGCCTAGGAGTCTAGGTGCAAGACTAGATCGGTGTCGGATGGTTATGGTGGAGGAGGAGGTAACGGCTAGCGGACAACATCAATGATGGGATGAAATTTCAATAGTGTGGCAACTGGTGGCCTAGCGCTAGGCCTAACATTAAACCGACTCAATATGATTCAGATGAGCCATCCAATGAGATACTACTGTTCTCTTTTAAGATGGGGCCACATAAAAGACTCTTTCACCCAAACCCTACCCTAACTATTTCTTACCATCACATTTTCTCCTCCCACTAGTGACGGCTCAGTGACCAATCGAGCTACAGCGTGATGATGGGTTGGGTGGGGGCATGGCAATGGGTCGGGCAGTGGCAGCGATGCGGCAATGGGGCAGGTGGAGGCGCAACGACGGGGCTGGCAATGGCGATGGCACTGGCGTCAGACAGACGAGATGATGCTCCCTGACGCTCTCCACCGGACGACTAGATGACTAGGCAACACCTAAAAAATACTACAAGTATCACAGGTCGACACACATGCCTTTATTATATTCGTCATTTGAATCAGCTACATGTCATACTTTCCACACTTGCTGAGTACGACATGTACTCACTCTTGCAATTCCCCCACCAACAGTTGCAGGTCAGGATTGGGAGTTTAACAATTAAAATGCGTAGTTCTAGGCCGTGTCTACCATCAGCTTTGCCTGTGGAGTGTTGGAGCTGCGCTATACCCTATTTTCTTATGCTGCTTAGTTTCTTAGTTTGCTTGTTTAGTTTATTTCCGCTGCATTAGTTGAAACCTGGGATTAATATTCATCAGAGCTTGTATTCGAGGATAGTATGATTTGTGTAATAAAAGTACTTAATTAATTTTTTGTGGTAATTTTCTTTATATCCTTTTGTGAGTGCACTCGTGTATGTGTGTTGAACGTCCTGGGCACACATATGTGTTCACTTGGTTCATCTTCGGAATCGGGTGTCACAAATTGGTATTGGAGCCACAGGTTGACCGTAGGACACTGCCTAGATAGAGTCGACACTTTAGAGCACCTAGGAGGACTCAGGAATCGAGGTGTTTTTGCTTGATGTGTTGTTTGCTATATATTGTTTTCTTGTGTGCTTAATAGAGGATATTGGGATGCTTTAGCATTGCCATATCCACATAGGCTAGTGTAGTTAGTGGCTTAGTTTCATAACCCTTGATGCCTATAGTTGGGGACGTTTTCTAAATTCTTATCTCTTGATTTTCTTTAGACGGTGAGGAATCACAACTAGAGGGATGGCAATGATGAGGAGGAGAACAATGGAGAACCTTTGAATAACAATGGACAAGGACCTGCTCATGGAGCTATCAACATTGAGCAGCAATGGGCTATGCAAAACCAGCTCATGCAGACCATGATACAAACTATGGGACAGCTGCAGGCTGGTAACGTCAACAATCAGCCCCACATGCCTCCACCACCACCCCCATATCCTCATAACCGCTTGGGAGAATTCATGAGGACTAGGCCACAAACTTTGCTCAAGTTGCTGACCCTATGGATGCTGATGATTGGCTCAAGTCCGTGGAGAAGAAGCTAGCTATTATCCAATGCAGCGACCGGGAGCAGGTTCTATTTGATTCTCATCAACTAGTTGGAGCAGCTGCGGATTGGTGGGACGCTTGTTGTAATGCTCATGAGAATCAGGAGGGGATTTCTTGGGCCAAACTCAAGGAGAGTTTCCATTCTCATTATGTGTTGGAAGGTGTCATGATCTTGAAGAGGCAAATATTTGAGAACTTAAGGCAAGGAAGGTCAAGTGTGAGTGAATATCTCAATAAATTCACTCAACTCCCAAGGTATGCGCCTGAAGATGTTAGTCGGGACAACCAGAAGCAATATTTGTTCATGAGAGGCTTGAACAATGAAATCTAAGTGCAATTGCTGAATTGTGACTATGCCAACTTCCAGAAGCTTGTGGAGGAAGCAATTTTTGTTGAGAACAAGGTTCATGAGATGGAGCTATATAACTAGAGGAAGGCACCATATCATGGACAACAACAAGGATGTAATGTGCACCCTCGCCTTGCAACGCCAAATGCTCCTTATTTCAGCTCCTCTGCGCCTGCTCATCGCCCTGGATATGCACCGCGCCCAACTCAATTTGTGCAGCAGCGCCCTGTTATGCAAGCACCTAGGCCTCCAATGCCTTTTGCACCTCATGCCAACTTACCTAGTGCAAATGTTCAAAATCAAGTCCGTCCAAATTCTGGTGCAGTTAATAAGTGCTATACTTGTGGAGAAGCTGGACACTTTGCACATCAATGTCTTAAGTCAGGCCTTGCTCAAGGAAGCAATGCATCGAGGCAAAACCCAAGACCCGATGGAGGACATCCACAAGGAAACCGTGGACAGCAGAATTTCGCTCGTGGCAACATAAACCACGTCTCTACGGAGGATGCTCAACAAGCAGATGACGTGGTGATTGGCATGTTTCTCGCAAACTCCAACCCGACGACTATGTTATTTGATTCTGGAGCATCGCATTCATTCATTGCATTGAAATATGTTGCCAAGTATAGTTTGCCTATCTCTCATATGATGTTTACTCTATTGGGTAAGTCTTCTGTAGGAGAGATGAAGACAAATATAGTATGTCCAAAAGTAAGCCTTAGAATAAGGGGGGCAGACTTCTCCGCCAACCTTATAGTTTTGGATTCTCAAGGATTAGACATTATACATGGTATGGACTGGTTGAGGAAGCACAATGGAGTCATTGAGTGTGCCACAAAGACGGTGAAGTTAACCAATGAGGAAGGGATTGCCGTGGAATTTGAAGCATCTGAACACGCACCAAAGCAATTGGAGCTGAATCATATGGATGGGGCCGCAATAGAGGAGATACCGATGGCGTGCCTCTGATTCTGTGTGAGCCACATGTCACCATCCTCTGATGATATCAGAGGCAACTTGGGAGCTGGAGGATGATCACATGAAGGAATTTCTCTATCTCTTCTCTTCTGTGTCGAATCTCGAGGGTGGGATTCATTTTTTCAGTGGGGGGGGTAGGTTTGTAACACCCTCATTTGCATCATGCCCTGCATCCATCATTAAAGATGTTTAACATTAATCCACATAAAAAGAAACAAGTTTAAGATGAATTAGAAATAAAACCGCACTTAAGAATTCTGCGAAGTGCGGACTAGTCCGTTTTTGTTACGGACTAGTTCGATTTCTCTCTGACCACACTCGGACTTGTCCGTTTTTCTACGGATTAGTCTGTTTTTCTCTCTGGATACTTTTGGACTTTTCCGGTCCTGTGCGGACTAGTCTGGTGTTCCAATTCCTTGAAATTTTTGCTAAGTCCCTAGACTTGTCCGGACTAGTTCAGTATTCTAGCGGACTTGTCTGTTTTCCCCTCCAGCTAAAGTCGGACTTGTCTGATTTTGGCCAAGACTTGTCTGTTTTTCCCCTCTGGATAAGTTCGGACTTGTCCAATGTCCAGTCCGGACTTGTCCAACATCTCTGTCTAACTTTGGCTAGTCCGGCCCTTTTGAGACATGTCTGATAAATCACGACTCTGAGTCGATCTTTTGTGTCATGACTTGTTTCTTGGGTTTTACGTTAAGTGGGCCTAGGGATGTCGTGTCTAACTCTTTTAGAGCCCATGTGGTACTCTAAACCGACCACTAATCATCTCAAACTCAAAATCCATCTAAACCAAGCCTCCACGTCTATATAAACAACCCCACCCCTTGGCTTGACATCTATTTGCCACTTATCCATTACACCCAAACCCTAGCTCGTGGGTAGCCGCCACCAAGGAGGGAGAAGGAGGTCCCATGGAAGAAGAAGATGATGAGGGAACAAAAGAATATCAAGATCTCCATCAAGATTCGTTCTACATCACCAATTCATCTCCAACTTCTTCATAATCCCTAGATCTTCAAGATCCAAGTGTTGCCTCCAAGATCCTTGATTCATTGGAGTTCTAAAATTCTGGTATACCTTCTATTCTCTTTTCCTTACATGAATACAACCCCGTTTCCCCATAATTCACGTCGATCAAGAAAACCCTAGTTTGCTAGTACTGCAAAGTGCGGACTTGTCCAGTCCCTAGCGGACTAGTCCATTTTTTCTGGTTATTTTTGTTGAATTAATTCTAAATTTGATCGAATCAACTCCAAACCTGTGTAGACTTATTACTAACCATGGTAATTGATCAATAGACATCATTAACAACTTATTAACTAAATTTTGACTTGCAATTGCATTAATCATGCATATCATGTCATATTGAGTAATATTTGTGCACTCTTTGATTGTGTTTCTTGTCTTGTATGTTTATTGTGCGGATTAGACGGATATGTGCTAGAGAGTGCCGAGGAGGATGTCAAGCACCAAGAGTTTGAAGACTTTGACACGAACAAATCCCAAGAGCATGGCAAGTGTCCTTGATCATATTGATCCAGTGTTTAAAGTAAATGTTTTGTTTACAAAACTGCATGCTTGTGTCAATTTGATTGGAATCCTATGAAACGAAATTTACTAGATTTGTTTGACCACCCTTGTCACCTATAATACGTGGTAGAGAGTCAGGATGGGATCTTTATTTTTTTGCTTTGCTTAGTTAATTGGGATGGGAAAACAACACTACACATTTTAATATGCATTTATGAGATTATGATTAACAAGAACTGGTTAATATGATATGGTAATGGGTGATCTAAGCAAGCATGGTATGTGGATGGGTTGGATATTTTGGTGGTTTCACTTGCTTTAGATCTATGGACCGATTCATGGAGTGACCATCAAGGATTTACAGTGCCACCATGAGGCCAAGTATGCGTGTGGCGTAGTTGATTGATTAGGGCTTTGCCAGTGCTTTTAAGACCATTAAGGATGCTCGGAGAAGGGGTAGTCGGATTGGTTTTGTTGATGATTGGTGGGACTACCCTGAGATCCGAATGGCTCAAGAGGGGGCCCTTGATTGAAGATGTGCTCTATAGGAGACATCGCCACCACTGAAACCTCAGTGGGGTCTATATAGGCTAGTAATTTCTTTGTAAAGGCTATTTTGTGATCTCTTGGCCACACACGGACGGAAGCGTGAGACAGCATAATAGAGGTTCTAGTCATCGAAAGGTAATGAAATCAGAAACACGTAGTTAAAGTGGTACAACCTCTGCAGAGTGTGTCTAAAAACTATCATGATAGCCGTGCTCTCGGTTATGAGCAACTTGGACCCTGATTAGAGGAAACTTTGATTTTGGATGGTTATTGTTTGGTAATGGTTGTGGTTGGTAATATGGTTATGGACGGTTATGAATTAAATTTTGATATTGATTATGGTTTTTGGTAATGAGAAATCTGGAATATGGATGATGGTAATGAATTATGGATTGATATTACGATAACTATATGGCTTATGATGGGTTTATTTCACATACGTATAATGTATTTCTTTTTTTTCAATGTTTCAATGTACTTTTTAGCACTTAGCCTTTATTATATTCGTCATTTGAATCAGCTACATGTCATACTTTCCACAATTGCTGAGTACGACATGTACTCACTCTTGCAATTCCTCCACCAACAGTTGCAGGTCGGGATTGGGAGTTTAACGATGATAATGTAGAGTTCTAGGCCGTGACTACCATCAGCTTTGCCTGTGGAGTGTTGGAGCTGCGATATACCCTATTTGCTTATGTTGCTTAGTTGCTTAGTTTGCTTGTTTAGTTTATTTCCGCTGCATTAGTTGAAACTTGTCATTAATATTCATTAGATCTTGTATTCAAGGATAGTATGAATTGTGTAATAAAAGTGGTTAATTAATTTTGTTATGTGGTAATTTTTTATATATCCTTTTGTGAGTGTACTCGTGTATGTGTGTTGAACGTTCTGGGCACACATATGCGTTCACTTGGTTCATTTTCGGAACCGGGTGTCACATACACGGATCGCATCTATGGAACCACTATGAAATTCTCATTGGATTGATCAAATAAACCCAAATTTTAGCCATACAGAATGCCACGATTTTTAGTAGATCATTCTCATTGATGAACATGAATTGTGTTCATGAGAAGATCGCTCCATATGATGTAGATCCGTTGCCTCATTTTACTAACTATACACACGACTAGCTCCGATGGTGATTCCAGCAGGTAGCAACATGTCACGCACACAGCGAAGAAGGAGCACGAACTAATCCTTAAGTCATATGGTGCAATCTACTCTAACCTATTCCAACCCCTTATGATCTCATAAAGTCGTGCAATAAAGATTCATCACATAAATCGAATTGTAATAGATTGTATCTATTAACATCAATATCACTTATATGAGCAAGATTCGAACTAGAAACTACGCAAGTCATCTCTTATGTCGTTGTTAGAAATTGCGCGGTATGCTACTCTAGCAATACATCTTTCACATCACCCAGGAAACATTCTAGTAAATGGATCATAGATTGTCACCTCTAGATGCACAGTGTCGCGGAAGAAGAATTGGAACGGACGGTCCAATCTTAGATGCATGTTGGTGTAAAGGAAGTGGTCGATCACGATCGTCTCTTTCTCGTCCACGTCCCAGCAGCAACTCTTCGTCGTTGTAGCCAATCAGCATAGCAGCAATAACCACTACAGGAAACCCGATCACAAACGACGACCAAACTTATTTGCAACGGTGCCATAGTTAGTTAAATAATTTACGACAAATGATCTAAGTTGTTGTAAATAAGCACCTTATTTACGTTGGTGGACCTAAACCATTGTAAACAAGTGCTTATGTATGAGGGTACTTTCGGCTGTCGTATGTAACTACCTAATTACGACGCCCCACCATCGTTTATTCATTAACCATTGTAAATACAGGCATACTACTAATCCCGACGCGCTGTGATTCATCTTGCTCACTCATTCACTTCACGTCTGTGCCTCCACTCGCCACCGCACCTCCACCTCCCGCCCTAGCGTTGCCGCCGCCTCGCGCTGCGCTATCTCTACCATAGGACTGCCGCCACGTGCCCTCGCCGCCCTCGACTCCACGTGAGCCCTAGCATCGCCACCACACAGGCCACACGGTCGTCGAGGTAAGCCGCCCCACACTCTCCACCTGGCAGGCCCTCACCTCGATGCCCCCCACCGTGTCGCGCTCTCCCCAACCACAGTGCCCGCACCTCCACCTTGCCGCCCTAGCGCCCCCCATCTCACCTCCATCCACCGTGGCGACACTCTCTCTCTCCCCCGGCTGGCCTCTTCTACCCTGCTCCCCAAATCCGAGCTCCACCGTGACGATTGCAATTTTATTTATTTATTCTTAATGTGTTGAATTAGTTAGGTTAATTCCTTATTATGTTGATTAGTTAATTTATATTTAGATTAATTGTTAGTGGGGTGTTTAGTGTGTCATTTAGATGATTAATATCTTGTTTATATGACATTCTTCTATTATTGTTTAGATTATTTAGTTAGGTTAATGTTGACAGTCCTTAAATGCTACATTTGACCGTCAATTCACCACATAAAGATTATAAAATGAAGAACACAACATATTGGTAGAAGTTAAAAGTAACAAATTCCACAAATGTTTGTTTCCATTCGCATGCAGGTGAATTAAGCTCCAAAATAACCAAGAATGCAAGGAGCAATCCTGAATGTTGCCATTCGACTAATCAGGCAATGACATGTGGCATCACATGGATCCATGACTCATCCTCAGAAGTATCTGTAACACCCTCATTTTCATGCATCATGCATTGCATAGGTTCATATACATGTTTAACATTGATCCACATAAAAGGAATGAGTTTAAAATGAATTAGGAGCAAAACCGCACTCAAAAGTTCTAAGAAGTGCAGACTAGTCCGTTTTTGGTGCGGACTAGTCCGATTTCTCTCTGATCTTACTCGGACATGTTTGTTTTTGCTGCGGACTAGTCCGGTTTCATCTCTGTACAATTTTCGGACTTGTCCGGTCCATTGCGTACTAGTCCGGTATCTCGATTCCTTGAAATTTCACCAAGTCCCTAGGCTTGTCCGGACTGGTCCATTTTCCGCCGGAATTGTCAGTTTCCTCTTTGACTAAGTTTTGACTTGTCTTATATTGTGCGGACTTATCAGTTTTTCCTTCTGACTAATATCGGACTAATCTAGCCTTGTGTGGACTTGCCAGTGATCACGATTCCAAGTTGATCTTTCATTCCACAACGTGTTATTGGGTTTGACCTTAAGTGGGCCTAAGGACGTCATGTCTAACTCATTTGGAGCCCATGTGGGACCCCACACCGGCCTCCATGCTCTCTAAAACCGACCTCCATTGAAACCCTATCCCTCCACCTCTATGTAAACAACCCAACGCCCGAACCTTACATCATTTTGACTCAATTGAAAGACCACCAAACCCTAGCTCGTGGATAGCCACTGCCAAGGAGGGAGGAGATCCAGAGCAAGAAGAGGAGGAGGAGGAAACGAAAGAAGATAAAGAGGCCAAGATATCCTTCAACCTTGTGTTCTTCATTAACAATTCACCATCAAGTTCTCTTCATCAACCCTAGATCGTCAAGATCCAAGTGTTGCCTCCAAAACCCTAGATTCATAGGAGTTCTAAACACCTGGTATACTTTCTACTTCCAATTTCTCACGTGAATTCAACCCCGTTTCTCCAAATTCACGTCGATCTAGAAAATCCTATTTTGCTGGTTCTGCGAAGGGCGGACTAGTCCAGTCCCAAGCGGACTATTCCGGTTTGGGTGACTGTTTTCTGCTAAATTAATTCTAAATTGATTCAAATCAATTCCACACAAGTCCAAACTTGTTAAAAACTATTAGAACTAGATAGTAAACATTATTAACAACTCAATAACTAGTTTTGCTTCGTATATGCATTAATCATGCATGACATACCATATTGAGTAATATATGTGCACTTATTGATTGTAAATCTTGTCTCGTATGTTTATTGTGCGTTTTAGACGGATTTGTGTTAGAGGGTGCTGCGGAGGACCTCCAGCACCAAGAATCTGAAAACTTTGACCCAAACCAAGACCAAGAGCAAGGAAAGTGTCCTTGAACATATTGATCCTGTTTTTACAATAAATGTTTTGTTTTCAAAACTACATGCTTGTGTCAATCTGATGGGAATTCCTATGTTAGGAAGTTTACTAGCTTTGGTTAACCACCCTTGTCACCTGGAATACATGTAGAGAGTCAGGATGGGCTTTTTACCTTTGCTTTGCTTAATTATTTGGGATGCGAAAACAACTATACTAATTAATTATGCATTAATGAGAATATGGTCAAATGAACTGGTTAATATGATATGGTAATGGGTAATCTAAGCAAGCATTGTATGTGAATGGGTTGAATGTTATGGTGGTTTGCTTGCCTTGGATCTAAGGACTGATTCATGGAAGAATAGGCCGGGACTACAGTGCCACCACGAGACCAAGTATGATTGCGGCATAGCTAATTAATTAGTGTATTGCTAGTATTGCGCAGACCATTTGGAAGAGCGGGGAAGGGGAGTCGGATTGGGTTTGTATGAGTGGCGGTACTCCCTAGGGTCCAAATGGCACAAGAGGGGGCCCTTGGTTGAAGATGTGCTCAATTGGAGGCACTGCCACCGGTGAAACCTCAATGGGTTTGTACATACTAGTAATCCCTCTGTAAAGGTTATTTTGTGATCTCTTGGACACACACCAACGGAAGTGTGAGACGACATAATAGAGGTTCTTAGTCACCGAAAGGTGATGAGATCACAGACACGTGGGTAAAGTGGTACAACCTCTGTAGGGTGTCTTAAAAATTATCATGATAGTCGTGCTCCCGGTCGTGAGCAACATTGACCCTCACATGATTAGAGGGAACTTGGGGTTTGGGATGGTTTGTACTGGTTATGATTGATAATATGGTTATGGCTCATTATGGATTGAGTTATGGTATTGGACATGGTTAATGGTAACAGAGATGGATGTGGAGTATGAAGTTATACTATGGTAATCATTGTGATATACGATGGGTTTACTTCACATACATATAATACACTGCTTTTCAAGTGTTCTAATGTACTTTTCAACACTTAGCCTTTATTAATGTCGTCATTTGAATCAGCTACATGTCATACTTTCCACACTTGCTGAGTATGACATGTACTCGCCCTTGCTATCCCCCCACCACCAGTTGCAGGTCAGGATTGGGAGTATCACGATGTTAATGGGGAGTTCTAGGTGTGCGTGCCGTCAGCTTTGCCTGTGGTGTTGCTTGGAGCCGCGCAACCCTATTTTCTTAAGCTCATATTTAGTTTATTTCCACTACATTAGTTCGAACTTGTCATTATCATTCATTAGAGATTATTAGAGGATATTATGAATTCTATAATAAAACTGGTTAATTAATCTTTTTCTGTGGTAATTTTCCGTATATCCTTTTGTGAATGCACTCTTGTATGTGTGTTGAATGTCCAGGTCACACATATGTGTTCACTTGGTTCTTTTTTGTGACCGGGTGTCACAATATTCGAGGAGATCCAACGGTGATACACACGGGAAGGGGGTCAGGGCCCACCTGGCAGCCAACACGAGAAAAAAAAAGTCCGGGGGGGGGGGGGGGGTTAGGACCTGGTCGGCCGACCCCCTGTATCAATCAACTTGGCCCTGGCGCCAAACTTGGTCAGCCTCCACGTGTTGGCTCCTCATGGCTTCCTGATGGTAGTAACAACTGGTTCGCGTGCTAATCGTGGCACCAAACTGACTCAACTCTTGTATGAATAACCCCTCACTCCCTCACTTCTCCACACACCACATGTTTGAGAATAGTACTCCACTCATAAGGTCTAGAGCTGCCCAAGTGGCTAGCCAAGTAGAAGGAGAGTGGGAGGAGCTAGGAGAAGAAGGTTTTGGTTTGTCAAGTCCCTCTTCCACAATTGTACCTCTATGGAAGTTCTGCCGGAATTGAGTAAGAAACTTTCATGAATTCAATACTAGTTTGATTTCTATTCCATAGTAGTTTGCTTACGTAACTGCTTGTGGATTTACTACTTTAATTTATCAGAGGCTCTAGTCATAGCTTTGCATTCGAAACAATTAGAGTTGTGAATTAGAACTTAAGTGTGGTGCTTAAGTTAGAATTCATCAGTAGATATCTCGTAGACCCACAGATTGAAGAGGTACACACTAGGTGGTGACAATCCTTTCTATTTTCAGTAATCCTCCACATTCAGCAGTGCCATAGGCTCGTGGCAAGAGTCGTTTTGGTGTTGCCAAGGGTAAACTTGTGCCTAAAGAAAGCACCTGCCGTAGAATACTATGACCTAGATTTCAAACCATTGAATTCCTCTCAAATTCTTGCCTAACAAACATATTTCGTGTCCTTGGGAGAACAAGCTAGAAGATCTCATACACGTTATGTGGATTCGATACCCTTGGGAACACTCTTTAAGGGAAAGTGCTACATTGGTAGTTCCGTGCGCTTGCGGATTGTTCTGATTTCGTAAGAAATACCAACAAGGATTTCTGGCGCTGTTGCCGAGGAACGGTTGTTGTTGATCCACAAACCTTGTTCACCCTCATACCTATTTTCTTTTCTTTACTTCTTACCTTTTCACCACCAATATGGAGAAGCACACCATTCTTTCATATTATGCCGCAATGGCTGAGTTCTGTGAGCCACCGCCGTTGGCAGAATCTATTTGCTCAATCAGCTATGAACTCCGCTCTGGCTTCATAGTCATGGTTCGAGAACAATCCTTCTCAGTAATGAATTGTGAAAACCCTTACCACCATCTGCGAGAGTTTGAACAATTGTGTTCTTGACTTTTAATTGAAGGCATGACACAAGAAACCCCTAAATGGAAGTTTTCTCCTTTTCTCCTAAAGAAAAAGCTAAACAATGGTACACCCATAATGTTGGGAAAACAAACGGTAATTGGAGAGAATTAAGAGAAAAATTTTGTCTTGTTTTCTTTCCATCTTCCCAAATTGTTCCCTTACAAATGGAAGTACTAGGCTTTCAACAAATGGAGAAGGAATCAATAGGTGCAGTTTGGTGTTGATGTTAGTTATATACCAATTTCGACCATCAATATTGCTTTGAATACTACCAAATCACCATTTTAACAAGGTCCGACTCTAGGTCTGAGCTCCTGCAAGGTCCGACGATAGGTCCAGCTTGTTTTGGGTAGCTCCGGCAAGGTCCAACGTAAGGTCTAACTTACTTTGTCTAGGTCCGACTGGCTTTGTCTAGGTCCGACATGTTTTGGTTAGGTCCAACTTGTTTTGTCTAGGTCCGACTTGCGTTGGCTAGGTTCAACTTCTTTGTCTAGGTCTGACTTATTTTGGATAGATCCGACTTGTTGTGGGTAGATACGACATGTTCTGGTGCAAGGTCCGACTATCTTTGGTAAGCTCCGGCGCTAGGTCCGACTATCTTTGGTAAGCTCCGGTGCTAGGTCCTGCTAGCTTTGGTAAGCTCCAGTTCAAGGTTCGGTTAACTTTGGCAAGGTCCGGTGCTATATTAAAATGGTTCTGCTTTAAACTTCCAAAATTTTGAACGTGCTTTTTGGATTATGGAAAGCTTGCTTAGTATTCTTTTACTAAGTTTTGGTGTGTTTTGGCAGTTATGGCTGATATCGTTTTGCTGTAGTTTGCAACATGCTTATGTGAGGTGCTCACATAAGCTGTTGTGGTTTCGGAACTAACGTGAGTCAATTCAAGGACTTGTGCTTGGAAGTATTGGTTGTTTATTCATGTGCAGGTGTTGCATGAGTTCAAGACATGACTAGTGACGGAATCCACTGAACTAGTCATAGGGAGAAGATGAGGTTTAACAACCAAGTTCGAGAGGAATTGTGGTTGAGTTGATCGGGAGGTCGCCCAGCATGGTTCAATAAAGAACAATGCATATGAAGGTATTGTGGATGTCGTTGGAAGGTGTTTGCACATGTGCAAGGAGTGCATGGACGTGGCTACATGGTTCTGAGGCGTGATGAAGAGATGTGGACATAAAGAATTGGTCGTAAAGGTCCAACCGACTAGGTTATGGACTCAGGTTGCGGCTGAGTCGGGTTTGACTCAATTATGGAAAGATTTGAGTTGGTTATGATAGGATTTCGTACGGGTCACAGAGTTGAGTTGTTATAGGAATGTGGGATACGTTCCTATGTTGTTTGGAAGTCTTAAAATTGCTTCTTTTTGTGTATGGAAGAGTCTTGAGCAGTTATGAAATGTTTCGGTTAAAACGGAGTTGGATTTGAGTCTTAGTTAGGATGGGGTTGGCCTAAGGGCTGGTTATATAAGCAAGGGAGGCCAGAACTCGTGATGCATGACTTTGGGTCTATTCCTTTTGTGTTTTAATCAATAAAATTCGTAGTCTAAAGGAGATTGTGTGCCTTGTTCGTTCGACTTGTTTTTGTCAAGTCTTTCTCATCGAGTTTCTGCACAACACTACCTTGCTTTGTTGGTTTTATCATAAATCGAGTTTTACAGATCCAATGGTTGTGATTCTTTTTGGGTTGTCCTCATAACTTGATTTTATATCATCTATGAAAATTTTACGGTTATTTGATTTGTGATTTTTGATCTACACGAGTTTATTTGCAGTGTTGCAGATCTGGTTTTTCATGGGTAGAACAGATTGACCTTCGTTCAATCTTTCGATCGTAACTTGAGTTTTTCTTGACGGTTTTTTCGTGATTCTTGTTGTTGTGTGTTTGTGAATTGATTCTCCAATATCTATTCTGGTTTTTTTATGATTGGTTGCGTTTAGATTAGTCGCACATACGATTTCTTAACAGATCGATTTTATACCGAGGAGGTTTTGTTGCATCCGCTGAAAAGTTTTAAAATCTACCATTCACCCACCCTCCGTAGATTTTCTTGTGTTATTCGATCCTACAATTGGTATGAGAGCCATGATGCTCTAATCTTTGTGATTTGCATATGTTTTTGAATAATCATATGGCAAAATATTTTGCAAAACCTTGTGCGTTTAGTGGTATTGATTTTCAGGTTTGGAAGGCATGTATGGAAGCCTTCATCCAGGCGCAGGTCTTTGCAATATGGGAAAAAGGTGTACAAGTCCTACGATGTGCCGTCAAACGATCATGTTATGACTACAAATATGAGAGACTTTGACAGCAACAACATGGCTCGGAACTTGATCATACAAGGATTAACTCAAAACAACTTCAACCGTCTTGCACACCTCCGATCTGCGTATGTGTGTGGAAAGCACTTTGTGACTACCACGAAGGCTCCAACACAATCAAGGAGGTAAAGCAACATATTTTCAAGAAAAAACATATGCGCTTTGAGATGCAACCAGGTGAGTCCATCGATGATCTCTTTGCTCGTTTTAATAAAATTTTCAACATCTTGCATAGCGTAAATGTTAATTTTTCAGATGCTGAGAATGCTAGGCAATTACTAAGTGCATTAGACATGTCAATTTGGAAGATTAAAGTTACATCTATTCGTGAATCTACACTGATGAGTACTCTTACTTTAGATGTTCTATATTCTAAATTGAAAACTCATGAAATTAGCATAATCTCACGTAAGAACCCCAGCAAGTCTCTTGCATTCGTTTCTCAACGTGACATGACTAGCTCCAGCCCATCTTCATCTTGTGGAACACTTGTTTTGTTGTCCTGTCTAACCCTTGAACATATTGAAGAGTTTTCAGAGGAAGAACTTGCACTCATCTCTACCTAGTTCTCAAAATCATTGAAAAAGGTGAGAACTAGAAGGAGAGGAAGTGCCAGACCTCAACGATGCTTCGAATGTTGTAATATAGGACATTTTTTCACGGATTGCACTAGCCTTTCAAGTGCTACTTCCCATGATGAAAAGCAGATTAGGATGAAGCACTCCTTTGCAAACAACAACAAGAAAAAGAAGGGGTTTATAGAAGGCCAATTGGTAAATAGTTTTATCTCCGCACTTCAAGAACTCGATTCAAGTGATGTGGACGTCGGAAGTGATGAAGATGAAGATGATTTCGCAAACTTTTGTTTCATGGCGGGCATGTCAAGATCAGGTATGGAAGAGGTAGAACACAACAGCGACAATGAAGAGGTATGTCTACTTGCAAAGAAATGTGTGATGCTATTTCTCGTGCCACTGTTCTGCTTAAGAAAAAGGACAAAAGGCGTAGGGACAATGCTCTTAAAATCGAGTCACTAGAATCTAAAATTAATCGTTTGAAATCATTGATTCCTAGTGATGATTCTTGTTCCTCATGTGATTTAATATATGAACAATTGTCCTCTCTAAGAAGTGCACACACCTCCACACTTGATAAACTTGAACATGAAATTGAAAAGAATAAAAAGCTTGCTGCACTTAATGATAAAGACATGAAAGATGCTTGTTGTTCTACAATTGATCTGCATTGTTCTACTTGTGATGATCATGATAAGAAACTACAAGATGTTATGAATTAAATTTCTATATTGAACAATTCTTTACATTCTCATGAAGTTAAATATTGTTCCAATTGCAAACTAAAAGAAAAGACTTCATGAGAATATTGTCTTGATATATGAAATAAACTTGATGACATGCATGGGACATTAGATCAGTTTTGTAATGCAAATAAGAACCTAAACTTTCTGTTGAATTCCTAAAAATCTTGCAATTATAAATTTGGATTAGGTTTTGTTTCTCATGCTCATGCTGAGGCACATCCACCTAAAATTGTAATGTCATTGGGAAGTGGTTTGATTCAAACTGTTCCTAAACCAAAAGAAGTGGTTTTCAAATTTGCAGAAGTGTTGTCTCATTCGGTTTCAAATAAAAATATTGCTTGCTTATCTAGACATGAACACAAAGTTAAATTTCATTGTACCTACTGTGGTAGAGATGGTCCTGTCATAGAATTTTGTTATAGACTAGATAAACAACAGAAAAAAAGGAAAGAATGATTGCTAGATCTCATAACTTTCATGCAAAATTTGCTGCACATGCTAAACCAAATGATAGGAACATGCAACCTGCGGTAGTGAGTCGAAAACATGAAAAGTTTGTTGCTCCCAAAACTACTGTTTTTCATGCTACACATGTAACACCTTGTATATCAGTAGTTGGGTACAAGAATTCTCAAAATTTGGCTCATGAATCTCTTGTTTTATCTCAGCTTTCACGTGTTATTCTCCTGGACATCGTGTGACTCAATACTGGATTCCTAAATGCCCTGTGACTAACCATAGTATTTAGTCATCGATGTATTGTTCTTCTATGTAGGTTACACACTTGAGGAAGTAGAACATTTGGATAATAGATTCAGGTTGCTCACGCCACATGACCGGTAACAAAGAATCGTTCTCCTCCCTCTCTTTTGTGTCACGTGTAGAGAATGTTACTGTTGCCGATAATTTTTCAACTCCTATAATTGCTAAGGGTTTGGTTAGAGTAAATAATCACTACATTTTGAATGATGTGGCACTTGTCAAAAAATTCAAATACATCCTGCTTTCTGTTTCACGATTGCTTGATGAAAATCTGGAAATTATTTTCAATAAATATTGTTGCTAAGTTGTAGGCTCAAATAGTGAGCTTATTTTTAACATGTCTCATTTTGGAAGAGTTCTTAAAGCTGATTTTGATTGTTATCCTCTCAGCATAGGTTTCTAGTTGCTTATGATTCAAAGGACTTATATTTTAAGCATTGTAAACATGGTCAGGTAGGCTTTTATCATCTAATGGGTGTTAGTGCTCTTGATCGTATACGTGGGCGGCCTAAGCTTAAAGGGGGCAAAAAAAAATTGTGTGCTCTTCTTGTAGACATGATAGGATGGTTGCAGGTTCACATGTTCCTCTCACAATTACCATGACAACAGAACCGGGTCAACTTTTGCACCTTGACACTGTAGGACCTTCACGTGTTCATTCCTTCGGGGGTAAATGCTATGTTCTTATGATTGTTGATGATTTTTCTAGATAATCTTGGGTTTATTTAATGACATCTAAGAATGAAGCTTTTGTCACTTTAGAACTTTATTTATAAGAGTATAAATTGATCACCCAGGATTTTTAAAAGCAATTAAAAGTGATAGAGGGAATAAACTTGATGACTTTTGTGCTAAAAATGAAATAGATCATCAATTTTCTTCACCTTATGTACCTCAACAAAATGGTGTTGTAGAGGGAAAAAACAGAACCTTAGTTGAGATGGCTAGGACTATGCTTGATGAATATCAAACTCCTAGGAATTTTTGGGATAATGCAATTGCAACCGCTTGTTATGTCTCAAATCGTGTTCTCCTGCGTACTAAGCTAAGTAAAACAGCATATGAGCTCCAATTTTCAAATAGGCCTAGTGTTACACACTTTTAGGTCTTTGGTTGCAAATGCTTTGTTAAGAAACATGGTAATTTTGATAAATTTGAAGCTAGATCTGTTGATGGGATGTTTCTTAGTTATCCATCTCATACTAGAGGCTACCGTGTGCTTTTACTTGACACTAACAAAATTGTGTAGACTTGTGAGGATTCTTTTGATCAATCTAGCCGAGGTACTAGCTCAAATATCGCAGGTCCTGATCTATATCTACAGGGGGAGAGTATTTTCATTGAAGATGAGGAAGAAGTGGTGTTGCTGCCCGAAAATTCAGCAGCTAATGATATTGTTCCAGCACCTGATTTTGATTTACAACCGGCACCGATGACCACCATTGCTGGTCCAGATCGTCCTCAGGTCACAAGCTCATCGATTTGTGATGAACATGAAGAAGAAGAAGAAGCTTGTGAAGTGTCTACTCCCCTCCGATCCCTGAAAAGTCATCCTCCATGACAAATCATTGGAAGCTTGCACGAACAAGTCACGAGGTCCAGCTATGATGAGTTCAGAATTCGAGATGAGTATGATGGGAGAACTCACATACTTTTTTGGGGATGCAAATCAAGCAAACCAAGGAAGGTACCTTTGTGCATCAAACGAAGTATACAAGAGACCTTCTTAAGCGCTTCAACATGGAAAAAAACAAGCCTCTTCCGACACCAATGGGTACAACAACAACACTTGAACTTGATGAAGATGGTGACCTAGTTGATCAAAAAGAATATAGAAGTATGATTGGTCACTTTTGTACCTCACGACATCAAGTCCGGACATACAATTCAACATATATCTCTATGCACGATTTCAAGCTTCCCCACGTGCTTCGCATTGTCAAGCCATCAAAAGAATTCTCAGGTACTTACATGGAACTCAAGAATTCGGCATTTTTTTTTCTTCTTCCTCAACCGTTACTTTGAAAGTTTTTTCGGATGTGATTTTGGGGGTTGTAGGATTGTTAGGAAAAGTACTTCTGGTGCTTGTCATTTTCTTGGTAATTCTCTTATTGCTTTCTTCTCTACAAAACAAACTCGGTTGCACAATACACAGCCGAATCTGAATATGTAGCTACTGCTAGTGCTTGCTCACAAATTCTTTGGATTGTTCAAACACTCAAGGACTATGGGTTTGATCTAGATAGTGTTCCACTGTTTTGTGATAACATTAGTGCCATTTGCATTGCTAAAAATCCCGTGCAACCATTTAGAACAAAGCACATTGACATTAGGTATCACTTTTTCTGTGACATTGTTGAAAAGGGAAATATTGTGCTTCACCACGTAGACACCGAATAACAATTGGCTGATAGTTTTACAAAACCTTTGGATTTCACTCGTTTTTGTTTCATTCATAGTGAAATGGGGGTTATGCATCCTCATGGCTTAAATTGAGAGGGACTTTCGAAACTTGGGAAGTCTATGTGTGAACCTAAATTTAAAATAATATGAGCATAGTATTTCATACATACATGACTTTGTGATTCATTTTACTTGCTGAAAGTTCTTACTACGTTACTCATGTTATACATTTTGTAGTTTTTGCCATGACTAACAATTGGGATAATTACTTACACTAAATCTAGTCATGATCGAACTTTCTTGCTGTTTTGAACTTGTTGCATGCTCACAAGTGCTTTTGATAATGAAAAATTAATCAATCAACTATGTAAGACCTATGTGTGCTGAATACACTGGCTTGTAGTGAATACACTTGCTTTGACGATAAAAGTTTTGAATATCAACAAAACACCTTTTTATTAAGGTGCTGCTAGTTTTGTAAGCTCTGGCGGGAGCTTGGTTATACTAGTTTTGGTAAGTTCAGGCACTAGGTTCTACTAGCTTTTGTTAGCTCCGGCTGAAGGTTCGGGTTGCTCTGCAAGGTCCGGAACTTGACCGCGATGCTTCTGTTTTTCATTTGCAATGTTTCATACTTGCTTTACATCTCTGGAAAGATTGCTTAGTATTCATTTGCTAAGTCTTTGATGCGTTTTTGGTTGACATGGATGATATCGTGTTACTGTGCTTTTGCAACATGCTTATGTGAGGTTCTCACGTAAGGTGTTGTGTTCGAAACTAACTTGAGTCAAGTCGGGGACTTGGGCTCGTATGGATTGGTTGTTTATTCATGTGCAGGTGTTGCTTGAGTTCAAGACATGGCTGGTAACGGGATCCATTGGACTAGTCTCAAGGAGGAGATGAGGTTCCAACAAGCAAATTCAGGAGGAATTGTGGTTGAGCTGATCAGGAGGTTGCGCAGCATGATTGAATCAAGAACAATGCATGTGAAGGTATCGTGAACGTCATTGGAAGATGTTTGCACATGTGCAATGAGTGCATGGACGTGGCTACATGGTTCCGAGACGTGGTGAAGAGATGTGGGCGTAAAGAGTTGGTCGTAATGGTCCAACCGACTAGGTTATGGACTGAGGCTGCGGCTGAGTCGGGTTTGACTCAAATATGGAATGTTTTGAGTTGGTTATGATAGGATTTCGTGTGGGTAACGAATTTGAGTTGTTTAGGAATGTGGGATACGTTCCTAAGGTGTTTGGAAGTCTTAAGATTGCTTCTATCTGCGTATAGAAGAATCCTAAGCAGTTATGGAAACTTACGATTCGTGAACAGAGTAGGATTAGGTTCCTGATCTTAGTTGAGTTGGCTTTCAAGCTGGTTATATAAGCAAGGGAGCCCAGAGCTCGTGGTGCACGACTTTGGGGCTGTTCCTCTTGTGTTCTATTGAATAAAATTCGTAGTTTGAAGGAACGTTTGTGCCTTGTTTGTCCGACTTGTTCCAGACAAGTTTTACTCGTCGAGTTTTTGGACAGCACTACCTTTCATAGGTGGTTTTATCATAACTCGAGTTTTACATATCCAATTGACTTGATTCTTTTTGGGTCGTCTTCAAAACTTGATTATCTATCATCTGTAAAAATTTCACGGTCATTGGATTTGTGGTCTAGGATCTACACATGTTTCTTTGCAGCGTTCCAGAACTGTTTTTTTTTCTAGTAGGGCAGATTGACCTTTGTTTGATCTTTCGATCATAACTTGAGTTTTTCTCGACGGATTTGAGTGATTCTTGTTTTGTTGTATTCGTGACTTGATTCTCTCTGATATATATCACTTATTTCACGGTGGAACACGTTTAGATTAGTCTCACACATGATTTCTTTAACAGATCGTTTTTCTGATGAAGGGGTTGGGGTTTAATTGTTTCCGCTGCGTAAGATTTATTAATCTACGATTCACCCCCCTCTGGTAGCTTTTCACATGCTCTTTGATCCTACAATTGGTATCATAGCCACGGTGCTCTAATCTTTGTGATTTGCGCATGTTTTTGACTAATCATCATGGAGAAGTACTCTACCAAACATTGTGTGTTCGCTGGTATTGATTTTCAAGTTTGGAAGGCACGCATGGAGGCTTTCATCTTGACACAAGGCTTTGCAATATGGGAGAAAGTATGCAAGCCTTACAAAGTGCCATCAAACGATCAAGTTACAGCTACAAATCTGAGAGATGTCGACAACAACAAGGCTCGGAACTTGATCATACAAGGATTAATACAAAGTGACTTCGATCGTGTTGCACACCTTTGATCTGCATACGATGTGTGGAAAGCACTTTGTGACTACCACGAAGGATCCAACACGATCAAAGAGTTAAGGCAAGACATGATCAAGAAAGAATACATGCGCTTCGAGATGCAACCCGGTGAGTCTATTGATGACCTTTTGCTTGCTTTAATAAGATTCTCAACAACTTGCGTAGTGCCAATGTTAATTTTTCAGATGCTGAAAATACTAGGCAATTGCTAAGTGCATTAGATATGTCAATTTGGGAGATGAAAGTCACATCTATTCGTGAATCTATTTCATGAGTTCACTTACTTTAGATGTGCTATTTTCCAAGTTAAAAACTCATGAAATTGACATAATCTCACGTAAGAACCGCAACAAGTCTATTGCTTTTGTTTCTCAACGTGATATGCCTAGCTCCAGCCAATCTTCATCTTGTGGTACACTTGCTTTGTTGTCCTCTCTAACCCTTGAACCGATTGAGGAGTTTCCAGAGGAGGATCTAGCACTTCTCTCTACAAGGTTCTCAAAAGCATTGCAAAATGTGAGAACTAGAAGGAGAGGAAGCTCAGGACCTCAACGATACTTCGAATGTGGTAAGACAGGACACTTTCGTACAGATTGTCCTAACCTTTCAGGTCCTACCTCCCGAGAAGAAAAACAATCAAGGATAAAGCACTCGTCAAAAAATGATAAGAAGAAAAAGAAGGGCTTTAGAGGTCGCCAACTGGTGAACAGTTTTATCTCAGCACTCTAGGAACTTGGCTCAAGCGACGTGGACATTGGATGTGATGAAGATGAAGATGATTTGGCAAACTTGTGCTTTATGGCGGGCAAGTCAAGATCAAGTATGGAGGAGGCAGAACACAACAACGACAATGAAGAGGTATGTCCTACTTGCGAAGAAATGTGTGATGCTATTTCTTGTGCCACTATTATTGTTAAAAAAAGGACAAAAAGCTTAGGGATGGTGATGCTAAAATTGAATCACTAGAATCTGAAATCAACCGTTTAAAAACTTTGATTCCTAGTGATGATGTGTGTCCCTCATGTGATTTAATATATGAACAATTGTCCTCATCAAGAAGTGCGCACACCTCCACACTTGGTAAACTTGAGTTAGAAATTGAAAAGAACAAAAAGCTTGCTGCACTTAATATTGGAAACTTAAAAGATGCTTCTTGTTCTACAATTGATTTGCATTGTTCTAGTTTTGATGATCTTGATAAGAAACTGCAAGATGCTATGAATGAAATCTCTATATTGAACAATGCTTTACGTTGTCATGAAGTTAAATATTGTTCCAATTGCAAACTAAAGGGAAAAACTTCATGTGAAAATTGCCTTGATCTATCCAATAAACTTCATGACATGCATAGGGCATTAGATCGGTTTTGTAATGGGAATAAGAACCTAAACTTGCTGCTGAATTCTTCCAAGTCTTGCAATGATAAAACTGGTTTAGGTTTTGATTCTTATGCTCATGCTAAGGCACATCCACCTAAAATTGTAAAGTCATTAGGAAGTGGTTTGATTCAAACAGTTACTAAACAAAATAAGTGGTTTTCAAATCTGCAGGAGTATTGTCTCATTCGGTTTCAAATAAAAATGTTGTTTGCTCATCTAGACATGAACACAAAGTTAAATTTCATTGTACCTACTGTGGTAGAGATGGTCATGTCATAGATTTTTGTTATAGACTAGCTAAACAACAGAAAAGGGAAAGAATGGTTGCTAGATCTCATAACTTTCATGCAAAATTTGCTGCACATATTGAACCGAATATACAACCTGCTGTTTGAGTCAAAAACATTCAAAGTTTACCTCCGGACCTTCTGTTTTTGCCTCTGATGCTACTGATTTTTGTGCTACACAAGTAACACCTTATAGGTCAGTAGTTAAGAATAAAAAATCTCAAACTTTGACTCATAAACCTGCTGTTTTGTCTCAGTTTTCGCGTGTTTTTCCTGCTGCACGTAGCGTGACTCAGTACTGGATTCCTAAATGCCTTTTGACTAACCCCAATATTGAGTCATCGACGTATTGTGCTTCTATGTAGGTTACACGTTTGAGGAAGGAGAACATTTGGATTGTGGATTCAGGTTGCTCACGCCACTTGACTAATAACAAAGATTGGTTCTCCTCCCTCTCTTTTGTGTCACGTGTAGAGAATGTTACTTTTGCTGATAATTCTTCAACTCCTATAATTGCTAAGGGTTCGGTTAGAGTAAATGATCACTACACTTTGAAGGATGTGGCACTTGTCAAAAATTTGAAATACAACTTGCTTTCTGTTTCACAATTGCTAGACGGAAATCTGGAAATTATTTTCAATAAAAGCTGCTGCAAAGTTGTAGGTTCAAATAGTGAGCTTATTTTTAACATGTCTCGGTTTGGAAGAGTTTTTAAAGCTGATTTTGATATGTCTTACTCTAAGCATAGGTGTCTAGTTGCTAATGATTCAAAGGACTTATATTTTTGGCATCGTAGACTTGGTCACGTAGGCTTTGATCACCTAACGCGTGTTAGTGCTCTTGATGGCATACGTGGGCTGCCTAAGCTTAAAGGGGACAAAGGAATTGTGTGCTCTTCTTGTAGACATGCTATGATGGTTGCAGGTTCACATACTTCTCTCACAATGATCATGACAACTGAACTGTGTCAACTTTTGCACCTTGACACCGTAGGACCTTCACGAGTTCAATTTTTCGGAGGAAAATGGTATGTTCTTGTGATTGTTGACGATTATTCTGGATACTCTTGGGTCTACTTTATGGCGTCTAAGAATGAAGTTTTTAGTCAGTTTAGAACTTTGTTTCTTATATTATCAATTGATCACCCAAGATCATTAAAAGCAATTAGAAGTGATAACGAAATTGAATTTAAAATTCAATATTTTGATCACTTTTGTGTTGAAAATAGAATAGATCATCAATTTTATTCACCATATGTACCTCAACAAAATGGTGTTGTAGAAAGAAAGAACAGAACCTCAGTTGAGATGGCTAGGACTATGCTTGATGAATATCAAACTCCTAGGAATTTTTGGGCTGATGCGTTAGCAACCGCTTGTTATGTCTCAAATCGTGTTTTCTTGCATGCTAAGCTAGGTAAAACACCATATGAGCTCCGGTTTGGACATAGGCCTAGTGTTACACACTTTCAGGTCTTTGGTTGCAAATGCTTTGTTAAGAAACATGGTAATCTTGATAAATTTGAACCTAGATCCATTGATGGCATGTTTCTTGTTTATCCATCTCATACTAGAGGCTATTGTGTGCTTTTACTTGACACTAACAAAATTGTGGAGACTTGTGCAGTGTCTTTTGATGAAGCTAGCTCAGGTACTAGCTCAAACATTGCAGGTCCAGATCCATATCCGCAGGGGGAGAGCATTTTCGTTGAAGATGAGGAAGAATTGGAGTTGCTGCCCGAAAATTCAGCAGCTAAAGACTTTGGTTTAGCTCCGAATGTTAATTCTCAACCAGCACCGACAACCATCAATGCTGATTCAAATCATCCTCAAGTCGCGGACTCATCGATTTGTGATGAACGTGAAGAAGAAGAAGCTTGTGAGACATCTGTTCCCCTACGGTTTTACAAAGATCATCCCCCACAACAGATGATTGGAAGCTTGCACGAACGAGTCACACGGTCCAGGTTCTGCGATCCAAACTCTTATGCTCATTCTGCTTTTGTTGCTTCACACACACTCACTAATGAATCTTGGATTATTGCCATGCAAGAAGAGTTAGAAAATTTTGAAAGAAATAATGTTTGGAAACTTGTACCTTCACCTCAAGGCCACACTTTAATTGGAACTAAATGGGTATTTAAAAATAAACAAAGTGAGGATGGGGTTGTGGTTAGGAATAAGGCTAGTTGGTTGCTCAAGGTTTCACTCAAGTTGAAAGTCTAGATTTTGATGAAACTTTTGCTCCTGTTGCTAGATTAGAAGCCATAAGAATTTTGTTAGCTTTTGCTGCATCTAAAGGTTTTAAGCTATGTCAAATGGATGTTAAAAGTGCTTTTCTTAATGGCTACATAGATGAGGAGGTTTATGTGAAACAACCACCGGGTTTTGAAAATCCAGATTTTCCTAATCATGTTTACAAAATGTCCAAAGCCTTATACGGTCTCAAAGAAGCCCCTAGAGCATGGTATGATAGGTTAAAAACATTCTTACCTGGAAAAGGGTTTACCATGGGCAAGGTTGATAAAACTCTTTTTGTGCTTAAGCATGGCAATGACTCATTATTCGTTCAAGTGTATGTGGATGATATTATCTTTGGTTGTTCTTCTCATGATCTTGTGTCCAATTTTTCAGCTATGACGAGTTTAGAATTTGAGATGAGTATGATGGGTGAACTCACGTACTTTTTGGGGCTGCTAATCAAGCAAACAAAGGAGGGTACCTTTGTGCATCAAACGAAGTATACAGAAGATCTCCTAAGGCGCTTCAACATGGACAAAAGCAAGCCTCTTCGGACACCAATGGGAACAGCAACAACACTTGGACTTGATGAAGATGGTGAACCCGTGGATCAAAAAGAATATAGAAGCATGATCGGATCACTTTTGTACCTCACGGCATCAAGACCAGACATACAATTCAGCGTATGTCTTTGTGCACGGTTTCAAGCCTCCCCACGTGCTTCACATCGTCAAGCCGTCAAAAGGATTCTCAGGTACTTACATGGAACTCAAGAATTTGGAATTTTTCTTCCTTCTTCCTCAACCATTACTTTGAAAGCTTTTTCGGATGCAGATTTTGGGGGTTGTAGGATTGTTAGGAAAAGTACTTCCAGTTCTTGTCATTTTCTTGGTAATTCTATTGTTGCTTGGTCCTCTAGAAAACAAAATTCAGTTGTACAATCCATAGCCGAATCTGAATATGTAGCTGCTGCTAGTGCTTGCTCACAAATTCTTTGTATTGTTCAAACACTTAAGGACTATGGGGTTGATCTAGATAGTGTTCCACTGTTCTGTGATAACACTAGTGCCATTTGCATTGCTAAAAACCCCGTGCAACATTATAGAACTAAGCACATTGACATTAGGTATCACTTTCTCTGAGATAATGTTGAAAAAGGAAACATTGTGCTTCACCATGTAGATACCGAACAACAATTGGCTGACATTTTTACAAAACCTTTGGATTTCACTCGTTTTTGTTACATTCGTAGTTAAATAGGGGTTATGCATCCTCATGGCTTAAATTGAGGGGGAGTTTTGAAACTTGGGAAGTCTATGTGTGAATCTGAAATTATGATAATATGAGCATAGTATTTCATACATATATTACTTTGTGATTCCTTTTACATGCTGAAAGTTCTTACTACATTACCCGTGTTATACATTTTGTAGTTTTTGCCATGTCTAGTAATTGGAATAATTACTTACACTAAAACTGGTCATGGTCGAACTTTCTTGCTGTTTTGAACTTGTTACATGTTCACAAGTGCTTTTAATCATTAAGAATTAATCAAGTAATCAACTCACATGTTGAGTTTTTATGAACAAATATAAATTGAGAAAACATCAAGAGAATATGCATGCATCGCACTTCTTCTTTTGAGATGGCTTATCATTGCACTTAGGTATGAACTTGAAAGAAGTTGTGTATGACTAAAACCATGTCCTTAAGCTTCTGATTGTCAAATGACATAGGCTTGGCTTGGTTGGTTAGAATAAGGCAGATGCACATATAATCTCTTGCAAATATCATATGATCTAAATTTATGCTTTGAAAAATAATAAAATGCAGCAACTAGTGTCATGCTTTCGGGTTTTGAAATAGTTAAGTTTGTGAGATCATGACTTGCTTAAGTTGAAAATTACATTTGATCTCTAGCATGGCTTACACTACTTTATGTATCTCATTGCTGTGATGATGTAAGGTACCTGAAAGTATGACTTGGATGAGCTTTGTTGATACGTATATGTTATAATATGCTCATAACAACTAAAGGGGGAGAGATAATTTGTTTATATGCTCATGACTTGCTAAATACATTGTCAAAGGGGGAGAGATAAGCATGAAGAGAAAGAGAATTTGTGCATAAGTCGAGATAATAAAGGGGGAGAGATAATATGGGATTAGATAATAGACGGGGAGAGATAATATGGGATAATTTTTGGATTTTCTTCTCATTTTACTTTTGATTTACAAAGGGGGAGAAATTTCCTTTAAAACTTTTATGTGAATAAGCCAATGTTTTGATTTTAAATGGTGCTTCCAATGCATTCATCAAGGGGGAGATTGTAAGACCTATGTGTGATGAATACATTGGCTTGTAGTGAATACACTTGCATTGATGATAAAAGTTCTGAATATCACCAAAACACCTTTTTATTAAGGTCCTGCTAGTTTTGTAAGCTCCGGCGGGAGCTTGGTTATACTAGTTTTGGTAAGTTCAGGTGCTAGGTACTACTAGCTTTTGTTAGCTCCGGCTCAAGGTCCGGGTTGCTCTGGCAAGGCCCGGACCTTGACCGCGAGGCTTCTGTTTTTCATTTGCAATGTTTCATACTTGCTTTACATCTCTAGTAAGATTGATTAGTATTCATTTGCTAAGTCTTTGATGCATTTTTGGTTGACATGAATGATATCGTGTTACTATGGTTTTGCAACATGCTTATGTGAGGTTCTCACGTAAGGTGTTGTGTTCGGAACTAACTTGAGTCAGTCGAGGACTTGGGATCGTATGGATTGGTTGTTTATTCATGTGCAGGTATTGCTTGAGTTCAAGACATGGATGGTGACGGGATCCATTGGACTAGTCTCAGGGAGGAGATGAGGTTCCAACAAGAAAACTCAGGAGGAATTGTGGTGGAGCTGATCAGGAGGTTGCGCATCATGATTGAATCAAGAACAATGCATGTGAAGGTATCATGGATGTCATTGGAAGATGTTTGCACGTGTGCAATGAGTGCATGGACATGGCTACATGGTTCCGAGACGTTATAAAGAGATGTGGACGTAAAGAGTTGGTTGAAAAGATCCAACTGACTAGGTTATTGACTCAGACTGCGGCTGAGTCGGGTTTGACTCAAATATGAAATGTTTTGAGTTGGTTATGATAGGATTTCGTGTGGGTCACGAATTTGAGTTGTTTAGGAATGTGGGATACGTTCCTAAGGTGTTTGGAAGTCTTAAGATTGCTTCTATCTGCATATAGAAGAATCCTAAGCAGTTATGGAAAGTTACGATTCGTGAACAGAGTTGGATTTGGTTCCTGATCTGAGTTGAGTTGGCTTTCGAGCTGGTTATATAAGCAAGGGAGCCCAGAGCTCATGGTGCACGACTTTGGGGCTTTTCCTCTTGTGTTCTATTGAATAAAATTCGTAGTTTGAAGGAACTTTTGTGCCTTGTTCGTCCGACTTGTTCCAGATCGGTGGACAGCACTACCTTTCGTCGGTGGTTTTATCATAACTCGAGTTTTACAGATCCAATTGACGTGATTCTTTTTGGGTTGTCTTCACAACTTCATTATCTATCATCTGTAAAAATTTCACGGTCATTGGATTTTTGGTCTATGATCTACACGAGTTTCTTTGCAGCATTCTAGAACTGTTTTTTTTTTCGGGTAGGGCATATTGACCTTTGTTTGATCTTTCGATCATAACTTGAGTTTTTCTCTACGGATTTGAGTTATTCTTGTTGTGTTGTCTTCGTGACTTGATTCTCCTGATATCTATCACTTTTGTCATGGCGAAACACATTGAGATTAGTCTCACACACGATTTCTTTAACAGATCATTTTTCTGCCGAAGGGGTTGGGGTTTAATTGTTTCCGCTACGTAAGATTTTTAAATCTACCATTCACCCCCCCCCCCCCTCTAGTAGATTTTCACATGCTCTTCGATCCTACAAACTATCCACATGTTGAGCTTTTATGATCAAATAAAAATGAGAAAATATTTAGAGAATATGCATGCATCACACTTCTTCTTTTGAGATGGCTTATCATTGCATTTAGATATGAACTTGTAAGAAGTTGTGTATGACTAAAACCATGTCCTTAAGCTTCTGATTGTAAAATTACATAGGCTTGGCTTGGTTGGTTAGAATAAGGCAGATGCAACATATAATCTCTTGCAAATGTCATATGATCTAAATTTGTGCTTTGAAAAATAATAAAATGCAGCAACAAGTGTCATGCTTTCAGGTTTTGAAATATTTAAGCTTGCAGAATATGACTTGCTCAAATTGAAAATTACACTTGAACTCTAGCATGGCTTACACTACTTTATTTATCTCATTGATGTGATAGTGTAAGTTACTTGATAGTATGACTTTGGATGAAATTTATTTTATGTGTATATGTTATAATATGCTCATAACAAATTTAAATTTCTCATTTGTACCTTCCTGAGTACATTGTCAAAGGTGGAATAACTGATCAAACATTGCACACATTCACATATGTTTTGGCACGACTCTTCTCAAGGGAGAATTTTTGTTTCTCTTCTCATTATATTTATGATTTACAAAGGGGAAGAAATATGCATAGGGGGATAATTTTGTTTTCAAAATTTTCATGTGAATAAGCCACCGTTTGGATTTTAAGTGGTGTTGCCAATACATTCATCAAGGGGGATATTTTGAGACCTATGTGTGCTGAATACATTGGCTATGATGATAAAAGTTTTGAATATTGCCAAATAACCCTTTTAACAAGGTCCAACAATTGGTCCGAGCTCCTGCAAGGTCTGACAATAGGTCCGGCTTGTTTTGGATAGCCTGGCAAGGTCCAACGTAAGGTTTGACTTACTTTGTCCAGGTCCGACTTGCTTTGTCTATGTCCGACATGTTTTGGTTAGTTCTGAGTTGTTTTGTCTAGGTCCGACTTGCTTTGGCTAGGTTTGACTTCTTTGTCTAGGTCTGACTTATTTTGGCTAGGTCCGACTTGTTGTGGCTAGGTCCGACATGTTTCAGCGCAAGGTCCGACTAGCTTTGGTAAGCTCTAGTGTTAGGTCCTGCTAGCTTTGGTAAGCTCGGGTTCAAGGTCCAGTTAGCTTTGGCGAGGTCTGGTGCTAGATTAAAATGGTTCTGCTTTAAAGTTGCAATGTTTCGAACTTGCTTTTTGCATTATGTAAAGCTTGCTTAGTATTATTTTACTATGTTTTTTGTGTGTTTTGGTGGTTATGGCTTATATATTTTTGGTATGGTTTGCAACATGCTTATGTGAGGTGCTCACATAAGGTGTTGTGGTTTCGGAACTAACGTGAGTCAAGTCAAGGACTTGTGCTCAGAAGTATTGGTTGTTTATTCATGTGCATGTGTTACTTGAGTTCAGGACATGGCTGGTGACAGGATCCATTTAAATAGTCTTAGTGAGAAGATGAGGTTCAACAACCAAGTTTGGGAGGAATTGTGGTTGAGTTGATCGGGAGGTCGCACAGCTTGGTTGAATCAAGAAGAATGCATATGAAGGTACCGTGGACGTCGTTCGAAGGTGTTTGCACGTGTGCAAGGAGTGCATGGACGTGGGTACATGGTTCGGAGGCGTGGTGAAGAGATGTGGACATAAAGAATTGGTCGGAAAGGTTCAATCGACTAAGTTATGGACTCAGGCTATGGTTGAGTCGTGTTTGACATGGAAAGATTTTAGTTTGTTATGATAGGATTTCGTGTGGGTCACGAAGTTGAGTTGTTATAGGAATGTGGGATACGTTCCTATGTTTTTTGGAAGTGTTAAGATTGCTTCGATCTGCGTATGGAAGAGTCTTGAGCAGTAAATGAAATGTTTTGGTTGAAATGGAGTAGGATTGGAGTCCAAGTTAGGATTGTGTTGGCCTAAGGGCTGGTTATATAAGCAAGGGAGGCCAGAGCTCGTGGTGCACGACTTTGGGGCTATTCCTTTTGTGTTTTGATCAATAAAATTCATAGTCTAAAGCAGCTTTTTTGCCTTGTTCATCCGACTTGTTTCTGTCAAGTCTTTCTTGTCGAGTTTCTGCACAGCACTACCATGCACTACAGGAATCGCGATGGTGGTTTTATCATAACTTGAGATTTACAAATCCAATTGATTTGATTATTTTTGGGTTGTGTTCACAACTTTATTATCTATGATCCGTGAAAATACCACTGTCATTGGATTTGTGGTTTTGGATCTACACGAGTTTCTTTGTAGTGTTGTAAATCGGGTTTTTCTCGGGTAGAACAAATTGACCTTCGTTCAATCTTTCGATCGTAACTTGAGTTTTTCTCGACGGTTTTTCGTGATTCTTGTTTTCGTGTCTTTGTGACTTCATTCTCCACAATCTATAATGGTTTTTTCAGATTGATCATGTCTGTATTACTTGCTCACACCAATTTTTAACAGATTGATTTTCTACCGAGGGGTTTTGTTGCTTCCGCTGAAAATGTTTTAAAATCTACCGTTCACCCACCCTTTGGTAGTTTTTCACGTGTTCTTCGATCCTAAAATATTATCTGTAGTCTTCCTTTATTCATATACTTGGATGAAGCGTTTCTTGTTTGACTGTGGATTCCATGTATCTGGTACGAGTAGTCTTTATGATTATGCCATAATGTCATAACTTATCATCATAAACACTACAAACGCCCACTATAGTCTAATTAGTTATGATGTGATCATGTTGATATGAATAACTTATGCTCTGTCTCAACATTTGCTCAACAATGTTTATGTTAGTCATTGCCTCAGAGAGGTACTTGTACTCGAGCCTCTAAGGTATTTACTTAGTATGCGTTGGATGTCTTGTAGACCCATGGATTGAAGAGGTAGGTAGTAGGTGGTGACACTCCTATCTGTTCTTTGTAATCCTCCAGGTTCGCCTATGTCACAGGCTCTTGGCGGGAGTCATCCTAGTATTGCTAGGGGTAAACCTGTTTCCAATGTGTTGAACAACTTAGCATAAGGATTCACTATTGACATGCTCATTAGTACCTAACCTAGGATATATATATATATATGTATACTAGAAGCATTGTAGGTGCAACTCCCCAACTCTTATTCTAATCTCCATTCGGACCTATTTAACCTATAAAATAGATTGCTTGGGTGTGTGTCACACTGCCCAAATTATCAACTTACCCTTGTCTTGATAATTGATTAGTATCCCATAGCTTAATCATATGAGTAGTGTCTACTCTACTCCGTTGCCTTCGTTTGGGATAAATATGATACCCTTCGGAATACTCTTGGGTGAAATGCTACACGACAGTTTCTGTGCGCTTGCAGATTTTTTATCTGTGATGTAAGAAACGTCAACAAGCATTTTTAGCGCTGTTGCCCGGCAAGGCAAAGGAAGTGAAGGATAGCTATCACTTGTGATTAAGCTATAGGTACTAATAGTTATTAGAAAGGATTGCCCTTGTTTGTTTACTTCTTTTGTGTGAAAACAGGGCACTGTTGGCTAACCCATTTCATGGGATGGCCAACGAGACCCGAGTGCTCAACTGCAAGATGATTTAAGTTGTACCTCGACAAATGTCTACTAGGCAACACCATTGCCTTTTGTGGAAGTATTTTACCCTCCAGTAGGTGCCAAAGTCATCTATCCCCAAGCTTGGGGGAGGCTCCAAGAGTTTTTCTTGGTTTGCCTTCATCATAGGGTGGATAGTTGGCTTTTCATCAAACACTCATATCATGGGTTGGCTCCACCAATCCATGACCACATTCATACTGGAGCTGAAGGAGCCCTATTCGCATTCATCATGGATGAGAATATGGTCTCCACTCAAGGGGTGGATTGAAGAGTGTTATAGTTCCTTTAGCTTGGCATGCACACAACTTAACAAAGTTGACATGCTAGTTATGGAACTACACCTCCAATTGAGTAACATGAAGATCAAGCCAATGGAGAAGTGTTTGGATGATCCAAGCCATGCATATTCACATTATTTTTGAAAACCCATGTCAATATGGGACACTTGGGGAATTATTTCACTAGAACCCAAGGGGATTCTTCCTTCCAAACAACAACTTCAATGGCTATCATTCATAAGGAGGTCAGGGGTGGAATCAACATCACCATTGGAATCAAGGAGCCTATAGGGATTTAAGTTCAACTAGCCTACCTTAAGGTATCTTGTCCATGGCCAACCAAGAAATCAAGACAACATTTACATGAAGCTCTTGGCCAAGGACATGAAAATTAAAGAGCATTCAAGATCTAAGATATCCCACAATCACTTGTTGGGATCCATACCCTTCAACCGAGCTCATGCAACTTAGGACAAGCGACATTGTGGATGAAGCACTACTACAATAAGCCTCATTGCAGGCGGCTCCAAATGTATTATCACACGCGGTTTCTAAAACCGCTTGAAACGAAGAGCCTTTGATGATATACAATTTCACAAGCGGAGAAGTGAAAGCGCCTATGATATTGGTATTATCAAAGGTAGTTCTTTACTTACGCTAGCCGCTTGTGAAGACATATTATCACAGGCGGGTCGTGCAGCATATATAACCGCCTGTGATAATTGTGTTATCACGGGCGGATCTTTACCGGTGACAAGCCTCCTGTGGAGGCAGTTTATCGCAGCTGGTTTGTACCATAACAATAACCGCCTGTGATAATTATGTTAACACAGATGGTTCTTTACTTATATCTAGCCGCTAGCCGTAGGTAAATAACCGCCTGTGATAAGGTATACCCTATGCAGTACTAAATGTTGGTATTTCTAATTTCCAGGTCAATTCAATATAATCACTGAAGTCAACAATATAATCATAAAAGTAAACAATATAATCATAGAAGTCATCTCACAGAAGTCAATTTTACTAAAACAATACACGTATGTACAAGTTACATATACAAGTCATCTCATAGTTTACAAGTTACCCTAAAAACTGTTTCTATTGGCATAGTCGCAAAGTTATGGCACATCAGCTATTGCACCATTCTTATCAAAGAACTCCCATCTTTTTGTGCAAAATTTCGCGATGCACGAATTGACACAGTTCAGCCGCAATCTTGTCGGCTCCTCCACTAGGCATACTTTTACAAATCGGTCATTCTTTGTTCAGATTCACTGTGTGCTGCAATGAAACACATAACAAGGTTTAGAATATGTTGGTTTCAATAATCTTAAAGTATAGATCAATGTGAGAGTATACAGGAATTCATTTGGTATTTTTGGAGCAGTTGTACTATGAGCATTTGAATTTTGAAGTTGGAATCAAAATCTGAAAATAATGAAACTCAAAAGTAAGAAAATAAGATATCGACATTAAGGATAACATACATCCTCACAATTCACTCTATATTCACCGGCGGTCCGAAGATGCTCGCATACATAATACCCGCATAAGGCACTCCCAGCAGGTTGCTTCAGACAAGGATAATATGTTTTAATGTCCAACGCATTCGTATTAGGAGGTCTCTGACTGCCAAGTCGTTCCGCGTAAAACCGCCAAGCCCTGTAATACAAGAAATGTCATATAAAACTTCTCAACACGTTCTAAATGTGTGTCAATTAAAAGTATCAATAAACGTACAATTTCAAAATGGAAAGGAAATCTTTTTAACGATTTGGTGGGTAATCGGCTGAGTCCAAGACTGTTGCCAAACTCTGCGTTGGCTTGATGAAGATCATTATATACTGAGTACTACACACATACAAACACACGTGTCAAAAATTAGCAATAATTGCTATTTCAATGTTATGTGTCGAACTTACTCAAAGTGGTACAGAGTGTTTACGAGGTCCTTGCCGTCTCTGACAAAGTTAAACATTGCATGTCCTATGTAAGCTACACCTTCTGTCCTTCTATCCTTCTTATGTTTTGCGATTGATTTTTCAAAAAAAAATTAATGTGCTTGAACTGTACTGAGTCTGAAACCTCTTGCGTTTCATCGAATAGTGTCTTTGCAATTCGTGTAGGGTCAAGTATACCTGTCTTGCATTTCATCTTTTCATTATCAATGTATTGCATCCAATTGAAGGAGTCCAGAATTCGTTTAGGTTGTTTGCTAAGTTGTTGATGTCATGAACGACTTCCCATTCTCAAATTCAAGAGGAACATCCTCAATCTTGTATATTGGAACTCTTGGTTTTACTAAAGACGTCCACCAATTATACATGACACCATCTTCTTCCCACTCCTCGATATCTTCTAATGCTGGCTCATGAGAAGAACGAGATGCACTCGATTTTCTAATATTTTCCTTTATATTTTCCAAATACTTTGACACTTCTGATGAAGGTTTCTTAATTTTGTATGAGCTAAATTTGATAGGCACTGATGATCAAGGAGTAGTCGTTGGAAGTTTGACACTGACTTGTTGTTGAACCTGTTGTTCAATTGATTGCTCTTTACTTCGAGCAACTGGCTCTAGTACTACTTCAAGTTGTTGCTCAACTGGTTGCTCTTTACTAGCAACAGCTTGCTCTGGTATTGCTTGAAGCTGTTGTCCAACTTGTTGCTCTTGGTTATCATTACTAGCAAGGTTACTATCATCCTTGCTTAGACATAGGGGGAGTGGATCTTCTTGGACCGGGAGTGGATCTTCCTGGGCTTTCGCCTTAGAAGACGGCGTTACAGTATTTTGAGATGCGACGGGGCTAGAAATCGGCTAATCGTCCAACATGATATCGCGTCGGTGCCAAAAGATTAATTGGTTGACAGCCTACCCCATAGTCGCGATCCCCTCATGTGTGATTTTGTCTATTTCATAATCTTCATAATCATTATCAATGAACTGAAGAACTTGCACCACAGCACAATACAACGAATGTGGATTGTCGTTGAAGTCACGATCAGGTTTTGCCAGAGTAGTGGCAACCTGTTTGGTTTTGTTCTCTAGTCTATCGATCGGGACAAGAAGATGACAAGATCTGTCCTTAGCAATATCATCGACAGTGAACTTATGGGTTGACCCTGAGCCTGGCACAGAACCTATGCTTTTAGGGTAGACAATTGGAGATACCAATTGCTCCATTGGCACGGGAACCATCGCTGTACTCGGTGCCACTAATTGTCCTGATTATCTAAGTTGTTCCATTTTTCTTGCACAATTTCCTTGACCTTTTGAGCAATCGTTTCATCATGTTTTTTCTTCAACTTCTCATGTCTTCTATATGTCTCTTTATCTTTCGGGAAACCATCAAGCCAAGACATTTGAGAAGAGATTGCTGGAACCCATCCACTGTGTTCAGGGTTTCTTAGGATAGCGGTACGTTGGTCATTCTCCCTCTTCAGCTTGAAGAGACCCTTCTATTGCTTTTCAATTACTTCATTCATTTTTTCCTCTACTTCATTCACAGAGTTGGGCTTTTCAAGTTTGCCTTCGCTGGTCAAACCTAACCGAGCAAAGACCCACCACTGAGTTCTCTCACGTAGCCTTGTAACGAGTGAGGATTGCCCTTACTGGTATTTTTCGTGTAATATCTTATTCCATTTCTGGACTTTGGGGGCATATCTAGCAGACCCCAATTGATGATGGTATTTTTTCTTTTTAGCATGCTTTGACGTAGTTGCACTTAGGGCTTTAGCATCAGGTGTGGTCTTTTGACGAACAAATTCTTGCCACTGAGCTTATGTGATTTTTTCCATGTTCCTCGGGCTAGGGACCTTATCGACCTTAACATAAGCATTCATTTTACTCTTCCAGCCACAAAACATCTTTCTGCAGGAGACCAATGTTGCTTTCTTTACAGCTTCTTATGTACATTTCAGGAACTTGAATTATTTCTTTATCCTTTACCACAACTCATTCATGGTCTCCTCAGGTAAATTTCTCCAATTCTTGGTTGTGATCGGCACAAGCACTCTAACAAGAAAACCGCATGCATTTTGGTACTTGGTAACTGAATCCAGTGGTTCTTGGGGAAGCCCACTTGGACTGACTCTTGTTATGTACATGATGCGGTCCATTGGACCCTTATTGGACCTTGTTGCCCTTGTTTCCGCTTGAGTGAACCTGAGGATTCATCCATTGGAGAACCTTCTGCGGTTTTAGGAGCCGAAGTCACCTTGTTGTCTTCGCGATTAATCTATGTAGAAAAGAATTATAAGACTTCGTATACTTGACAACCAACATTAACTTGAACTGTTGTAGTTAAGATTCGTGATCCATACCTCGTAGGCATGATCATATTTCGGGTCGAGGTCCTCTAAAGTATTTTTAATATTTATATTAATAAAAGGATCTGATGAACTGTGAAAGGAGCCTGAACTGCTAGAGTCACTAAACTCAATATTGTCTTCTCTATTGTTACTACCATCACCAGTCTTCTTAGGGCTTTCAATGCTAGAACTAATAAGACAAAAAAAATATAATGAATGGCATATTAACTCTACATGAAGTGTTGCATGAAGAAAAAGATGGAAGCATTCTAGGGTTTGATAAGGCATTCTAGGGTTTTAGGCAACTGACCAAGGTGATTGACCAAGTTTCATTCTAGGGTTTGAGGCGACTGACCAAGGCATTAGCTGGCATGTGTATTTCTTGTATCAAAAGCCGATGAGAACAATTATATCAACAATTAAACAATAACAATTCAAAATTCACAAAGTTTTCAAGTCGCCTAGTCGACCCTAGTCGCCTGCCCACCGACTAGGTCAACTAGGACGACTAATCGTCGACTAGGGTGACTAATCAATCCTAGTCGACCCTAGTCGGTCCCCTTATCGTCGAAGCCATTTTTTCCTCTTAATCATCTCATGATCACAACATAGCAGCCGACAACATTGCATATATCACAAGCACAAAAATAAACAACAAATTTAGAATTACGGGTTTTAATAGAGCATACAAGAATTGGTAAAGTTTGTTTAAATATATACAAGTCTATTGAGCAATGATGCGGTTAAACTTGCAAGGAACACATCTTCCACTAAAGGTGCAAGTTCACATTAAACTAGCACTATGCAGTGAAAATTGGTATTTAAAAACAATAAGAGTATAACAATGCCTACCCACAACACCATTAGCACCGGTAATGTCATGTGACAATAACATCTTACAAACCCGTTCCCACTAGTCACAAGGAGTACTATGGTCCCGCATAACTATCAACTACTTGTGCATGTCAAATAATTTATGAAGTCATGGCCAAAACAAGAGTACAAGGTGAGTTATTCGACTTGCTATACCACTACATCCAGCATGTGGTTAGAATGGATGGTGCTTAGGATAAAAAGAACAAGACACATTCCTTAATTGACCGAGAGGTACTACAATCCAAATCGCCTCTTATTACACAAGTTCACCTTCTTTCAGATTTTATCCCATATCTAAGTATATTATGCCCTAAGATCGTTAACAGTGGTGGCCCTGCCACACAATTCAACTTTTACCTGTATAAGCATGGCTAGGGTTGACACTTCGCACAACAAAAATTAAACCAAACCTTAATGGGACGGCTAGAGTTCAAAAACTTGAGGAAATCAATGCACCTAAGGTGACGCAGTTCATCTTCTTGAGGCGACTGACCAAGGCACCTAGGGTTCAAAAACATTGATTAAGGAGATCTATGCAACACAAGATTTGACTCGGCCGGCAGTGAGGGCGAGGAGGGAGGCGGCACGAGGACGAAGGATGGAAGGTCGAAGCTCGTCGGTGACTGCGAGGGAAAAGCTCGGCGTAATTGGAAGTGGCGAGGGCAAAACAAGGCAGCGATGGTGAAGCTCGGCATACCTGGAAGCAGCGACGACGAAGCTCGGCAGCAAGAGCGCGAAGACTTGGTGACAAACGAAATATTGGCAGCCTGACGGTGTCTATGTGATTTTGCCTGGGTTAGGTTTTTCCAATGCAGCCGAGGGCTATATATAGACGCCTATCTTCGCAGGCGGTTATTAAGAACCGATCGCCTGATAAGATGATTATCTCAGGCGGTTGGCTCTTAATAATTGCCTGAGAAGATTAACTTATCTCAGGCGGTTATTCAGTACCAACCGCCTGAGAAGAACTTTATGTAAGCTTAATTAAAATTCTTGATTAAATGTGGGTCCTTTTAAAAGCTCAAATTCCACTTTCTTGTAATATGATTGAGTATTAAAGGTTACCATTAAATTTCACTTCATAAAGCCTTTGAAATTGGTCAGAACATAAAAAACATATAACAATTGTTATTTTTCATTTTTCTATCTTGATGCATATAATGATTTTTCATTTAGTTTTTCAATGGACCTTTTCAGTCATCATACGAACCTCTATGAATTTTTAAGATTTTTTTAATTTTTTTGAATCAATGTGTGTTCAAAATTTGATGAATGCCTCATATGTATATGAGCATTTGCTTATAATGATGGATAATTTGAAATCTGACATGTTGGAATGCTTTGAAAAAATTAACAGAATTCATACATGTATAAATAATTCAAGTATGTCCATACAAACAAATTTCTGTGAAGGATCCCTTTTTTTAGGAGATACAAAAAAGTGAATAATATGTGAGTATAAATTAGTTTGATATTTACCAAAACATTACAATGTTAGCTATACAAGTTTTAAAATATTTGGTCCAAGTGGTAGTGTTAATTTTTGAAAAATATAGAAGAAAGAATCATCAAATTTGGACTTAATTTGCAAAATCTATACATGTTTGAGTATTTATATTGTAATGTAAATAAAAAAGAAGCAAGTGAAAAGAAAACTAAAGAACAGGCTTGGGCAATTGTCCCAGGCGGTTGGTAAGTAATAACCGCGTGAGATAAGATTTTTCTCAGGTGGTTATTCAGTACCAACCGCTTGAGAAGAAAATTATGTAAGCTTAATTAATATTCTTGATTAAATCTGGAGCCTTTCAAAAGATCAAATTCCACTTTCTTGTAATATGTTGAGTATTAAGGGTTACCATTAACTTTTACTCCATAAAGCCTTTGAAATTGGTCAGAACATAAAAACATATAACAATTGCTATTTGTCATTTTTCTATCTTGATGAATATAATGATTTTTTCATTTAGTTTTTCAATGGACCTTTTTAGTCATCATACCAACCTCTATGAATTTTTTCAGATTTTTTTAAATTTTTTTTGAATCAATGGGTTTTCAAAATTTGATGAATGTCTCATATGTATATGAGCATTTGGTTAGAATGATGGATAATTTGAATTTTAACATGTTGGAATGCTTTAAAAATTAACAAAATTCATACATGTATAAATAATACAAATATGTTCATACAAACCAATTTCAGTGAAGGATCTCTTTTTTTAGGAGATACACAAATGTGAATAATATGTGAGTATAAATTAATTTGATATTTACCAAAACATTACAATGTTAGCTATGCAAGTTTTAAAATATTCGGTCTAGGTCGTAGATGCTAATTTTTATAAAATATAGAAGAAAGAATCATCGAATTTGGACTCAATATGCAGAATCTATACATGTTTGAGTATTTATATCGGAATCTAAATAAAAAAGAAGCAAGGGAATAGAAAACTGAAGAATAGCCTCAGACAATTAACCCAGGCAGTTGGTAAGTAATAACCACTTGAGATAAGCTTTTTCTCAGGTGGTTCTTCAGTACCAATCGACTATGAAGCAGTTAAAAACAGCCTGAAAAAAACCGCCTGAACTTTATTATTTTTTATCACGGGCGGTTGTTTCGTTAAAAACCGTCTTTGAAAACTGACGCCTAGATAAAGACCCCTCGGGCACCACGGAAAACCTAACCCTGGAGATTTTTCATCGACGCCACCAGGCTGCCAAAATTTTCCACCGTGCGTTGAACTTATGCGTTGGCATTCCATGTAGCGCAAGAAGAATGAAAAACATATTTGACACCCTGGTGATGTAACGCGGTGGAAAATTTTTGATATTCAATATCCAAAATTTGCAAAGGAAATCAGAAATGTAAGGTTTGCCTTGGGTACAGACGGGATTAATCCGTTTGGTGAAAAAAGGAGCATACACAACACATGGCTCGTGGTCTTAACGTTGTGCAACCTACCGACGTGGTTGTGTCACAAAAGGAAATATATCTTGTTATCTGTTCTTATCCAAGGTCCTAAACAACTCGGCATCGAAATTGATGTGTTCTTGGAACCTTTAATGGAAGATATGGTAAAATTGTGGAATGAAGGGGTACGTACATGGGATGAGTACAAGCGGGAGTATTTCACGCTAAGAGCAATGATTTTCGTTACCGTGCATGATTATCCCGGACTATTTACATTACCGGGAAAAATGAAAGTGAAGAAAGGTCGTGTAAGGTGCGTGGATTGAACTTAATTTCTATACCTCACTTTATCCAGAAACACGGTGTACATGAGACACTGGTGGTTCTTGACAGATACACACAAGTATAGGAAGATGAAAGAACAATTTGATAACAAATCGATAATGATACTGCACCAAAACCTTACAGCGGAAAACTTGTGTTCGAAATGGTCAAGAACATTCATATTGCTTTCGGTAAGGGAAAAAATGTAAAGGAATAAAGAGAAAGAAAAGTACAGCTTCGGGTGATACAACTGACATGGCTTTCAAGAAACAATCAATTTTTTTCAAGTATCTTACGTACTGGAAGAATCTGGAATTTTGCTATAGTATTGATTTGATGCACATTACAAAGAATGTATTTGACAGCATCATTAGGACCTTGCTAGACATGCTGAGGAAAACAAAGGACAGATTAAATTCACGTATGGACCTAGTAAATCTTGATTTGAGACTAGAGCTTCATCCAGTAGAAAAGGCAAACGAGAAGCATTACCTTCCCCCAATCAGCTTCAACTTGACACTAGAAGTGAAAAAAAGCAATTTGCGAATGCTTGCGTGGGATCAAAGTGCCCACGAGTTTCTCATCCAATATACGCAAACTAGTCTCGATGAAAGACTTGTCTTTATTCGGCTATAATTCTCATGACTGTCACATGATGGTAACAGTGTTCCTTGCCATTGCAATAAGAGTCATCAAACCTGAGCATATAAAAGTTGTCATCACACGTTTGTGTTACTTCTTCAATGCAATATCGCAAATGGTGATAGCACATGAAGATTTAGACTATATGTAAACATACATCGTCGAGACTATGTGCAAGCTTGAGATGTGTTTCCCACCATCCTTTTCTGAGATGCATGTACACCTAATCATACATCTTGTTGATCTGATAAAAGCATTGGGGCCACTATATTTACATCATATGTTTTCATTGGAGAGATATTTAGGAGTATTAAAAGGTTATGTGCGAACCGTGCTCACCCAGAGAGTTCAAATATGGAAGGATGCACCACTAAAGAGAGAATATCTTCAAGAGGGAAATGCCTTTACTACATAAACAAGTCTTCATAACCATGATGGAGAGGCTAGGGCCCTCATGTGGACCACATTTCCAACTAACTTGCCAAATAAGTTTTGACATGTCGATCAAGAGAAGTTGTCCACATCTTCAACCCTGGGATTGGACAACAAATCATCGCACTAAATAGGACGCAGATAAGTCCCACTCATCGGACTTAAAAACAAATTTGTGAGTCTTTGCCAATAGGTTAATTGGTAGTTATCTCATATTTGATTTCCCAATTGCATATTTCAAATTTCCATCAATCTTTGCATTTGCATTTAGCATGTTCGAATTTTTCACACTTCATAAAACAAAAATTTTGAATTAGGAAATAAATTTATTTGGATATGAACCTTGGCATAACCACTTGAATTCATCTTCCTAATTGAAAGAAAAAATATTTCCCATAATATTCATTGCATTAGCGGGTTGTTTGAAGTTGGGCAAAACGATTTGACAAAGGGTAGAACATGCTTTTGAGCTAACATAACCTGTTTTCGAGTTGTTTTGTTTGTTCTTTATTTTAGTGCAGCTAGGACAAAATTTGTAAAGAGGTTGGAAGGCCTCATGAAGCGCATATCCCTCCATCGATACCATTTTGAGTTCATGGTGGAGGAATGCTCACGATGGTGGCCCAATGGAACAACAAGATGAAGCTCATTCAACTCTAACCTAAACTTGGCAGAAGACATTAAACATGAAGGCTACACCAAAAACCATGGTCGTAAGTTTCTCACACAACGACCTTCAACCAGGACTGCTCATCAATTGAGGTGCAATTTCAAAATTTTCCATTGTTTGAATTGCATTAGGATTGAACGAACTTTGCTTACATAGGTAAGGAAGGTTTACACCTTCTAATCATTCAACTCTTATGCATCCTCACGAGAGTAAGTGCTGGCATTGCTCTTTTTGATTCTTCAAAAAGGAATGTCACTTTACTTAGGAATAAATTTAAACAAGTACCTAGAATTTCATAAGCATTGCTAAAAGTGACTTAGACATTTTCTTCCTGGGTAATGCTTACTAAATTACTTAATGGTTGAATTGGTATGTAGCACCCTACGAATAGTGATGTCCATGATTTTGATTTGAAACTAATTCATGCATGGATCACTAAATTTCAAATTCCCAGGCAAGAAATAAAAAATGATCATGGGAATAAAATTGAGAATATTGTTTGCCATGATCCAAATGATAACATTTGCTCTTGTGTAAGAAAAAACTATTATGGTTAGAAATTTACAAGGTGAAGGGATCTATATAGTGTATTTATATCACTTGCATTGTTATAAGTAGGAGCTCGAGAAAATGTGCAAAATGGTTTATCCATAAAGCCCCACTCTTATCAATGAATAATACATTGTTCATGGATAAACATGGATTTGGACCCAATGCATCTTCGGTTTTTATCTTCGCCGTACGTACAAATGAAAATTCAGTTACCTAACCCGAAAGTTCATTTGTACAAGTATCGGGAGCTAACCATCCATTTCTATGATAGAGGGGAAGTCTGCAGGAGTAATATTACTATGCAGGCATTAATTGATCTGATTGTTTGAAACCCTAAAAGGATTCCATTTCAACACCTCTTGACTAAGTAGTAAATTAGGATGGTTGCTACCTATCGGAAATTAAGCCCGAAGGTAAACCATAACTATACGAGGCCTTATATTTGACATGGAAACCCTCCATGAGCAACCAATGGGCAGCTACAAATATGTGAGAGCATTATGCTCTCAACTATTCTAAGCACTCATTCTAGCTCAAGTACATTGCCACCATCATTTGGTGTAAGTTATTCCTTTGTGCCTAAAAGATATGATGCACCTTAACCAAGGAATGACAAGATCACATCCTATATATTGGGTGCAAATTGTTCCTATGTGGCTAGAAGGTATTTTATACCTTAGCCAAGGAACCATGGATCACACTCAAGCCATGTTGAGTGCACGTCATCCCTTTGTGGTTATAGGTATGTTGTACCTTAGCCAGGAATAACGGATCGTACGCAACAATTGTTAGGTACAAGTCACTACTTTGTGGCTAAAGGTCATCATTACATTAGAAAAGAAATGACGGATCACACCCAATGCATAAGAGGTACAAGTTATACCTTTATGGCAAGTAGGTATGATACACCGTAGCCAATGAATGACAGAACACACTCAACCAAATGTTATCATTACCTTAGCCAAGAAATAACAAGGTACATCCAACCTATGGAAACCTTGAGATGTCGATGAGCGACATCGACAACACCCTCTTATACCACACTCATGGAACCCATGGAAGGCAACCCAACATCGACACTCAACCCTCGAATGCCAAAGCCATGCTGCAAAAAGGTTAGGCCAACCTCACAGCCTACATACGTCATTAGGGTTTCAACCCCTGTGGGGACCCCCACTTTAGGTAACTTGTATCACACCCCATTTGCATTCCTTTATTTTATTTCTTTCTTTCCACAGCATTTGCATCTTTAAATACACACACACACACACACACACACATATATATATATATATATATATATATATATATATATATATATATATATATATAACGTAGTATGGGTTAGGTTAATAAAATAAAGGATGTGCGGTAAGAATATTTCTATTTTCCATAAGATGAAATGATGAATAGTTGCTCTACTTTATTTTCTATAGTCCCTTGAATACAACTTAGTATTCTACCAGTATTGGGTTTATTGGCCTAGAATATTCTTGCCTACAACTTGGAAATGGAGGGTAGCAAAAGCTAAGTCCAATTCTGGGTTGTTGTGAGATATGATATAGTGATAAGAGGTGCTAATATCCTAGTTGAAAGTGAAACTTCATTTGACAGAGAAAATTTAAAATGGGAGTTCCTAATTTGATATAAATTCCTACCAAAGCCATATGATGATTTGAATTAGATAAAACTTATGCATATGCTATTTTCCTTCACATTGATCTTGGTCAAACTCGTATAGACCTATGTGAGAATCTTTTCATGCTTTTAATATCAAGATTACACTGGCACATTCTAAACTTCTACACTAGAAGTTAGAAAAATTCAATCATACCATTCCACCACCAAAAAGATACTCCATGATTTTCATGCATAATACTCTATCAAAATTAAAGAGGAGTAGAAGATATGGTGACAAGCAAAAGAAAATGCATGCTCATGTACAAGAGCGTGGGAGAAAAAAAGAAGAAAGAGAGAGAGAATAAGTAGCCATGTTTCATCCTCACAAAAAGAGAGTGCATACAAAGGAGTTGTCTCCCTATTTCCACTCCGCAGATATTACATCACACTTACACAAATCTTGATCAAAAGTATGATTTGTTTTCTCCTAAGGCTTACTCTTTTGACTTAGCAATATATGTGTTGAAATATGCCTACTCTTGATCCCCATCAAGCTCCACATACAAGCCTTATTTAGATGTAGGACAAGAAATACATTTCCTTGGTGAGGAATATAAATACCACTTCTCACATAGGAGTGATTGAGTGGATTAATTGAGGAACTTAAATCCAAACACCATTCAAAATTCTCTGGAAATTTGAGTGGAACTCATACATTAGGTGATGCATGCTCATTTTGTTGTTCTGTCCTTCAACCACCCAAGAATAGAATGAGGTGTAAGCCCCATAATGACTAAGAAAATGGGTGAGGTACCATAGCCAATTTATTCAATGCAAGATAGAATACTTTGTTGTCCACTTGGTACTCTTGCAAAATGGAACATTGTAGCAACTCCTGATCAACAACCTAATTCTTTATCATTGCTTCGGAACGAGCAAAGGGTAAGGTTGGTGGAGTTTGTGGATGGTCGTTATATATTAATTTTGACCATCAAGATAACCCAATTATGAGAAGGAATGAATATTTCTTACACACATTATAGTTAGAGATAACGTAGTTCCACATGTACCTGGAGAAATTGGTGTATGCATGTATTTTATACAGATTTGAGGTGAAACAAGGAGATGAATCCTATAAATTATCATCCAACCAATCAAGCGCTGACACGTGGCATCACATGGATCAAATAGCCCACAAATAGAAGTATTTGAGGCAACCCAATGGTGTATCACCCATATCAGTTAATGGGACACTCCTGGAGGTAAAGTGGAGGAAGCACACAGCAAACAGAGCCAAGACCAGGTCGACAAAACAGGGGGTTCAGCCGACCTCTTCCTAGCGCCAAATGCGGTCCAATTCCATGTGTTGACTCCCTGTTCTGCCATGATAATGATGAAGACTGATTGGCACGCTTTGGGTGGCTGGAATCGACCGTTCTCCAGCTATAAGTAGGACCCCTCACCCCTCACTTCAACACACACCACTTAAGCATCATTCTATTGTATACACTAGTTGTCCTAGTTCCTTAATGGAGGTTAGGCTGTAGAGAGGAGCCTCTAGTCCTATGTACAAATTGGGAAAGGCATGGGTCATGTATCTTTTCTTGTATTTTTCACTTTATGCATAATAAAAAAATTATCTTTAGTCTTATTTTATTCATATACATGGATGAAGCGTTTCTTGTTTGATTATGTATTCCATGTATGTGGTAGGAGTAGTCTTTATTACTATGCCATAATGATCATAACATATCATCATAAACACTACAAATCCACACTATAGTCTAATTATTTATGATGTGATCATGTTGATATGAATAACTTATGCTATGTCTCAACATTGGTTCAACAATGTTTTGGTTAGTCATTGCCTTAGAGAGGTACTTGTACTCGAGCCTATAAGGTATTACATTAGTATAATAAGTAGCATTGGATGTCTTGTAGACCCACAGATTGAAGAGTTAGGCAGTAGGTGGTGATAGCCTTATCTGTCCTTTGTAATCCTCCATGTTCGGCTATGCCACAAGCTCTTAGCGGGAGTCATCCTAATATTGCTAGGGGTAAACCCGTGTCCGATGTGTTGAACAACATAGCATAAGGATTCACCATTGACATGCTCATTAGTACCTAACATAGGCTATGTATATGTATACTGGAAGCATTGTAGGAGCAACTCCCAAAATCTTAGTCTAATCTTCATTAGGACCCATTTACCATCTAGAATAGATTGCTTAGGTGTGTGTCACACTACCCATATTATCAACTTACCCCTGTCATGATAATTTATTAGTAACGCATAGCTCGATCATAAGAGTAGTGTCTACTTAACTCCATTGTCATCCTTTTGGATAAATATGATACCCTTGGGAATACTCTTCGCTAAAATGCTAGATGACAGTTTTCGTGCACTTGCAGAGTTTTTATCTGTGACGTAAGAAACGTCAACACCTAGGATAAGTTTTTCACTATTGAAAAATTCTGGCCCAAATTTGTTCATCTTGTATCCGTTGTTATTGCAACATTTTTTCATTGGACTTAAAAAAGAGTTTGCCCTATATCTTGACATTACGGTTGGAAGGTCTTTCGTCCTTAAGACACCAGAAGAAGGTAAAGAACTTCTAGATCGAATTCTAGAAAATGATCCCTTCATTACGAGTCTTAATGAACCTCCCCAAGAGGAAGCCACGTCGAGTATCGAGGACACTCCTATAGCCAAAGAAGAGCCCGAATCATGCCAATAACCTACCTTGCCTGTAGGATCCTCCTGGACCCAAACCAACGAAGGATGAAGAAATTCAACATTCGGAATTACCATTCTACTTCGAGCAAGAGATTTTTAAAGATTATGGAAATACCTTGAAGTAATGTTACAAAAGGAAGCTATCATTGTCTTCAACCCCACCTGACCCACCTGATGGAGTATTCCTCCAAGATAAGGTAAAGGACATAACCTATATTTTGGGTTCGGAATGGATGGCAGAGGTTTAGAACTCACACGATATCCTTCGGATAACTTCACCCTTAGCCACCATTCTATGCCATATTAGAGGAGCAACGATGCGAGTCCTATATTATCCCTATGTCAAAGCAATATCGTTTCTTATACTTATGCTCTCGTCATTTTGGGCGATAAGCCAATGGAACCAACACAAAAATCATCCATAGATACATTTGGAAATATTCTTGAAGGATATGGGATTTTGCAAGAAGTGTCAATAAGACACAAAAATGTTGAGGTTCTTCATTATTTCCATGTGTTTGAAGTCCAAGGCTTCGACATTATGATTGGGGTAACCATTGAGAAATTTCTCATGTAAATCCCCTCTGAAGGACACCTCAACATAAATATTGAAGGGAACAAAATTTCCATTCCCACTCTACATTCCATGAACACATCTGCAGAACCACCCCTCCAAGATGGGCCAATTGGGGAGGTTAGGGCTCTTAAATACTTGTAACCTCCTGAAGGAGAAGGGGAAGAAGATTTCATCCAAGAAGAGGATGAACTTTAGGAGAAATTTGATTTGCCATAAGAAGAGCCCACACCCAAACCTCCTATCTAGCTAAAAATCTTGTCTCCAGGACTATGCTATGCTTTTAAAAATGGAGATTTCTAAGCTCCTGACATCATATATGACAAGCTTTCAGATGAGGAAACACTCAAAGTTATAGCCATGTGTTGACGGCTGTTGTATACCAATTTAACCTGTCAATATAACTCAATTATATGAGAGAAATATCATTTCTTGCACACATCACCTTTCTATTCAACCTATTTCTACTTGTACTTGGAAAAATTAGTGCATGCATGTATTTTATAAAGAATTGAAGTGAAACAAGGGGATGGATCCAATAAAATATCATTCAAGATAATCAAGTGTCGACATTTGGCACCACATGGATCAAATGGCCCACAAACAGAAGTATCTGAGGCCATTCAACGGTGTACACCCTATATGAGTCAATAGGACACACCTGGAAGCCACCTAGAGAAAGCACAGGCTTTTTGAAGCCAGGACCAGGTCGACCGACCTGGTGGTTTTGCCGACCCCTTCATGGCACCAAACCCGGTCAACTTCCACGTGTTGGCTCCTCCCGGCTATAAGAAGTCGTTGATGACTGATTCGCGCACTTTTGGTGGTGGGAACCGACCCTTCTCCACCTATAAATAGGACCTCTCACTTCAACACACAACACATGATAATCATTCTATTGTATACACTAGTTCTATTAGTCCGTAGTGGAGTTAGGCTATAGAGAGGAGAGCCTCTAGTCCCAAGTCCAAATTGGGAAAGGTATGGCTCATGTATCTTTTCTTACATTTGTGACTTTATGCATAATAAAGATCTTATCTTTAGTCTTCTTTTATTCATATACAAAGATGAAGTGTTTCTTGTTTGATTGTGGATTCCATGTATGCGGTAGAAATAGTCTTTATGGTTATGCCATATAACTCCTAATCTATAATCATAAACACTACAAACCCGCACTATAGTCTAATTAGTTATGATATGATCATTTTAATATGAATAATTATGTTATGTCTTGAATTTGGTTCAACAATGTTTAGGTTAGTCATTGCCTTAGAGATGTACTTGTACTCGAGCCTCTGAGGTATTTACTTAGTTTGCTAGCATGGTGCTAGGAATGTAAGTAGTGTTGGATGTCTCGTAGACCCACAGATTCAAGAGGTAGGCAGTAGGTGGTGACAGCCTTATTTGTCCTTTGTAATCCTCCAAGTTCGGCTATACCAAAGGCTCTTGGCGGGAGTCGTCCTAGTTTGCTAGGGGTAAACCCATGCCCGATATCTTGAACAACTTAGCATAATGATTCACCATTTACATGCTCATTAGTATCTAGCCTAGGCTATGTATATTTATATTAGAAGCATTGTTTGATCAACTGCCCAACTCTTAATGATTCACACCTGCCTTGATAGCTGATTAGTATACCATAGCTTGATCATAAGAGTTGTGTTTACTTTACTCCATTGCCTTCCTCTGGGATAAATACGATACCCTTGGGAATACTCTTGGGTGAAATGCTACACGACAGTTTCCGTGTGCTTGCAGATCTCATCTCTTTAGAGAGATGATCCGTGACGTAAAAAACATCAACAAGCATTTCTGGCGCCATTACTGAGGAAGGGAAAGGAAGTAAAGAATCATCATCACTTAGTATTAAGCTATAGGTACTAATAGTTATTTGACAGGAATACCTTTGTTTGCTTTCTCCTTTTTTGTGAAAACAGGATAGTGTTGTCTAACCCATTTCATGGGATGGCCAACGAGGACGCAAGTGCTCAACTGCAAGATGATTCATTGCCTGCCTCAACAAATGTCTGCTAGGCAACACCATTGCCTTTTGCGGAAGAATTTCAGCTTCTAGTAGGAGCCAAAGACATCCATTCCCAAGCATGGGGGAGGCTACAAGTGTTCTTCTTGGTTTGCGTCCACCATAAGGTGGATAGTTGACTCCTCATCCAAAATTCATGTCATGGGTCGGTCCATCAATCCATGACTACCTTTGTGCTGGAGCTGAAGGAGTCCTACTCTCATTCATCATGGATGAGAATATGGTCTCTACTCAAGGGGTGGATTGAAGAGTGCTCTAGTTCTTTTAGCTTGGCATTCACACCACATAACAAGGTGGACATGCTAGCTATGGAACTACACCTCCTATTGAAGTATCATGAAGATAAAGCCAATGGAGAAGTCTTTGGATGATCCAAGCCATGGAAATTCACATGATTTGTGAAAATCCATGTCAACTTGGGCCACTTAGGCAATCATTTACCTAAGACCCCTTGGGATTCTTCCTTCCAAACACAACTACAATGGGTATTACCAACAAGGAGGTCAAGGGTGGAATCAACATCACCATTGCAATTAAGGAGGCTATGCGGATTTCAAGGGATTTAAGTTCAACTAGCCTACCTTAAAGTATCTTGTCCATGGCCAAACAAGAAATCAAGACAACATCCACATAAAGCCCTTTGCCAAGGACAATAAAATTAAAGAGCATTCAAGATCCATGATGTCCCACAATTACTTTAAAACTGTTATGTCCAGCTCCAGAACTGAATTACCCTCTAACCTGTTCAAAATTTCAAAGTTCCAAAATCTGCCAAACTGGATAGAAACTGGAACCCTCTCTGGACACCATACTGTTTTGACCATATCTCCCTTTCAAGAATTCGAACCGGGCTGTGCAAGACAATTTTGTAATCCTTGTAATTTTTATTACAATTTTGTAATATGTGGCTGTTGTAAATTGTGAAGTTTTGTATCTGCAAATTGTGGCCCAAAATCAGCATAAACAAAGGAGATGCTGTCAAAATTTTTAGAAAAACTGTCAGGTTCACAATGCAATATCTTCTCCCCCAGAAAAGATCTGGTGGCAAACCAATACTTTTTAGAAAGGTCATGAACTGTACTTCAACTTTGTAGTCCACCTCAACATCTGATTCTGCAATTTACTAGGCTAAATTTGAGTTTGAGTACAAACTGGTCAGGTTTCCACAGAAACTTCATCAGTTTGGCATAATTTGGTCTTGTTATGAATCTTTTCCTAGATTTCACTTCGAGAAGTGTCCTAGCGGACCAGTTGTCGATAATCAACCATTTACCAGTGGAACTGAGAGTTTGACCCACTCGAACCTCTTTTCTTTGATGATCATGTTTGTGTTATATTGAAGATAAAAATGTTTATTCCATTGATAACGCGCATAACGTCTTGTCGAGATCAACGATATCCGAAATGAACTTCGATCCATGAAGTTCATTATTTTGGAACTCGTTATTGTAACATTAGTCCAGGCATGATGTATTTTGTATAGAGTCTATACTTTATCAATATATGTTACCGTTATGCATGTTTGGTTATTAATACGCACAACATTGTTGTTATCCTTAAGTGATCTTACAATATCACATCTCATGTGGGATTCATGGGTCTGACTGCAGAATGGTGTGCACCCATAACACGCTCAAGATTGGTGGCACGAGCCAGGGAGGTGATGACTCCCAGCAGCAGAGAACTCATGATCAACGACAACCGACACCGCCACCGCCACCGCCACCTCCTCCTTTTCTTACGTTGGCGGAGCGGCAATGGTGGGTTCGTGCGACGAGCATACCGAGCTGCTGCGGACCCTCCTGCAGAATACGTCCCATCAGCGGGGGCGTCCAGACGGAGGCAATCGTCAGCCTCAACACACCACCTACTCGGACTTCTTAGCAACTCATCGACCAGTCTTCCCAGAGGCGATGAACCTATTGAGGCGGACAACTGGCTCCGCACTATTGAAGCAAAGTTCGGGTTGCTCCAATGAACCGAACAGCAGAACGCGCTCTTTGCGGCACTGCAGCTTCAAGGCTCCACCGGCGCATGGTGGGAGAATTATGTCGCCTCTATGACGGCTGATCACGCCGTGACATGAACTGAATTCTGGGAGGCGTTCCGTGCCTATCACATACCTCCCGGGATTATGAAATGCAAGCTTCAAGAATTTCATGAACTCAAGCAAGGCGGGAGGAGTGCTCATGAGTACTCCAAGGCCTTCAATCACTTGGCGCAATATGCGCTGGATCATGTGAGCACGGAGGAGAGGAAACAGGACTGTTTCTTTTGAGGTTTGAATGCAAAGATGAAGGACAAGCTCGCTTTGTTCAATCGCGGCACGTTCAATGATTTTGTCAATGTGGCGTTGTACAAGAGGATGCATCACGGGAGTTGGTAACGGAGAAGAAGAGGAGTGCTCCACAGGGCAGCAGTGGTGGAGCTCCACAAAAGTACCGTATGGTGTACCGATCACCGTCCGGTCAAAGGTGGCATCCACCGGCATGACCGCCAATGTTCCGTGGCCGCCCATTCAACGCACCAAGCTTCCGACCACCGCTGCCACAGCATCCACATCAGCATCAACAGAGGATGATACCTCGTGCACCACCACAGCAGCAGCATGCACCGGGTTTCCTTACCCTGGCCTATGGTGTCCGACACAATACACGTGCTACAACTGTGGACGTGTCGGACATCTCTCCTACAACTGTCCGGACAAGCAAGGCAGCGGACAAGCATCGTATCAGGGTGCTAATCAACCCCGCAACCAGCCCAACAAACCAAATACCAAACCCAGCAACGTCCACCACATCGCCATTGAGGACGTACCAGAAGGTGAACCCGTACTCGCGGGTACGTTTACTCTCATCGATCACCCCATTATCATACTTTTTGATTCTGGAGCCACCCACAATTTCATTATTAGTTCATATGTTGTCAAACACCAACTACGAATATTTCTTACTAAATATCCGTACATGATTTGTTCCCCGGTCGGGAAAATTTCAGCTCATAGTATGATTCCTAAAGAACCACTGTGCATGGGTGGAAAAATATATCCAACCACTCTCATTATCTTAGATGGCCAAAAGATCGATCTCATATTAGGTATGATGTGTTTACATCACCACGGTGCTGTTTTGGACATCGTTTCTCAAAGCGTTCATTTGGATTCTCCACTACGCAGTCGACATACTCTCTTTCTTGATCGACCCCTTCAAGAAATCGCAGCAGCGTACCACTCTGAATCTCTTTAATTGGAAGACATTCTGGTGGTCCTTGAATACCCCGATGTGTTTCCCGATGATTTACCGGGCATGCAGCCCGAACGTGACGTCGAGTTCAAGATTGAACTTGCGACGGGAATCACACCGATCTCTCGACGACCTTATCGAATGGAGCCCAATGCGCTACCTGAATTAAAAGAACATCACAAGGACCTACTGGACAAAGGATTTTTTTCGCCCAAGCTCATAGCCTTGGGGCTGCTCCGCGCTGTTCGTTATGAAGAAGGATGAAACATTGAGATTATGTGTTCACTATCGTCCGCTAAATGCTGTGGCTATCAAGAACAAGTACCCACTACCTTGCATCGACATTATCTTCGATCAATTAGTGGGTGCTAAGGTATTTTTCCAAGATGGATCTTCGGTCCGGATATCATCAAATCAAAATTCGGACAGAAGATATACCAAAGACGGCATTCTTGACACGATGTGGACTTTATGGATATCTCGTCATGTCATTTGGTCTCACCAACACTTCAGCCCACTTTATGTACCTTATGAACTCGGTGTTCATGCAGAAGTTGGATAAGTTCGTCGTGGTCTTCATTGATGACATTTTGGTTTATTCCAAAGAGGAGGAAGAATACACTGAACACTTGCATACAGTACTCCAACGATTGCGAGACCATAAACTCTATGCAAAATTCAGCAAGTGTGAATTTTGGATCAGTCAAGTGCCGTTCTTGGGACACATTATTTCAGCTGAGGGCATTTCTGTGGACCCAAGTAAAATTGTAAAAGTAATGAAATGGCAATCTCCAAAGTCCGTACATGGAGTACGAAGGTTTGTTGGTTTAGTGGGGTATTATCGAAGGTTTATCCCGAGCTTCTCGAAAATTGTTAAACCAATAACAGAGATGTTGAAGAAAGGTACCAAATATAATTGGAGTGAAGCATGTGAGATGACATTTCAAACATTGGTGAAGCATCTCACAACAGCCCCAGTTTTAGGTCAACCAGATACGACGAAACCGTTCGATGTTTATTGCGACGCGTCCGGCATCTGTAGGATCGAAGAGCACGTGAAAAGCTACCAGAGGGGGGGTGAATGGTAGATTTAAAAATCATACGCAGCGGAAACAATTAAACCCCAAACCCTTTCGGCAGAAAAACGATCTGTTAAAGAAATCGTGTGTGAGTCTAATCTAAATGTGTTTCACGATGACAAAAGTGATATATATCAGAGAGAATCAAGTCATGAAGACAACACAAACAGAATCACTCAAATCCGTCAAGAAAAACTCAAGTTATGATCGAAAGATCAAACAATGGTGAATCTGCCCTACCCGAGAAAAAAAAGTTCTGGAACGCTGCAAAGAAACTCGTGTAGATCATAGACCACAAATCCAATGACCATGAAATTTTGACATATGATAGAAAATCAAGTTGAGAAGACAACCCAAAATAATCACGTCAATTGGATCTGTAAAACTCGATTTATGATAAAACCACCGACGAATGGTAGTGCTGTCCAGAAACTCGACGAGTAAAACTTGTCTGGAACAAGTCGGACGAACAAGGCACAAAAGTTCCTTCAAACTACGAATTTTATTCAATAGAACACAAGATTAACAGCCCCAAAGTCGTGCACCACGAGCTATGGGCTCCTTTGCTTATATAACCATCCCTTAGGCCAACCCAATATCAACTAGGACTCCAATCCTACTCAGATCACGAATCGTAACTTTCCATAACTGCTCAAGATTCTTCTATACACAGATAGAAGCAATCTTAAGACTTCCAAACACCTTAGGAACGTATCCCACATTCCTAAACAACTCAAATTTGTGACCCACACGAAATCCTATCATAACCAACTCAAATCTTTCCATATTTGAGTCAAACCCGACTCAGCCGCAGCCTGAGTCCATAACCTAGTCGGTTGGACCTTTCCGACCAACTCTTTACGTCCACATCTCTTCATCACGTCTCGGAACCATGTAGCCACGTCCATGCACTCCTTTCACATGTGCAAACATCTTCCAATGACGTCCACAATACCTTCATATGCATTGTTCTTGATTCAATCATGCTGCGCAACCTCTTGATCAGCTCAACCACAATTCCTCCTGAATTTGGTTGTTGGAACCTCATCTCCTCCCTAAGACTAGTCCAATGGATCCCGTCACCAGCCATGTCTTGAACTCAAGCAACACCTGCACATGAATAAACAACGAATCCATACGAGCCCAAGTCCTCGACTTGACTCAAGTTAGTTCCGAACACAACACCCTATGTGGGAACCTCACATAAGCATGTTGCAAAACCAAAGTAACACGATATCATCCATATCAACCAAAACGCACCAAAAACTTAGCAAATGAATACTAAGCAATCTTTCCAACAATGTAAAGAAAGTACGAAACATTGCAAATGAAAAGCAGAAGCACTACGGTCAAGTTCCGGACCTTGCCAGAGCAACCCGGACCTTGAGCCGGAGATAACAAGAGCTAGTAGAACCTAGCGCCGGAGCTTACCAAAACTAGTACAACCAAGCTCTCGCCGGAGCTTACAAAACTAGCAAGACTAGCGCCAGAGCTAAGCAGAACTAGTCGGAACTAGTAAACCCAAAAGCCAGAGCTAGAAAAATCAACTCGGAGCTTATTAAAAAAACACGCCGGAACTATCAAAGACATGCCGGAGCTAAAGACAAAACTCATCGGAGCTGACCAAAGCTAGTCGGACCTAGCATCGACCGTAACCGGAGCTACCCAAACCAAGCCGGACCTACCGTTGGACCTTGCCGTAGCTCAGAGCTAGAGTCGGACCTTGATAAAGAGGTGTTTTGGTGATATTCAAAACATTTATAATCAAAGCCAAGTGTATTCACTACAAGCCAATGTATTCAGCACACATAGGTCTTACAATCTCCCCCTTGATGAATGCATTGGCAACACCATTTAAAATCCGAACATTGGCTTATTCTCATTAAAAGTTTTGAAGACAATTTCTCCCCTTTTGTAAATCGGAAATAAAAGTCCGTGGAGAAGAAGCTAGCTATTATCCAATGCAGCGACCGGAAGCAGGTTCTATTTGCTTCTCATCAACTTGTTGGAGCAGCTGCGGATTGGTGGGACTCTTGTTGTAATGCTCATGAGAATCAGGAGGGGATTTCTTGGGCCAAACTCAAGGAGAGTTTCCATTCTCATTATGTGTTGGAAGGTCTCATGATCTTGAAGAGGCAAAAATTTGAGAACTTAAGGCAAGGAAGGTCAAGTGTGAGTGAATATCTCAATAAATTCACTCAACTCTCAAGGTATGCGCCTGAAGATGTTAGTCGGGACAACCGGAAGCAATACTTGTTCATGAGAGGCTTGAACAATGAAATCCAAGTGCAATTGCTGAATTGTGACTATGCCAACTTCAAGAAGCTTGTGGAGGAAGCAAATGTTGTTGAGAACAAGGTCCGTGAGATGGATCTAGATAACTAGAGGAAGGCGCCATATCATGGACAAAAACAAGGAAGTAATGTGCGCCCTCGCCTTGCAACGCCAAATGCGCCTTATTTCAGCTCCTCTGCGCCTGCTCATCGCCCTGGATATGCACCGCACCCAACTCAATTTGTGCAGCAGCGCCCTGTTATGCAAGCACCTAGGCCTCCAATGCCTTTTGCACCTCATGCCAACTTTCCTGGTGCAAATGTTCAAAATCAAGTCCATCCAAATTCTGGTGCAGTTTAGAAGTGCTATACTTGTAGAGAAGCTGGACACTTTGCACATCAATGTCTTAAGTCAAGCCTTGCTCAAGGAAGCAATGCGTCGAGGCAAAACCCAAGACCCGATGGAGGACAACCACAAGGAAACGGTGGACAGCAGAATTTTTCTCATGGCAACGTGAACCACGTCTCTACGGAGGATGCTCAACAAGCAGATGACGTGGTGATTGGTATGTTTCTCGCAAACTCCAACCCGACGACTATGTTATTTGATTCTGGAGCATCGCATTCATTCATTGCATCGAAAATGTTGCCAAGTATAGTTTGCCCTTCTCTCATATGATGTTTACTCTATTGGGTAAGTCTCCTGGAGGAGAGATGAGGACAAATATAGTATGTCCAAAAGTAAGCCTTAGAATAAGGGGGGCAGACTTCTCCGCCAACCTTATAGTTTTGGATTCTCAAGGATTGGACATTATACTTGGTATGGACTGGTTGAGGAAGCACAATGGAGTCATTGAGTGTGCCATAGAGACGGTGAAGTTAACCAATGAGGAAGGGATTGCCGTGGAATTTGAAGCATCTCAACACGCACCAATGCAATTGGAGCTGAATCATATGGACGGTGCCGCAATAGAGGAGATACCGATGGCGTGCCTTCGATTCTATATGAGCCACATGTCACCGTACTCTGATGATATCAGAGGCAACTTGGGAGCTGGAGGATGATCACATGAAGGAATTTCCCTATCTCTTCTCTTCTGCGTTGAATCTCGAGGGCGAGATTCATTTTTTCAAGGGGGTAGGTTTGTAACACCCTCATTTTCATGCATCATGCCCTACATCCATCATTAAAGATGTTTAACATTAATCCACATAAAAAGGAACAAGTTGAAGATAATTTAGAAACAAAACCGCACTTAAGAATTCTGCGAAGTGCGGACTAGTCCATTTTTGTTATGGACTAGTTCGATTTCTCTCTGACCACACTCGGACTTGTCCGTTTTTCTACGGACTAGTCTGTTTTTCTCTCTGGATACTTTTGGACTTTTCTGGTCCTGTGCGGACTAGTCCGGTGTTCCAATTCCTTGAAATTTTTGCTAAGACCCTGGACTTGTCCGGACTAGTTCAGTATTCCAGCGGACTTGTCCGTTTTCCCCTCTAGCTAAAGTCGGACTTGTCTGATTTTGGCCACGACTTGTCTGTTTTTCCCCTCTGGATAAGTTCGGACTTGTCCAATGTCCAGTCCGGACTTGTTCGATATCTCTTTGTCGAACTTTGGACCGGTCCGGCCCTTTTCGGACATGTCTGATAAATCGCGACTTTGAGTCGATATTTTGTGTCATGACTTGTTTATTGGGTTTTACGTTATGTGGGACTAGAGATGTCGTGTGTAACTCTTTTAGAGCCCATGTGGGACTCTAAACTGACCACTAATCATCTCAAACTCGAAATCCATCAAAACCTAGCCTCCACGTCTATGTAAACAACCCCACCCCTTGGCTTGACATCTATTTGCCACTTATCCATTACACCCAAACCCTAGCTCGTGGGTAGCCGCCACCAAGGAGGGAGAAGGAGGTCCCATGGAAGAAGAATAAGATGAGGAAACAAAAGAATATAAAGATCTCCATCAAGTTTCGTTCTACATCACCAATTCATCTCCAAGTTCTTCATAACCCCTAGATCTTCAAGATCCAAGTGTTGCCTCCAAGATCCTTGATTCATTGGAGTTCTAAAGACCTGGTATACCTTCTATTATCTTTTTCTTACATGAATTCAACCCCGTTTCCCCAAAATTCACGTCGATCAAGAAAACCCTAGTTCACCAGTACTGCAAAGTGCGGATTTGTCCAGTCCCTAGCGGACTAGTCCGTTTTTTCTGGTTATTTTTTGTTGAATTAATTCTAAAATTTGATCGAATCAACTCCAAACCTGTGTAGACTTATTACTAACCATGGTAATTGATCAATAGACATCATTAACAACTTATTAACTAAATTTTGACTTGCAATTGCATTAATCATGCATATCATGTCATATTGAGTAATATTTGTGCACTCTTTGATTGTGTTTCTTGTCTTGTATGTTTATTGTGCGGAATAGACGTATTTGTGCTAGAGAGTGCCGCGGAGGATGTCCAACACCAAGAGTTTGAAGACTTTGACCCGAACCAATCCCAAGAGCAAGGCAAGTGTCCTTGATCATATTGATCCAGTGTTTAAAGTAAATGTTTTGTTTACAAAACTGCTTGCTTGTGTCAATTTGATTGGAATCCTATGAAAGGAAATTTACTGGATTTGTTTGACCACCCTTGTCACCTATAATACATGGTAGAGAGTCGGGATGGGATCTTTTCTTTTTTGCTTCGCTTAATTAATTAGGATGGGAAAACAACACTACACATTTAATTATGCATTTATGATATTATGATTAACATGAACTGGTTAATATGATATGGTAATGGGTGATCTAAGCAAGCATGGTATGTCGATGGGTTGGATATTTGGTAGTTTCGCTTGCTTTAGATCTATGGACCGATTCATGGAGTGACCATCCAGGATTTACAGTGCCACCATGAGGCCAAGTATGTGTGTGGCGCAGTTGATTGATTAGCGCATTGCCAGTGCTATTTAGACCATTAAGGATGCTCGGGGAAGGGGTAGTCATATTGGTTTTGTTGACGATTGGCGGGACTACCCTGGGATCCGAATGGCTCAAGAGGGGGCCCTTGATTGAAGATGTGCTCTATAGGAGACATCGCCACCAGTGAAACCATAGTGGGGTCCAAATAGTCTAGTAATTCCTTTATAAAGGCTATTTTGTGATCTCTTGGCCACACACGGACAGAAGCGTGAGACGGCATAATAGAGGTTCTAGTCATTGAAAGGTGATGAAATCACAAACACGTAGTTAAAGTGGTACAACCTCTGTAGTGTGTGTCTAAAAAACTATCATGATAACCGTGCTCCCAGTTATGAGCAACTTGGACCCGGATTAGAGGAAACTTTGATTTTGCATGGTTATAGTTTGGTAATGGTTGTCGTTGGTAATATAGTTATGGATGGTTATGAATTAAATTTTGATATTTATTATGGTTATTGGTAATGAGAAATCTGGAATATGGATGATGATAATGAATTATGGATTGGTATTACGATAACTATATGGCTTATGATGGGTTTATTTCACATACATATAATGTATTGCTTTTTTTTCAATGTTTTAATGTACTTTTCAGCACTTAGCCTTTATTATATTCGTCATTTGAATCAGCTACATGTCATACTTTCCACACTTGCTGAGTACGACATGTACTCACTCTTGCAATTCCCCCACCAACAGTTGCAGGTCGGGATTGGGAGTTTAACGATGATAATACAGAGTTCTAGGTCGTGACTATCATCAGCTTTTCCTGTGGAGTGTTGGAGATGCGCTATACCATATTTGCTTATGTTGCTTAGTTTGCTTGTTGAGTTTATTTCCGCTGCATTAGTTGAAACTTGTCATTAATATTCATTAGAGCTTGTATTCAAGGATATTATGAATTGTGTAATAAAAGTGGTTACTTAATTTTGTTTTGTGGTAATTTTTTGTATATCCTCTTGTGAGTGCACTCGTGTATGTGTGTTGAACGTCCTGGGCACACATATGCGTTCACTTGGTTCATTTTCGGAACCGGATGTAACATACATGGATCGCATCTATCGAATCACTATGAAATTCTCATTGGATTGATCAAATAAACCCAAATTTTAGCCATACAGAATGCCACGATTTTTAGTATATCATTCTCATTGATGAACATGAATTGTGTTCATGAGAAGATCGCTCCATATGACTTTGATCCGTTGCCTCATTTTACAAACTATACACACGACTAGCTCCGATCGTGATTCCAGCAGGTAGCAACATGTCACGCACACAACAAAGAAGGAGCACGAACTAATCCTTAAGTCATATGGTGCAATCTACTCTAACCTATTCCAACCCCTTATGATCTCATAAAGTCGTGGAATAAAGATTCATCACATAAATCGAATTGTAATAGATGGTATCTATTAACATCACATATCACTTATATGAGCAAGATTCGAACTAGAAACTACGCAAGTCAGCTCTGATGTCATTGTTAGAAATTGCGCGGTATGCTACTGTAGCAATACATCTTTCACATCACCTAGGAAACTTGCTAGTATATGGATCATAGTTTGTTACCACTACATGCGCAGTGTTGCGGAAGAAGAATTGGAATGGACTGTCCAATCTTAGATGCATGTTGGTGTAGAGGAAGTGGTCGATCACGATCGTCTCTTTCTCGTCCACGTCCCAGCAGCAACTCCTCGTCGTTGTAGCCAATCGGCACAGCAGCAATAACCACTACAGAAACCTGATCACAAACGACGACCAAACTTATTTGCAACGGTGCCATAGTTAGTTAAATAATTTACGACGACTGATCTAGGTTGTTGTAAATAAGCACCTTATTTACGTCGGCCTAAACCATTGTAAAAAAGCGCTTATGTATGACGGTACATTTGACTGTCGTATGTAACTACCTAATTATGACGTCCCACCATCGTTTATTCATTAACCATTGTAAATACAGGCTTACTACTCATCCCGACGCGATGTGATTCATCTTGCTCGCTCATTCACTTCACGTCTGTGCCTCCACTCGCCACCGCACCTCCACCTCGCCGCCCTAGCACTGCCGCCGCCTCGCGCTGCTCTATCTCTACCATAGGAACGCCGCCGTGTGCCCTCATCGCCCTCGACTCCGCGTGAGCCCTAGCATCGCCTCCACACAGGCCACACAGTCGTCGAGTTAAGCCACCCCACACTCTCCACCGGCCGGCCTCTTCTACCCCGCTCCCCGAATCCGAGCTCCACCGTGACCATTGCAATTTTATTTATTTATTCTTAATGTGATGAATTAGTTAGGTTAATTCCTTATTATGTTGATTAGTTAATTTATATTTAGATTAATTGTTAGTGGGGTGTTTAGTCTGTCATTCAGATGATTAATATCTTGTTTATATGACATTCTTCTATTATTGTTTAGATTATTTAGTTAGGTTAATGTTGACAGTCCTTAAATGCTACATTTGACCATCAATTCACCACATAAAGATTATAAAATGAAGAACACAACATAATGGTAGAAGTTAAAAGTAACAAATTCCACAAATGTTAGTTTCCATTTGCATGTAGGTGAATTAAGCTCCAAAATAACCAAGAATGCAGGGAGCAATCCTGAATGTTGCCATGCGACTAATCAGGCGATGACATGTGGCATCACATGGATCCATGACTCATTCTCAGACGTATCTGTAACACCCTCATTTTCATGCATCACGCATTGCATAGGTTCATATACATATTTAACATTGATCCACATAAAATAGAATGAGTTTAAAATGAATTAGGAGCAAAACCGCATTCAAAAGTTCTGAGAAGTGCGGACTAGTCTGTTTTTGGTGCGGACTAGTTCGATTTCTCTCTAATATCCCTCGGACATGTTTGTTTTTGCTGAGGAATAGTCCTGTTTCATCTCTGTACAATTTTCAGACTTGTCCGGTACATTGCGTACTAGTCCGGTATCTCGATTCCTTGAAATTTCACCAAGTCCCTAGACTTGTCCGGATTGGTCCGTTTTCCGCCGGAATTGTCCGTTTCCTCTTTGACTAAGTTTGGACTTGTCTTATTTTGTGCGAACTTATTAGTTTTTCCTTCTGACTAATATCGGACTAATCCGGCCTTGTGTGGACTTGTCCGGTGATCACAATTCCAAGTTGATCTTTCGTTCCATGATGTGTTATTGGGTTTTACCTTAAGTGGGCCTAAGGACGTCATGTCTAACTCTTTTGGAGCCCATGTGGGACCCCACACCAGCCTCCATTCTCTCTAAAACCGAGCTCCATTGAAACCCTATCCCTCCACCTCTATGTAAATGAATGTAGGCCTAGAGGGGGGGTGAATAGGCCTTTTTGATTTTTCTCGGTTCCTGTAACACTCAGCAACAAGGTCAAAACCAGAGATATCGGACTAGTCCGGTAATGTGCGGACTAGTCCGGTTTTCACGGGCTAGGATGATCAAGTTCAGACAAATTGATTGATTCGTTAATGTTTGCAGCGGAAATATAACCTTGAATCTCAATTTAATAGTTGTATGTCAGATTCTATTGTAGTTAAAGCTCTTGATCAACAATTAGACTTAGATTGAATAAAGTGAATCAAACCCTAGATTAAGATGATCAAATTAGATGAAGAACACAAAAAGAACAAGACACACGATTTATCCCGTGGTTCGGCTACCACGAAGGCAACCTACATCCACGTTGAGGAGCCCACAAAAGGACCGGGTCTTCTCCAACCCTTTCCTCGTTGGATCGCCATGAAGGCCAATCCTCTTCCACTACTCACAAGGGGTAAATAACCAAGTTGAAGGGGCGTTCTCACACATTGAGAGCTCCCTTGATTACAACTCACAATGACACCAATAACACACTCGAAAATTACAAATTGAAACGTAAGAGTGTGTTAGAGAATCAAACCAAGAGCTCAATGATGTGTGCCAAGTGTCTCTCCAATGATCTAGAAGTGATCTTCAATGGATTGATTGATTTTGCACTTAATTTCGTGGAGAGAGATGGTTTTTGAGTCTCTTGGGAGGTGTGACGGCGCTAGGGTTCGAGAGTTTGTAAAAGTGGGCCGTGCACCTCTATTTATATGGGGTTTCTAAAAGTGACCGTTAGGGTTCAGAAAGATCGGACTAGTCCGTGGTGGTCACCGGACTAGTCCGGTGTGCTGTGTGTAGCAAACCCTAAGTGTCCAGGAATATCGGACTAGTCCGGTTGAAAACGGACTTGTCCGATTTCGCTACTGGAAATCTTCGGACTAGTCCGATTGCCATCGGACTTGTCCGGACATATGAAACCCTAAGTGTTTGGGATGACAAGTCCGCACTTGGAGGACTTGTCCGATTTAGATCAGTGTGTATATCGGACTAGTCCGTGGTGACACCGGACTTGTCCGAAGTGGATCAGAATGAATATCGGACTAGTCCGGATCACAACGGACTTGTCCGATTTTGTGTGACTTGTGCATTGTGTTGAGGACTAGTCCGCATTGGGGAGGACTAGTCCGAAGTGGATCAGAAAGATATCGGACTAGTCCGACGGAGGCCGGACTTGTCCGATCTAGTGCAGAATGTGATATCGGACTAGTCCAGCTGATATCGGACTAGTCCGGTCCTGTATAACTTTGTGCATTATATGTGTGTGCTTGAAAGTGATTGAGCTCTTGGGTGTGTTTCCTTAACACACTCTATGCATAATAATCTACAATTTTCTTCTTCTTGAGCTCAAATTCACTTTGCTTCTCATTTCCCTTCTTTTTGGCATTTTGCTCATTTTTCATCAGTTGCCTGCATTCATCTCAACAAAAGGATTAGGATCCCAATTGCTTGTCATAAATCATCCAAAACCCACAAGGGAGTCCTAGATGCACTTTCAATCTCCCCCTTTTTGGTGATTGATGACAACCAATTGAGATTTCACAAAATAAGGCAAAAAAATGAGATTTTCATAAAGTATGCACATATGACTCAAAAATACATCAAGCAACAAGAGAGTTATCCATATGTGCATTCTTTATGGTGGGATGCATACTAAGTGCATGAATACATTGAGAATGACAGAATTTGCATTAACCAACCGATATCAAATGCATATGACATTCCAGGGGCATAAAAACCGTTTTCATCACACACTCCAAATAAATTAAGCAATTCATCACAGGACCAAACTTAATATGAAAACAGAGTTAAACTATTACAAACACAAATAAAAGATAAAGAGAACTCTCTCCTCGCACCCTATCACAGCTAAAGCTAAGACTCCCCCTCAATCTCTCCCCCTTTGGCATCAAGACACCAAAAAGAAGGAGAGGAGGGTCCTAGGGTCTTCACTCTTCACTGTCGGTCCTCTCATCATCGTCTTCATCTTCTTCGCTTTCTGCTTGACGAGGAGGAGAGGGAGGAGGAGGAGCGGAGCTGCTCGAGCCCCCAATGCCAAAATAGGCAAACTCGGAAGGGGACAAGGGCCCGAGCTTGGTGAAATCCGGGTCAGACTCCTCAGATATCACTGGAGATCCAATGGGGTCGATCTCCAGCTTCCGACAGATTTGCTCCACATTGGCCTTTATATACTTCATGTCCTCCTTTCTTTTCTTGTTGAGTTTGTGGACCTTCACTTCGGTCTTTTTGCAGGAGGAGAAGATTGCTGACAAGTATTTGAGGATCCCACTGGCGGATCCTCTCTGAGGGGCTCCCCTAGAGGTAGGGACCTCGCTAGCACTGCTTCTTGCTCTTGTCGGTGCCTCGGGACTGGAGACCGGTGAGGGAGCAGCCTGGATGCTCACTGGTTGAGGCTTCTGAGGCCTCAAGGGGGTGTGCTCCACATCCTTCATGAACTCAATGCCTGTGACTTTCTCAATCACATACATGAGGTAGGGAGCATAACCACATGACCTGTTAGGCGTACAGGATATGTTGACCATATCATTCCAAATGTACTCCGCTACATCAAATGGGCGGTCCCTGCTTATGACTCTCATTAGGGTTCTGAGGTACCCCTGCACGCTCCCAGCATCTCCATCTTTAGGAGCAATAGTCTTCCTCAGCACTCTGTTGAGGACCACAAAGAATGGTTTCATGTGCTTTGTAGAGGGAGGAACATACTTTGAGTTAGGCTCATATAGGAATTTCATCCTATCCTTCTCCATAACACCAATGTTGTGGATGATCAGCCTGTCAGGTCCAGAGGTGTCCAGATGGAGCAGATTATTGAACTCCTCTTGAGTGATACTATACTTAGATCCGTGTGTCATCCAAGTAACACTCTCTTCATCCTCACTTGAGAAGTGGCACGTTGCAAATAACTGTGCAATCACTTCATCATTCCAGTTATGTCTGAAGGCAAACAGATCCTTTAGGCCATGCCTCTCAGTTGCAGCAATGACCTCATCAAAGGCTGAGCACTTCTTCTTCTCTAGGTGGGCCCAGTCAATCCACTGACTGCGCACCACCGGTGTTTTCATTGGGAGGTACACTGATTTGTAGAAGTCTGAATGGAAGTTGCACCAAAACCTTCTATCGACAGCTTGCTTTGGCCTGCCATACCAGTCAATGCTCCTGTACTTTGCTGCAGAATCACTGCCTTTTCTGTTTAACTTCTCCTCAGTGGGGTCCCGGACCCCTTCCCTGGGAGCATGGAGCCTCAAGGGCCCAACTGGCCCCGTTGCAACTCCCTTGCCCTTTCCCTTTGCTTGCCGAAGGCCGCTTGAAGGTGTAGCAGCCTTCGAGGCGGGCTTCTTGGCACAGACCTTCCTCCGAACTTGGGGAGGAGATGCAGCAGGCCCGGAAGGTCTTTCTTGGCGTTTGCCAAGACCTGCCGAGGACCGAGATGCCACCTCGTGGTCCAACTCGGCCTCAAAGTCGGAGATTTTGTTGTCGGAGCTCGACATGATCTGAGAATGAATGAGCAAGAAAGATGACAAGTTATGCAAGGCATAGGTAAGACATGATAGTAATGGATGGCATTAGGGAATTAAGGAATTAGGTTCAGGTTCAGAAACATCGGACTTGTCCGGTGCCTAGGCACGGACTAGTCCGGGGTACCGGACTTGTCCGTGCATGGACCGGACTAGTCTGGTGTTCATCCACAAAAACCTAACAGATTGAACTGGACACAATCCCTAATGCAATTCTAGTCTAGCATACACGTAGTACATCAGCTAAACATGTAACTAGTGCAGGGTGCTAGGCCAAACGATCAATGATTGAGAAAAATACGATTTCTATGGTTTTGAGGGTTTTTACCGAAGAAATCGTTGGAGACTTGAAGTTTTGGGGGTTTGAGGCCGGACTAGTCCGGTGGAATCAATCCCCAAGTCTTCAAGCTTGATCTCCGCCAAAACTTGTGGCTTTTTGACGGAGGACACAAGAGATTGCTTTGGGAGCTCGAGCGCAAGAGAGAGAAAGGCGTGAGCAAATGTGGGGATGGGTAGATTAGGGTTTGGTGGCGGCTAGGGTTATGGACACGAGAAATCGGACAAGTCCAGACTTGACCGGACTAGTCCGAAGTCATCCAGAGACCTATATCGGACTAGTTTGTGGTCCGTCGGACTAGTCCGGCCTAACCGGCACTTTGCGGACTAGTCTGCATGGGCAGACTAGTCCGGATAACCACGGACTAGTCCGTGGTTACCAGGAAAGAATTGCATAGCCCATTCATATATATTTGAAGGTTCAATAATAGAGAATAGAGAGGCAAAACAATCCAAGCAATCTTGATGAATTTGACCAGTAAGCATACAACAATCATACAATGATCAAAATTCATCAAGATCTAATAATTGACAAAGTTTTTCGAGAGAGAAATAGGGAGGGGTAATTTTCACAAATCAATCAACATTTTGAAGTAATCATACAGGTATGCAACTTTTCAAGCCACACTCCGAGAATCAAGAATATTTAGCTCATTTCGGAGTTCGCAAAAACACTTTTCATCAAGTGGCTTGGTGAATATGTCGGCCAATTGTTTTTGTGTGTTGACATGTGAGATGGTTATGTCTCCTTTCATGGAATGGTCTCTCAAGAAATGATGTCTTATGTCTATGTGTTTAGTCCTAGAGTGCTCAACTGGATTGTGGGCTATTTTAATGGCACTCTCATTGTCACAAAGGAGAGGAATATGGTTCATATTGTAACCGTAATCCCTTAGAGTTTGTCGCATCCAAAGAAGTTGTGCACAACAACTCCCGGCTGCAACATACTCCGCTTCGGCTGTGGATAAAGCAATGGAATTTTGTTTCTTAGACGACCAAGAAACCAAGGATCTTCCTAGGAATTGGCATGTGCTAGAGGTTCTTTTTCTATCAACTTTGCACCCGGCATAATCTGCATCGGAGTAACCAATGAGATTGAATTTGGAGCCTTTTGGGTACCAAAGACCAATGTTGGGTGTATGAACTAAATATCTCAAGATTCTTTTTACGGCTGTCAAGTGACATTCCTTAGGGTTGGCTTGAAATCTTGCACACAAACATACACTCAACATAATATCTAGCCTAGATGCACATAAGTAAAGTAAAGATCCAATCATGGAGCGATATACCTTTTGGTCGACGCTCGATCCATCTTCATTGAGATCCAAGTGGCCATTCGTAGCCATGGGAGTCTTTATGGGCTTTGCCTTGTCCATGCCAAACTTCTTGAGTATGTCCTGCGTGTACTTGGTTTGGCTTATGAATGTTCCTTCCTTTTGTTGCCGCACTTGGAATCCCAAGAAGTACTTTAATTCTCCCATCATTGACATTTCAAACCTGTCTGTCATAATTCTACTAAATTCTTCATAGAAAGATTGGTTAGTTGACCCAAAAATTATGTCATCAACATAGATTTGGCAAATAAAAAGATCATTATCTAGATTTATCGCGAATAGTGTATAATCTACTTTGCCAATCTGAAAGCCATTATTAATTAAAAAATCTCTAAGACACTCATACCAAGCTCTAGGAGCTTGTTTGAGGCCATAGAGAGCCTTACGCAGTTTATACACGTGGTCGGGGAACTCTTCGTCTTCAAATCCGGGTGGTTGCTCCACGTACACCTCTTCCTTGATCGGTCCGTTGAGGAAGGCGCTTTTCACGTCCATTTGGTACAGCTTGAAATCATGGTGAGTAGCATATGCAAGTAATATTCTAATTGATTCAAGCCTAGCTACTGGAGCAAAAGTCTCACCGAAATCCAAACCTTCGACTTGTGAGTAACCTTTGGCCACAAGTCGTGCCCTGTTTCTTGTCACCACCCCGTGTTCGTCTTGCTTGTTGCGGAAGACCCACTTGGTGCCCACTATGTTTGCATTGGGTCTTGCCACAAGTTCCCAAACCTCATTTCTCTTGAAGCTGTTCAACTCTTCTTGCATTGCCACCACCCAGTCCGGATCCTTCAATGCATCCTCAGTCCTGCGTGGTTCCAAAAAGGAGACAAACGAGTAATGCTGACAAAAATTAGCTATACGAGATCTAGTGGTTACTCCCTTTTGGATATCACCGATGATGTTGTCGATTGGGTGATCCCTTTGAGCGCGTTGGTGTACTCTTGGGTGTGGCACTTGGGGAGTTGAGTGTTGGTGATCATTTTCTTCTCCCCCTGAGTGGTTTCCCTCGTTGATTTGTTGATCATCTTCATATTCTTGTGATTGATCTTGTATCGAGACTCCCCCTTGATTGTTGATCTCCTCTTGTGGTTCACTTTCCTCTTGTATTTGTGACGATGACTCTTGTGGACGAACTTCGCCTAGAGCCATTCTCTTCAATGCTTGGTAAGGAGCTTCTTCTTTACCTAATTCACATTGATCAACTTGTTCCTTTTGGGAGCCATTAGTTTCATCGAACACTACGTCACGTGCCACTTCAACAAGTCCGGAGGCCTTGTTGAAAACACGATAGGCGTAAGTGTTCGAATCATAGCCAAGAAGGAAACCTTCATCGGACTTCGAAGCGAACTTTGAAGTCCTGGACTTCTTGTTCAAGATATAACATGAAGAGCCGACAACTCGAAAATATGAAATGTTGGGTTTGTTACCGGTGAGTAGCTCATAAGGAGTCTTCTTGAGTAGTCGATGAAGGTAGAGTCGATTTGCGGCGTGGCAAGCGGTGTTAATTGCTTCCGCCAAAAATCGATCCGAAGTCCTGTATTCATCAAGCATTGTTCTTGCCATCTCTATGAGCGTTCGGTTCTTCCTTTCGGCGACTCCATTTTGTTGTGGAGAGTATGGTGCTGAAAATTCATGCTTGATTCCCTCCTCATCAAGGTACTCCTCCACTTGTATGTTCTTGAACTCCGTGCCGTTGTCGCTCCGAATACTCTTGATCGATAGTGAGAACTCGTTTTGAGCTCGCTTGAAGAATTTCTTGAGCGTTCCTTGTGTTTCTGACTTGTCATGCAAAAAGAACACCCAAGTGAAGCGGGAAAATCATCAATAATGACTAAACCGTATTTATTACCGCCGATGCTCATGTAAGCTATTGGACCAAACAAGTCCATATGAAGTAGTTCGAGCGGTCTTGTCATAGTCATAATGTTCTTTGCAGGATGATATGCTCCTACTTGCTTACCGGCTTGGCACACGCTACAAGGCCTGTCTTTCTCAAAAACAACATCTTTCAAACCTCGGATGTGATCGCCCTTGAGGAGTTTTTGAAGATTCCTCATACCAACATGTGCTAGCCGTCTATGCCAACACCAACCCATGTTGGTTTTTGCAATCAAGCATGTGTCGAGATCGGCTTTATCCTTGTTGAAGTCAACAAGGTAAAGCTTTCCCTTTAACATACCCTTGAATGCAACGAAACCATCACTCCTCCTTGAGACGGTCACACCCTCGTTAGTAAACAAGCAATTATAACCTTTGTCACATAATTGAGATATGGACAGCAGGTTATAATCTAAAGATTCAACATGTAGAACATGAGAAAGAGTGTGTTCAGAGGATATTGCTATTTTACCGGTACCGAGCACCCTTCCTTGACTATTATCTCCGAAGTAGATGCCTTCGTTTGGGTCCTCGTTTTCTTCATATTCCACGAACATCCTCTTTTCTCCGGTCATGTGGTTGGTGCATCCACTATCTAGCACCCATTTGGATCCACCGGAGGAATAGGCCTGCAGAAACAAATTATGCCTTGGTTTTAGGTACCCAAGCTTACTTGGGTCCTTGGAGGTTAGTTACAATACATTTGGGCACCCACACATGGGATTTTGTGTTCCCATGGCGTGGCCCAGCATAATAAGCATAAACTTTACCAATATTGTTTCTCATTAATACATAAGAGGCATCAAAGGTTTTGAACAGGAGTTGCTGTTGTTTATGGATCGGACTAGTCTGGGTAACCGGACTTGTCCGAATGACCGGACTTGTCCGGACCTCCACCGGACTAGTTCGGCATTTATGAGAGTTCAGATTCTTAATTTTTGAGTTACCAGGTTGTGAGGGTCCTCCCTTCACAAAGGTAATCCTTCCCTTGTTATTCTTACGACTTCCAGCATTTTGCTTTCCATCGTAAGAGTAACCAATGCCATACTTGACGTTTGGAGGTCTTTGGACCAAGTATGCACTACGTGCATAGTTGATCCTCTCCTTGTCAAATATTCCACATTGGGTAGGATTTTTATCCTTTGCGGAGGTAGACTTTTCCTTCAAGCTGATGTCGACTTTACCACATTTGCACATATGAACAGGATTAGTTGAAGTGTGTTGAGAAGGTAGACTTGAAGAGGAGGAAGGTTCACTTAGCTTGAGTGACTCAACTTGCACTTCAAGAATCTTGTTGACCTTGATCAGGTCATCAAGTTGATCCTTGATTGCAACGTTTGAGTTGGTTAATTCCAAACAAGTTTTCTTGCTTGAAGCTAGCTCAAGCTCTAGTGAGTTGTTTTTCTCCTTTTCAAGAACTAGAAGATTGTCAAGTTCGACATACCTCTCCTTTTGGGAGATAATCATGTCTTCTTGACGATCAATTAGCGATTCCTTCTCAACAAGTTGGACAAGTAAAATTTTCATTTTAGCAGCAGTTTTTCTATCTAATCCAGTTAGCATATCTTCATCATCACTATCTAGTTCATCATTACTTGAGTACGAATGCATGGAAGGAGTATGATGTTTACCTTGCGTTTACCTTCCTTTGCCATGAGGAAAGTTCCATGTCCCTTCTTTGCACCGAGTGTGGGGAAGAGTGTGGGTTTCTTGGATGAGCTTTCAATGGCTATGCTAGCCATCTCTTCTTCATCGGATGATGAGGACTCATCGTTTGAGTCCCACTCCTTTCCAATGTGTGCTTGTTCAGCTTGTTTCTTCTTTTTGAAGAATTTCTTCGGTTGAGGCTTGGTTTCTTTATTCTTCTTCTTGTTGTCCTCATACGGGCAATCGAGTATAAAGTGGTTATACTCACCACAATTATAGCACGCCCGCCTCATCTTCGGCTTTGTCCTTTCCTTGTACTGGCCTTCACCTGATTTTATTCCTTGTCTTTTCTTCATTATTCTTTTTAATTTTTTCATGAACAAAATCATATCCTCTTCGTCCAGCTCACTGCTTTCGTCATCGCTATCCTCCTCAAACTGTGCTTCTCTTGCTTCTTTGGATAGAGGCTTGAGTGTGGACTTTAAGGCAACTCCCTTCTTCCTGGCCGATGTGAGGTCGGCTATTTCTTTGACGTGCTTGGCTTGTTTCTCCATCATTTCAAAATTGATGATTTTGCCAAGCAATTCATCTGGAGTCATCCTCTTGTACCCGGGACTTTCTCTGATCATAGAGCATAGTGTGACATTGCGAGGCATAAAGGCTCTAAGGATGAGCTTTACAACCTCGTGGTCATTCCATTTCTTGCTCCCATATGATCGAACCTTGTTTACAAGTGTCTTCAATCAGTTGTACATGTCCTGGGGAGACTCGTCTACCTCAATTGCGAACCTTCCTAGTTTGCCCTCAATCATTTCAATTTTGGCCTCCCGCACATGCCGGTCACCTTCATGGGCTGTTTGTAGTGTGTCCCATATTTCCTTGGCAATCTCCAGTCCATCCACCTTTGTGAATTCATCTCGACTTAGAGAGGAGGTGATCACGGCTGCGGCTTGAGCGTTTCTGTGGATGGCTTGCTCTTGACTTGGAGTGAGGTCTTCGTCGTCATCTGGGATGTCTATTCCTGTGCACACAATATGCCATAAACTTGGGTTAAGGGAAATCAAGTGCATCTTCATATTTTGCCTCCACATGGAGTAATCACTCCCATCGAAGTGTGGGGCTTTTCCAAGAGGAATAGATAGGTAATGGATGTTGTTGGAATTTAAACGATCATAGTTGAAAGGATATCGGGAGTAGTCGGTGTGACTACTCCCCTTCTTCTTTTCTTCAACTTTAGCTTTCCCTTTGGAAAGTGCTTTCTTTCTGAGTAGAGCTTTCATATCCAGCGTCTCCTCGTCATCATCATCGAAGTCTTGAATTGCTTCGAGATACTTTTCCAGCTTTTGGTTCTTGTCTTTGTTTACTTCTTCCTGGTTGTTGATTTTCTGAACATCTTTCATGTCCGACATGATCTCTTTGAGTGGTAGCACTCTTTCTTGAAGAACCTGCTCTGATACCAATTGAATGTAGGCCTAGAGGGGGGGTGAATAGGCCTTTTTGATTTTTCTCGGTTCCTGTAACACTCAGCAACAAGGTCAAAACCAGAGATATCAGACTAGTCCGGTAATGTGCGGACTAGTCCGGTTTTCACGGGCTAGGATGATCAAGTTCAGACAAATTGATTGATTCGTTAATGTTTGCAGTGGAAATATAACCTTGAATCTCAATTTAATAGTTGTATGTCAGATTCTATTGTAGTTAAAGCTCTTGATCAACAATTAGACATAGATTGATTAAAGTGAATCAAACCCTAGATTAAGTTGATCAAATTAGATGAAGAACACAAAAAGAACAAGACACACGATTTATCCCGTGGTTCGGCTACCACGAAGGCAACCTACATCCACGTTGAGGAGCCCACAAAAGGACCGGGTCTTCTCCAACCCTTTCCTCGTCGGATCGCCACGAAAGCCAATCCTCTTCCACTACTCACAAGGGGTAAATAACCAAGTTGAAGGGGCGTTCTCACACGTTGAGAGCTCCCTTGATTAGAACTCACAATGACACCAATAACACACTCGAAAATTACAAATTGAAACGTAAGAGTGTGTTAGAGAATCAAACCAAGAGCTCAATGATGTGTGCCAAGTGTCTCTCCAATGATCTAGAAGTGATCTTCAATGGATTGATTGATTTTGCACTTAATTTCGTGGAGAGAGATGGTTTTTGAGTCTCTTGGGAGGTGTGACGGCGCTAGGGTTCGAGAGTTTGTAAAAGTGGGCCGTGCACCTCTATTTATATGGGGTTTCTAAAAGTGACCGTTAGGGTTCAGAAAGATCGGACTAGTCCGTGGTGGTCACCGGACTAGTCCGGTGTGCTGTGTGTAGCAAACCCTAAGTGTCCAGGAATATCGGACTAGTCCAGTTGAAAACGGACTTGTCCGATTTCGCTACTGGAAATCTTTGGACTAGACCGATTGCCATCGGACTTGTCCGGACATATGAAACCCTAAGTGTTTGGGATGACAAGTCCGCACTTGGAGGACTTGTCCGATTTAGATCAGTGTGTATATCGGACTAGTCCGTGGTGACACCGGACTTGTCCGAAGTGGATCAGAATGAATATCGGACTAGTCCGGATCACAACGGACTTGTCCGATTTTGTGTGACTTGTGCATTGTGTTGAGGACTAGTCCGCATTGGGGAGGACTAGTCCGAAGTGGATCAGAAAGATATCGGACTAGTCCGGCGGAAACCGGACTTGTCCGATCTAGTGCAGAATGTGATATCGGACTAGTCCGGCTGATATCAGACTAGTCCGGTCCTGTATAACTTTGTGCATTGTATGTGTGTGCTTCAAAGTTATTGAGCTCTTGGGTGTGTTTCCTTAACACACTCTATACATAATAATCTACTATTTTCTTTTTCTTGAGCTCAAATTCACTTTGCTTCTCATTTCCCTTCTTTTTGGCATTTTGCTCATTTTTCATCATTTGCCTGCATTCATCTCAACAAAAGGATTAGGATCCCAATTGCTTGTCATAAATCATCCAAAACCCACAAGGGAGTCCTAGATGCACTTTCAGTAAACAACCCAACACCCGAACCTTACATCATTTTGCCACAATTAAAAGACCACCAAACCCTAGCTCGTGGATAGCCACCGCCATGGAGAGAGAAGGAGATCCAGAGCAAGAAGAAGAAGAGGAGGAAACGAAAGAAGATAAAGAGGCCGAGATCTCCTTCAACCTTGTGTTCTTCATCAACAATTTACCATCAAGTTCTCTTCATCAACCCTAGATCGTCAAGATCCAAGTGTTGCCTCCAAAACCATAGATTCATAGGAGTTCTAAACACCTGGTATACCTTCTACTTCCTATTTCTCGCGTGAATTCAACCCCGTTTCTCCGAATTCATGTCGATCTAGAAAATCCTATTTTGCTGGTTCTGCGAAGGGCGGACTAGTCCGGTCCCAAGCGGACTAGTCCGGTTTGGGTGACTATTTTCTGCTGAATTAATTCTAAATTGATTCGAATCAATTCCACACCAGTCCAAACTTGTTAAAAACTATTAGAACTAGATAGTAAACATTATTAACAACGCACTAACTAGTTTTGCTTCGCATATGCATTAATCATGCATGACATACCATATTGAGTAATATATGTGCACTTATTGATTGTAAATCTTGTCTCGTATGTTTATTGTGCGGTTTAGACGGATTTGTGATAGAGGGTGCTACGGAGGACCTCCAGCACCAGGAATATGAAGACTTTGACCCAAACCAAGCCCAAGAGCAAGGCAAGTGTCCTTGAACATATTGATCCTGTTTTTACAAAAAATGTTTTGTTTTCAAAACTACATGCTTGTGTCAATTTGATGGGAATCCCTATGTTAGGAAGTTTACTAGCTTTGCTTAACCACCCTTGTCACCTGGAATACATGTAGAGAGTCGGGATGGACTTTTTACCTTTGCTTTGCTTAATTATTTGGGATGGGAAAACAACTATACTAATTAATTATGCATTAATGAGACTATGGTTAAATGAACTGGTTAATATGATATGGTAATGGGTGATCTAAGCAAGCATTGTATGTCAATGGGTTGAATGTTATGGTGGTTTGCTTGCCTTGGATCTAAGGACCGGTTCATGGTAGAATAGGCCAGGACTACAGTGCCACCACAAGGCCAAGTATGATTGCAACGTAGCTAATTAATTAGTGTATTGCTAGTATTGCGCAGACCATTTGGAAGAGCGGGGAAGGGGAGTCAGATTGGGTTTGTATGAGTGGCGGGACTCCCTAGGGTCCAAATGGCACAATAGGGGGGCCCTTGGTTGAATATATGCTCAATTGGAGGCACTGCCACCGGTGAAACCTCAATGGGTCTGTACATACTAGTAATCCCTCTGTAAAGGCTATTTTTTGATATCTTGGACACACACCAACGGAAGTGTGAGATGACATAATAGAGGTTCGTAGTCACCGAAAGGTGATGAAATCACAAACACGTGGATAAAGTGGTACAACCTCCGTAGGGTGTCTTAAAAACTATCAAGATAGTCGTGCTCCCGGCCGTGAGCAACATTGACCCTCACATGATTAGAGGGAACTTGGGATTTGGGATGGTTTGGTACTGGTTATGGTTGATAATACGGTTATGGCTGGTTATGGATTGAGTTATGGTATTGGACATGGTTAATGGTAACAGAGATGGATGTGGAGTATGAACTTATACTACGGTAATCATTGTGATATACGATGGGTTTACTTCACATACATATAATACACTGCTTTTCAAGTGTTCTAATGTACTTTTCAACACTTAGCATTTATTAATGTCATCATTTGAATTAGCTACAAGTCATACATTCCACACTTGCTGAGTACGACATGTACTCGCCCTTGCTATCCCCCCACCAACAATTGCAGGTCACGATTGGGAGTATCACGATGTTAATGAGGAGTTCTAGGCCGTGCCTGCCGTCAGCTTTGTCTGTGGTGTTGCTTGGAGCCGCGTAACCCTATTTTCTTAGCCTGCTTATTTTCTTAATCTCATATTTAGTTTATTTCCACTGCATTAGTTTGAACGTGTCATTATCATTCATTAGAGATTGTATTCGAGGATATTATTAATTTTGTAATAAAAGTGGTTAATTGATCTTGTTCTTTGGTAATTTTCTGTATATCCTTGTGTGAATGCACTCTTGTATGTGTGTTGAACGTCCTGGTCACACATATGCGTACACTTGGTTCTTTTTCGAGACCGGGTGTCATAGTATTCGAGGAGATCCAACGGTGATACACACGGGAAGGGGGTCACGGCCCACCTAGCAGCCACCACGAGAAAAAAAAAACTGGGGGGGGGGGGGGGGGGGGGGGGGTTAGGACCAGGTCGGCCGACCCCCTGTATCAATCGACTTGGCCCTGGCGCCAAACTTGGTAAGCCTCCACGTGTTGGCTCCTCATGGCTTCCTGATGGCAGTAACGACCGGTTCGCGTGCTAATCGTGGCACCAAACCGACTCAACTCTCGTATAAATAAACCCTCACTCCCTCACTTCTCCTAGCACCACATGTTTGAGAATAGTACTCCACTCATAAGGTTTAGAGCTGCCCAAGTGGCTAGCCAAGTAGAAGGAGACTGGGAGGAGCTAGGAGAAGAAGGTTTCGGTTTGTCAAGTCCCTCTTCCACAATTGTACCTCTATGGAAGTTCTGTCGGAATTGAGTAAGAAACTTTCATGAATTCAATACTAGTTTGATTTCTATTCCATAGTAGTTTTCTTACGTAACTGCTTGTGGATTTACTGCTTTAATTTATTAGAGGCTCTAGTCATAGCTTTGCATTCGAAACAATTAGAGTTGTGAATTAGAACTTAAGTGTGGTTCTTAAGTTAGAATTCATCAGTAGATATCTCGTAGACCCACAGATTGAAAATGTACACACTAGGTGGTGACAACCCTTTCCGTGTTCGGTAATCCTCCTTGTTCAACAGTGCCATAGGATCGTGGCAAGAGTCATTTTGGTGTTGCCAAGGGTAAACTTGTGCCTAAAGAATGCACCTGCCGTAGAATACTATGACCTAGATTTCAAACCATTGAATTCCTCTCAAATCCTTGCCTAAAAAACAAATTTCGTGTCCTTGGGAGAACAAGATAGAAGATCTCATACACGTTATGTATATTCAATACCCTTGGGAACACTCTTTAAGGGAAAGTGCTACATTGGTAGTTCCGTGCGCTTGCGGATTATTTTGTTTTCGTAAGAAATACCATGAAGCATTTTTGGCGCTGTTGCCGGGGAACGGTTGTTGTTGATCCACAAACCTTGTTCACCCTCATATCTATTTTCTTTTCTTTACTTCTTACCTTTTCACCACCAATATGGAGCAGCACACCATTCTTTCATATTATGCCCCAATGGCCGAGTTCTGTGAGCCACCGCTGTTGGCGGAATCTATTTGCTCAATTAGCTATGAACTCCGCTCTGGCTTTGTAGTCATGTTTCGAGAACAATCCTTCTCAGTAATGAATTCTGAAAACCCTTACCACCATCTGCGAGAGTTTGAACAATTGTGTTCTTGACCTTTAATTGAAGGCATGACACAAGAAACCCCTAAATGGATGTTTTTTCCTTTTTCTCCCAAATAAAAAGCTAAACAATGTACACCCATAATGTTGGGAAACAAACGAATTGGAAAGAATTAAGAGACAAATTTTGTCTTGTTTTCTTTCCATCATCCCAAATTGTCCCCATACAAATGGAAGTACTAGGCTTTCAATAGATGGAGAAGGAATCAATAGCTGCAGTTTGGTCAATATTGCTTTGAATACTACCAAGTCACCATTTTAACAAGGCCCGACTCTAGGTCCGACCTCCTGCAAGGTCCGACGATAGGTCCGACTTGTTTTGGGTAGCTCCGGCAAGGTCCAACGTAAGGTCGAACTTACTTTGTCTAGGTCTGACTGGCTTTGTCTAGGTCTGACATGTTTTGGTTAGGTCCAACTTGTTTTGTCTAGGTCCGACTTGCATTGGCTAGGTTCAACTTCTTTGTCTATGTCTGACTTATTTTGGATAGGTCCGACTTGTTGTGACTTATTTCTGGCGCAAGGTTCGACTAGCTTTGGTATGCTCCGGCGCTAGGTCCGACTAGCTTTGGTAAGCTCCGGTGCTAGGTCTTGCTAGCTTGGTAAGCTCCAGTTCAAGGTTCGGTTAGCTTTGGCAAGGTCCGGTGCTAGATTAAAATGGTTCTGCTTTAATCTTGCAAATTTTCGAACGTGCTTTTTGGATTATGGAAAGCTTGCTTAGTATTCTTTTACTAAGTTTTGGTGTGTTTTGGCAGTTATAGCTGATATCGTTTTGCGGTAGTTTGCAACATGCTTATGTGAGATGCTCACATAAGCTGTTGTGGTTTCGAAACTAACGTGAGTCAAGTCAAGGACTTGATCTTGGAAGTATTGGTTGTTTATTCATGTGAAAGTGTTGCATGAGTTCAAGACATGGCTAGTGATGGAATCCACTGAACTAGTCATAGGGAGAAGATGAGTTTCAACAACCAAGTTCGGGAGGAATTGTGGTTGAGTTGATCGGGAGGTCGCCCAGCATAGTTCAATCAAGAACAACGCATATGAAGGTATCGTGGACGTCGTTGGAAGGTGTTTGCACGTGTGCAAGGAGTGCATGGAAGTGGCTACATGGTTTTGAGGCGTGATGAAGAGATGTGGACGTAAAGAATTGGTCATAACGGTCCAACCGACTAGGTTATGGACTCTGGTTGCGGCTGAGTCGGGTTTGACTCAATTATGGAAAGATTTGAGTTGGTTATGAAAGGATTTCGTATGGGTCACAAATTTGAGTTGTGATAGGAATGTGGGATATGTTCCTATGTTGTTTGGAAGTCTTAAAATTGCTTCTATTTGGGTATGAAAGAGTCTTGAGCAGTTATGAAATGTTTCGCTTGAAACGGAGTAGGATTTGAGTCTTAGTTAGGATTGGGTTGGCCTAAGGGCTGGTTATATAAGCAAGGGAGGCCAGAGCTCGTGGTGCATGACTTTGGGACTGTTCCTTTTGTGTTTTAATCATTAAAATTCGCAGTCTAAAGGAGATTGTGTGCCTTGTTTGTTTGACTTGTTTTTGTCAAGTCTTTCTCATCGAGTTTCTGCACAGCACTACCTTGCTTTGTTGGTTTTATCATAACTCGAGTTTTACAGATCCAATGGTTGTGATTATTTTTGAGTTGTCCTCATAACTTGATTATCTTACATCTATGAAAATTTCACGGTCATTTGATTTGTGGTTTTGGATCTACAAAAGTTTCTTTGCAGTGTTGCAGATTTGGTTTTCCATGGGTAGAACAGATTGACCTTCGTTCAATCTTTCGATCATAACATGAGTTTTTCCTGACGGTTTTTCGTGATTCTTGATGTCATGTCTTTGTGAATTGATTGTCCACAATCTATACTGGTTTTTTCATGATTTGTCGGGTTTAGATTAGTCGCACACATGATTTCTTAACAGATCTATTTTCTACCGAGGGGGTTTTGTTGCTTCCGCTGAAAAGTTTTAAAATCTACCATTCACCCACCCTCCAGTAGATTTTCATGTGTTATTTGATCTTACAAATTGTATCAGAGCCACGATGCTCTAATCTTTGTGATTTGCACGTGTTTTTGAATAATCATATGGCAAAATACTTCGCAAAACCTTGTGCGTTTAGTGGCATTAATTTTCAGGTTTGGAAGGCACGTATGGAAGCCTTCATCCAGGCGCAGGGCTTCACAATACGGGAAAAAGGTGTACAAGTCCTACGATGTGCCGTCAAACGATCAATTTACGGCTACAAATATAAGAGACTTCGACAGCAACAACATGGCTTGGAACTTGATCATACAAGGGTTAACTCAAAACAACTTCGACCGTCTTGCACACCTCCGATCTATGTATGTGTGTGGAAAGCACTTTGTGACTACCACGAAGGCTCCAACACAATCAAGGAGGTAAAGCAAGATATTTTCAAGAAAGAATATATGCGCTTTGAGATGCAACCATGTGAGTCCATCGATGACCTCTTTGCTCGTTTTAATAAAATTCTCAGCATCATGCATAGCGTAAATGTTAATTTTTCAGATGCTAAGAATGCTAGGCAATTACTAAGTGCATTAGACATGTCAATTTGAAAGATTAAAGTTACATCTATTCGTGAATCTACTGTGATGAGTACACTTACTTTAGATGTTCTATATTCTAAATTGAAAACTAATGAAATTAGCATAATCTCACGTAAGAACACCAGCAAGTCTCTTGAATTCGTTTCTCAACGTGACATGGCTAGCTCCAGCCCATCTTCATCTTGTGGAATACTTGTTTTGTTGTCCTCTCTAACCCTTGAACATATTGAAGAGTTTCCAGAGGAAGAACTTGCACTCATCTTTGCGCAGTTCTCAAAAGCGTTGCAAAAGGTGAGAACTAGAAGGAGAGGAAGTGCCAGACCTCAACGATGCTTCGAATGTTGTAAGATAGGACATTTTTTCACGGGTTGCCCTAACCTTTCAGGTGCTACCTCCCATGATGAAAAGCATATTAGGATGAAGCACTCCTCTGCAAACAACCACATGAAAAAGAAGGGTTTTACAGAAGGCCAGTTGGTAAATAGTTTTATCTCTGCACTTTAAGAACTCGGTTCGAGCGATGTGGACGTCGGAAGTGACGAAGATGAAGATGATTTCGCAAACTTGTGTTTCATGGCGGACATGTCAAGATCAGGTATGGAAGAGGCAGAACAGAACAACGACAATGAAGAGGTATGTCTACTTGCAAAGAAATGTGTGATGCTATTTCTCGTGCCACTGTTCTACTTAAGAAAAAGGACAAAAGGCGTAGGGACAATGCTGTTAAAATTGAGTCACTAGAATCTAAAATTAATCGTTTGAAATCTTTGATTCCTAGTGATGATTCTTGTTCCTCATGTGATTTAATATATGAACAATTGTCCTCTCTAAGAAGTGCACACACATCCACACTTGATAAACTTGAACATGAAATTAAAAAGAATAAAAAGCTTGCTGAACTTAACGATGAAGACATGAAAGATGCTTGTTGTTCGACAATTGATCTGCATTGTTCTACTTGTTACGAATTAAATTTCTATATTGAACAATTCCTTACATTCTCATGAAGTTAAATATTGTTCCAATTGCAAACTAAAAGAAAAAACTTCATGTGAAAATTGTCTTGATCTGTGAAATAAACTTGATGACATGCATAGGACATTAGATCAGTTTCGTAATGCAAATAAGAACCTAAACATTCTGTTGAATTCCTCTAAATCTTGCAATTATAAATCTGGATTAGGTTTTGATTCTCATGCTCATGATAAGGCACATCCACCTAAAATTGTAATGTCATTGGGAAGTGGTTTGATTCAAACTGTTCCTAAACCAAAAGAAGTGGTTTTTAAATCTGCAGGAGTGTTGTCTCATTCAGTTTCAAATAAAAATATTGCTTGCTCATCTAGACATGAACAAAAAGTTAAATTTCATTGTACCTACTGTGGTAGAGATGGTCCTGTCATAGATTTTTGTTATAGACTAGCTAAACAACAGAAAAAGGAATGAATGATTGCTAGATCTCATAACTTTCATGCAAAATTTGCTGCACATGCTAAACCGAATGATAGGAACATGCAACCTGCGGCAGTGAGTCGAAAACATGCAAAGTTTTCTCCCAAAACTACTGTTTTTCGTGCTACACATGTAACACCTTATAGATCAGTAGTTGGGTACAAGAATTCTCAAAATTTGGCTCATGAAACTCTTGTTTTATCTCAGCTTTCACGTGTTATTCTCCTCGACATCATGTCACTCAATACTGGATTCCTAAATGCCTTGTGACTAACCACAATATTTAGTCATCGATGTATTGTTCTTCTATGTAGGTTACACGCTCGAGGAAGGAGAACATTTGGATTGTGGATTCAGGTTGCTCACGCCACATGACCGGTAACAAAGAATGGTTCTCCTCCCTCTCTTTTGTGTCACGTGTAGATAATGTTACTGTTGCCGATAATTCTTCAACTCCTATAATTTCTAAGGGTTCGGTTAGAGTAAATAATCACTACATTTTAAAGGATGTGGCACTTGTCAAAAAATTCAAACACAACCCACTTTCCGTTTCACAATTGCTTGATGAAAATCTGGAAATTATTTTCAATAAATATTGTTGCTAAGTTGTAGGCTTAAATAGTGAGCTTATTTTTAACATGTCTCGTTTTGGAAGAATTCTTAAAGCTGATTTTGATATGTTATCCTCTAAGCATAGGTTTCTAGTAGCTAATGATTCAAAGGACTTATATTTTTGGCATCGTAAACTTGGTCATGTAGGCTTTGATCATCTAATGGGTGTTAGTGCTCTTGATCGTATACGTGGGCTGCCTAAGCTTAAAGGGGACAAAGAAATTGTGTGCTCTTCTTGTAGACATGATAAGATGGTTGCAGGTTCACATGCTCCTCTCACAATTACCATGACAACTGAACCGGGTCAACTTTTGCACCTTGACACCGTAGGACCTTCACGTGTTCATTCCTTCGGTGGTAAATGCTATGTTCTTGTGATTGTTGATGATTTTTCTAGATACTCTTGGGTTTATTTTATGACATCTAAGAATGAAGCTTTTAGTCACTTAGAACTTTATTTATAAGAGTATAAATTGATCACCCAGGATTTTTAAAAGCAATTAAAAGCGATAACGGAACTTGATCACTTTTGTGCTGAAAATGAAATAGATCATCAATTTTCTTCACCTTATGTACCTCAACAAAACGGTGTTGTAGAGGAAAAAAACAGAACCTTAGTTGAGATGCTAGGACTATGCTTGATGAATATCAAACTCCTAGCAATTGCAACCTCTTGTTATGTCTCAAATCGTGTTCTCTTGCGTACTAAGCTAAGTAAAACACCATATGAGCTCTGATTTTCAAAAAGGCCTAGTGTTACACACTTTTGGGTCTTTGGTTGCAAATGATTTATTAAGAAACATGGTAATTTTGATAAATTTGAAGCTAGATCTGTTGATGGGATGATTCATGGTTATCCATCTCATACTAGAGGCTACCGTGTGCTTTTACTTGACACTAACAAAATTGTGGAGACTTGTGAGGATTATTTTGGTCAAGCTAGCTCAGGTACTAGCTCAGATATTGCAGGTCCTGATCCATATCTGCAGGAGGGGAGTATTTTCATTGAAGATGAGGAAGAAGTGGTGTTGCTGCCCGAAAATTCAGCAGCTAATGACATTGTTCCAGCACCTGATTTTGATTTACAACCGGCACCGATGACCACATATGCTGGTCCATATCGTACTCAGGTCACAAGCTCATCGATTTGTGATGAACATGAAGAAGAAGAAGATTGTGAAGTGCCTACTCCCCTCCGAGCCATGAAAAGTCATCCTCCATGACAAATCATTGGAAGCTTTCACAAACAAGTCACACGGTCCAGCTATGATGAGTTTTGAATTCGAGATGAGTATGATGGGAGAACTCACATACTTTTTTGGGGCTGCAAATCAAGCAATCCAAGGAAGGTACCTTTATGCATCAAACGAAGTATACAAGAGACCTTATTAAGCGCTTCAACATGGACAAAAACAAGCCTCTTCGGACACCAATGGGTACAACAACAACACTTGAACTTGATGAAGATGGTGACCTAGTTGATCAAAAAGAATATAGAAGTATGATAGGATCACTTTTGTACCTCACGACATCAAGTCCGGACATACAATTCAGCGTATATCTCTGTGCACGATTTCAAGCTTCCCCACGTGCTTCGCATTGTCAAGCCATCAAAAGAATTCTCAGGTACTTACATGGAACTCAAGAATTTGGCATTTTTCTTTCTTCTTCCTCAACCGTTACTTTGAGAGTTTTTTCGGATGTGATTTTGGGGGTTGTAGGATTGATAAGAAAAGTACTTCTGGTGCTTGTCATTTTGTTGGTAATTCTCTTGTTGCTTTGTCCTCTAGAAAACAAAACTCGGTTGCACAATACACAGCTGAATCTGAATATGTAGCTACTGCTAGCGCTTGCTCACAAATTCTTTGGATTGTTCGAACACTCAAGAACATTGGGGTTGATCTAGATAGTGTTCCACTGTTTTGTGGTAACACTAGTGCCATTTGCATTACTAAAAATCCCGTGCAACCTTGTGCACATTGACATTAGGTATCACTTTTTTCGTGATAATGTTGAAAAAGGAAACATTGTGCTTCACCACGTAGATACCGAACAACAATTGGCTGATAGTTTTACAAAACCTTTGGATTTCACTCGTTTTTGTTTCATTCGTATGGAAATAGGGGTTATGCATCCTCATGGCTTAAATTGAGAGGGAGTTTCGAAACTTGGGAAGTTTATGTGTCAATCTGAATTTAAAATAATATGAGCATAGTATTTCATACATACATGACTTTGCGATTCATTTTACTTGTTGAAAGTTCTTACTACATTACTCATGTTATACATTTTGTAGTTTTTGCCATGACTAATAATTGGGATAATTACTTACACTAAATCTGGTAATGATCAAACTTTCTTGCTATTTTGAACTTGTTGCATGCTCACAAGTGCTTTTAATAATGAAAAATTAATCAATCAACTATCCACATGTTGATCTTTTATGATCAAATAAAAATGAGAAAATATCAAGAGAATATGCATGCATCACACTTCTTCTTTTGAGATGTCTTATCATTGCACTTAGATATGAACTTGTAAGAAGTTGTGTATGACTAAAACCATGTCCTTAAGCTTCTAATTGTCAAATGACATAGGCTTGCCTTGGTTGGTTAGAATAAGGTAGATGCGACATATAATCTCTTCCAAATGTCATATGATCTAAATTTGTTCTTTGAAAAATAATAAAATGCAGCAACAAGTGTCATGCTTTCAGGTTTTGAAATAGTTAAGCTTTGGAGAATATGACTTGCTCAAATTGAAAATTACACTTGAACTCTAGCATGGCTTACACTACTTTATTTATCTCATTGATGTGATAGTGTAAGTTACTTGACAGTATGACTTTGGATGAAATTTATTTTATGTGTATATGCTATAATATGCTCATAATAAATTTAAATTTCTCTTTTGTACCTTCTTGAGTACATTGTCAAAGGTGGAGAAACTGATCAATCATTGCACACATTCACATGTGTTTTGGCATGACTCTTCTCAAGGGAGAATTTTTGTTTCTCTTCTCATTTTATTTATGATTTACAAAGTGGAAGAAATATACATAGGGGGATAATTTTGTTTTCAAACTTTTAATGTGAATAAGCCATTGTTTGGATTTTAAGTGGTGTTGCCAATACATTCATCAAGGGGATATTGTGAGACCTATGTGTGCTGAATACATCGGCTATGATGATAAAAGTTTTGAATATTGCCAAATAACCCTTTTATCTAGGTCCAACAATAGGTCCGAGCTCCTGCAAGGTCTGACAATAGGAACGGCTTGTTTTGGATAGCCTGGCAAGGTCCAACGTAAGGTCTGACTTACTTTGTCTAGGTCCGACTTCATTTGTCTATGTCCGAAATGTTTTGGTTAGTTCTGAGTTGTTTTGTCTAGGTCCGACTTGCTTTGGCTTGGTATGACTTCTTTGTCTAGGTCTGACTTATTTTGGCTAGGTCTGACTTGTTGTGGCTAGGTCTGACATGTTCCAGCGCAAGGTCCGACTAGCTTTGGTAAGCTCTGGTGTTAGGTCCTGCTAGCTTTGGTAAGCTCCGGTTCAAGGTCCAGTTAGCTTTGGCGAGGTTTGGTGCTAGATTAAAATGGTCCTGCTTTAAACTTGCAATGTTTCAAACTTGCTTTTTGCATTATGGAAAGCTTGCTTAGTATTCTTTTACTATGTTTTTTGTGTGTTTTCGCGGTTATGGCTTATATCGTTTTGGTATGGTTTGCAACATGCTTATGTGAGGTGCTCACATAAGGTGTTGTGGTTTCGGAACTAACGTGAGTCAAGTCAAGGACTTGTGCTCGGAAGTATTGGTTGTTTATTCATGTGCATGTGTTACTTGAGTTGAGGACATGGCTGGTGACGGGATCCATTGAAATAGTCTTAGGGAAAAGATGAGGTTCAACAACCAAGTTCGGGAGGAATTGTGGTTGAGTTGATCGGGAGGTCGCACAGCTTGGTTGAATCAAGAACAATGCATATGAAGGTATCGTGGACGTCATTTGAAGGTGTTTGCACGTGTGCAAGGAGTGCATGGACATGGGTACATGGTTTTGAGGCGTGGTGAAGAGATGTGGACATAAAGAATTGGTCGGAAAGGTTCAACCGACTAAGTTATGGACGCAGGCTGTGGTTGAGTCGTGTTTGACATGGAAAGATTTTAGTTGGTTATGATAGGATTTCGTGTGGGTCACAAAGTTGAGTTGTTATAGGAATGTGGGATACGTTCCTATGTTTTTTGGAAGTCTTAAGATTGCTTCGATCTGCTATGGAAGAGTCTTGAGCGGTAAATGAAATGTTTTGGTTGAAATGGAGTAGGATTGGAGTCCTAGTTAGGATTGTGTTGGCCTAAGGGCTGGTTATATAAGCAAGGGAGGCCGATCTCGTGGTGCACAACTTTGGGGCTATCCTTTTGTGTTTTGATCAATAAAATTCGTAGTCTAAAGCAGCTTTTTTGCCTTGTTCATCCGACTTGTTTCTGTCAAGTCTTTCTTGCCGAGTTTCTGCACAGCACTACCATGCAATACAGGAATCGCGATGGTAATTTGTCATAACTTGAGATTTACAGATCCAATTGATTTGATTATTTTTGGGTTGTCTTCACAACTTGATTATCTATGATCCGTGAAAATATCACGGTCAATGGATTTGTGGTTTTGGATCTACACGAGTTTCTTTGTAGTGTTGTAGATTGGGTTTTTCTCGGGTAGAACAGATTGACCTTCGTTCAATCTTTCGATTGTAACTTGAGTTTTTCTCTACCGTTTTTCGTGATTCTTGTTGTCATGCCTTTGTGACTTCATTCTCGACAATCTATACTGGTTTTTTCACGATTGATCATGTCTATATTGCTTGCTCACACCATTTCTTAATAGTTTGATTTTCTACTAAGGGGTTTTGTTGCTTCTGCTGAAAAAGTTTTAAAATCTACCATTCACCCACCCTTTGGTAGTTTTTCACATGTTCTTCGATCCTAAAATATTATATTTAGTCTTCCTTTATTCATATACTTGGATGAAGCATTTCTTGTTTGACTGTGGATTCCATGTATCTGGTACGAGTAGTCTTTATTGTAACACCCGAGCCACTACGGGCCTGGCGGTCGTTACTCCTGGCAGTTCTATAGGATCACAGACTAGCCTCACAGACCAACACTAGTCTTTTCTGCGCACTTTGTCCTCACTCCTGCGCACCTGGGAAAACTTCCCAGTCGGTCACCCATCCACAAATTGCTCCGGGCCAAGCACGCTTAACCTCGGAGTTCTTTGCAGGTGAGCTTCCGGAAAAGAAGGTATACCTTAGTGGTATGAGTATTCTATCAATTCTATTAAGCCTTGAGCCAGGATGTCACATTTATGATTATGCCATAATGTCATAACTTATCGTCATAAACACTATAAACCCCCACTATAGTCTAATTAGTTATGATGTGATCATGTTGATATGAATAACTTATGCTCTGTCTCAACATTTGCTCAACAATGTTTATGTTAGTCATTGCCTCAGAGAGGTACTTGTACTCGAGCCTCTAAGGTATTTACTTAGTATGCTAGAATGGTGCCAGGATAGTAAGTAGTGTTGGATGTCTTGTAGACCCACAGATTGAAGAGGTAGGTAGTAGGTGGTGACAGTCCTATCTGTCCTTTGTAATCCTCCACATTCGGCTATGTCACAGGCTCTTGGCGGGAGTCGTCCTAGTATTGCTAGGGGTAAACCCGTTTCCAATGTGTTGAACAACTTAGCATAAGGATTCACCATTGACATGCTCATTAGTACCTAACCTTGACTATGTATATGTATACTAGAAGCATTGTAGGTGCAACTCCCCAACTCTTATTCTAATCTCCATTAGGATCTATTTAACCTATAAAATAGATTGCTTGGGTGTGTGTCACACTGCCCATAATATCAACTTACCCCTATCTTGATAATTGATTAGTATCCCATAGCTTAATCATATGAGTAGTGTCTACTCTACTCCATTGCCTTTGTTTGGGATAAATATGATACCATTCGGAATACATTTGGGTGAAATGCTACACGACAGTTTTTGTGCGCTTGCAGATTTTTTATCTGTGATGTAAGAAACGTCAACAAGCATTTTTAGCGCCGTTGCCCGGCAAGGCAAAGGAAGTGAAGGATAGATATCACTTGTGATTAAGCTATAGGTACCAATAGTTATTAGAAAGGATTCCCTTGTTTGTTTACTTCTTCTGTGTGAAAACAGGGTACTGTTGACTAACCCATTTCATGGGATGGCCAACGAGACCCGAGTGCTCAACTGCAAGATGATTTAAGTCATACCTCAACAAATGTCTGCTAGGCAACATCATTGCCTTTCGTGGAAGTTTTTTACCCTCCAGTAGGAGCCAAAGTCATCTATCCCCAAGTTTGGGGGAGGCTCCTAGAGTTTTTCTTGGTTTGCCTTCATCATAGGGTGGATAGTTGGCTTTTCATCAAACACTGATATCATGGGTTGGCTCCATCAATCCATGACCACATTCATACTGGAGCTGAAGGAGCCCTATTCTCATTCATCATGGATGAGAATATAGTCTCCACTCAAGGTGTGGATTGAAGAGTGTTCTAGTTCCTTTAGCTTGGCATGCACACCACTTAACAAAGTGGACATGGTAGTTATGGAACTACACCTCCCATTGAGTAACATGAAGATCAAGCCAATGGAGAAGAGTTTGGATGATCCAAGCCAAGTATATTCACATGATTTGTGAAAACCCATGTCAATATGGGACACTTGGGGAATTATTTCCCTAGAACCCAAGGGGATTCTTCCTTCCAAACAACAACATCAATGGCTATCATTCACAAGGTGGTCAGGGGTGGAATCAACATCACCCTTGTAATCAAGGAGCCTATAGGGATTTAAGTTCAACTAGCCTACCTTAAGGTATCTTGTCCATGGATAACCAAGAAATCAAGACAACATTTACATGAAGCTCTTGGCCAAGGACAAGAAACTTAAAGAGCATTCAAGATCCAAGATATCCTACAATCCCTTGTTGGGATCCATACCCTTCAACAGAGCTCATGCAACCTAGGGCATGTGACATTGTGGATGAAGTACTACTATAATAAGCCTCATTGCAGGCGGCTCCAAACGTATTATCACACGCGGTTTCTAAAACCGCCTGAAACGAAGAGCCTGTGATGATCTACAATTTCACAGGCGGAGAAGTGAAACCGCCTATGATATTGGTATTATCACAGGCAGTTCATTACATACGCTAGCCGCTTGTGAAGACATATTATCACAGGCGGGTTGTGCAGCACATATAATCGCCTGTGATAATTGTGTTCTCACAGGCGGATCTTTTCCGGTGACAAGCCACCTGTGGAGACAGTTTATCGCAGCTGGTTTGTACCATAACATAATCGCCTGTGATAATTAGGTTAATACAGATGGTTCTTTACTTATATCTAGCCGCTAGCCGTAGGTAAATAACCGCCTGTGATAAGGTATACCCTATGCAGTACTAAATGTTGTTATTTCTAATTTCCAGGTCAATTCAATATAATCACTGAAGTCAACAATATAATCACAAAAGTAAACAATATAATCATAGAAGTCATCTCACAGATGTCAATTTCACTAAAACAATATACATATGTACAAGTTACATATACAAGTCATCTCATAGTTTACAAGTTACCCTAAAAACTGTTTCTATTGGCATAGTCGCAGAGTTCTGGCATATCAACTATTGCACCATTCTTATCAAAGAACTCCCATCTTTTGTGCAAAATTTCGCGATGCACGAATTGGCACGGTTCAGCCGCAATCTTGTCGGCTCCTGCACTAGGCATACTTTTACAAATCGGTCATTCTTCGTTCAGATACTTCGTGTGCTGCAATGAAACACTGAAACACATAACAAGGTTTAGAATATGTTGGTTTGAATAATCTTAAAGTATAGATGAAAGTGAGAGTATACAGGAATTCATTTGGTATTTTTGGAGCAGTTGTACTATGAGCACTTGAATTTTGAAGTTGGAATCAAAATATAAAAATAATGAAACTCAAAAGTAAGAGAATAAGATATTGACATTAAGGATAACATACATCCTCAGGATTCACTCTATATCCGCTGGCGGTCCGAAGATGCTCGCATACATAATACCCGCATAAGGCACTCCCAGCAGGTTGCTTTGGACAAGGATAATAAGTTTTAATGTCTAATGCATTCGTATTAGGAGGTCTCTGACTGCCAAGCCGTTCCGCGTAAAATCGCCAAGCCCTGTAATACAAGAAATGTCATATAAAACATATCAACACTTTCTAAATGTGTGTCAATTAAAAGTATCAAATAAACATACAATTTCAAAATGGAAAGGAAATCCTTTTAATGATTTGGTGGGTAATCGGCTGAGTCCAAGACTGTTGCCAAACCCTATGTTGGCTTGATGAAGATCATTATATACTAATTACTGCACACATACAAACACATGTGTCAACAAATTAGCAATAATTGCTATTTCAATGTCATGTTTCGAACTTACTCAAAGTGGTACGGAGCATTTATGAGGTCCTTGCCGTCTCTGACAAAGTTAAATATTGCATGTCCTATGTAAGCTACAACTTCTGTCCTTCTATCCTTCTTATGTTTTGGGATTGATTTTTCAAAAAAAAAAAAAAATTTCATGTGCTTGAACTGTACTGAGTCTCAAACCTCTTGCATTTCATCGAATAGCGTCTTTGCAATTCGTGTAGGGTCAAGGATACCTGTCTTGTGTTTCATATTTTCATTATCCATGTATTGCATCCAATTGAAGAAGTCCAGAATTCATGTAGGTTGTTTGCTAAGTTGTTGATGTCATGAACGGCTTCACATTCTCAAATTCAGGAGGAACATCCTCAATCTTGTATATTGGAACTATTGGTTTTACTAAGCCATCCGCCAATTATACATGACACCATCTTATTCCCACTCCTCGATATCTTCTAATGCTGGCTCATGAGAAGAACGAGATGCACTCGATTTTCTAATATTTTCCTTTATATTTTCCAAATACTTTGACACTTCTGATGAAGGTTTCTTAATTTTGTATGAGCTAACTTTGATAGGCACTGATGATCAAGGAGTAGTCGTTAGAAGTTCGACACTGACTTGTTGTTGAACCTGTTGTTCAATTGATTGCTCTCAACTCCGAGCAACTGGCTCTAGTACTACTTCAAGTTGTTGCTCAACTGGTTGCTCTTTACTAGCAACAACTTGCTCTGGTATTGCTTGAAGCTGTTGTCCAACTTGTTGATCTTGGTTATCTTTACTAGCAAGGTTACTATCATCCTTGCATAGACATAGGGGGAGTGGATCTTCTTGGACTTGGAGTGGATCTTCCCGGGCTTTCGCCTTAGAAGACGACATTGCAGTATTTTGAGATGCGACGTGGCTAGAAATCGGATCATCGTTCAACATGATATCGCGTCATTGACAAAGGATTAATTGATTGACAGCCTACCCCAGAGTCACGATCCCCTCATGTGTGATTTTTTCTATTTCATAATATTCATAATCATTATCAATGATCTGAAGAACTTGCACCACAACACAATACAACAAATGTTGATTGTCGTTGAAGTTACGATCAGGTTTTGCCATAGTAGTGGCAACCTGTTTGGTTTTGTTCCCTGCTCTACCGATCGGGACATGAAGATGACAAGATCTGTCCTTAGCAATATCATCGACGGCGAACTTATGGGTTGACCCTGAGCCTGGCACAAAACTTACGCTTTTAGGGTAGATAGTTGGAGATACCAATTGCTCCATTGGCAGGGGAACCATCGCTGTACTCGGTGCCACTAATTGTCCTGATTATCTAAGTTGTTCCATTATTTCTTGCATATTTTCCTTGACCTTTTGAGCAATCATTTCATCATGTTTTTTCTTGAACTTCTCATGTCTTCTATATGTCTCTTTATCTTTCGGCAAACCATCAAGCCAAGACATTTGAGAAGAGATTGCTCGAACCTGTCTACTGTGTTCACGGTTTCTTAGGATAGCGGTACGTTGGTCATTCTCCCTCTTCAGCTTGAAGAGACCCTTCTGTTGCTTTTCAATTACTCCATTCATTTTTTCCTCTACTTCATTCAAAGAGTCGGGCTTTTCAAGTTTGCCCTCGCTGGTCAAACCTAACCGAGCAAAGACCCACCGCTGAGTTCTCTCATCGCAACCTTCTAACGAGTGAGGATTGCCCTTACTGGTATTTTCATCTAATATCTTATTCCATTTCTGGACTTTGGTGGCATATCTGGCAAACCCCAAGTGATGATGGTATTTGTTCTTTTTAGCATGCTTTGACGTAGTTGCACTTAGGGCTTTAGCATCAGGTGTGGTATTTTGACGAACTAATTCTTGCCACTGAGCTTGTGTGATTTTTTCCATGTTCCTCAGGCTAGGGGCCTTATCGGCCTTAACATAAGCATTCATTTCACTCTTCCAGCACGAAACATCTTGCTACAAGAGACCAATGTTGCTTTCTTTACAGCTTCTTATGTACCTTTCAGGAACTTGAATGTTTTCTTTATCCTTTCCCACAACTCATTCTTGGTCTCCTCAGGTAATTTTCTCCAATTCTTGTTTGTGATCGGCACAAGCTCTCTAACAAGAAAACCACATGAATTTTGGTACTTGGTAACTGAATTCAGTGGTTGTTGGGGAAGCCCACTTGGACTGACTCTTGTTATGTACATGATGCGGTCCAGTGGACCATTATTGGGACCTTGTTGCCCTCGTTTCCGCTTGAGTGAACCTGAGGATTCATCTATTGGAGAACCTTTTGCGGTTTTAGGAGCCGAATTCACCTCGTTGTCTTTGCGATTAATCTATGTAGAAAAGAATTATAAGACTTCGTATAGTTGACAACCAACATTAACTTGAACTGTTGTAGTTAAGATTCGTGATCCATACCTCGTAGTCAGGATCATATTTCGGGTCGAGGTCCTCTGAAGTCTTTTAAATTTTTTTATTAAGAAAAGGATTCTATGAACTATGAAAGGAGCCTGAACGGCTAGAGTCACTAAACTCAATATTGTCTTCTCTATTGTTACTACCAGCACAAGTCTTCTTAGGGATTTTCATGCTAGAACTAATAAGACAAAAAAATATAATGAATGGCATATTAACTCTACATGAAGTTTTGCATGAAGAAAAAGACGGAAGCATTCTAGGGTTTGATAAGGCATTCTAGGGTTTAAGGAAACTAACCAAGGTGATTGACAAAGTTTCATTATAGGGTTTGAGGCGATTGACCAAGGCATTAGCTAGGAATGTGTATTACTTGTATCAAAAGCCGACAAGAACAATTATATAAACAATTGAACAATAAAAATTCAAAATTCACAATGTTTTCAAGTCGCCTAGTCGACCCTAGTCGCCTGCCCATCGACTAGGTCAACTAGGACGACTAATCGTCGACTAGGGTGACTAATCGATCCTAGTCGACCCTAGTCGGTCCCCTAATCGTCGAAGCCATTTTTTCCTCTTAATCATCTTATGACCACAACATAGCAGTCGACAACATTGCATATATCACAAGCACACAAATAAACAACAAATTTAGAATTACGGGTTTTAATAGTGCATACAAGAATTGGTAAGTTTTTTTAAATATATACAAGTCTATTGAGCAATGATGCAGTTAAACTTGCAAGGAACACATCTTCCACTAAAGGTTCAAGTTCACATTAAACTAGCACTATGTAGTGAAAATTAATATATAATAACAACAAGAGTATAACAATGCCTACCCACAACACCATCGGCACTGGTAATGTCATGTGAAAATAACATCTTACAAACCCATTCCCAGTAGGCACAAGGAGTACTATGGTCCCGCATAAATATCAACCACTTGTGCATGTCAAACAATTTATGAAGTCATGGCCAAAACACGAGTACAATGTGAGATATTCGACTTGCTATACCATTATATCCAGCATGTGGTTAGAATGGATGGTTCTTAGGATAAAAAGAACAAGACACATTCCTTAATTGACCGAGAGGGACTACAATCCAAATCGCCTCTTATTACACAAGTTCATCTTCTTTCAGATTTTATCCCATATCTAAGTATATTATGCCCTAAGCTCGTTAACAGTGGTGCCCTTGCCACACAATTCAACTTTTACCGGTATAAGCGTGACTAGGGTTGACACTTCGCACAACCAAAATTAACCCAGACCTTCATGGGACGGCTATAGTTCAAAAACTTGAGGAAATCAATGCACCTAGGGCGACGCAGTTCATCTTCTTGAGGCGACTGACCAAGGCACCTAGGGTTCAAAAACATTGATTAAGGAAATCTATGCAACACATGATTTGACTCGACCGACAGTGAGGGCGAGGAGGGAGGCGGCACGAGGACGAAGGAGGGAAGGTCGAAGCTCGTTGGTGACTGCGAGGGCAAAGCTCGGCGTACTTGGAAGTGGCGAGGGCAAAACACGGCAGCGATGGCGAAGCTCGGCATACCTGGAAGCAGCGACGACGAAGCTCGGCAACAAGAGCACGAAGACTTGGCGACAAACGAAATTTTGGCAGCCTGACAGTGTCTATGTGATTTTGCCTGGGTTAGGTTTTTCCAATGCAGCCGAGGGCTATATATAGACGCATATCTTCGCAGGCGGTTATTAAGAACCGATCGCCTGATAAGATGATTATCTCAGGCGGTTGGCTCTTAATAACTGCCTGAGAAGATTAACTTATCTCAGGCGGGTATTCGGTTCCAACGCATGAGAAGAACTTTATGTAAGAATAATTAAAATTCTTGTTTAAATGTGGGTCCTTTTAAAAGCCCAAATTCCACTTTCTTGTAATATGATTGAGTATTAAAGGTTGCCATTAAATTTCACTTCATAAAGCCTTTTAAATTGGTCAGATCATAAAAAACATATAACAATTGTTATTTTTCATTTTTCTATCTTGATGCATATAATGATTTTTTCATTTAGTTTTTCAATAGACCTTTTTAGTCATCATACGAACCTCTATGAATTTTTCAGATTTTTTTAATTTTTTTTTGAATCGATGTGTGTTCAAAATTTGATGAATGCCTCATATGTATATGAGCATTTGGTTATAATGATGGATAATTTGAATTTTGACATGTTGGAATGCTTTGAAAAAATTAACAAAATTCATACATGTATAAATAATTCAAATATGTTCATACAAGCAGATTTCAGTGAAGGATCCCTTTTTTTAGGAGATACACAAAAGTGAATAATATGTGATTATAAATTAATTTGATATTTACCAAAATGTTACAATGTTAGCTATACAAGTTTTAAAATATTTGGTCCAGGTGGTATATGTTAATTTTTTAAAAATATAGAAGAAATAATCATCGAATTTGGACTTAATTTGCAAAATCTATACATGTTTGAGTATTTATATTGTAATCTAAATAAAAAAGCAAGGGAAAAGAAAACTGAAGAACAGGCTCGGGCAATTGTCCCAGGCGGTTGGTAAGTAATAACCGCGTGAAATAAGATTTTTCTCAGACGGTTATTCAGTACCAACCGCCTGAGAAGAAAATTATGTAAGCTTAATTAATATTCTTGATTAAATGTGGAGCCTTTCGAAAGCTCAAATTCCACTTTCTTGTAATATGTTGAGTATTAAGGGTTACCATTAAATTTCACTTCATATCATTTTTCTATCTTGATGAATATAATGATTTTTCTCATTTAGTTTTTCAGTGGACCTTTTTAGTCATCATACCAACCTCTTTGAATTTTTTCAGATTTTTTAAAAATTTTTCTGAATCAATGTGTGTTCAAAAATTTGATGAATGCCTCATATGTATATGAGCATTTGGTTAGAATGATGGATAATTTGAATTTTTACATATTGGAATGCTTTAAAAAATTAAAAAAATTCATACATGTATAAATAATACAAATATGTTCATACAAACCAATTTGAGATACACAAATGTGAATAATATGTGAGTATAAACATATTTGATATTTACCAAAACATTACAATGTTAGCTTTGCAAGTTTTAAAATATTCGGTCTAGGTGGTAGATGCTAATTTTTATAAAATATAGAAGAAAGAATCATCGAATTTGGATTCAATTTGCATAATCTATACATGTTTGAGTATTTATATCGGAATCTAAATAAAAAAGAAGCAAGGGAAAAGAAAACTGAAGAATAGCCTCGGACAATTATCCCAGGCAGTTGGTAAGTAATAACCGCTTGAGATAAGCATTTTCTCACGTGGTTACTCAGTACCAATCGACTGTGAAGCAGTTAAAAATAGCCTGAAAAAACCGCCTGAACTTTATTATTTTTTATCGCGAGTGGTTGGTTCGTTAAAAACCGTCTGTGGAAACTAACGCCTAGATAAAGATCCCTCGGGCACCACAGAAAACCTAACCCTGGAGATTTTTCATCGACGCCACCAGGCTGCCAAAATTTTCCACCGTGCGTTGAACTTATGCATTGGCATTCCATGTAGCGCAAGAAGAACAAAAAACATATTTGACACCCTAGTGATGTAACGCGATGGAAAAATTTTGATATTCAATATCCAAAATTTGCAAAGGAAATCAGAAATGTAAGGTTTGCCTTGGGTACAGACGAGATGAATCCGTTTGGTGAAAAAAGGAGCATACACAGCACATGGCTCGTGGTCTTAACGATGTGCAACCTACCGACGTGGTTGTGTCACAAAACGAAATATACCTTGTTATCTGTTCTTATCCAAGGTCCTAAACAACTCGGCATCGAAATTGATGTGTTCTTGGAACCTTTAATGGAAGATATGGTAAAATTGTGGAATGAAGGGGTACGTACATGAGATGAGTACAAGCGGGAGTATTTCACGTTAAGAGCAATGAATTTCGTTACCGTGCATAATTATCCCAGACTATTTACATTACCGGGAAAAATGAAAGTGAAGAAAGGTCGTGTAAGGTGCATGGATTGAACTTCATTTCTATACCTCAGTTTATCCAGAAACACGGTGTACATGAGACACTGGTGGTTCTTGACAGATACACACAAGTATAGGAAGATGAAAGAACAATTTGATATCAAAATTGATAAAGATGCTGCACCAAAACCTTACAGTGGAAAACTTGTGTTTCAAATGGTCAAGAACATTCATATTGCTTTCGGTAAGGGCAAAAATGTAAAGGAATAAAGAGAAAGAAAAGTACAGCTTCGGGTGATACAACTCACATGGCCTTCAAGAAACAATCAATTTTTTTCAAGTATCTTACGTATTGGAAGAATCTGGATTTTTGCTATATTTTTGATTTGATGCACGTTGCAAAGAATGTATTTGACAACATCATTAGGACCTGGCTAGACATGCGGAGGAAAACAAAGGACGGATTAAATTCACGTATGGACCTAGTAAATCTTGATTTGGGACCAGAGCTTCATCCAGTAGAAAAGGCTAAGGGGAAGCATTACCTTCCCCCAATCAGCTTCAACTTGACACTAGAAGAGAAAAAAGCAATTTGCAAATGCTTGCATGGGATCAAAGTGCCCACGAGTTTCTCATCCAATATCCGCAAACTAGTCTCGATGAAAGACTTGTCTTTATTCGGCTATAATTCTCATGACTGTCACATGATGATAACAGTGTTCCTTGCCATTGCAATAAGAGTCATCAAACCTAAGCATATAAAAGTTGTCATAACACGTTTGTGTTACTTCTTCAATGCAGTATCGCAAAAGGTGATAGCACATGAAAATTTAGACTATCTGTAAACATACATCAACGAGACTATGTGCAAGCTTAAGATGTGTTTCCCACCATCATTTTTTGATATGCATGTACACCTAATCATACATCTTGTTGATCTGATAAAAGCATTGGGGCCACTATATTTACATCATATGTTTTCGTTTGAGAGATATTTAGGAGTATTAAAAGGTTATGTGCGGAACCATGCTCACCCAGAGGGTTCAAATATGGAAGGATACACTACTACAGAAGTGATTGAGGGTTGCACTGATTACATCAATGATGGAAAACTAATAGGTGTGCCTATACCAGTACATGAGAGTAGACTACGTGGGAGAGGCAAAGTGGGTCAGAGAACATCTATCGTTCAGGATTACAAGAATGTACACCGTGTACATTTTTGTGTACTACAATAGCTCGCAATAGCTGATTCGTACATCGAGGAACACCAAATAGAGCTTTGCCAAAAAAAAAGACCGGATAGAGGACTTGATCATGAAAGAAGACAGAAGATGTTTCACCGAATGGTTAATAGACAAAAATATACCATACGAAAACTCTACAAAAGAGGCAACAATGAAGAAGTTAGCTTCTGGCCCATCTGCTTTTGTGACATCATGGCAAGCATATGACATTAATGGTTACACATTTTACACTAAAGAAGAAGACGGTAAGAGTGTTGCACAAAATAGTGGTGTTTGTATTGAGGCTTATGATTCATAACGGCAGAAGACCACATACTTCAGGTTCATAGAGGAATTATGGGAACTCGATTATGGCGAAAGAATGGTAATGCCCGTATTTAAGTGCCAATGGGTCAAACATCCTGATGGTGTGAAAGTGAACAATTACGGGCTAACACTAGTAGACTTGAATAAAGTGGGTTATAAATATGACCTGTGGGTTCTCGCCGACAGTGTTGCACAAGTTTTTTATGTACAAGATCCAGAAACTGTGAAGATGCACGTGTTGTTTATGGAAAGCAAAATATTTTTGGGGTTGAGAATGTGGGAGATAATGAAGAGGAACATAACCAGTATGGAGGGATGTACCTTTTCACTGAACCAGAAAACATCAAGCGCGTAGAGAGAAGCATTAAAAAGGATTTGAAACCCTATATGCGAGAAGATGTCAATGCTGGAAAAAATATATGATATATATTGTATATATTTGTATCCTCTTAAACCGATTTATAACAATGCTCTATTTCATCTTTAGATAGCATGTTTTGAACATTATTAAATTCAGCTTCTGTAGAGAAGACTAATTTGGACAAGTGACCCTTTTCAGATTTTTGACTATCATATTTATCACCTTCACCTGTTCCATAAGTTATAAAATTGTATGTGTTATATAAATTTCTTCTGACCTATGATTATAAGTCTTGCCTTCCAACAGCTTGGTTCCAAACAACATCTAGAAGCACAACTTTAGAAGCTCCTGTCAAGCTAATCCCTTCACAGCAAGCTCTTGTAGATGCAAGTAACACTCGAGAATCATCATTTGGATTGTTAAAAGCTTTAATTGAAGTCTGACGATATAAGTGGATTGAGGAGAAAATTAGTGCATTCTTCACTCCAGTCCACTTCAATCCAATTAGATTGAGTACACCCAAACAAGCCCTGAAATATTTCTTTCTCTTCTCTCCATTTTAAAAACTTACGAAGATGCAACTTTATCGGTTCTAATGGCTGAATATATTGACTACAAATCAGTACCATCTCTCTTAGTGCTTCACACAAGCGACGAAGCGAACAACATAAATCACAAATCTTATTTTTACCATTTTCATAGGAATTTGACCATAATCTTTAAATAATAGATTTATCAATAAGTGAAGCTTCCTCGTCAGACATGTTAATGGCAGTTAAAAGTGAAGGTTGTGTCGAAGCTAACGAAATTTGAATGGGATTGAAGAAAAAGAGATGTTGCATATGAGTGACAATGTCCAGGTTAGACAACATGAAGCTATGATGGCAGCCTTCAACAACATGAAAAGTGATGCCAAGGTTATGCTTGAATCAACCAAGGCATGTTGTGAGGGCATAACACTTGTTGGAGCATCACGGTTATGCGTGTCCCAACAAGTATTATACTCTCACAACATGCCTTGGTTGATGCAAGCATAACCTTAACATCACTTTTCATGTTGTCGAAGGTTGCCATCATAGCTTCACGCTGTCTAACCTGGACATTGCCACTCATATGCAGGATCTCTTTATCTTCAGTCCAATTCAGATTTTGTTTGCTTCGGCACATCCTTCACTTATATCTGCCATCAACATGTGTAATAAGGAAGCTTCACTTATTGATAAATCTATGCTTGAAAGATTAAAGTGAAATCCCTATTAAAGGGTTAAAACAAGATTTGTGATTGAGGTTGTTCGCTTCCTCGCTTGTGTGAAGCACTAAGATGGTAGGTATTGATTTGTAGTCAATATATCAGGATTCAATTGAGGCTTTCAACAATCCAAATGATGATCCACGGGTGTTACTTTCATCTACAAGAGCTTGTTGTACAGGGATTAGCTTGACAGAAGCTTATCAGCATGACAGGCGGTTCTTAATTAACAAGCAGCCTGTGAAAACAATGACTTTCCACAGGTGGTTCTTCAATAAAAACCGCTTGTGATGAATGAAACAGTACATACGGTTCTTAAACAATGACCGCTCGTGAAAATCATGTTTTTAACCAAGCGGTAATTAAGAACCGCCTGTGAAGTTTTTTACATAAAAGGCAGTTCTTAATTAATTACCGCCTGAGAAAACTATGTATTTACCTAGGCAGTTGTTTTTTAAAATCCGCCTGTGATGTTCTGTCATCATAGGCGGTTATTGTATCATTCGTCATCACAATTGTACTTTTTTACGGACGCCTGTGTTTGAAAAATCGAGGCGCCTGTGAAAATGCTTTTGTAGTAGTGAAGTGTTTCTTGTTTTATTTTGGAGTCCACATGTCATCATTCCCAAGGAAGCTTTTGATCCATAATCAAAGTATGGTTTGAACTTAAGGAATATCAAGAAGGTCGAAGTGAAACCCCTAAACAAGGACAAGCCTCACCAGGCTCAAGAGAGAATATCTTCAAGAGGGAAAAGCCTTTACTACGTAAACAAGTCTTCATCAACATGATGGAGAGGCTAGGGCCCTCATGTGGTCCACATTTCCAACTAACATGCCAAATAAGATTTGGCATGTCGATCAAGAGAAGTTGTCCACATCTTCAACCCTGAGATTGGACAACAAATCATCGCACTAAATAGGACGCAGATAGGTCCCACTCATCAGACTTAAAAACAAATTTCTGAGTCTTTGCTAATAGGTTAATTGGTAGTTATCTCATATTTGATTTCCCAATTGCATATTTCAAATTTCCATCAATCTTTGCATTTGCATTTAGCATGTTTCAATTTTTCACACTTGGATGTTGGAAATTAAAATTTCCAACCATCATAAAACTAAAATTTTGAATTAGGAAATAAATTTATATGGATATGAACCTTGGGCGTAACCACTTGAATTCATCTTCCTAATTGAAACCAAAAATATTTCCCATATTATTCATTGCATTTGCAGGTTGTTTGAAGTTGGGCAAAACGATTTGACAAAGGGTAGCATGCTTTTGAGCTAACGTAACCCGTTTTCGAGTTGTTTTGTTTGTTCTTTATTTTAGTGCGGCTAGGACAAAATTTGTAAAGAGGTTGGAAGGCCTCATGAAGCGCATATCCCTCCATCAGTACCATTTTGAGTTCATGGTGGAGGAATGCTCACGATGGTGGCCCAATGGAACAACAAGACGAAGCTCATTCAACTCTAAACTCAACTTGGCAGAAGACATTGAACATGAAGGCTACACCAAAAACCATGGTCGTAAGTTTCTCACACAACGACCATCAACCAAGACTGTTCTTCAATTGAGGTGCAAGTTCAAAATTGTCCGTTGTTTGAATTGTATTAGGATTGAACAAACTTTGCTTACATTGGTAAGGAAGGTTTACACCTTCTAATCATTCAACTCTTATGCATCCCCACGAGAGTAAGTGTTGGCATTGCTCTTTTTGATTCTTCAAAAAGGAATGTCACCTTACTTAGGAATAAATTTAAACAAGTACCTAGAATTTCATAAGCATTGCTGAAAGTGACTTAGACATTTTTTTCCTAGGTAATGCTTACTGAATTACTTAATGGTTGAATTGGTATGTAGCACCCTACGAATAGTGATGTCCATGATTTTGATTTGAAACTAATTCATGCATGGATCACTAAATTTCAAATTCCGAGGCAAGAAATAAAAAATGATTAGGGGAATAAAATAGAGAATATTGTTTGCCAAGATCCAAATGATAGCATTTGCTCTTGTGTAAGAAAAAACTATGATGGTTAGAAATTTACAAGGTGAAGGGATCCATATAGTTTACTTATATCACTTGCATTGTTATAAGTAGGAGCTCTAGAAAATGTGCAAATTGGTTTATCCATAAAGCCCCACTCCTATCAATGAATAATACATTGTTCATGGATAAACTTTGATTTGGACCCAATGCATCTTTGGTTTTTATCTTCGCCGTACGTACAAATGAAAATTCAGTTACCTAACCCGAAAGTTCATTTGTACAAGTATCGGGAGCTAACCATCCATTTCTATCATAGAGGGGAAGTTTGCAGGAGTAATATTACTATGCAGGCATTAATTGATCCGATTGATTGGAACCCTAAGAGGATTCCATTTCAACACCTCTTGGCTATGGAGTAAATTAGGATGGTTGCTACCTATCGGAAATTAAGCCCGAAGGTCAACCATAACTATACGAGGCCTTAGATTTGACATGGAAACCCTCCATGAGCAACCAATGGGCAGCTACAAATATGTGAGAGCATTATGCACTCAACTATTCTAAGCACTCATTCAATCTCAAGGGCATTGCCACCATCATTTGGTGTAAGTTATTCCTTTGTGCCTAAAAGATATGATGCACCTTAACCAAGGAATGACAAGATCACATCCTATATATTGGGTGCAAGTTGTTCCTATGTGGCTAGAAGGTATTTTATACCTTTGCCAAGGAACCATAGATCACACTCAAGCCATGTTGAGTGGACGTCATCGCTTTGTGGTTATAGTTATGTTGTACCTTAATAATGGATCGTACTCAACACTTGTTAGGTACAAGTCACTCCTTTGTGACTAAAGGTTATCATTACCTTAGCAAAGGAATGACAGATCACACCCAAGGCATGAGAGGTACAAGTTATACCTTTATGGAAAGCAGGTATGATACACCTTAGCCAATGAATGACAGAACACACTCAACCAAAGGTTATCATTACCTTAGCCAAGAAATAACAAGGTACATCCAACCTATGGAAACCTTGAGATGTCGATGAGCGACAACGACAACACCCTCTTCGACCACACTCTTGGAACCCATGGAAGGCAACCCAACATCGACACTCAACCCTCCAATGCCAAAGCCATGCTACAACAAGATTTGGCCAACCTCATGGCCTACATTCGTCGTTAGGGTTTCAACCGCTATGGGGACCCCCACTTTAGGTAACTTGTATCACACCCCATTTGCATTCCTTTATTTTATTTCTTTATTTCCACAACATTTGCATCTTTAAATACACACACACACACACCCACCCACACACACACACACACACACACACACACACACACACACACACACACACACATATATATATATATATATATATATATACATATATACATATATATATATATAATGTAGTATAGGTTAGGTTAATAAAATAAAGGATGTGCGGTAAGAATATTTCTATTTTCCATAAGTTGAAATGATGAATAGTTGCTCTACTTTATTTTCTATAGTCCCTTGCATACAACTTAGTATTCTCCTAGTACCGTGTTTATTGGCCTAGAATATTCTTGCCTCCAACTTGGAAATGGATGGTAGCAAAAGCTAAGTCCAATTCTAGGTTGTTGTGAGATATGATATAGTGATAAGAGGTGCTAATATCCTAGTTGAAAGTGAAACTTCATTTCACAGAGAAAATTTAAAATGGGAGTTCCTAATATGATATAAATTCCTACCAAAGCCATATGATGATTTGAATTAGATAAAACTTATGCATATGCTATTTGCCATCACATTGAGCTTGGTCAAACTCATATAGACCTATGTGAGAATCTTTTCATGCTTTTAATATCAAGATTACACGGGCACATTCTAAACTTCTACACTAGAAGTTAGCAAAATTCAATCATACCATTCCACCACCAAAAAGATACTCCTTGATTTTCATGCAAAATACTCTCTCAAAATTAAAAGGAGTAGAAGACTTGGCGACAAGCAAAAGAAAATGCATGCTCATGTACAATAGCGTGGGAGAAAAAAAAGAAGAAAAAGAGAGAGAATAAGTGGCCATGTTTCATCCTCAGAAAAAGAGAGTGCATACAAAGGAGTTATCTCCCTATTTCCACTCCGCATATATTACATGACACTTGCACAAATCTTGATCAAAAGTATGATTTGTTTTCTCCTAAGGCTTACTCTTTTGACATAGCAATATATGTGTTGAAATATGCCTACTCTTGATCCCTATCAAGCTCCACATACAAGCCTTATTTAGATGTAGGACAAGAAAGATATTTCCTCGGCGAGGAATACAAATACCACTTCTCACATAGGAGTGATTGAGTGCATTAATTGAGGAACTTAAATCCAAACACCATTCGAAATTCTCCGGAAATTTGAGTGGAACTCATACATTAGGTGATGCATGATCATTTTGTTGTTCTGTCCTTCAACCACACAAGAATAGAATGAGGCATAAGCCCCATAATGACTAAGAAAAAGGGTGAGGTACCATAGCCAATTTATCCAATGCAAGATAGAATACTTTGTTGTCCACTTGGTACTCTTGCAAAATGGAACATTGTAGCAACTCCTGATCAACAACCTAAGTCTTTATCTTTGCTTCGGAACGAGCAAAGGGTAATGTTGGTGGAGTTTGTGGATGGTTGTTATATATTAATTTTGACCATCAAGATAACCCAATTATGTGAAGGAATGAATATTTCTTACACACATTATAGTTAGCGATAACGTAGTTCCACATGTACTTGGAGAAATTGGTGTATGCATGTATTTTATATAGATTTAAGGTGAAACAAGGAGATGGATCCTATATATTATCATCCAACCAATCAAGCGCTGACACGTGGCATCACATGGATCAAATAGCCCACAAATAGAAGTATTTTAGGCAACCCAACGGTGTATCGCCCATATCAGTTAATGGTACCCTCCTGAAAGTAAAGTGGAGGAAGCACACAACAAATAGAGCCAAGTCCAGGTCGGCAAAACAGGGGGTTCAGCTGACCTCTTCCTAGCGCCAAATGCGGTCCAGTTCCATGTATTGACTCCCTGTTCTGCCCTGATAATGATAAAGACTGATTGGCACGCTTTGGGTGGCTGGAATTGACCGTTCTCCAGCTATAAATAGGACCCCTCACTTCAACACACACCACTTGAGCATCATTCTATTGTATACACCAGTTGTCCTAGTTCCTTAGTGGAGGTTTGAATGTGGCCTAGAGGGGGGGTGAATAGGCCTTTTGAATTCCCTACACGCTTAATAGAATCGTCAAACCTTGGTTGGCCAGACTAGTCCGGTCGTGTGGGCGGACATGTCCGGTGTGCTAAAAATATGTGTATTGATCAAGTGTTGATTGGGAATCTAAGTATCTTTAGCAGCGGAAATGAGAACAACTGATATTTTTATTTGAGATTAGTATAAGAATGCAGGTATAACTTATAATTGTCTTAGGTTGATGTTTTAGCACTTAAGTGATCTAATGAACAAAACTTAAATGAAATATGGCGCAAGACACACAAATTTTTCCCGAGGTTTGATCTCACCACGAGATCTACGTCCTCGTTGAGGAAGATCACACAGAGCCGGGTCTCCAACCCTTTCCCTCTTCAAGTCACCACGAAAGTCGACTTGATTCCACTATCACGGGTAATCCCCAAGTTTGTGGGGCAACCTCACAAGTTGAGGGCTCCCACGAGAATTACAATGAAAGAAGTGATCAAATACACTCAAAAGTATTACAATGCAGAGTATGAGTGTAGAAAGATCAAACCCCAAGAACTCGCAGTGAAAGAACGACGATCTCCCAATCCCGAATCCAAGTGTTCAATTGATTTCACTCTTTTTGCACTTTAGATGTGTGGGGACACGTGTTTTGGGCTCTTGGGACGAAGTGGGGGTGCTAGGGTTTGTTCTTTGATCAGTATTCGACGTGTGTGTTAATAGGAAAGTTGTGAACTCTCTATTTATAGGGTTCCCAAAAGGTAGCCGTTGAAAAACCCTAACACCGAACTAGTCCGGTGCAAGTCCGGACTTGTTCGGTCTCAGTGCATTTTGAAGTCCAGAAAGTCTGCCGGACTAGTCCGGTCTAAGCTCGGACTAGTCCGATGCTATGTGTAGGTGACTCCAGAAAGTTCAACGGACTAGTCCGCAGAATAGTCCGATCTGCACGAATGGGAGATTCCAGAAAGTTCAACGGACTAGTCTGGTCCATGATCGGACTAGTCCGGTCCCTCAATATGAGAGACTCCATAAACATCAACGGACTAGTCCGGTGGATGCACGGACTAGTCCGGTCTCCCTATAAGTGGGATTCCAGAAAGATGAACGGACTAGTCCGGTCCATGATTGGAGTAGTCCGATGCTTTGTGAAAGTTAGGTTAATTTTAATCCCTTACCCTCGCGCAAAGTTGTGAGCTCTTGGAGTGTGTATTTCATACACTCCCTATACATTCAAAATCTAATTTAGTCTTCCAAGCTTCATCAAAGTATCTCTCTTTGAACACCACTTCATTTTTCACCTTTTTGTGTGCACCGAGCTGTTTCACTTGTTTGTACTGCAATCATCTCAGTGGATTCATTAGGATCTCATATGTTTGTCATCAATTAGCCAATACCCACAAGGGATATCCTAGATGCACTTACAATCTCCCCCTTTTTGGTGATTGATGACAACCATTTGAGATATCACAATTGAGAATAAAATATTGATTTTCATAAGGTGTGCACATATGAGAATAAATATAAGTCCACAAAAAGCTTCTCACATATGCACACACCTTATGGTGGGGTGCCTAACAGGTGTGTGATTAAGAAGGTGTGATGAAGTAAAGGTAATCAATAATGAGCATAAAGATAATCATCCAAGCAACAATAAGCATCATACATAAGAAAATAAATAGTGCATTACAAGGTTTCAAAAATAAGTACATGTCCTTGATCACAAAAATAAAAAGACACCAACTAGAGATGGTCTCAAGCTACTTGTCTGAATCTCTCCCCCTTTGGCATCAAGGCACCAAAAAGGGAAAAATTGAGGGGAATCACTCATCGCCACTCTCTTCTTCAGTCTTGGTCCTGTCCTCATCTTCACCACCATCATCATCATTCGCCATAGCAGACTCTTCCTCGGAGTCCTCGAAGGCAGGCGGGGATCCTACCGGCTCAATATCCAGCTTGTCACAAATAGCTTTGATGTTGGCGTTGACATATTGTTGATGCTTCTTCTGCCTGACTTCAATCTTGCGGCAGCAGGCAAAGATAGAGGTGAGCATTTTGAGCACACCACCGGAGGATTCAGGGGTAGGTGCAGAGCTAGGAGGAGCATCTGAAGATCTAGTGGCATTCACATCCTGAGTTTGTTTAGTTCTCCTCTCAGCTTCAGGGGATGGAGGTGCATCAGGAGCCGAAGGTAGAGTGTACTCGGTGGGCTTTTCCGGCTTCAACCCCGTATGGTGAACATCCTTGACAAACTCAAGTCCAGTCACCTTCTCAATCATGTACATGATGTATGGGGCATACCCGCAAGATCTGTTTGGAGTGATTGAGATGTTCACAATGTCATTGTAGATGTATTCAAAGACATTGAATGGTCTCCTCCCACCAATGACCTTCATTAGGGTCCCCAAAGTTCCTTGAATAATCCCCGCATCTCCATCTTTCGGGGCTATTGTCTTCCTCAAAATTCTGTTGAGGGCCACATAGAAGGGCTTCAAATAATTGATATTTGGAGGGACATAAGGCATCCTTGTGTCATAGAGAAATTTGAGCTCATCCTTCTCCAAGGGTTGCAGATTGTGAATGACAAGATCATGATCCAAGGTGTGTTCAAGGTGGAGGATTCTTGCAAATTCATCATAGGTAACACTATACTTGGAACCATGAGTCATCAAAGTGAGACTGTCTCCATCACCACGAGCAAAGTAGAGGGTGGAGTAGAATTGGGTGATGACCTCATTGTTCCAGTCATTCTCAATGGAAAACAGTTCCTTTAGTCCTTGCCTCTCCAGGGACTCAACCACCTCACAGAAGGCAGGATACTTCTTCAACTACATGTACCCAATGTTAACCCATTGACTCTTCACAACGGGATTCTTCATCTTCATGTATACATGCTCGTAGTAGTCAGCATGGAAGTTGCTCCAAAATCCTGGGTCTGAGCATTGCCGAGGTTGAGCATTCACATTAACCTGCCTGAAGCTATCGGCAAGCTCACCCCCTTTTCCAGTGAAATCCTTACTTGAGCGCTGCCTGTTGCGGTGACTTGGGTTCTTCATTTTCAGGGGTCCAATGGGACCACTAGCAAGCCACTTTCCTTTGTTGAGAGTCTTCTTTGGCCCTGAGGAGCTCTCACCAGCCTTTCCCTGTGCCTTCTTCACAACTACCCTCCTTTTCTTGGGCAAGTTGTCGTCGGAGGGTGGAGAGTGCACATTTACATCATGCCTTTTCTTCATGTACCTCTCCTTGGCTCTCTTCACTTTTTCGCGCTCAACTTCTTCATCAACATGAAAGGAGCTGTCATCTGAGCTTGAAGACATCGTGCCGAGATTTGAAGATTCGCGTTGAAGGAGCACGAATCTGTCTGGATGAGTTTGGAGTGGAGTATCAACTCGTCGAGGGGAGGATTTCCCATGGAGAAAGCTTGGATTTTGAGGGCTCAACTCGAAAATCACTTTTGTGGGCTAGGGTTTCAGAGGTGAGGGTTCAACTCAAAGTGGAGGGAGGTTTGAAACGGTTTTGGGCCGGCCAACTGCTTATATACGCGGCCGACCGGACTAGTCCGGTCAGAGGATAGACTAGTCCGGTGCCCCTGGAAAACCTAGAAGGAGGGACTGTCCAGACTAGTCCGGTGTCCCTGGAAAAGCTGAGTATATAGAGATAACTAATAGTTATCCAAGGACAAGTTTTGCAAATAATCTTGGTGATTATGACCAAAAAGCAATCAACACAAAAACATGGTCATAAATTCCAAGATTTCTTCATTAAAAATAGTTTTCTTAGGAGAAAAAGAGGTGAGGGGCAGTTTTAGCAATAAAATGTAACATTTGAAGTTTCAACCAGGTGTGCAACGTTTCAAGCCACATTTCGAGAGTCAAGAATATTATGTTCATTCCTAAGTTCACAAAACCTTTTCTCATCCAATGGTTTGGTAAAAATATCCGCAAGTTGTTTTTCAGTTCTAACATGTGAAATAGCAATGTCACCTTTTAGTGAATGATCTCTAAGAAAATGATGACGGATATATATGTACTTAGTTCTTGAGTGCTCTATTGGGTTGTGTGCAATTTTTATAGCACTTTCATTGTCACATAGAATTGGGATATGGTTAAGATTGAAGCCGTAGTCCCAAAGGGTTTGCCGCATCCAAAGTAATTGGGTGCAATAGCTACCGGCTACAATATATTTTGCTTCTGCTGTGGAAAGGGCAATGGAGTTTTGCTTTTTAGATGACCAAGAGACCAGGGACCTACCAAGAAACTGACAAGTCCCTGACGTGCTCTTTCTATCGACTTTGCATCCTGCATAGTCGGCATCGGAATACCCTATCAAGTTAAATTAGGATCCTTTGGGATACCAAAGGCCCAAGTTGGGTGTGTTCGCAAGGTACCTTAGGATTCTTTTTACAACAACCAAATGACACTCTTTAGGTGCAGCTTGAAACCTTGCACACAAGCAAACACTAAGCATAATATGTGTCCTAGATGCACATAAATAAAGTAAGGAGCCAATCATGGACCGATATACCTTTTGGTCCACATTTGGACCATCTTCATTGAGGTCGAGGTGTCCATTAGTGGCCATGGGTGTCTTGATTGGCTTGGCTTTGTCCATATTGAATTTCTTGAGAATGTCTTGTGTATATTTGGTTTGGTTTATAAATGTACCTTCTCTTAGTTGCTTCTCTTGGAATCCCAAGAAGAACTTTAATTCGCCCATCATTGACATCTCGAACCTATCTGTCATAATTTGCTAAACTCTTCGCAGAAGGATTTGTTAGTGGATCCAAAGATAATGTCATCAACGTAAATTTGACATACAAATAAATGATCATCACAATGTTTAGTGAAAAGTGTATAGTCAGCTTTACCAATTATGAATCCATTCTGAATTAGAAAATCTCTAAGACACTCATACCAAGCTCGAGGAGCTTGTTTGAGGCCATAGAGAGCCTTACGCAGTTTGTAGACATGGTTGGGATATTTCTGGTCTTCGAATCCTGGTGGCTGCTCCACATAAACTTCCTCCTTGATTGGGCCATTTAAGAAAGCGCTCTTGATGTCCATTTGATACAGCTTAAAATTATGGATAGTAGCATATGCCAATAAAAAATGAATGGACTCAAGTCTAGCTACAGGAGCGAAAGTTTCATCGAAGTCCAAACCTTCGACATGAGAATAACCTTTGGCCACCAGTCTTGCCTTATTTCTTGTTACTACTCCATGTTCATCTTGCTTGTTCCGAAAGACCCATTTGGTTCCAACTATGTTCGCCTTTGGTCTTTCCACCAGCTCCCATACTTCATTTCTCTTGATGTTGTTCAGCTCCTCTTGCATTGCAATCAGCAAGTCTGGATCCCTTAAGGCTTCTTCTACCCTGTATGGTTCCCGAAAAGACACAAAAGAATAGGATTCACAGAAATTTGCAACTCAAGATCTAGTAGTTACTCCCTTAGCAATATCTCCAATGGTATTGTTGATAGGGTGGTCTCTTTGCACGCTCTGGTGTACTCTTGGGTGTGGAGCTTGTGTAGTTGCTTGTTCTTCATTATCTTCATGTGCATTGTCTCCCCCTAGATCATTGTTTCCATGATTGTCCTGATCTTCTTAATCTTCCTCCTCTTGATCTTGTGTAAGAGCTCCCCCTTGATCATTGCCTCCGTGTTGAGGTTCATCTTGTGCATTTGAGTCGAATGTTTGCTCTTGTGGTAAGATATCACCAAGTCCCATTTTCTTCAGTGCTTCATATGGAGCTTCCTCTTTATCTAGCGCACACTTATCAACTTGCTCCACGGTAAGGAGCTCATATGGAGTTTTCTTCAGTAGTTGGCGGAGATACAGTCGATTTGTGGCATGGCAAGCGGTGTTCACTGTTTCTGCCCAAAAATGATCTGATGTCTTGTATTCATCCAACATAGTTCTCGCCATTTCGATTGATGTTCTATTCTTCTTTTCGGGCACTCCATTTTGTTGAGGGGAGTAGGGTGCCGAGAATTCATGCTTTATCCCTTCGTCATCGAGAAACACCTCAACTTGGAGGTTCTTGAATTCTGTCCCGTTGTCACTTCTGATATTCTTTATGGTTGATGAGAATTCGTTCTGAGCTCTTTTGAAGAACTTCTTGAGGATCCCCTGAGTTTCTGATTTATCATACAAGAAAAATACCCAGGTAAATCTTGAAAAATCATCAACAATTACTAAACCGTATTTGTTACCACCGATGCTAATGTACGAAACTGGACCAAAAAGATCCATGTGGGGAAGTTCCAGCGGTCTCGCGGTAGTCATCACATTCTTGGCGGGGTGTGGTGCTCCGACTTGTTTTCCTACTCGACAAGCACTGCACGGCCTGTCTTTTTCAAAAACCACATCCTTAAGACCACGGATGTGACCACCTTTTAGAAGTTTCTGCAGATTTCTCATCCCAACATGGTCTAGCCGTCTATGCCACAGCCATCCCATGTTGGTCTTAGCAACCAAGCAAGTGTTGAGTTCAGCATTATCTTTGTTGAAGTCAACTAGATAAAGCTTGCCCTTCAACATTCCCTTGAATGCAATCGAGCCATCGCTTCTTCTAAAAACAGTCACACCCTCATTAGTGAATAAACAGTTGTAACCTTTGTTGCATAGTTGGGATATTGACAAAAGGTTATAATCTAGAGAATCTACATGTAAAACATTTGATAAGGTATGTTGAGAGGATATTTCAATGTTACCGCTACCAAGGACCTTTCCTTGGCTGTTGTCTCCGAAGTATATGCCTTCACCTGGATTCTTGTTGTACTCGTACTCTACAAACATACCTCTCTCTCCGGTCATGTGATTTGTGCATCCGCTATCAAGTACCCATTTTGTTCCACTGGAGGAGTAAGCCTGCAAAAAGAATTATTCCTTTGTTTTAGGTACCCAAGCTTGCTTGGGTCCTCTCAGGATAGTCACAAGAGTCTTGGGCACCCACACACAAGTTTTCAAGTTCTTGTGGCGTGGCCATGTATATTTGGCAATGACTTTTCCATATTTGGCTTTCATAAGAACATACACAGCATTAAATGTATGATACAATATTTGTGGTTCAGATTCATGGGATTTTTCCTTAACAAAGACAATTCTATTCTTAGCATGATTAGAAGTAGACAGGTGTTTGCTCTTATCAAAACCAAGGCCATCTTTGACGTTAGGAGGTCTAGTGACCATATATGCACTGCGTGCATATTTGATTTTCTCCTTATCAAAGATGCCGCTTGGAGGGGCATGCATATTATGAGAAGTTGAAGTATTGGAAATAATATTATTCTTACTAGAGCAAGTGCAAGTTCCGATTGTTGTCGAACTTATATCTTTGGAGGAAGAGCTCTTGGAGGAAGAGGAGTCACTCTGCTTGAGCGACTCGACTTGCACCTCAAGGATCTTGTTAGCTTTTGACAAGTTAGCAAATTCATCCTTGATTGCAATATGCGAGTCTTCTAGATTTGAGTAAGTTTCCTTACTCAAGGCTAGCTCAGCTTCAAGCGACTCGTTCTTCTCTCTTTCAAGCTCGAGAAGCTTTTCAACTTCTTAATATCTCTTCCTTTCATGGATGAGCATATCTTCTTGTCGGTCAAGAAGTTCTTCCTTTTCAAAAATTTCATTCTACAACATTTCCATTTTCTTTAGAGCAATTTTACTTAGTCCTCTAAACATTTCTTCATTATCACTAGAGCTGTCAAAGTCATCAATAGAGGAATTTAGCCGAGGAGGAGTGAGCCGTACCTTTTTCTTGCCTTCCTTAGCCATAAGGCAAGTGTGGTTGTTCATGTACCATCCTCCCATGTTTGGAAAGAGTGTGGCCTTCATAGTAGGTTTCTTGATTGCGATAGTGGCCATCTCTTCTTCTTCATCAGAGGATGACTCGTCGTTTGAGTCCCACTCCTTGCCAATGTGAGCATGGTGGGTTTGTCTACTTTTTCTGAAAATTTTCTTTTCTTGAGATCTTGTTTCCTTCTTCTTTTTGTTTTCTTCATAAGGGCAGTCCACCATGAAGTGACCATACTCTCCGCAGTTGTAGCAAGTGCATCGAGCCTTGGATCTTCCTTTATCCTTGTTTTTGCTTTCATTTGAGTTGTTGCCGTGTCTTGTTTTCATCATTCGCTTGAACTTCTTGATAAAGAGTACCATTTCTTCATCATCAAGATCGGTGCTCTCGTCACTTGTATGCCCATCGTCTTGATCTTCACGAGCATCTTTGTGTTTGGGCTGGCATGTTGCTTTGAGAGCAACCTCCTTCTTTTTGGAGGAAGTGAGTTCGGCCAAGTCTTTGACGTATTGTGCCTCTTTCTCCATCATTTCATGGTTTATGATCTTTCCCAATAGCTCATCGGGAGTCATTTTGTGAAACCCGGGGCTTTCTCTAATCATTGAGCAAAGTGTGACATTTCTTGGCATGAAGGCTCTAATCATTCTCTTGACTACCTCGTGATCTGTCCATTTCTTACTTCCATAGGCACGTATTTTTTGGATGATTGCCTTCATCCGGTTGTACATGTCTTGTGGTGATTCGCCTTCTTCAATAGTGAATCTCCCCACTCTCCTTCAAGCATTTCGATTTTTGCTTCACGAACCGATCTATTTCCTTCGTGAGCTGTCTTGTGTGTATCCCAGATTTCCTTCGCACTTTCTAAGCCATCAATCATAGTGACTTCCTCTCTGCTTAGTGATGATGTGATCACGGCGACGGCTTGTGCATTTCTGTGAATCTCTCGTTCTTGTTCTGGGGTGAGTTCTTCATCCGTGTCCAGGATGTCTATGCCAGTGCAAACAATGTGCCATAGACTAGGATTTAGAGATATTAGATGTATCTTCATGTTGTACTTCCACATTGTATAGTCGCTTCCGTCAAACTGTGGAGGTTTTCCCATAGGAATGGAAAGATAATGGTTGTTTGAATTGAGACGGTTGTAGTTGTAAGGCTATCGGGAGTAGTCGTGATAACCACTCCCCGTCGTCTTCTCTTCTTCTTTTCCCTTTTGTCCTAGCAGTTTCTTTCTCAGAAGTGCCTTTAATTGTCGCACTTCTTCATCATCATGTGGGCTCTCTTTCAGCACGTCAAAAATTTTAGTTTCTTGTTCCTCCTCATTGATGTTCATCTTCGAGATATCGTTGTTCTTCTCAGAGGCCATTGATCTCTCCGAGATGTGAGTCTCGTTGTTGGAGAACCTTGCTCTGATACCAATTGAATGTGGCCTAGAGGGGGGGTGAATAGGCCTTTTGAATTCCCTGCACACTTAATAGAATTGTCAAACCTTGGTTGGCCGGACTAGTTCGGTCGTGTGGGCGGACTTGTCCGGTGTGCTAAAAATATGTGTATTGATCAAGTGTTGATTGGGAATCTAAGTTTCTTTAGCAGCGGAAATGATAACAACTGATATTTTTATTTGAGATTAGTATAAGAATGCAGGTATAACTTATAATTGCCTTAGTTTGATGTTTTAGCACTTAAGTGATATAGTGAACAAAACGTAAATGAAATAAGGCGCAAGACACATGAATTTTTCCTAAGGTTCGATCTCACCACGAGATCTACGTCCTCGTTGAGGAAGCTCACACAGAGCCGGGTCTCCAACCCTTTCCCTCTTCAAGTCACCACGAAGGCCAACTTGATTCCACTATCACGGGTAATCACCAAGTTTGTGGGGCAACCTCACACGTTGAGGGCTCCCATTAGAATTATAACGAAAGAAGTGATCAAATACACTCAAAAGTATTACAATGCAGAGTATGAGTGTAGAAAGATCAAACCCCAAGAGCTCGCAGTGAAAGAACGACGATCTCCCAATCCCGAATCCAAGTGTTCAATTGATTTCACTCTTTTTGCACTTTAGATGTGTGGGGAGATGTGGTTTGGGCTCTTGGGACGAAGTGGCGGCGCTATGGTTTGTTCTTTGATCAGTATTCGACGTGTGTGTTAATAGGAAAGCTGTGGACTCTCTATTTATAGGGTTTCCAAAAGGTAGCCGTTGAAAAACCCTAACACCAGACTAGTCCGGTGCAAGTCCGGACTTGTCCGGTCTCAGTGCATTTTGAAGTCCAGAAAGTCTGCTGGACTAGTACGGTCTAAGCTCGAACTAGTCCGGTGCTGTGTGTAGGTGACTCCAGAAAGTTCAACGGACTAGTCCACAGACTAGTCTGATCTCCACAAATGGGAGATTCCTGAAAGTTCAACGGACTAGTCCGGTCCATGATCGGACTAGTCCGGTCGCTCAATATGAGAGACTCCAGAAACATCAACGGACTAGTCCGGTGGATGCACGGACTTGTCCGGTCTCCCTATAAGTGGGATTCCAGAAAGATGAACGGACTAGTCCGGTCCATGATCGGACTAGTCCGGTGCTTTGTGAAAGTTAGGTTAATTTTAATCCCTTACCCTCACGCAAAGTTGTGAGCTCTTGGAGTGTGTCTTTCATACACTCCCTATACATCCAAAATATTATTTAGTCTTCCAAGCTTCATCAAAGTATCTCTCTTTGAACACCACTTCATTTTTCACCTTTTTGTGTGCATCGAGCTGTTTCACTTGTTTGTCCTGCAATCATCTCAGTGGATTCATTAGGATATCATATGTTTGTCATCTATTAGCCAAAACCCACAAGGGATATCCTAGATGCACTTACAAGGTTAGGCTGTAGAGAGGAGCCTCTAGTCCTAAGTCCAAATTGGGAAAGGCATGGGTCATGTATCTTTTCTTGTATTTGTCACTTTATGCATAATAAGGATATTATCTTTAGTCTTCTTTTATTCATATACTTGGATGAAGCGTTTCTTGTTTGATTATGTATTCCATGTAAGTGGTAGGAGTAGTCTTTATGACTATGCCATAATGATCATAACTTATCATCATAAACACTACAAACCCCCACTATAGTGTAGTTATTTATGATGTGATCATGTTGATATGAATAACTTATGCTATGTCTCAACATTGGTTCAACAATGTTTAGGTTAGTCATTGCCTTAGAGAGGTACTTGTACTCGAGCCTCTAAGGTATTACACTAGTATAATAAGTAGCATTGGATGTCTCGTAGACCCACAGATTGAAGAGTTAGGCAGTAGGTGGTGATAGCCCTATCTGTCCTTTGTAATCCTCCACGTTCGGCTATGCCACAAGCTCTTGGCGGGAGTCATCCTAATATTCCTAGGGGTAAACCTGTGTCTGATGTGTTGAACAACTTAGCATAAGGATTCACCATTGACATGCTCATTAGTACCTAACATAGGATATGTATATGTATACTGGAAGCATTGTAGGAGCAACTCCAAAAATCTTAGTCTAATCTTCATTTGGACCCATTTACCATCTAGAATAGATTGCTTAGGTGTGTGTCACACTACCCATATTATCAACTTACCCCTGTCATGATAATTGATTAGTAACGCATAGCTTGATCATAAGAGTAGTGTCTACTTTACTCCATTGTCATCATTTTGGATAAATACGATACCCTTGGGAATACTCTTCACTAAAATACTAGATGACAGTTTCTGTGCAATTGCAGAGTTTTTATCTGTGACGTAAGAAACGTCAACACCTTGGATAAGTTTTTCACTATTGACAAATTCTGGCCCAAATTTGTTAATCCTGTATCCGTTGTTATTGCAACATATTTTAATTGGACTTAAAAAAGAGTTTGCCCTATATCTCGAGATTATAGTTGGAAGGTCTTTCGTCCATAAGACGCCAGAAGAAGGTAAGGAACTTCTAGATCGAATTCTAGAAAATGATCCCTTCATTATGAGTCTTAATGACCCCCCCCCCCCAAGAGGAAGCCACGTCGAGTATCAAGGACACTCCTATAGCCAAGGAAGAGCCTGAATCATGCCAATAACTTGCCTTGCCTGTAGAATCCTCCTGGACCTAAACCAACGAAGGATGAAGAAATTCAACCTTCGGAATTCCCATTCTACTTCGAGTAAGGGATTTTTAAAGATTATGGAAATACCTCGAAGTAATGTTACAAAAGGAATCTATCATTGTCTCCAACCTCACCTGACCCACCTGATGGAGTATTCCTCCAAGATACTGTACAAGACTTGCCTGTATTTTGGGTTCAGAATGGACGGCAGAGGTTGAGAACTCACACGATATGCTTCGGATAACTTCACCCTTAGCCACCATTCTATGCCATGTTAGAGGAGCAACGATGCGAGTCCTATATTATCCCTATGTTAAAGCAATATCTTTTCTTATACTTATGTTCTCGTCATTTTGGGCGATGTGCCAATGGAACCAGCACAAAAATCATCCATAGATACATTTGGAAATATTCTTGAAGGATATGGGATTTTGCAAGAAGTGTCAGTAAGACACAAAAATGTTGAGGTTCTTCATGATTTCCATGTGTTCGAAGTCCAAGGCTTCGACATTATGATTGGGGTAACCATTGAGAAATTTCTCATGTAAATCCCCTATGAAGGAAACCTCAACATAAATCTTGAAGGGTAAAAAATTTCCATTCCCACTCTACATTCCATGAACACATCTGCAGAACCACCCCTCAAAGATGGGCCAAATGGGGAGGTTAGGGCTCTTAAATACATGGAACCTCCTGGAGGAGAAGGGGAAGAAGATTTCATCCAAGAAGAGGATGAACTTTAGGAGACATTTGATTTTCCATAAGAAGAGCCCACACCCAAACCTCCTATCTAGCTAAAAATCTTGTCTCCAGGACTATGCTATGCTTTTCAAAATGGAGATTTCTAAGCTCCCGACATCATATATGACAAGCTTTCAGATGAGGAAACACTCAAAGTTATAGCCACGTGTTGATGGTTGTTGTATACCAATTTCACCTGTCAATATAACTCAATTATATGAGAGAAATATCATTTCTTGCACACATCACCTTTCTATTCAACCTATTTCCACTTGTACTTGGAAAAATTAGTGCATGAATGTATTTTATAAAGAATTGAAGTGAAACAAGGGGATGGATCCAATAAAATATCATTCAAGCTAATCAAGTGTCGACATGTGGCACCACATGGATCAAATGGCCCACAAACAGAAGTATCTGAGGCCATCCAACGGTGTACACAATGTATGAGTCAATGGGACACAACTAGAAGCCACCTAGAGAAAGCACATGCTGTTTGGAGCCAGGACCAGGTCGGCCGATCTGGTGGTTTTGCCGACCCCTTGCTGGCACCAAACCCGGTCAACATCCATGTGTTGGCTCCTCCTGGCTATAAGAAGTCATTGATGACTGATTCACGCACTTTTGGTGGCGGGAACCGACCCTTCTCCACCTATAAATAGGACCTCTCACTTCAACACACACCACATGAGAATCATTCTATTGTATACACTAGTTCTATTAGTCCTTAGTGGAGTTAGGCTATAGAGAGGAGAGCCTCTAGTCCCAAGTACAAATTGGGAAATGTATGGCTCATGTATCTTTTCTTATATTTTTGTGGCTTTATGTATAATAAAGATCTTATCTTTAGTCTTCTTTTATTCATACACTCAGATGAAGTGTTTCTTGTTAGATTGTGGATTCCATGTATGTGGTAGGAGTAGTGTTTATGATTATTCCATATAACTCCTAATCTATCATCATAAACACTACAAACCCGCACTATAGTCTAATTAGTTATGATATGATCATTTTAATATGAATAATTATGTTATGTCTTGAATTTGGTTCAAAAATGTTTAGGTTAGTCATTGCCTTAGAGAGGTACTTGTACTCGAGCCTCTAAGGTATTTACTTAGTTTGCTAGCATGGTGCTAGGATAGTAAGTAGTGTTGGATATCTCGTAGACCCACGAATTCAAGAAGTAGGCAGTAGGTGGTGACAGCCCTATTTTTCTTTTGTAATCCTCCAAGTTCGGCTATACCAAAGGCTCTTGGCGGGAGTCGTCCTAGTTTGCTAGGGGTAAACCCATGCCCGATATGTTGAACAACTTAGCATAAGGATTCACCATTGACATGCTCATTAGTATCTAGCCTAGGCTATGTATATGTATATTAGAAGCATTGTATGAGCAACTACCCAACTCTGAGTCTAACCTCCATTAGGACCCAGTTACCCTTTAGAATAGATTGCTTAGTTGCGTGTCACACTACCCATATATTATCAACTCACCCCTGTCTTGATAGTTGATTAGTATACCATAGCTTGATCATAAGAGTTGTGTTTACTTTACTCCATTGCCTTCCTCTGGGATAAATATGATACCCTTGGGAATACTCTTGGGTGAAATGCTACACGACAGTTTCCGCATGCTTGCAGATCTCATCTCTTTAGAGAGATGATCTGTGACGTGAAAAACGTCAACAAGCGTTTCTGGAGCCATTACCGAGGAAGGGAAAGGAAGTAAAGAATCGCTATCGCTTATTATTAAGCTATAGGTACTAATAGTTATTAGACAGGAATACCCTTGTTTTCTTTCTCCTTTTTTGTGAAAACAGGATAGTGTTGTCTAACCCATTTCATGGGATGGCCAACGAGGACACAAGTGCTCAACTGCAAGATGATTCATTGCGTGCCTCAACAAATGTCCGCTAGGCAACACCATTGCCTTTTGCGGAAGAATTTCAGCTTCTAGTAGGAGCCAAAGACATCCATTCCCAAGCTTGGGGGAGGATACAAGTGTTCTTCTTGGTTTGCGTCCACCATAAGGTGGATAGTTGACTCCTCATCCAACATTCATGTCATGGGTTGGTCCATCAATCCATGACCACCTTTGTGCTGGAGCTGAAGGAGTCCTATTCTCATTCATCATGGATGAGAATATGGTCTCTAATCAAGGGGTGGATTGAAGAGTGCTCTAGTTCTTTTAGCTTGGCATGCACACCACTTAACAAGGTGGACATGCTGGCTAAGGAACTACACCTCCTATTGAAGTATCATGAAGATCAAGCCAATGGAAAAGTCTTTGGATGATCCAAGCCATGGATATTCACATGATTTGTGAAAATCCATGTCAACATGGGCCACTTAGGCAATCATTTACCTAAGACCCATGGGCATTCTTCCTTCCAAACACAACTCCAATGGGTATTACCAACAAGGAGGTCAAGGGTGGAATCAACATCACCATTGCAATTAAGGAGGCTATGCGGATTTCAAGGGATTTAAGTTCAACTATCCTACTTTAAAGTTTCTTGTCCATGGCCAAGCAAGAAATCAAGACAACATCCACATAAAGCCCTTTGCAAAGGACAAAAAAATTAAAGAGCGTTCAAGATCAAAGATGTCCTACAATTACATGTTGCGATTCTTATCCTTCAACCAAGCCCATGCAACATAGGGCAAGTGACATTATCGATGAAGCATTTCCTGTTTTATCGTGGAGTCCACATGTCATCGTGCCCATGGAATCTTTTGATTCATGATCAATGTATGGGTTAACCTTAAGGAATATAAAGAAGGTCAAAGTGGCACCCCCAAGGAAGGACAAGCCTCATCATGCACTTAAAAGAATATCTTCAAGAAGGAAAAGCCATACATCATCAAGTCTTCATCAAGATAACGGAGAGGCTAGGACCACCATGTGCCCCACATGTCCAAATAACATGTCATAGGATATTTGCCATGTCAATCAACAGAAGTTGTCCACATCTTCAACTCCAGGATTGGACAACAAATCATCGCACTGAACAGGATGAAGATAAGTCCCACTCACCGGACTTTAAAAATTTGGTGAATCCTTGCCAAAAGGTTAATTGGTAGTTATCTCATATTTAATCCCCAATTGTATATTTGAATTTCCAATCAAATATTTGCATCTGCATTTAGCATATTTGAATTTCCACACTTGCATGTTGGAAAGTAAATTTCCAACCGTCATAAAACTAAAATTTTGAATTGGGAAATAAATTTATTTGGATATGAATCTTGAGCGTAACCACTTGAATTCATCTTCCTAATTCAAACCAAAAATATTTTGTAAAGGCCCTAAATTCAAAGAACAAAGTCATATAGGAGAATGTAAAATTTGAATGGGAAAATGAAATCAAATTGGAAACTGAAAAATCAAACCAAGTCATACTTCAATGAAAGGAATAAAAAAATTCAAATTTAGCTCCTGTTCAAACCTTGCCAAAATAAAAATCTGAGTTCACCAATAAATTCCAAATATTCCAAATAGCCTCTCTTCCAAGTTTCAAAAATTTTGGAGCTCATTTTTTATTTAATTCAGTGGCTCCATTGAATTCAATTCAAATTCAAGTTCAAATTTGAATTTCAATTGAACCTTAATCAATTCGAAGTTTTGACTTCAGAATCAAATTCCAGCTAGGTAGTTGAGCCTATCCAAAAATTTTCATGAATTTTGGACATTAGTTGGTAGGATATTTGTTTCATCAGAGAAGGGATGAGTATGGAATTGTGGGGCCCACTGTCCTGTGACCCAAACTCGAGCTGGTCCTCTGTTTTCACCTTGGCGACAACTCTCGGCATGCAGGACACCGTGCTGCTTGCTTTCTTTAGCCGTGGCATGCTCTCCTCGCCTCTCTCTGCCTATTTATACCCCCCTGGTCGCCAGTGTCGAGTTCCCGATTGGTCTTGCTTTCCCACACCGCAGTTCTGCCCCGCTGTCGCTCCTTGCTGTCGCCCTTCTAGCTCTGATTCCAGACTGAGTTGCCGATCAAGTGAAACAGCAAAAAGGTGCACCAAGACCTCCTCTATTCTCTGGTACAATCGGTTCCTTCGTCCCTAACTTCTTACCCTCGTATTTTGAAATTTCCCCGAAGCTCGCGGTGAAGCCACCGGGCACCCTTCTGCTGCACTGTCGCCAACCCTCAACAAGCCGTGTTACAACTCGACCTCAACAGCAAAACGGATCCCCATCACGAGCTCTTTCTCATGATAAAAGTTGTGCCTCCTTTCATTCAGTATCGAGCAATATATTCCAGTTTTTCTTTCGGCCGTTGCCCATGAACTAGCTCACTTTTCGGTTTAATTCCGTTTCTATGTGAAATGATTCTTCAATCCAATTAAGGATTATAATCCGTACCTCCTAGCACACTCCTCTGCCAAGAATCAGTGCAAACCATCGAGTAATGACCGAACTATTCAAGTTTTTCCCGCCGCCATGAAGAAACAGTGTTCACGACGTCGAACTCATTGTTGCCGACCGTTCCACGGCGTTTTCACCACCATTTCATCTCTCCTTTGATCCCGGGAACGTTTTCGATCCATTTATGAGGTGTTTGAGCTAAGGATACGTATTTCCTACATGGCCGGAACCTTAGCCGCCGCCGTCGTCGTCGCGCCGCCGTTTCCAGCAGGAACACGTCGGTTCAACCTCACCACCGTATTACTCGTCCCATAAAATGGTTGGAGGGAGATTTCCAGCAAGGGAGATGGCTGGGAGTGCCAAGCCAACAAGCTCGCCGGCGGCACCGCCGCGGCCGCGTCGCACGTTGGGAGGAAGACGAAAGACCGCGGGCCCTGTGTGTCAGTGACGGTCTTGCTTGCGCGGGATCGACTGTGGAAACGGATCCGGTGTGGCTATGCGGGTTAATCCCGTGACCCTTGGCGAGTCCCAGCTCCGATTGGCCTGTTCAAATGAAATGGGACCTGCCGCTTTATTTAAACTTTCCAATTGGAAATTAATTCCAAAATTCAATCAAAATTCTAAAAAACATTACTCCTAGCAGACTTGCTCACAATTTTCCAAATAAATTCTGGTAGACTCATCTTGATCTCAACTTGGCAGTGGAGCAATTTTTTGAACATGAAACTCCCAGAATTATCTTAATTAATTCCTTTGATCTAACTGCTTGGGAAATTAAATACTCCTGTTCTGTTAATTGGAAAATTCCCAATTTTGGTCCGAACACTCTTAATGATACACTTGATTTACAGTAAAAATTTCAAGTTCATTGGACTTCATTTACTTGGTTTATAAATGTTCCAAATCTCTTTGTAGTTAAAAATTTTGAAAAGTACAGTAACCATTTCAGCTTTTCCTCAAACTTGTAAAATCAGTTTTTCTCTGTAGGAAGCTTAGAAAAATGTGAAACAAAATTTCCCAGAACCATTGAGACCCCCTGTACCATGAACATCCACTTTTAGCCATGAAAAAGCTCCATAATTACAACCAAAATTCAGATAAGCCTTTTATTTGTTGGAATTTTAGAGACAACAAGCTTCCTTGAACATCTCAAGTTTTTGGTCCACATCTTCCTCATAGATCCTAGTGTCCACTGTAAAAATCCCAAAGCCAATCAAAACCGTTTGCATACATGATCAGTATTTATAAAATCTCTTCTATAGTTTCTATATCACTCATGTACTTTATATATTGCATATCATATAGTGATCGAGATCGAGGAGGACCCGGGGACCTTGGAGACTCTACTTCCAGAAGCTAACTTCCCCTCTGACTCACAGCCAGGAAAGCCCCGGTTTGCATTTAAGCGCTATTTCAAATTTTCTATTTGTATCACTTATGTCTAGGGTGAATTTTGTGCATTAGGGCTAAGGTGCTTGTTACTCCACTTGCATGACCCACAAATCCCATGAAGTATTGGGTAGGTCTAGAGCTTGATGAGTAGACAATGCCATGGTAATGTTTATAGGAATCCGGTAGAAGTCGAGTAGTTGGAATCTACTCGCGAGATAGGATTTAACACACGGGAGGAATTGAATCAAAGAATGGTTTAGAATTGTGAAATTGAGACCAAGCAGCGGGTAGGATGCACCGAGATGTGGTCTCACGTGCGTAGCCCTTCTTGTGTCGATTGAGGACCGATCTGTGTGCGGCCCTGCTGGAAAAGTTTGAACAGTATCGAATGCATACTGGGCATATGGAACCCAGGAAACCAGTTTAACTTGATAGCTTGGATGTCGAGGTATAGCCCATTTTTGATAGGGCTGGGCTGAGGGTAGTAAGGTGTAAATTCGCTGACGGGCACAGACATGCTCCATGGGTGAACCTTATGCCCCCGATGGTGGGACCGGTTTGGCGTTTGAGTTCTTTTGTGAAAGGTTGCTGCGTATGATGTGGTGAGGAGCACGACGTGCTCCTTAGGCACGGGTGTACGTGACGTGTTATTCGGGTGTGTCCTGATTGCAATCACCATCCCTCACGGTTATTTGAGTACCGCTTCTTCACTGCGCTGTGATATAGTAAATACTGAAGAAGTCAGGAGAATACGATGTATTGAAATATAATTTTTTTGCCACTTTGATTGATATAGATTAGACCCATTAAATTTTCTGTTATTGAACATTTAATCTGTTGCTATTAACTTATAAAATGATAATCAACTCATATCCAAGTCATTTACTGCTATATGCATCCCTATGTTAAGTATCCTTGCATGTAGAGTTTCATGTTTAGGTGAGATGGTTAAGTCTTGCTTAGCCTCGTGCTCGCGGTTGCTATATTAAGTTGTTTGCAGGTGAAACTTTTGAGGAAGGGCCCGAGGATGAGGTGATGCCCCCGCCGGGGTATACCGCCGAACGGGAGCCCTGCACGTCGTAGTAAATTGTGTGTGGCTAGTGTGCAGCGTCCGCAGGCTGAGAGTTTAGCTATGAATGTTATTTTACGCTGTATATTAAGTATTGTAAAAGACTTTCATTGTTTATATGAATAAACCATTTATTTTGTCGTATTCTTTTTGTGTGTGCTGTTGGGTGCCGCATCGCACGGCACCACCCTCTGCGATTCCTGGAATGTGTGGAACCGGTCCCCACAACCTAGTATTAGAGCCGCATTGGGAATAGCATGCTCGAAAAGAGCCTATTTTGGAAAACTTAAGAGTAGTCGAGTGAGGATTAGTACTATGCCCACATAAGGTCTATTATAATATTAGTTACTTAAGGTGGCAAGCTAACTTATGTGTTATTATATTCTGTAACGACGATCCGATGTCAGGTAAGAGGTAAGGTACGCCACCGCAAGCAGATCAGTTGCGGTAAGCTCACCATACGAGAGGTAGCATGTGATTGTTTTTATGGCTTGGCACGGAAATGTTAATATGAGTCTCTGAAACTTTCAATGTTTCTGAGAACATAGGACACGCGGTACCCCAGCATGCTACAAAATTTGTGGGAGCCCCCGTCGGGTGGGACATAACCCGATGCGCCCCCTACTAGTGCAGCACTATGCAAAGACACGGGACTCCGTCGGGTGGTAGGAAATCTGGCCATTTACCTCGAGATGTGGCTTCGCTCAAGGCGGCCCGTATGGAATGATACGGGATAAATGTTTTTACTTTCAAATATATTATTGTGAACTTTTCGCCCATGCAGCTGTGCCGTACGGCACCATATGTTTGATCTATCATTTGTGTGTGGATGCAGTACACTAACAACGTTTAAGTAGCTCGAGTAGAAAACGTTTGCGAGTGAACGTCATTACTGCCACCTTTGAGACATATGCCGGAATACCGACTTAGGATTTTCTTTGGCGAGGGTGTAGTACTGGCATTGCATTCGAGTTTCATCAGTCACATCGACGACTTTATCTGTGCTGGTTGTGTAACTCGACAACAAGTAAAAATTCACAACTTAGGACTAAGTTTGAATTTGTAATCTCTGTTTTGGAGTGTGCTAGTCAGATTTAAAATTAATCATGGGGTCGCTGCGGTATGCAGGCCTGTGATTTGGGAACTCGAGGAAGTCCTAAACAAGTTTCATTTTCAGCTCCAAGGCAGATTTCAAGATTTAAAACTTGAAAACTTCGCTTGAACTTAATGTAACCAGTTCCTGGTTCAACTGTGAAATGGACAGAAAATTGACTAAGTTTGGAACAGCGTAACTTCCTGTATATTTCACCCCTATAGGTATACCATACATGGTTGGAAATTTTAGAGAGTCCTCTAAAACTCTTATGTTCAGCTCCAGATCATAATCCCCCTATAAACAAATGAAAAATCCAAATTTCCATACTCTGTCAAATCTGGACAGAGACTGGATAGTTTTTGTATCTTGTCACTGTCTTGATCATATCTCTTCATAGAGTCAACGAATGACCTTATATAATGCATTTATGTAATCCTGAGTATGTATGCAACAATGTTGTAATTGATGATTTTTGCATATATTGATGTTTTGTATCTGGAAAAATGTGGACAAAATCAGCCTTAAACAGAGGAGATGCTGTCAAAATTTTTGCAGAAAACAGTCAACTTGCATTAATCATATCTCCTCATAAGGAATGATCTGCGGGCAAATAAATACATTCTGCAAAGATATTTGAGTTTTGTACAACTTTGTAGTTAAATCGAGTTCTTAATGTGCCTATAACTGGATGAAAATTACGAATTTCTCCAGACTGGTCAAAAGGAACAGAACTGTGACAGAATTCCAGTGTTATGTTTCACTTGACATTTGAATTTGAATTCACTTTCATCATTCATTTTTTGCATCTCTGATCTATTTATCAATCAAGTTTGTTGAATTTGAGTATTTGACTCATTCTACTAGTGCTCATTTTATAGATGACGGATGTGATGTTGTTGCCGGACGGATGGGTGTTCTCCACGTGCGCCAACCGTCCAGCCTTCCCGAGTATGCTGTAGGAGGTGCTCCAACAGTTTGGCTTTATCGAGATGCCATGCTATTGGGGTCAGGAGATGGTTGACTGAGGCGTACTGTCTTGTACCATCCTGGTCAACATCTCGGCAAGTCTGTGTTTCTATGGATGGGCTCCTTTTTCGGCCACGATCCAGGGAGTTCATTTGGAGGACATGTGGGCCTTTGCAGCGGGCGAAACGCTTATGAAGCTTTGTGAGATTCATCAAGATACCATGGCTATGACACAATTTTCTCTTCTCCCGGTCCGCGGTGATGCTGGTTTTGAGTGGCAATATTGTATGGTTGCGGCCTATAGAACATATGGCGACACAACCTCGACAACACTTGGGACGTTTGCCGCTGCATCCAGCATGGTGGTTCTTGCACAAGGGGCAATCCTGCAGGAGCAAGTCGAAGCCTTGAGGCAAGCAACTGAACGGGGTGACACTCTTGATTATATCAATGAGAACATACGTTCGTTTTTGGCTCCGACGAATCACCGACTAAATCAATGCGAGAATTAGTTGCATCACACTAGCACAAGACTGTGAAAAGCTCGCGCCGAACTGAGGTAAACTCGTATGGAACTGCAGCAAGCTCGTGAAGGACTGCAGGCGAGTCAGTTGGAGGTGCAACAACAGCAAGAGCAGCTGTTGGTAGTCACCGAGGAATGAGACACAGCCATCGAAGAAGCCCAAAATCGGGAGTACAAGGCAGGACAACTTCAGGATAATGTGATTGAGGCCGAAGCACAATAGCAACAATTTGTGTGTCCACCGGCTCATGATATACAGCTGAATATGGGTGAACAAGTGCCTTCAGATCCTGACGATGAAGAAGATCCGAAGATTGTAGAGTACGCCGATAACGATGCATCAGAGTAGGATGGGCCAGCACTACTGCCATCACGGTGCAACGAATAGTTAGTAGTGCTCGTGTTTATTTTGTGGCCATGTTTGTGTCATATTATAAATAGTAGTGGGTGTGTAAAAGATGACAAGGTGTGTATGATGACTCATGTAGACCAAGTATAGTTGAGATGCACTTCCATAGAGGGACTCCGTCATTTTGGAAATCACTATTGTTCACTTGGTCATGAGATAATATATCTTATATAAAGTTTATACTTTATCAATATATGTGAATGTTATGCAATTATCACATTTTCAATACTCGCACTACTATGGTATACAATGGATGATGAAAACAAACATCTTGCTGAATCAAATCATATGGATGCAGAATGGTGCGTACGCGTTCGACAACCGAGATGGGAGGCTCGAGCCGGGGTCGAGAAGATGAATCTTCGACCCGGGAGCAAACCGCGACACCACGGCAATAAGTCCCTCCACCAACACCACCTGAACCTCCGAGGACACTCGCGGAGATTCTAGCTGCAGTACTCGGTTCGCGCAACGAGCAAACCGAGTTACTGCGGATGTTAGTTCATAATCTGTCCCGTCAAGGGGGATGACAAGACAATGGGCAACACCAGCCCCAACAAAGCTCGTATTTGTATTTCTTGGCGATGCATCCACAGGTATTCATGGAGGCCGAGGAGCCTCTGGAGGCGGAAACCTTCATCCGCACTCTTGAGGCGAAGTTCGGTTTGCTGTGATGCACCGAACAGCAGAAGGCGCTGTTTGCAGCGCAACAGCTTCAAGGATCCGCCGGTGCTTGGTGGGCGAACTTCATCGCCTCACGGCCAGCCGGTCATGCGGTCACATGGACCGATTTCTGGGAGGCGTTCCGCGCCTACCATATCCCTCCCGGAATAGTGAAGAGGAAGCTTCAAGAATTCTTGGAGCTAAAGCAAGGTGGGAGGAGTGCCCACGAATACTCCCGCGTGTTCAATCATTTGGTGCAGTACGTGCCTGAATATGTGGGGACGGAATATAAGAAGAGAGACATATTCTTCCGGGGCCTGAATCCAAAGATGAAGGTCCAACTCGCACAGAGTAAACGTGGCACCTTGAACGACATAGTCAATGCCGCGATTATACAGGAAGATGCTGAGCGTGAGCTCGTTTCTAATAAGAGGAAATGGAGTGCGCCGTCGAGCAGCAGCGGGGGTGGTCCGCAGAAGTACCGTGTGGTGTATCGCTCACCATCCGGTCAGCGATGGCAGCCACCGGCGCGACCGCAACAATTCCGCGGTCGATCCTTCAACGCGCCGCATTTTCAACCACCATCTTCACAACAGCAGCCGCAGCAAAGGATGGTCCTGCGTGCATATCCACCTCCACCACGTGCACCGGGATTCCGTCCGCAGATTGGAGGGAACCTGACACAGTACACGTGCTATACGTGTGTCCATGCCGGGCATTTTGCGAGGGACTGCCCCGAGCAGCGTCAAGGCAGCGGGCAAGCTCCATATCGGGGTGCCGTTCAACCCTGCAACCAGCACCAAAACCCGGCAACGTCGACCACTTAGATCTCGAAGACGTGCAGGAAGGCGAACCCATTCATGCAGGTATGTTTTCTTTGCTCCAAAATCTCGTAGTCATATTATTTGACTATGATGCCACCCATAATTTCATTAGCTAATCATATGTTATTAAGCATCAATTACCTATCACTCCCACCAAAAGTCCATATTTGATTTGTTCTTCAGGTGGGAAAATAGCAGCGGACATGAAAGTCTATAAAGCACAACTTAGGATGGGTGGGAATATCTATCTGACTTCTCTAATTATATTAGAGGGTTGAAGGCTTGATGTCATCTTAGGGATGTCGTGGCTGCACCGTCATGGTGCTGTTCTCGACATTGTTCCACGTTTGGTCCTTTTGAACTCTCCACTATACGAAGCACACGCTCTCATTCTAGACTGCCTTATCCATGAAATTCCGGCCACCTACAACACGGAAGCCACAAAGCTTGAGGACATTCCTGTGGTCCGTGAGTATTCGGACATGTTTCCCGACGACCTTCCGGATATGCGACCGGATAGGGACATCGTGTTCAAGATTGAACTCATTCCGGGAACCACGCCTACTTCCCGAAGGCCGTTCAAGATGGCACCAAATGAATTGGCGGAATTAAAGGAGAATTCGAAGGACCTGCTGGACAAAGGTCTCATATGCCCAAGTTCGTCACCTTGGGGCTGCTCTACATTATTTGTGATGAAGGACAAGACGTTACGTCTATGTGTGGACTATCATCCGCTCAACACCGTGACGATCAAGAACAAGTATCCAATACCGCGCATCGATATTTTATTCGATCAATTGGTGGGTTCTAAAGTATTCTCGAAAATGGATCTTTGGTCCGGATATCATCAAATTAAAATCCGACCAGAGGATATACCGAAGATGGCATTCTCGACGAGATACAGGCTCTATGAATATCTCACCATGTCGTTCGGGCTTACCAACGCGCCGGCTCACTTCATGTATTTGATGAATTCAGTGTTTATGCCGGAGTTGGACAAGTTTGTCATGGTCTTCATTGACGACCTTTTGATGTATTTGAAATCAGAGGAAGAACACACCATACACTTGCATATCGTGCTCCAACGGTTGCGAGATCACAAGCCTTATGAAAAGTTTAGCAAGTGTGAGTTTTGGATCAAACAAGTACCATTTCTTGGTCACATTATTTCAGCGGAGGGTATCGCTGTTGATCCAAGCCAAATTGTGCAAATGCTAAAATGGAAGTCTCCAACGTCCGTACACGAAGTTTGCAGATTTCTCGGATTAGCGGGATATTATTTGAGGTTCACTCCGAGCTTCTCAAAAATCGCTAAACCAATGGCGGAGCTGCTGGAAATGGGGACTAAATATATATGGAGCAAGGCATGTGACGATGCATTTCAAGCATTGGTGAAACACCTCACAACAGCCCCAGTGTATGCTCAGCCGGATACGACCAAATCTTTCGACGTTTATTTTTATGCGTACGGCATTGGTCTTGGCTGCATGCTAATGTAAGAAGGCCGAGTGATCGCGTATGGATCACGGCAGCTCCGAAATCATGAGCAACATTATCCAACTCATTACCTTGAGCTCGCTGCCGTGGTACTCGCTTTGAAAATGTGGAGGCATTATTTACTCGGAAATTTAGTGCACCTCTATACCGATCACAAGTGTCTGAAATATATCTTCACTCAGAAGGAACTGAATATGCAACAGCGAAGATGGTTGGAATTGATCAAAGACTATGAGATTGAAATTCACTACCATCCTGGCAAGGCAAGTAATTCCATATGCGCTGAGCCGTAAGTCTCACGTCACTAATCTGTCCATTACTCCAATGGAAGAGGACGAGCCGAGTATATACTTGGTTCCATATAGAGCGCTATATAATCTTTCTCTCATCCCTACCCTACGAGAGGAGATTATTGAAGCTCAAAAGAAAGATGTGGGTATGTCGCACATTCGGAGGAGAATGAAGAATGGGGAAATGCAGTGCTTCTGAAGTGATTAACATGGTACTCCATGGTTCAAAGACCGTATAGTGGTACCCCGTGATATGACACTTCAGAAGAAAATCTTGGACGAAGCACACTTGTCCAAGTACTCTATTCATCTGGGCAGCAACAAAATGTATCAAGATCTGAAAACCAGATTTTGGTAGACATGGATGAAAAGAGAGATTGCAAAATACGTGTCCGAGTGTGATATGTGTCGGCGGGTGAAAGCCGACCACATGAGGAAAGCCGGACAGCTACAACCACTGAATATTTTGGCGTGGAAATGGGAGGATATTAATATGGATTTTATTGTCAGATTGCCTCTCACCTTCCACAATCATGATTCGATTTGGATGATAGTTGATCGACTAACCAAGTCAGCTCATTTCATTCCGTTAGATACAAAGTACATTGCCAAGAAACATGCGGAGTTATATATTGCAAGAATCATGTGCTTGCACGGAGTTACCAGGACAATTATTTCCGATCGTGGTGCGCTATTCGTTGCTTATTTTCGGGAGCAGCTGCAGGTATCATTGGGGACGAAACTGATCTGAAGCTCCGCATATCACCCGCAAACTGATGGTCAAACTGAACGGGTGAAGCAAGTTCTCAAAGATATGCTACGTGCTTGTTCCATCCACCATGGTAAAAATTGGGATGATCATTTATCGTTGGCCGAGTTCTCATATAATAATGGCTATCAAGCTAGCATCAAGATGGCGCCGTATGAAGCTCTCTACGGCCGAAAATGTCGCACCTCACTCAACTGGTGTGAGTCCGGCGAGCGAGTTATATATGGAATTGATCTTGTAAATGAAGCCGAAGAACGAGTGCGAATAATTCAAGCCAATTTCAAGGCTGCTCAATCTCGTAAGAAAAGCTATGCGGATAAGAGACGTCGACCTCTCCACTTCGACATTGGAGACCATGTTTATCTCCGTGTCTCTCCGATGAAAGGGATTCATAGTTTCAGAGTGAAGAGAAAACTTGCTCCATGATTCATCGGGCCGTTCGCTGTCATTGAAAAATGCGGACCCGTGGCCTATCGTTTGCAGTTACCGGCATCACTCCCTGGAGTTCATAATGTATTCCACATATCTCAGCTGCGGAAGTGCCTGGAATCCTCAGCTGAAATCCACACCGAAGACATTGAGGATCTCCAATCGGATCTCACTTATTCTGAGTATCTGATCCGTATTATTAATGAAAAGACTCGCACCACAAGAAACCGGACTTTGTACTTCTAAAAAGTCTTCTCGAGCAACCATACCACTGTGGAAGCAACATGGGAGAGCGAGGATTTTCTCTAATCAAACTATACGTAGTTATTATCATCTCATATCCGGTAATCTTTTCACCACCATCTTTTTTATTTGTAATCTCGGGACGAGATTCTTTTAAGGGGGGAAGAATGTAAAGGCCCTAAATTCAAAGTACAATGTCATATAGGAGATTATAAAGTTGAATGGGAATATGGAATCAAATTAGAAACTGAAAAATCAAACCAAGTCATACTTCCATGAAAGGAATTCAAAAATTCAAATTTAGCTCCTGTTCAAACCTTGCCAAATTAAAAATATGAGTTCACCAATAAATTCCAAATATTCCAAAAATCCTCTCTGCCAAGGTTTCAAAAATTTTGGAGCTCATTTGCTATTTAATTCAGTGGCTCCATTGAATTCAATTCAAATTCAAATTCAAATTTGAATTTCGATTGAACCTTAATCAATTCGAAGTTTTGATTTCAGAATCAAATTCCAGCTAGTTAGTTAAGCCAATCCACAAATTTTCATGAATTTTGGAACTTAGTTGGTAGGATATTTGTTTCACCAGAGAAGGGATGAATATGGAATTGTGGGGCCCACTGTTCAGTGACCCAAACTCGAGCTGCTCCTCTGTTTTCACCGTGGTGACACCTTCCGGCATGCAGGCCACCGAGCTGCTTGCTTGCTTGCGCCGTGGCAAGCTCTCCTCGCCTGTTTGTCGGCGTCGAGTTCCCAATTGGTTTTGCTTTCCCACGCCGCAGTTCTGCCGCCGTCGCTCTTTGTTGTCGCCCTTATAACTCCGATTCCAGACCGAGTTGGCGCTCGAGTGCAACAGCAAAAAGGTGCACCAACACACCGTCTATTCTTTGGTACAATCGTTCCTTCGTACCTGACTTCTTACCCTTGTATTTTGAAGTTTTCCCGAAGCTCGTGGTGAAGCCGCCGGGAACCCTTCTGCTCCACCGTCGCCAACCCTCAACAATCTGTGTTACAACTCGACCTCTACAGCAAAAAGGATCGCCATCCCAAGCTCTTTCTCACGGTAAAATCTGTGCCTCCTTTCATTCAGTATCGTGAAATATATTCCAGTTTTTCTTTCGGCCTTGCCCATGAACTAGCTCACTTCTCAGTTTAATTCCGTTTCTACGTGAAATGATTCTTCAATCCAATTAAGGATTATAGTCCGTACCTCCTAGCGCACCCCTCTACCAAGAATCTGTGCAAACCATCGAGTAACGACCTAACTATTCAAGTTTTTCCCACCACCATGAAGAAACAGTCGGCACGCTGTCGAACACATCGTTGCCGAACGTTCCACGGCATTTGCAACTCCGTTTCATCTTTCCTTTGATCCCATGAATGTTTCTGATCGATTTATGAGGTGTTTGAGCTAAGGATACGTATTTCCGACATGGCCAAAACCCTAGCTGCCACCGTTGTCGTCGTGCCGCCGTTTCCAGCCGGCAACACGTCGATTCGACCTCACCACCGTATTCCTCGTCCATTAAAATTGTTGGAGAAAGATTTCCAGCAAGGGAGGTGGCCGGAAATGCCGAGCGGACAAGCTCGCCGGCGCAGCGCCAGCGCGGCCGCGTCATGCGTCGGGAGGAAGACGAAGACCGCAGGCCCCGCGTGTCAGCAACGGTCTAGCTTGCACGGGATCGACTGTGGAAACGGATCCGGTGTGGCTATGCAGGTTAATCCTGTGGCCGCCGGTGCGGCCCAGCTCCCATTGGCCCATTCAAATGAAGTGGGGTCTGCGGCTTTATTTAAACTTTCCAATTGGAAAATAATTCTAGAATTCTATCAAACTTCTAAAATCCATTACTCCTAGTAGATTTGCTCAAAAAAATTTAAATAAATTCTGATAGATTCATCTTGATCTAAACTTTACAGTAGTACAATTTTTTGGACATGAAACTCCCAAAATTTTCATAATAAATTCCTGTGATATAACTTCTTGGGAAATTAATTACTCCTGTTCCGTTAATTGGAAAATTCCCAATTTTTGTCAGAGCACGTGTAAAAATACACTTGATCTACAGTAAAAAGTACAAGTTCATTGGACTTCATTTACTCGGTTGATCAGTGTTCCAAATATCTATGTAGTTAAAAATTTGGAAAAGTACAGTAACCATTTCAGCTTTTCCCCCAAACTTGTAAAATCTGTTTTTCTCTGTAGGAAGCTTAGAAAAATGTGAAACAAATTTCCCAGAACCAGTGAGACCCCCTCTACCATGAACATCCACTTTTAGCCATGACAAAGCTCCAGAAGTACAACCAAATTTCAGAGAAGCCTTTTACTTGTTTGAATTTTAGAGACAACAAGCTTCCTTAAACATCTACATTTTTTGTTCCAGATCTTCCTCATATATCCTAGTGTCCACTGTAAAAATCCCAAAGTCAATTAAAATCATTTGCATACATGATCAATATTTATAAGATCTCTTCTATAGTTTCTATATCACTCATGTACTTTATATATTGCATAACATATAGTGACCGAGATCGAGGAGGACCCATAGCCCTTGGAGACCCTACTTCCAGAAGCCAACTTCCCCTCTTACTCACGGCCAGGCAAGCCACTGTTTGCATTTAAGTGCTATTTCAAATTGTCTATTTGTATCACTTATGTCTAGGGTGAATTTTGTGCATTAGGGCTATGGTGCTTGTTACTCCATTTGCATGACCCACAAATCCCATGGGGTATTGGGTAGGTCTAGAGCTTGACGAGTAGACAATGCCATGCTAATGTTTATAGGCATCCGGTAGAAGTTGAGTAGTTGGAATCTACTCGCGAGATAGGTTTTATCACACAGGAGGAATTGGATCAAATAATGGTTTAAAATTGTGAAATTGAGACCAAGCAGCGGGTAGGATGGAGCGAGACGTGGTCTCACGTGTGTATCCCTGCTTGTGTTGATTGAGGACCCATCCCTGTGCGGCCCTGCTGGACATGTTTGAACAGTACTGGATGCATACTGGGCATATGGAACCCAGGAAACAGATGTAACTTAATAACTTGGATGTTGAGGCATAGCCCATTGTCGATAGGGGTGGGTTGAGCGTAGTAAGGTTTAAATTCGCCGGCGGGCACAAACACGTTCCGTGCGGGAACCTTAAGCCCGCGATGGTGGGACCAGTTCGACGTTTGAGTTCTCTTGTGAAAGGTTGCTGCGTATGATGTGGTGAGGAGCACGACACGCTCCTTAGGCACGGGTGTACATGACGTGTTATTCGGGTGTGTCCTTATTGCAATCACTGCCCCTCGTGGTTATTTGAGTACCACTTGTTCACTGCACTGTGACGTAGTAAATACTGAAGAAGTTAGGAGAATACGATGTATTGAAATATAATTGTTTTGCCACTATGATTGCTATAGATTAGACTCATTAAAGTTCCTGTTATTGAACATTTAAGCTGCTGCTATTAACTCGTAAAATGATAATCAACTCATATGCGAGTCATTTACTGCTATATCCATCCTTACGTTAAGTATCCCTGCATGTAGAGTTTCATGTTTAGGTGACACGGTTAGGTCGTGCTGAGCCTTCATGCTCACGGTTGCTATATTAAATTGTTTGCAGGTGAAACTTTTGAGGAAGGGCCCGAGGATGAGGAGATGCCCCCGTCGGGGTATACCGCCGAATGGGAGCCCTGCACAGCACAGTAAATTGTGTGTGGCTAGTGCGCAGCATCCGCGGACTGGATGGCTGTACTTTTGCATAGCTAGGCTGAGAGTTTAGCTATGAATATTATCTTCTGATTTATATAAAGTATTGTAAAAGACTTCCGTTGTTTATATAAATAACACTTTGTATTTTGTCATATTCTTTCCGTGTGTGTTGTTAGGTGCCGCATCGCACGACACCACTCTCTGCAATTCCTGGAATGTGTGGACCCAGTCCCCACATATTTCCCTTAAATATTCATTGAATTTTCAAGTTGTTTCAAGTTGGGCAAAACAATTTGACATAGGGTACAACATGTTTTTAGCTAACGTAACCCATTTTTGAGTTTTTTTATTGTTCTTCATTTTAGTGCAGCCAGAACAAGATTTGTAAAGAGGTTGCAAGGCTTCATCAAGCGCATATCCCTCCATCAATCTCATTTTGAGTTTATGATGGAGGTATGCTCAAGATGGTGGCCCAATGGAAGAAATAAGATGTGGCTCATTCAACTACGACCTTAACTTGGCGGGAGACATTTGACATGAAAGCTACACCAAAATCTATGGTCATGAGTTTCTCACATAACGACCTTCAACCAAGACCACTCTTCAATTGAGGTATACATTCAAATTTTCCGTCGTTTGAATTGCATTAGGATTGAATGATTTTTGCTTGCATTGGTAAGGAAGGTTTACACCTTTTTATCATTCAGTTCTTATGCATCCTCACGAGAGTAAATGCTGGCATTGCTCTTTTTGGTTCTTCGAAAAGGAATGTCACCTCACTTGGGAATAAATTTAACAAGCACCTAGAATTTCATAAGCATTGTTAAAATTGAATTAGACATTTTTTGCTTGGGTATTGCTTATGGAATTAATTAACGGTTAAATTGGTATGTAGCAACCTAAGGATAGTGATGTCCATAATCTTGATTTCAATCTTATTCATACATGGATCATTAAATTTCAAATTCCTAGGAAAGAAACTAAAAATGTTCAGGAGGATAAATTGAGAATCTTGTTTGCCATAATCCACATGATAAATATTCGCTATTGTAAAAAGCTATGGTTAGAAATTATACAAGATGAAGGGATCCATATATTGTATTTATATCACTTGCATTGCTAAGAGTAAGATCTTTAGAAAATGTACAAATTGATTTATCCATAAAGCTCCACTCCTATCAATGATTCATACATTGTTCACAGATACCCTTGAAATTGTACCCAATGCATATTTGATTTTGTTTTTTCCCGTATGTACAAATGAAGATTCGGTTATCTAACCCGAAAATTCATTTGTTCAAAGTTTCGGGAGCTAACCATCCCTTTCTATCATAGAGGGGATGTTTGCAAGAGTAATATTACTATGTAGGCATTCAGAGATCCGATTGTTGGAATCCCTAAGAGGGTTCCATTTCAAGATATCTTGGCCAAGGAGTAAATTAGGATGATTGCCACATATAAGAAATTAAGACCGAAGGTCAATCATAACTATATGAGATAGGAGATTTGACATGGAAACCCTCCATGAGCAACCAATGGGCTGTTGCGAATACGTGAGAGCATTATGCTCTCAACTATCCTAAGCACTCATTGAAGCTCAAGGGAATTACCACCATCATTAGGTGTAAGTTATTCCTTTTTGGATAAAAGGTATGAATTACTTTAACCAAGGAATGAAAAAGATTACATCCAATATATATTGGGTGAAAATTGTTCATATGTGGCTAGAAGGTATACCTTAGCCTGGGAACAACATATCACACTCAACCCATATAGAGTGCACGTCATCCCATTGTGGTTATAGGAATGTTGTACCTTAGCCAAGGAATAACGGATCATACTCAACACATGTTGGGTACATGTCACTCCTTTGTGGCTAAAGGTTATCATTACCTTAGCCAAGGAATGATGGATCACACCCAATGCATGAGGGGTTCAACTTATTTCTTTATGGCAGGAAGGTATGGTACACCTTATCCAAAGAATGACCGAACACACTCGACGCATGTTGAGTGCACGTCATTCCTTTGTATCCAAGGGATATCATTATCTTAGCCAATGAATAACAAGGTATATCCAACCTATGGAAAGCTTGGGGTGTGGATGAGAGACATCAACAACACTCTCCTTAACCACACTCGTAGAACCCATGGAAGGCAACCCAACATCGATACTCAACCCACCAATATCAAAGCCATGCTACAGCAAGGTTAGGCCAACCTCATGGCCTATATCTGCCGTTAGGGTTTCAACCCCTATCGCAGACCTTGACCAAGAACAAGCTTGGAGGAGGATCCCCACTTGAGGTAACTTGGATCACATCCCATTTTCATTCAATTATTTTATTTATTTCTTTTCACCACATTTGCATATAAAATAAGATTGATTTTAATGTAGTGTATGTTAGGTTAATAAAATAAAAGATGTACGGTAAGAGTGATTTGGAATTCTCATAGATGAAATTATTAATAGTTGCTCTGTTTTAATTTTCCTAAGTCCCTAGTTTACAACTTACTACACTCCAAAATATTGCTTTAATTGGATAGAATTACTTTTACCTTGATTTTGAAATTGTGGGTAGCAAAAGCTTAATCTAATTCTAAGTTGCTGCGAGATATGATATAGTGATAGGGCTGCTACTCCTAGTTTGAAAGTGAAACTTAGACTTCTAGATAAATTCTAAAAATATTTAAGTTACTCTAATTTGACTGGAGATACCTACCAAAGCAATATGATACATTACATTGATAGACCTTATGCATATGCTATTTGTCTTCACGTTGAGCTTTGTCAAACTAGTATAGACCTATGTGAGATTTCATTCATTACTTTTTGAATTCAAGACTGCATTTGAACATGTTGTACTTTTACACTAGAAGTAATCAAATTCCCATCATACCACCATTCCACAATAAAAAGAGAAACTCCATGCCATTCATGGTTAGTACTCTCTCCAAATTTATTGCATAAAAAGGGAGTAGAAGACGTGGCTACAAGAAAAAGAAAAAAAAGGAAAATGTGAGAGTCCCTGCAAAATAAGAGAGTCCACACAAAAAGGAGTCATCTCAAATATCCACATCCACTTGCACTCCATCACACATGCACAAGTCTTGAATCAAATAGTTTTGAATTGATTTATCCCAAGGCTTGCTTTTTTTTTACTTAGCAATATTATGTGTTGCAAATATGCCCATTATATTCCCTACCAAGCTCCACATACAAGCCTTATCTAGTGGTAGGATGAGTATAGGCAAAATGACTTGGTGAGAGAATCAAATTGAGGTACTTATAATCTAAATTGAATTCTCCGAATTTTGAGTGGAACTTGATTTATAGGGTATGTGTGCTCCATTTTTTGTTCTATCTTTCAACAACCCATGAATAGGAGATGGCATACGCCCCATACTGACTTAAGATGGGTGAAGTACCATGCCATTTTTTGCAATACTAGGTAGATTATTTTGTTGTGTACATGGTACTTGTGAATAGTAGAACATTGTAGAAACTCCTCATCATCAACCTAAAGTTCTGACTTTGCTCGGGACAAGCAAAGTATAAGCTTGAGGGAGTTTGTTGACGGCTGTTATATACTAATTTCACCCGTCAATATAACTCAATTATGCGAGGGAAATATAATTTTCTCGCACACATCACCTTTCTATTTAACATATTTACACTTGTCCTTGGAGAAATTAGTGCATGCAGGTGTTTTATACCTAATTGAAGTGAAACAAGGGGATGGTCCTGCAAAATATCATTCCGGCCAATCAAGCATCGACATTTGGGACCACTTGGATCAAATGGCCCACAAACTGATGTATTTGAGGCCATCCAATGGTGAACACCCTATACCAGTCAATGGGACCCACCTAGAAGCTACATGGAGAAAGCACAGGCCGTTTGGAGCAAGGACCAGGTCAGCTGACCTTGTGGTTCGATCAACACCTTCCTGGCACCAAACCTGGTCAACTTCCACATGTTGGCTCCTCCTGGCTAGAAGAAGTTGGTGATGACTGATTTGTGCACTTTTGGTGGCGGGAACTGATCCTTCTCCACCTATAAATTGGACCCCTCATCCCTAACTTCAACACATACCAATTGAGCATCATTCTATTATATACACTAGTTCTCTTAGTCCTTAGTGGAGTTAGGCTATAGAGAGGAGAGCCTCTAGTCCCAACTCAAAATTGGGAATGGTATGGCTCATGTATATTTTCTTATATTTATGACTTTATGCATAATAAATATATAATCTTTAATCTTCTTTTATTCATATACCTGGATGAAGCATTTCTTGTTTGGTTGTGGATTCCATGATGTCTATCTTTTCCGACATGATTGAGGAAATCATATAAGTTTTCGTGGATGACATTCTCTGTCTATGAAAAAACATTCAATCATTGTCAAGAGAATTTAGCCAAGGTTTTTGTTGATATTTTCTATGCACTACTAACAACTCATCCCTAGCAGTGGCACCAAAAACGTTTGTTGGTAGGTTTTAATTCTCAAGTGAACGTCCACAAGCGCACGGAAACTATCGATATAGCATTTCCCCTTCAAAGAGTATAACCAAATGGAGTTATTTATATTTTCCCAAAGGAAGGCTATGTGGAAGTAAGACAATCATCAAGTGGAAAGGCTTAGGTTGGTCTAGATAGGGCTCTAGCATGGATGGGTTAAATGATAAGTTGAGGTAGTGCAGTGCACACAAGAGCATTCTATCCTAAGGGATAAATGAGGTATTAGAGGGACTAGGCTAAGAGTTAGGTAGAGACTCCTGCTATGCTTCTAATGTACATATACATAACCTAAGTTAGTTACTAATGATCTTGTTAATTATGAATTCTCATACTAAGTGGATTAACACATCGGGCACGGGTTTACCCCTAGCAACACTAGGCTACTCCCGCGAAGAGCCTGTGGCATAACCGAACGTGTAGGATTACAAAGTAAGATTGGTTGTCACCACCTACTACCTACCTCTTCAATCTGTGGGTCTACAAGACATTCAACGCTACTTTCTATCCTAGCACCATGCTAGCGTATTAAGAAATTACCTTAAGAGCCTAGGAACAAGCGATCCTAAGGCAATGGACTAAATCATCGTTGAACCAATGTTAATTCATAGGATAAGTGATTCATGTTAACATAGTCATGTCATAGCTAATTGGACTATAGTAGAGGTTTATAGTGTTTATGATAATGAAATAAGAATGGTATAACACAATCATAAATACTATTCCTACCACATACATGGAATATACAATCAAACAAGAAACGCTTCATCCAAGTATATGAACAATAGTAGACTAAAGATATCATCTTTAATATGAATGATGTCACAAATACGAATAGGAATATGGGAGACATACCTTTTCCAATTGGGAAGAGACTCCTACTCCTCTCGTACTTGGACTATAGACTAGAGACTCTTCTCTCTACAACCTATACTCCTCCAAACCAATGGAGAGTAGTGGATACAATGGATGAATACTCATGTGGTGTGTGTTGAAGTGAGGGTCCTATTTATAGCTTAGAGAATGGTCGGTTCCCGCCACCAAAAGCGCGCGAATGAGTCACCCATGACCACTTTAAGCCTGGAGGAGCCACCACGTGGAGTTTGAACGAGAATGGCGCCAGGAACTACTCGGCCGACTAGGAGGGTCGGCCGACCTGGTCCTGGCCTCTTTTGTAGTGTGCTTCTTCCAGGTGACTAACCGATTGGTCCCATTGACTGATATGGGTGCTACACCGTTGGTGGCCTCTTATACTTCTGTTTGCGGGCCATTTGATCCATGTGGTGCCACGTGTCATTGCTTGATTGGCTGGAGTGATATTTTATAGGATCCAACCCTTTGTTTCACTTCATTTCTACATTAAATCCATGCATGAATTACATTCTCCAAGGACAAGTGGAAATAGGTTAAATAGAAAGGTAATGTGTGAAATAAATTACAATTCCTTCATATAATTGAGTTATATTGACAGGTGAAATTGGTGTATAACAGCCGTCAACAGTCTTACAAATATGCCAAGTAAAGGGGACCTGGTGCTTAATTTGGAGAAGTGCCACTTTATGGTCCATTAATGTATTTTTATTGGACACTTAGTGTCCGAAATGGGATAGAGGTGGACTAGGAAAAAATTGAAGTTATTGAATAACTTCCACCTCCTGTCAATATAAGGGGAATCTGCAGCTATTTAGGTCATGCGGGGTTTTATAATCGATTTATCAAGGATTTTCAAAAATTGCTAGACCCCTCACAAACCTGTTATCTAAGGATGCTCCCTTTGATTTCGATGAAGAGTGCCTTAAGTCTTTTTATATACTCAAAAAGGCACTTGTCTCGGCTTCAATCATCCAACCCCTTGATTGGACCGCTTCCATTCAAAATCATGGTGATACCAACAATTTTGCCGTTGGTGCAGTCTTAGGCCAAACTAAAGATAAAAAGCATCATGCTATAGCCTATGCTAGCAAGACTACACAACTCAATTATGCTAGAAAAAGAGCTCCTGGCAGTAGTCTTTGCTATCGACAAGTTTATGTCCTATTTGGTTGTAGCCAAGGTCATAGTCTACACAGACCATGTAGCCTTGAAATTTTTGCTCACGAAAAAGGATGCTCAACCAAGGCTAATCTGATGGATTCTCATACTCCAAGAATTTTATTTGAATATTAAGGATAAGAAAGGAGTGGAGAATTCCATTGCGGATCATCTCTCACATATGGAAGTAACAGAACACCTGCACATACCCATTAATGACTTCCTACGTGATGACATGTTGCTCAAGGTGACCGACTCTCACACTTGGTACGCGGATATTGTGAACTTCATGGTCACGGGGTACGTACTGCCAAGGAAAACAAAAGGAGGCTCATTTATGAGAGTCTTAGACACCTGTAGGATGACCCATATCTCTATCGAGTATGTTCCAATGGTCCTCTTAGAAGGTGTGTCCACACAATCGAAAGAACCAAAATCATTGAACAATGCCATGCTGGCCCGTAGGGAGGCGATTACAGTGGTTACCATACTAGGGCAAAGATCTGGAAAAGTGGATTTTAGTGGCCTTCTATGTATGGAGATACAAAGGAATTCATTCGTCGATGTTGGAAATGTCAAAAGCATGGAGTAATCACTGCTCGTAATGCCATGCCCCTCACATATAATCTCCAAGTCAAATTATTTGATCTGTGGGGTATTGACTTCATGGGACCTTTTCATAAGTACTATGATTGCGAGTATATTCTAGTGGCCTTGCATAAACGCCGTCTCCCGCCAAGCTAGGAAAATGTTCCATGAGATCATTTTTCCCACGCTTTAGCACTCCTCCAATGTTCATAAGTGATGGAGGGTCTCATTTCATTGATAAGACCTTATGAAGCTTTTTGAGGGGGCTTGGAGTTCAGCATAAGATTGCTACTTCCTACCACCCACAAACAAGCGGTCAGGCAGAAACATCTAACAAGCAGATCAAGAATATTCAGCAAAAGACCGTCTTGGAAATGGGAATGGTTTGGAAGCATAAACTACCCGATTCATTGTGGGCATACCGAACTGCCTACAAGAAACCCATTAGCATGTCTCCTTTCCAACTTCTCTATCGGAAGACTTGCCATCTTCCTGTAGAGTTGGAACCTAGAGCGCATTGGGCCATAAAACCGTGGAACGTGGATCTTAATGATGCTGGAGAGCACTGTTTGAGGCAAATCTACGAACTTGAGGAATGGAGGGACAAGGCGTGCCATAGTGCCAAAATTTACAAGGAAAGAACTATGAGATGGCATGAGAAACGGATTATGTCGAAGAAGTCTAAGCCTGAAGATAAAGTCCTTCTCTTTAACACTAGTGTAAAACTCTTTGGACATGGGAAATGCGAAGTAAATTGAAAGGACCATTTACCATAATAGAAACTTCATCTCATAGAGCAATCACACTCCAAGATGATGAAGGCCATCTATTTAAGGTAAATGAACACCATATCAAAATATTCTTAGATTCCCATGATGATTTTGAAAAGGAAGTCAGGGTGATAAATCTTATCGATTTTCACACTGTTCTTCCAAATTCCACTTGAATCCCCGAAGTTCAATAAGTGGGCCCATTAGAAAAGTCATCCATATGGTCCATAGAATTCCATCGTATCCCTCGGTGCTACAACGTCCTTCTAATTTCCACCTTGCTCAAGTCCCATCTTTTATATTGGGGTGCTAGTTTTTCAGTTTCAATTTTTATTCAAGCAACCCCATTTTGAGTTCAATAAATAGAACTTACCGGTTCAGCTAACATTGGTAAATGTTCCTTTTGTTTTATCATTGCATTTGTGTCCAATAAAGGTTTCAGGAAACAAGTGTGGAAGGGAAGTACCTTCACAATTTTGCAACATACAGATTTGTAGGATCGAAGAGCACGTGAAAAGCAACTAAAGGGGGGGGTGAATGGTAGATTAAAAAATCTTACGCAGCGGAAACAATAAAATCCCAACCCTTTTGGCAGAAAAATGATATGTTAAATAAATCATCTGTGAGACTAATCTAAACGTGTTTCACTGTGACAAAAGTGATAGATATCAGAGAGAATCAAGTCGCAAAGACGACACAACAAGAATCACTCAAATCCGTCGAGAGAAACTCAATTTACGATTGAAAGATCGAACAAAGGTCAATCTGTCCTACCCGAGAAAAACAGTTTTGGAATGCTACAAAGAAACTCGTGTAGATTAGAAACCACATATCCAATGACCGTGAAATTTTGACAGAAGAAAGATAATCAATTTGTGAAGACAACCCAAAAAAGAATCACGTCAATTGGATCTGTGAAACTCGAGTTATGATAAAACCACCAAAGAAGGGTAGTGTTGTGCAGAAAACTCGACGAGAAAAACTTGTCTGGAACAAGTCAGACGAACAAGGCATAAAAGTTCCTTTCAACTACAAATGTTATTCAATATAACACAAGAGGAACCGCCCCAAAGTCGTCTTCCACGAGCTCTGGCCTCCCTTTCTTATATAACCAGCCCTTAAGCAATCCCAATCTCAACTAGGACTGTAATCCTACTCAAATCACGAATCGAAACTTTCCATAACTGCTTAGGACTCTTCTATACGCAGATAGAAGCAATCTTAAGACTTCCAAACAACTTAGGAACGTATCCCCACATTAATAAAAACTCAAATTCGTGACCCACACGAAATCCTATCATAACCAACTCAAATCTTTCCATATTTGAGTCAAACACGATCCAGCCGCAGCCTGAGTCCATAACCTAGTCGGTTGGACCGTTCTGACCAATTCTTTACGTCAACATCTCTTCATGACATCTCGAAACCATGTAGCCACGTCCATGCACTCCTTTCACATGTGCAAACATCTTTCAATGATGTCCACGATACCTTATGCATTGTTTTTGATTCAAACATGCTGCGCAACCTCCCGATCAACTCAACCACAATTCCTCCCTAACTTGGTTGTTGAACCTCATCTTCTCCCTAAGACTAGTTCAATGGATCCCATCACCAGACATGTCTTGAACTCAAGCAACACCTGCACATGAATAAACAACCAATACTTTCGAGCATAAGTTCTCGACTTGACTCATGTTAGTTCTGAAACTACAACATCTTACGTGAGCACCTCACATAAGCATGTTGCAAAACATAGCAAAATGATATCAACCATATCCACCAAAACACAACAAAAACTTAGCAAATGAATACTAATCAATCTTTCCATCAATGTAAAGCAAGTACGAATCATTGCAAGATAAAAGCAGAACCACTGCGATCAAGCTCCAAACCTTGCCAAAGCTAGCTTATCAAAGCTAGCCGGACCTAGCGCCAGAGCTAACCAAAGCAAGTCAGACCTAGACAAAGAAGTCGACCTAGCCAAAGCAAGTCGTACCTTACGTCGGATTATGCCGGAGCTAACCAAAACAAGTCGTACCTATTGTCGGACCTTGATGATAAAGGTGTTTTGGTAGTATTCAAAACTTTTATTGCCATAGCTAATGTTTTCAGCACACATAGGTCTCACAATCTCCCCTTTGATGAATGCATTGGCAACACCACTTAAGATCCGAACATTGGCTTATTAAAAGTTTTGAAAAAAAATTTCTCCCTCTTTGTAAAGCATAAATAAAATGAGAAAAAAAACAAATTCTCCTCCTGAGAATAATCGTGCCAAAACAATTGTGAATATGTGCAATGTGTAATCAATTTCTTCCCCTTGCATACTTATCTTTAAAAATTCACCATATTATCTCTCACCCTTTGACAATGTATTCAGCAAGGTTGAAAAGAGAAATTTTAACTGTTATGGGCATATTATAACATATACATATAAAACAAAGCTCATCCAAGTCATACTATCAATTAACTTACACTATTACATCAATGAGATACATGCAGTAGTGTTAGTCATGCTAGAGATCAAATGTAATTTTTAATTTAAGCAAGTCATGATCTCACAAACTTAACTATTTTAGGACCTGAAAGCATGACACTTGTTCCTGCATTTTATTATTTTTCAAAGCACAAATTTTGATCATATGATATTTGCAAGAGATTATATGTGCATCTGCCTTATTCTAACCAACCAAGCCAAGCCTATGTCATTTGACAATCAGAAGTTTAAGGACATGGTTTTAGTCATACACAACTTCTTCCAGGTTCATATCTAAGTGCAATGATAAGCCATCTCAAAAGAAGAAGTGAGATGCATGCATATTCTCTTTATTTTTTCTCAACTTATATTTGTTCATAAAAACTCAACATGTGAGTTGACTACTTGATTAATTCTTTATGATTAAAAGCACTTGTGAGCATGCAACAAGTTCAAAACAGCAAGAAAGTTCGACCATGACCAGATTTAGTCTAAGTAATTATTCCAATTACTAGACATGGCAAAAACTACAAAATGTATAACACGAGTAATGTAGTAAGAACTTTTTGCATGTAAAAGGAATCACAAAGTCATATATGTATGAAATACTATGCTCATATTATTTTAATTTCAGATTTACACATAGACTTCTCAAGTTTCAAATCTCCCCCTCAATGTAAGCCATGAGGATGCATAACCCCTATTTCACTACGAATGAAACAAAAACAAGTGAAATCTATAGGTTTTGTAAAAATGTCATCCAATTGTTGTTCCGTATCTACATGGTGAAGCACAATATTTTCTTATTCAACATTATCAGGGAGAAAGTGATACCTAATGTCAATGTGCTTAGTTCTAGAATGTTGCACAGGGTTTTTAGCAATGCAAATGGCACTAGTGTTATCACGAAACAGTGGGACACTATCTAGATCAACCCCATAGTCCTTAAGTGTTTAAACAATCCAAAGAATTTGTGAGCAAGCACTAGCAATAGCTACATATTCAGATTCAGCTGTGGATTGTGCAACTGAGTTTTGTTTTCTAGAGGACCAAGCAACAAGTGAATTACCAAGAAAATGACAAGGACCCAAAGTACTTTTCCTATCAATCCTACAACCCCCAAAATCGGCATCGGAAAAAGCTTTCAAAGTAACGGTTGAGGAAGAAGGAAGAGAAATGCCAAATTCTTGAGTTCCATGTAAGTATCTGAGAATCCTTTTGACAGCTTGACAATGTGAAGATAGCGGGGAGGCTTGAAACCGTGCACCAAGACATACGCTGAATTGTATGTCCGGTCTTAATGTCGTAAGATACAAAAGTGATCCAATCATGCTTCTATATTCTTTTTGATCCACGGGTTCACCATCTTCATCAAGTTCAAGTGTTGTTGCTGTTCCCATTGGTGTCCGAAGAGCCTTGCTTTTGTCCATGTTGAAGCTCCTTAGGAGGTCTTTGGTATACTTTGTTTGATGCACAAAGGTACCCTCCTTGGTTTGCTTGATTTGCAACCCCAAAAAGTATGTGAGTTCTCCCATCATACTCATCTCAAATTCTGAACTCATCATAGCTGAAAACTTGGACACAAGATCCTAAGAAGCACAACCAAAGATAATATCATCCACATACACTTGAACGAATAATGAGTCATTGCCATGCTTAAGCACAAAAAGAGTTTTGTCAACCTTGCCCATGGTAAACCCCTTTTCAAGTAAGAATGTTTTTAACCTATCATACCATGCTATAGGGGCTTGTTTGAGACCATACAAGGCTTTGGACAGTTTGTAAACATGATTAGGAAAATCTGAATTTTCAAAACCCAGTGGTTGTTTGACATAAACCTCCTCATCCATGTAGCCATTGAGAAAAGCACTTTTAACATCCATTTGATATAGCTTAAAACCTTTAGATGCAGCAAAAGCTAACGAAATTCTTATGGCTTCTAATCAAGCAATAGGAGCAAAAGTTTAATCAAAATCTAGACCTTCAACTTGAGTGAAACCTTGAGCAACCAACCTAGCCTTATTCCTAACAACAACCCCATCCTCACTATGTTTATTTTTAAACACCCATTTAGTTCCATTTAAGTGTGACCTTGAGGTGGAGTTATTAGTTTCCAAAGATTATTTCTTTCAAAATTTTCTATCTCTTCTTGCATGGCAATAATCCAAGATTCATTAGTGAGTGCGTGTGATATATCTTTGGGTTCAAAATAAGCAACAAAAGCAGAATGAGCATGAGAGTTTGGATCGCAAAACCTGGACCATGTGACTCGTTCGTGCAAGCTTCCAATAATTTGTCGTGGAGGATGACTTTTGAGGACCCGGATGGGAGTGGACACTTCACAAGCTTCTTCTTCTTCATGTTCATCACAAATCGATGAGCTTGTGACTTGAGGAGGATCTGGACCAGCAATGGTGCTCATCGGTGCTGGCTGTGAATCAAAATCAGGAGCTGGAACAATGTCATTTGCTGCTGAATTTTTAGGCAGCAGCACCACTTCTTCCTCATCTTCAACGTAAATGCTCTCCCCCTGCACATATGGATCCGGACCTGGGCTAGCTTGATCAAAAGACACCTCACAAGTCTCCACAATTTTGTTAGTGTCAAGTTAAAGCACACGGTAGCTTCTAGTATGAGATGGATAACCAAGAAACATGCCATCAACGGATCTAGGTTCGAATTTATCAAGATTACCTTGTTTCGCAACAATGCATTTGCAACCAAAGACCAGAAAGGGTGTAACACTAGGCCTATGTCCAAACCGGAGCTCATATGTTGTTTTAACTAGCTTAGTGCGCAAGAAAACACGATTTGAGGCATAACAAGCAGTTGCAATCGCATCAGCCCAAAATTTCCTAGGAGTTTGATACTCATCAAGCATAGTCCTAGCCATCTCCACTATGGTTCTGTTCTTTCTTTCTACAACACCGTTTTTTTTGAGGTACATATGGTGAAGAAAAATGATGAATCTATTCCATTTTCAGCACCAAAGTGATCAAAAGATTGATTTATAAATTCGGTTCTGCTATCACTTCTAATTGCTTTTAAAGATCCTGGGAGATTAATTGATAATCTAAGAAATAAAGTTCTAAAGTGACTAAAAGCTTCATTCTAAGATGTCATAAAGTAAACCCAAGAGTATCTAGAATAATCATCAACAATCACAAGAACATACCATTTACCTCTGAAGGATTGAACACATGAAGGTCCTACGGTGTCAAGGTGCAAAAGTTGACCCGGTTCAGTTTTCATGATCATTGTGAGAGGAGTATGTGAACCTGCAACCATCTTAGCATGTCTACCGGAAGAGCACACAATTTCTTTGTCCCTTTTAGCTTAGGTAGCCCATGTATGCAATCAAGAGCACTAACACGCGTGAGATGATCAAAGCCTACAAGAACAAGTCTACGATGCCAAAAATATAAATCTTTGGAATCATTAGCAACTAGACAACTATGCTTAGAGGAAGACATATCAAAATCAGCTTTAAAAACTCTTCCAAACCATGACATGTTAAAAATAAGCTCACTGTTTGAATTTACAACTCTGCAGCAATTTTTAGTGAAAATATTTTCCAAATTTTCATCTAGCAGTTGTGAAACAGAAAGTGAGTTGTATTTTAAATTTTTAACAAGTGCCACATCCTTCAAAGTGTAGTGATTATTTATTCTAACCGAACCCTTAGCAATTATAGGAGTTGAACAATTGTCGGCAAAAGTAACATTTTTATTTGAAACCGAATGATATAACACTCCTGCAGATATAAAAACAATTTTTTGTTTAGGAACTATTTGAATCAAACCACTTCCTAAAGGCTCTACAATTTTAGGTGGATGTGCCTTAGCATGAGCATGAGAATCAAAACCTAAACCAGTTTTATCATTGCACGACTTGGAAGAATTCAGCAACAAGTTTAGGTTCTTATTCCCATTACAAAACCGACCTAATGTCCTATGCATGTTATCAAGTTTATTGGACAGATCAAGGCAATTTTCACATGATGTTTTTCCTTTTATTTTGCAATTAGAACAATTTTTAACTTCATGAGCATGTAAAGAATTGTTCAATATAGAAATTTCATTCATAGCACCTTGTAGTTTCTTATGAAGATCATCACAAGTAGAACAATGCAGATCAATTTTAGAACAGCTAGAATCTTTCAAGTTTTTATCATTAAATGCAGCAAGCTCTCTGTTTTTTTTTCAATTTCTAATTCAAGTTTATCAATGTGGAGGTGTGCACACTTCTTAATGTGGACAATTGTTCATAGATTAAGTCAAATGAGGGACATGCATCATCACTAGGAATCAAAGTTTTTAAACGGCTGATTTCAGATTCTAGTGATTCAATTTTAGCGGCATTATCCCTAAGAATTTTGTCCTTTTTCTTAAATATGACAGTGGCACAAGAAATAGCATCACACATTTCTTCGCAAGTAGGACATACCTCTTCATTGTCGCTGTTGTGTTCAGCCTCTTCCATACTTGATATTGACTTGCCCGCCATGAAGCACAAGTTTGCCAAATCATCTTCATCTTCGTCACTTCCAATGTCCACATTGCTTTAGCCAAGTTCTTGAAGTGCGAAGATAAAACTGCTCACCAATTGACGTCCTGGAAAACCCTTCTTTTTCTTGTTGTTGTTTGTAGAAGAGTGTTTCGTCCTTGTTTGCTTTTCATCACGGGAAGTAGTACCTGAATGGTTAGGGCAATCCGTGCGAAAATGTCCTGTCATACCACATTCGAAGCATCGTTGAGGTCCGGAGCTTCCTCTCCTTCTAGTTCTCACATTTTGCAATGTTTTCGAGAACCTAGTAGAGAGAAGTACTAGCTCCTCCTCTAGAAACTCCTCAATCTGTTCAAGGGTTAGAGAGGAAAAGAAAGCAAGTGTACCACAAGATGAAGATTGGCTAGAGCTAGGCATATAACGTTGATAAACAAAAGCAATAGACTTGTTGGGGTTCTTACGTGATATTATGTCAATTTCATGAGTTTTTAACTTGGAATATAGCAAATCTAAAGTAACTGTACTCATGACAGTAGATTCAGGAATAGATGTGACTTTCATCTCCCAAATTGTCATATCTAATGCACTTAACAATTGCCTAGCATTTTCAGCATCTGAAAAATTAACATTGACACTACGTAAGTTGCTGAGAATCTTACTAAAGCGAGCAAATAGATCGTCAATTGACTCACCGGGTTGCATCTCAAAACGCATGTATTCCTTTTTTAACATGTCTTGCCTTACCTCCTTGATCGTGTTAGATCCTTCGTGGTAGTCGCAAAGTGCTTTCCACACATCGTATGCAGATCGGAGGTGTGCAACACGGTTGAAGTCGCTTTGAGTTAATCCTTGTATGATCAAGTTTCGAGCCTTGTTGTTGTTGTCGACATCTCTCAGATTTGTACCTGTAACTTGATCGGTTGACAGCACATTGTAAGGCTTGTACAACTTTTCCTATATTGCGAAGCCTCGTGCCTGGATGAAAGCCTCCAAGCGTGCCTTCCAAACCTGAAAATCAATGCCATTCAACACACAAGGTTCTGTGGTGTATTTCTCCATGGTGATTTGTCAAAAAAACACGTGCAAATCATAAAGATTAGAGCACTGTGGCTTGGATACCAATTGTAGGATCGAAGAGCACGTGAAAAGCTACCAGAGGGTGGGTGAATGGTAGATTAAAAAATCTTACGCAGTGGAAACAATTAAATCCCAACCCCTTCGGTAGAAAATGATATGTTAAATAAATCGTGTGTGACACTAATGTAAACTTGTTTCACTGTGACAAAAGTGATAGATATCAGAGAGAATCAAGTCACGAAGATGACACAACCAGAATCACTCAAATCCGTCAAGAGAAACTCAAGTTACGATTGAAAGATCGAACAAAGGTCAATCTGTCCTGGAACGCTGCAAAAAAACTCGTGTATATCAGAAACAACAAATCCAATGACCGTGAAATTTTGATAGATGATAGATAATCAAGTTGTTAAGACAACCCCAAAATAATCAAGTCAATTGGATCTGTAAAACTCGAGTTATGATAAAACTACCGAAGAAAGGTAGTGCTGTGCAGAAAACATGATGAGAAAAACATGTCTGAAACAAGTTAGGTGATCAAGGCATAAAAGTTCCATTAAACTACGAATTTTATTCAATTTAACACAAGAGGAACAGCCCCAAAATTGTCTCCCACGAGCTCTGGCCTCCCTTACTTATATAACCAGCCCTTACGCCAACTTAATCTCAACTAGGACTCTAATCCTACTCAAACCACGAAGCGAAACATTCCATAACTGCTTAGGACTCTTCTATACGCAAATAGAAGCAATCTTAAGACTTCCAAACACCTTAGGAACATATCCCACATTCCTAAGAAAACACATATTCGTGACCCACACGAAATCCTATCATAACCAACTCAAATCTTTCCATATTTGAGTCAAACACGACACAACCGCAGCCTGAGTCCATAACCTAGTCGGTTGGACCTTTCCGACCAATTCTTTATGTCCACATATCTTCATCATGTCTCGAAACCATGTTGCCACGTCCATGCACTCCTTGCACACGTGCAAACATCTTCTAATGACGTCCACGATACCTTCATATGCATTGTTCTTGATTCAAACATGATGCACAACCTCCCGATCAACTCAACCACAATTCCTCCCGAACATGGTTGTTGAACCTCATCTTCTCCCAAAGACTAGTTCAATGGATCCCGTCACCAGCCATGTCTTCAAATCAAGCAAAACCTGCACATGAATAAACAACAAATACTTTCGAGCACAAGTCCTCGACTTGACTCACGTTAGTTCTGAAACTACAACATCTTACGTGAGCACCTCACATAAGCATGTTGCAAAACGTAGCAAAATGATATCAACCATAACCACCAAAACACACCAAAAACATAGAAAATGAATAGTAAGCAATCTTTCCATCAATACAGAGCAAGTACGAATCATTGCCAGATTAAAGCAGAAGCATTGCAATCAAGCTCCGTACCATGCCAAAGCTAACTGGACCTTGAACCGGAGCTTATCAAAGCCAGCCGGACCTAGCGCCGGAGCTAACCAAAGCTAGTCGGACCTAGACAAAGAAGTCGGAGCTAGCCAAAGCAAGTCGGACCTTACGTCGGACTATGCTGGAGCTAACCAAAACAAGCCATACCTATTGTCGGACCTTGATGATAAAGGAGTTTTGGTAGTATTCAAAACTTTTATTGCCATAGCCAATGTATTCAGAACACATAGGTCTCACGAGATTACATGTTTCATCTGAGAACATGTCGCCAACAAACACATGAGACAACATGACAAAGATGGGCACTAGAGAAGCCAGCCAAGGCTCGGCTGAGCCCCTAGCTCGGTCGACCTGTTGGTGGCCCGTATCCGGTCCGTTCGCTACACAGTGTCAGTTTGAATCTCTTATCCCCTGCTCTTGGTGATTCAATGCAAATTGAGTTGAAAATTTTGACGCACTCATGAAAAATCAAATTAAAATCAACCCAATTAACATAAATAATGTAGATTTGCTTAAATATGATATTAGTATACCATGTATTTTGATTGCACTACCATTTTCAGGACCCATATAATTAATTAGGACAATATGTCATCTAAGTTTTTAATTGTTGTGATATGGTGAGTAAAATGAACCCATGGACAAACCCTTCCTTGCTTGAAATTGATTTTGAATTTTGCACAATTTTGAAATCTTAAGGTTTTGCCTTCCTCTCTCGTTAGAAATTAAATACCCACCAAGAACGTATGACGTAATTATTAAAAACCACATGCATATCCCACTTTGCATTTTCATTGAACCTTGTGAAACTCTTGACCCTATACAGTGACTTGCATGAAATTTTGATCAGGAAATTTCTTGTGCACTCCACCATACTCCATCACTTTAATCCATCCACCATTGAAGGATACTTCATGAGAATTATTGCAAAATTCTCTCTCATTAAAAGGATGCATAAAAGGAGTAGAAGGCATGGCTATAAGAGCTCTAAAAAAAATTCAAAAAAAATATAGAGAAAAGAGAGCCAATAAGTAGCCATGGTTCATCCTGCACAATATAAGAATGATTAAATGGGAGTTATCATCACCATTCATAATCCACTATCCATAATAAGTGCATAAGAATTTCCTTAGTCATTAATTTTTATTGCATGGTCTTCTCATATGGATCTCGTTTTTGACTTAGTAATATATGAATTGCAAGTGTGCTTTATCCCTACAAAGCTCCACAAAAAGTCATATTTCGTTATAGGGTCAAAAATAGCAAAATTATGCCAAGGTGAGGATTCAAACACTTTATGTGACTTGAGACAATCCAATAGAGGAGGAAAAGGCATTATCCTTTTGATATACAAGATATAGCAATTTTCAAAGATATTTCAGCAAGAGGAAGTCCGGGTGAGATGCACTCAACTGTTCCACATCTCAAACGCCCAAGATGATGTGGTAACCACATCACAAAAAAGGTTCATGATCAAAGGTATGAATTAAAATACTTTATATACTCCTTTCATATTTACAACAATATTTTATCTTAGCACTTAGTTCTTCTTGCCTTCACTCGAGGATGAGCAAAGTACTAAGTGTGGGGAAGTTTGCTGACTGTCCTAAAATGCTACATTTGACCGTCAATTCACCATATAAAGATTATAAAATAAAGAACACAACATAATGGTAGGAGTTAAAACTAACAAATTTCACAAGTGCTAGTGTCTATTTGCATGCAGGTGAATTAAGCCCCAAAATAACCAAGAATGCAGGGAGAAATTCTAAAAGTCTTCATTTGACTAATCAGGCGATGACCTGTGGCATCACACAGATCCATGACTCATTCCTAGGTGTATCCGAGGAGATCCGACAGTATTTCAAACGTGGAATGGGGTCAGGTCCGACCTGGCAGCCACCCTTAGAAAGCTTAGTAGAGGGGCGGCCAGGAACAGGTCAGCCGACCCCCTAGCTTAGTCGACTTGGCCCTGGTGCCAAACTTGGTCAGCCTCCACGTGTTGGCTCTTCATGGTTACTTGATGGAAGGAACAACTAATTCGCGCATTATTTATGGTGCCAAACTGACTGAACTCATGTATTAATACCCCCTCACTCTCTCACTTCTCCACACATCACAAGTTTCAGAATAGTACTCCACTCATAAGGTTTAGAGCTTCCCAAGTGGCTAGCCAAGTAGAAGGAGAGTGAGGAGGAGCTAGGAGGAGGAGGAGGTTTGGGCTTGTCAAGTCCCTCTTCCATACTTGCACCTCCACAGATGTTATGCCATAATCAAGTAAGAAACATTTGTATTTTGATACTAGTTTCATTTCTATTCCATTGTATTTTGCTTACGTAACTGCTAGTGGGTACACTGATTTAATTTATTAGAGGCTCGAGTCGTAGCTTTGCATTTGAAATGATTAGAGTTATGAATTATAACTTAAGTGTGGTGCTTAGGTTTGAATTAATCCATAGATATCTCGTAGACCCACAAATTGAAGAGGTAGAGAGAAGGTGGTGACAGCCCTATCTATCCTTAGTAATCCTCCATGTTCGGCTATGCCATAGGCTCATGACGGGAATCATCTTATCGTTGCCAAGGGTAAACCCTGCTCGAAGCAAGCAGCTGCCTTAGACTACTATGTCCTATATTTCAAACCATTGAATTCCTCTCAAATCCTTGCCTACCAAAAAAATTGTGTGTCCTTGGAAGAACAAGCTAGAAGATCTCACACACGTTCCTTTGATTCGATACCCATAGGAATACTTATTAAGGAGAAGTGCCACAACGGTATTTCCATGCGCTTGCGGATTATTCTTTTTCGTAAGAAATACCAACAATCATTTCAGGCGCCATTGCCGGGGTACGGTTGTTGTTGATCTTCGAACCTTGTTCACCCTCGTATCTATTTTCTTTTATTTACTTCTTACCTTTTCACCACCAATATGGAGCAGCCAAACATTCTTTCATATTGTACCCCAAAGGGCGAGTTCTGTGATCCACCACAATCGGCAGAACCTAATTGGTCAACAAGCTATGAACTCTGCCGTGGATTTACAGCCATGGTTTGGGAACAATCCTTCTCAGGAATGTATTGTGAAAACCCCTACCACCATCTAAGACAGTTTGAACAATTGTATTCTTGCCTTTTAATTAAAGGCATGACATAAGAAACTCTTAAATGGAAGTTGTTTCCTTTTTCACTCAAACAAAAAGCGAAACAAGGGTACACCATAATGTTGGGAAAACAAACAGTGATTGGAGAGAATTACGAGAAAATTTTTGTCTTGCTTTCTTTCCAATATCCCGATTTGTTTCCTTATGAATGGAAGTACTAGGCTTCCAACAGATGGAGAACGAATCAATAGGTGCATCATGGGATAGGTTATCGCTCAAGCGAAATTCCAGCCCAAATTTGTGAATCCCATATCTGTTGTTATTGCAACATTTTTTCATGGGTCTTAACAAAGAGTCTTCCCTATATCTCGATATTACAGCCGGAGGGTATTTCCTCCATATGACGCCGGAAGAATGTAAGGAACTTCTAGGTCGAATTCTAGAAAATGCTTCCTTCATTACAGGTCTTATTTAACCTCCCCAAGAGGACGCCACATCGAGTATCGAGGAAACTCCTATAGTCAAGGATGAGCCATAATAATGCCATCATCTGCCTTGCCTATAGAATCCTCCCAGAACCTAAACCATTGAAGGATGAAAAAAATTCAACCTTCAGAATTCCCTCTATTCGAGGAAGAGATTTTTGAAGGTTATGGAAATACCTCGAAGTCTTGTTACCAAAGAAAGCAATTGTTGCCTCCAACTCCACCTGACCCACCTCATGGAGTATTCCTCCAAGAGATGGTCAAGGAGTTGACCTCTACTTTGAGTTTGGAATGGACGGCAGAGGTTGAGAACTCACCCGATATCATTCGGATGACTTCACCCTTAGCCACCATTCTATGCCATATTAGAGGAGTAACGATGCAAGTCCTATATAATCCCTATGTTGGAGCAAATATCATTTCTGCTACATGTGCTCTCGCCATTTTGGGCAATGTGCCAATGGCACCAACACAAAAATCCTTTCGGGATACATATAGAAATATTCTTGAAGGATATGGGATTTTGCAAGAAGTGTCAATAAGACACAAAAATGTTGAGGTTCTCCTTGAGTTACATGTGTTCAAAGTCCAAGACTTCGACATTATGATTGGGGTACCATTGAAAAATTTCTCATGGAAATCCCCTCTGAAGGAAACCTCAACATATATCTTGGAAGGAACAAATTTCCATTCTCATTCTGCATTCCAAGAACACATTCGCAGAACCACCCCTCCACGATGGGCCAATTGAGGAGGTTAGGACTCTTAAATACTTGGAACTTCCTGAAGGAGAAGGGGAAGAAGATTCCATCCAAGAAGAGGTTGAACTTCAGGAGACATTTGATTCGCCAAAAAAAGAGCCCACACCCAAACCTCCTATTGAGCTAAAAATCTTGCCTCTAGGCCTACGCTATGCTTTTCTAATTGGAGATTTGGAAGCCCCTGTCATCATAAGTTGCAAGCTTTTAGATGAGGAAACATTCAAACTTATTGCCATGTTAGAAAAGAATAAGACTGTTTTTAGATACTCAGTCCAAGACCTCAAGAGCATCACCCCTACTCTTTCGACCCATAGCATTCCCATTGACCCCAAGAGTACCGCTTCATGGGAACCTCAATGGTGGTTAAATAATGTCATGCGTGAGGTTGTCAAGAAGAAGGTATTGAAACTCCTTCATGCTGGAATTATCTATCCCATGCCTCATAGTGAGTGGGTCAGCCCAGTCCAAGTAGTGCCAAAGAAGGGAGGAATGATGGTCGTTCAAACTGAGAAGAATGAATTATTTCCTCAATGTGCATAGACTATCAAAAACTCAACAAGGCAACTATTGATATTTCCTATGCACTACTAACAATTCATTCCTAGCAACGGTGCCAGAAATGCTTGTTGATAGTTTTTAAATCACAGATGTAAACCCACAAGCGCACGGAATATATCGATCTAGCATTCCCCTTTTAGAGTATTCCTAAAGGGTTTCATTTATATTCTCCCAAAGGAAGGCTAGGTGGAAGCAAAGCAATCATCAAATGGAAAGGCTTGGTTGGTCTAGGTAGGGTTCTAGCAAGGATGGATAAAGGATAATTGGAGGTAGTGTGCCACACACAGGAGCATTCTATCCTAAGGGGGGTAAATGTGGCAAAGAGGTACTAGGCTAAGAGTAGTTAAATACTCCTATTGTGGTTCTAATGTACATATACATAGCCTAAGTTAGTTACTAATGATTATATTAGTTATGAATTCTCAAGCTAAATGAATTCACACATCTGGCACGGGTCGACCCCTTGCAACACTAGGACAACTCCCTCCAAGAGCATGTGCCGTAGCCAAACATGGAGGATTACAAAGGACGGATAGGGCCATCACCACCTACTCCCTACCTCTTCAATCTGTGGGTCTACAAGACATCCAACGCTACTTATCTTTCCTAGCACCATGCTAGCATATTAAGTAATTACCTTATGTGCCTGAGCACAAGCCATCCTAAGGCAATGAACTAAATCATCATTGAACCAATGTTAATTCATAGCATAAGCGATTCACATTAACATAATCATGTCATAGATTATTGTACTAAAGTGGGGGTTTGTAGTGTTTGTGATGATATAATAATAATAATGGTATAGCATAATCATAAATACTACTCCTACCACATACATGGAATCTACAATCAAACAAGAAAAGCATCATCCAAGTATATGAACAATAGACGACTAAAGATAACATCTTTATTAAGAGAAAAGTCACAAATACAAATGGGAATATGAGAGCCATACCTTTCCTAATTAGGAATTTAGAAGAGACTCCTTCTACTCCTCTCCTACGTGGACTATGGACTAGAGGCTCTCCTCTAAACAAACTCTACTCCTCTAAACCTATGGAGAACAGTGTATACAATGGATGAATACTCAAATGGTGTGTGAATTTAGGGTAGGGGGTCCTATTTATATGTGGAGAAGGGTCGGTTCCTGACACCAAAAGCACGCGAATCAGTCACCACTGACTTCTTCAAGCCGGGAGGAGCCAACTTGTGGAAGCTGACCGAGTTTGGCGCCAGGACCAGGTCGGCCGACTAGGAGGGTCGGCCGACCTGGTCTTTGCTCCATTTCTCGTGTGCTTTCTCCAGGTCACTGACATATAGGTCCCACCCCTTGATATGGGTGCTACACTGTTGGATGTCCTCGGATACTTCTGTTTGTGGGCCATTTGATCCATGTGGTGCCACATGTCATCGCTTGATTGGCTGGGGTGGTATTTTATACGATTGCCCCCCCCTCTTTTTCCTCATTTCTTGTAATAATTACATACATGCACTATTTCTCCAAGGACAAGTGGAAATAGGTTGAATAGAGATGTGATGTGTGCAATAAATAACAATTCCTTCACATAATGTAGTTATATTAACGGGTGAAATTGGTATATAACAGCTGTCAATAAACCCCCCCAAGGTTTCCTTTGCTCGTCCCGAGCAAAGTCAAGACTTTAGGTTCATGATCAGTAGTTGCTACAATGTTCTATTTTTCAAATGTATGATGTGCACAACAAAATACTCTACCTAGTATTGCAAAATTTGGCATGGTACTTCACCCATCTCAGGTTATTATGGGGCTTATGCCTTCTCCTATTCATGGGTGGTTGAAAGATACAACATTAAATGGAGCACACATGCCCTAGAAATCAAGTTCCACTCAAATTTTGGAGAGTTCAATTTAGATTTTAAGTATCTCAATTTGATTCTCTCGGTCTCTTCTTTTTGTGTAGTGGAAATATATCCTTACCAAGGCATTTTGCCTAAATTCATCCTACCTCTACATAAGGCTTGTATGTGGAGCTTGGTAGGGAATGTAGTAGGCATATTTGCAACTAATAATATTGCTAACTCAAAAGAGCAAGCCTTAGGTGAAATCAATTCAAAACAACTTGATTCAAGACTTGTGCATGTGTGATGAAATGGAGGTGGATGTAGATATTGAGATGACTCCTTTTTTAGTAGACTCTCTTATCTTGCAGAGATCATACATGTCTACTTTTCTTTATCTCTCTTTTTTTCCTCGTGCTTTTGAAGTTAAGCATGCATTTTCTTTTCTTTTTTTCTTTTTCTTGTAGCCATGTCTTCTACTCCCTTTTTATGCAAGAAATTTTGGAGAGGGTACTAAGCATTAATGGTATGGAGTTTCACTTTTTTATTGTGGAATGGTGGTATAATTGAATTTTGCTTACTTCTAGTGTAGAAGTATAGCATGTGCAAGTGAAGTCTTGAATTCAAAAAGTAACAAATGAAATCTCACATAGGTCTATACTAGTTTGACAAAGCTAAATGTGAAGACAAATAGCATATGCATAAGGTCCATCAATGTAATATATCATATGGCTTTGGTAGGTATTTCCAAACAAATGAGAGTAACTTAAATCTTTTTAGAATTTTCTCCAGAAATCCAAGTTTCACTTTGAAACTAGGAATAGCAGCCCTACCACTATATCATATCTCACAACAACTTAGAATGGATTAAGCTCTTGCTACCCACAATTTCTAAATCAAGGCAAAAATCAATTTTAGGCAATGAGAGCAATATGTTGGAGAGTAGTAAGTTATAAACTAGGGACTTAGGAAAATTAAAACAAAGCAACTATTCATCATTTCATCTATGTGAAATCCAAGTCATTCTTACTGCACGTCTTTTATTTTATTTGAAAAAATCTATACTACTCTACTTATTATGTATATATTTTATTTATATGCAAGGTGGATGATGGGTGAATGGAAAATAAATACGCAAAGGGGTTGATAAAATTTACCTCAAGTGGGGGTCCTCCCTCAAGCTTGTTCTTCACTCACCTCCATGATGAGGGTTGAACCTTTGATGACGGAAGTATGCCGTGAGATTGACTTTTTTGTTGTTGTAGCGTGGAGTTGAAGTTGGTGAATTGAGCGTTCATGTGTTGTTGTCAGTCTTGGGTACCTTGGACATGCCCTTGGAGAGTGTTGTAGATGTCACCCGTTCTTACTTCAAGCTTTTCCATATGTCTACGGAGATCTGTCATTAATTGGCTATAGTCACGATGACTTCTAGCCGAAGAGGAACGACATCTTCTCATGGATGTTGGAGGTAAGCTGCTAGAGCTTGAAGTGGATAGGGGTGGCTCCCATGTGGCACCCGACCATCCATGCCAAGATAGACCTTCGGTCTCATACGATGGAGGTTGAGTCCATCCGGGTGCATCACCTGTTGGATCCTCTTCATCTTCGTACTCATGGACTATAGAAGTTGTCGGGGGTATGTCCGCTCTCCTTGTATGGCTTCTAGTTCCCTGCCAGAGACATTACTTCTTCGGGCTTCCTCGATGGGAAGAAGATCAATGGTTAGCCTTCGACATTTGTACAAATGATAATCTAGGTTAGGTAACCAAATTTCATTAACAAAGTCGAGATAATAAAATAACAAAGAGCCATCTTGATCATGCTTAAGGGTATGTCCTTGCACTAAATAATCTTCATTAATCGATTCTCTTTAATTTTCAATATACTCAAATAAAGAATATTCTAGTGCTCATACCCTAGTAGAAGTACGAGTAGTCAGTGAAGTGCATTCAATTGGCCCTGTAGTTGGAATGTAATCTAACCATGTGTCATCATAGCAACAACTGGAGCAACTTTTATGTTTTTAATCATGGCAGATAAAATTTTCAGCTCATCTTCACACACTATTCTTATGTCTTCTCTAGGCAACATAGCCATAGTCACTCATCTATGCATGAAGCATAAAGTAGGGTTGTGTAAGTGGCTATTCCTAGGTGCACTACATCTGGCCTCACTAAAAGTGCATCTAGGCATCCCTGGTGGATTGTGGTTGATTAATGACAAACAAATGAGATCCTAACAAAATTGTCGAGATGAGAGCAGGTTTCAATTGATGAGAAAGAAATCACAAAAAAGTAGGAGAAGAAGGATCCAAAAGAAAAAGGGATCAAGATTTGAAAAGAGTAGATTTAACATGTTAGGAGTGTGTTGGATAAACACATCCCAATAGCTCAAGTGACAAGATCGCACTCACCGCACAAGGTTCAGGAATAACGGACTAGTCTGATATTGACCGGACTAGTCCAAAACCTTTCTGGAATGAAAACGGACAAGTCCTCCAGGTGCGGAGTTGTCCGCAGCTCTACAAGATTTGCACAAGACCGGACTAGTCCGATATTGACCGGACTAGTTTGAAAATTCTCTAGAACAAAAACGAACAAGTCCTCCAAGTGTGGACTTGTCCTCCTCATCACATTTTCACCACAGCGGACAAGTCCGATATTGACTGGACTTGTACGGAAACTCTCTGAGACAAAAATGGACTTTTCCGCACCATAACAGACTAGTTCGGTACCCTCAACACTTAGGGTTTTTTCACACACGCACACTGGACTAGTCCGCTGTCAAACAATGGTCTAGACCGCACTTCTCGAAACCTAAAGGTAACTTTTGGAAGCCCCCGTATAAAAAGAGGTGCACGAACATGTAACCCTAACTCTCGAAACCCCTGCGCCATCACACCCTACAAGAGCACAAAGACACCTCTCTCCACTCATTCTAAACCTAAAATTGATCAAATCTTTCAGGATTAGGGATTCGATAAAGGATTTTGTTCTTCACAATCTTGAGCTTTGGGTTTGATCACTTGCACACTCTCATTGATAATCGTACATCTTTTGAGTGTGTTTGGTGGTGTTCATTCGCTGTAATCTTTGGGGAGCCCTAAACTTGTGAGAAGCCCTTTGAACTAGGTATTTACCCTTTGTGTGGTTAGTTATTGAGAATCGGCCTTCATGGCGATTCAACGAGGGAAGGGTTAGTGAAGACCCGGTCCTTTGTGGACTCCTCAGTGGGGACGTAGATTCCTGTGTTGAATCAAACCTCTGAATAAAATCTTGTCTTGCGTGTTCTTGTGTAGGATCGAAAAGCACGTGAAAAGCTACCAGAGGGGGTGAATGGTTGATTACAACTTTTTCAGCGGAAGCAACAAAAACCCCTTGGCCGAAAATTGATTTGTTAAAGAAATCGTGTGTGCGAATAATATAAACGTGTTCAACTGTGACAAAAGTGTTATATATTATAGAGGATCAATTCATGAAGACACAACAACAGGAATCACTAAAATCCGTCGAGAAAAATTCAAGTTACGATCGAAAGATTGAACAAAGGTCAATCTGTTCTACCCGAGAAAAACTAGATCTGCAACACTGCAATGAAACTCATGTAGATCCAAAACCAAAAATCTAATGACCCTGAATTTTCATAGATGATATATAATCACGTTGTGAAGACAACCCAAAAATAATCACTTTGATTGGATCTGTAAAACTCGATTTACGATAAAACTACCAAAGCAACGTAGTGGTGTGCAAAAAATCGATGAGAAAGACTTGACGAAAACAAGTTAGACGAACAATGCACAAAAGCTACTTTAGACTATGAATTTTATTGATAAAAACTTAAAAGTAAAAGCCTCAAAGTCGCGCACCACGAGATATGGCCTCCCTTGCTTATATAACCAGCCCTTAGGCCAACCCAGTTCTAACTAGGACTCAAATCCTACTCAGATTCAACTGAAACTTTTCATAACTGCTCAAGACTTTTCCACACACGGATAGAAGCAACCTTAATACTTCCAAACACCTTAGGAACGTATCCCACATTCCTAAAACATCATAACTTCACGGCCCACATGAAATCCTATCATAACCAACTCAAATCTTTCCATATTAGAGTCAAACCCGAATCAGCCGCAGCCTGAGTCCATAACCTAGTCGGTCGGACTTTTACGACAAATTTTTACGTCCACATCTCTTCATCACACCTCGAAACCATGTAGCCACATCAATGCACTCATTCCACACATGCAAACAGCTTCCAACGACGTCCACGATACCTTCATATGCATTGTTCTTGATTCAAACAAGTTGCACGACCTTCCGATCAACAGAACCATAATTCCTCCCGAACTTGGTTGTTGAACCTCATCTTCTCCCTAAGACTAGTTCAATGGATCCTATCACCAGCCTTGTCTTGAACTCAAGCAACATCTGCCCATGAACAAACAACCAATACTTCCAAGCACAAGTCCTCGATGTGACTCATGTTAGTCCGATAACAACAACACCTTACGTGAGCACCTCACATAAGCATGTTGCAAACCGTAGCAAAAAGATATCAACCATAACCACCAAAACACACCAAAAACATAGTAAAAAATACTTAGCAAACTTTTCATAGATGTAAAGCAAGTTCGAATCATTTCAAAGTTAATGCAGAACCATTGCAATCTAGCACCAGACCTTGCCAAAAATAACTGGACCTTGAGTCAGAGCTTACCAAAGATAGCAGGACATAGCACCGGAGCTTACCAAAGCTAATCGGACTTTGCACCGAACATAGAAAAAACATGTCGTACCTCGCCACAGCAAGTCGGACCTAGCCAAAACATGTTGGACCTAGCCAACACAAGTCGGACCTAATCAAAACAAGTTTGTACTCGACAAAGTAAGTCAGACCTTACGTCAGACCATGCGGAGCTACCCAAAATAAGTCGGACATATTGTCAGACCTTGCAGCAGCTCGGGCCTAGAGTTGGACCTTGTCGAAAAAGGTGTTTTCGAAGTATTCAAAACTTTCATCGTTATAGCCAATGTATTCAGCACACATAGGTCTCACATCTTGTTCTACCTTTTGATCACATTTTAGGGTTTGCGAATTCTTGTTTATTTTTCATCGAAACATTGTATTAAACTTGATAGTTGTAATCTCTTACTTCATTGTTGTAATATACTTAAGTTGGCAATTGCTTTCCGCTGCACAGAATACTAGAAGAAGAATTAAAGATTTACTTTGACCATTAAGTGCGCATATACCGGACTAGACCGCACCATAACGGACTAGTCTGGCCTCCCTGTATTTGATCTATCCGCTAAGTGTTTTAGGGATTAGTAAAAATTCTAAAAGCCTATTCACCCCCCCCCCCCCTCAAGGCTACATTCAATTGGTATCAGATCCATACTCTTCAAAAGATAATAACCGCTTAAAGAGACGATGTCGTAAATCAAGGGTGAAAACAAGGGCCTCAACCATGAAAAAGGTAATGATGAAGGAATCCAAAAACTAGAGAAACTCCTCAATGTCATTCAAGAATGTGAGGATGATGATGAGGAAATGCTTCAACTCAAGGCACTTATGTGAAAGAAGGCACTCTCCCCCAAAGTGAACAAGATTGAAGAAAAGAAGCAAAAAGGGAGTAGTCACACATACTACTCCTGATATCCTTTTAACTATGAGCGCATAAGTTCTAATAATCATTACTTGTCGATCCCTTTAGCCAAATCACCATACTTTGATGGAAATGTTTATTCAATGTGGAGATAGAAAATGAAAATGCACCTCATAGCTTTTAACCCAAGTCTTTTGCATATAGTGTGTACAGAGCTAGATATTCCCGATGATGATGAAGAGCTAACTCCGGGTCAAGAGCAAGCTATTCATCGAAATGCTCAAGCAGTAGATTTAATAACCTCATCATTGATTCGAGACGAGTTCATTAAAGTGGATGGACTCGAAGTTTCCAGGGAAACTTGGGACACTCTCAAACCCACACATGAAGGTGATCGTCATGTATGTGAAGCTAAAATTGAGATGATTGAAAGTGAATTGGGAAGGTTTGCTATTGAAGAAGGTGAATCACCCCAAGAGATGTACAATCGACTGAAATCTCTCATCAACAAAGTCTGAGCCTATGGTAGCAAGAAGCGAACGGATCATGAAGTGGTCAAATTGATTCTTAGAGCATTTATGCCTCCAAACTTGACACTCTGCTACATGATTAAAGAAAGTCCCAGGTTTCACAAAATGACACCAGACCAAATTCTTGGCGAAATCATTAACATCAAAATGATGGAGAAGGAAGCAAAGCATGTCAAAGAACTTGCTGACCGTACCTCGACAAAGAAGAGAGGATTTCCTCTAAAGTCGACATGCAAGCCCGCATCAAAAGAAACTCGAGAAGCTCCTAAGGAAGATGATGGTGATGATGAAAGCACTGATGTCGATGATGAAGACATGATATTGCGCATCAAAAACTTCAAGAACATGATGAGAAGAAGAAAAGGTGGCAGTTCAAGTGAAGGAGGACATAAGGACAGGCAAATATCCAAGATGAGACGCGCATGCTACAATAGTGGAGAATATGATCATTTCATAGTGGATTGCCCACAAGAAGACAATAAGAGGAAGAGTAAAGACAACAAGCCTCAACAAAAGAAAATATTCAAGAAAAAGAAGCAATATAGCCAAGATCATCTAGGGAAGGAGTGGGACTCTAATGATGAGTCATCATCTGAAGAAGAAGAGGAGATGGACACTATAGCTATCAAGAAGCCTACCATGAAGTCCACTTTCTTCCGAACCATGGGAGCATGGAAGGACACCAACGAAACATGACTAATGGCCAAGGAAGGAAATAGAAAGGTTAAAACTAAATCTTCCTCCTCGCATTCCTTTACTAGTGATATTGATAATTCTAGTGATGATGAAGACATGCTTAGAGGTTTAGATAAAATTACTATAGCTAAAATAAAAATTCTAATGGATGAGATTGTTGATAAGGAGGAGCTAGTCAATCGCTAAGAAGATATGATCATTCTCCAAAAGGAGAAATATCTTGAGATTGAAAAGCTTCTTGAGCTTGTAAAGGAGCGAAGTAAATCACTTGAACTTGAGTTAGCTTCAAGCAAGGAGACTTGTTTGAAGTTAAAAGACTCAAACATCTCTATCAATGATGAACTTGCTAACTTAACCAAAGTTAACAAGATCCTTGAGATGCAAGTTGAGTCACTCAAGCAAAGTGGTTCTTGATCCTCTTTAAGCCCACCTTCTCAACATATTGAATCTAAAACTGTCATAACTTGTACATGTGCTAAATGTGACACTAACTTGAAAAAAAAAAGTCAAACTTGACAAAAGACAAGCATCCCTCCCAAGGTGGCATGTTTGACAAGGAGAAAGTCAAGTATGCACGCAGTGCATACATAGTCACAAGACCTCCTAATGTTGAACATGGCATTGGGTATTCTCATGGTGAAAGGCAAAAAGATAGAAGCCACAAGAATGAAAAGGATCGAATTGTTTTTGTCAAGGGAAACTCTACCCATGTTGAAAAACATAATAATGTTGATAAATTTAACATTGTGATCTCATATGAACAACAAATCTTGTTTATAACTCTTGATGCTTCATATGTTCTTATGAAAAATAGTTTAGGAAACGTTCATGTTAAATATGTTGGGACGCGCCATGAGAACACCAAGTCTCGCGTGTGCGTCCCCAAGTCACTTGTCACTAACCTCAAAAGGCCCAAGCAATCTTGGGTACCTAAGACCAAAGCATAATTTCTTTTTGTAGGCATATGCATCTGGTGGAGTAAAATGGGTGCTAGATGGTGGATGCACAAATCACATGACCAGAGAAAGAAAAATGTTTGTGGTGTACGAACAAAATGAAGACTCAAGCGAAGGCATCTATTTTGGTGATAATAGTGAAGGAGGGGTTCTAGGTACCGATAAAATAGCAATCTCATCACAACATACACTTTCTCATAGTACGTGTTAATTCCTTAGATTATAACCTCTTGTTCATATCTCAACTATTTGACAAAGGTTATACTTGCTTATTCACTAATGAGGGTGTGACCGTCTCCAGAAGGGGTGATAACTCTATTACATTCAAGGGTGTGTTAAAAGGGAAAACATTATTTAGTTGATTTCAACAAAGATAAAGCCGAACTTATAATCAAGGCACGACTTAAGACCAAAGGTTACTCAAAAGTCGAAGGTTTGGATTTCGATGAGACTTTTACTCCCGTAGCTACACTTGAATCAATTCGTATATTACTTGCATATGCTACTCACCATGTTTTCAAGCTGTATCAAATGGATGTCAAAAGCGCCTTCCTCAACGGAACGATCAAGGAGGAGGTGTACATGGAGCAGCCCCCTGGGTTTGAAAATCAAGAGTACCCCGACCATGTATTCAAACTGTGTAAGGTTCTCTATGGCCTCATACAAGTTCCTAGAGCTTGATATGAGTGCCTTAGAGATTTTCTAGTTGAAAATGGCTTCAAAATTGGTAAAGTTGATTACACCTTGTTCACCAATCACTTTGATGATGATCTATTCATTTGTCAAATCCATGTTGATGGTATCATATTTGGTTCGACTAATAAAAGTTTTAGTCAAGAGTTTAGTAAAATCATGACAGATAGATTCGAGATGTCCATGATGGGAGAGTTGAGATACTTTTTGGGATTCCAAGTGAAACAACTAAAGGAAGGAACATTCATAAGCCAAACAAAGTACACCCAGGACATTCTCACGAAATTTGGCATGGACAAAGCAAAGCCCATAAATACTTCCATGGCGAAAAACGGACACTTAGACCTTAATGAAGATGGACCTAACATGGATCAAAAGGTATACCGCTCCATGATTGGCTCTCTACTCTACTTATGTGTGTCTAGGCCTGATATCATGTTGAGTGTATGTATGTGTGCAAGATTTCAAGCCAATCCTAAGGAATGTCATTTGACAACCGTAAAAAGTATCTTGCGATATTTAGTTCATACGCCCAACCTAGGCCTTTTGTATCCTAAAGTTTCAAAATTCAATCTCATTGGATACTTCGATGCAGATTATGTTGGATGCAAGGTGGATAGAAAAAGTACCTTCAGAACTTGCCAATTCTTGGGCAGGTCCGTAGTTTCTTGGTCTTCCAAGAAACAAAACTCCATTGCCTTGTCCACAGTCGAAGCGGAGTATGTTGCAGCCTGGAGTTCTTTTGAACTACTCCTTTGGATGTGACAAACTAAGGGACTAGGGTTACAATACGAACCGTTGTGATGCCCGGTTCCAAAAATAATCCAAGCTAACGCATATGTGTGCCCGGGATGTTCATCACACATACATGAGTGCAATCACAAAAGAGTATACAGAAAATTTCCACAGAACAACATTAATTATCAAATTTTATTACACAAACCAGATTATCCTCGAATACAAGCTCTAGTGAATATTTATGAGAAGTTTGACTAATGCAGCGGAAATAAACTAATTAAGCAAACTAAACAGCTAGGCAGCATAAGCAATAGGGTATAGCGCATCTCCAATAACACCACAGGCAAAGCTGACGGTAGACATGGCCTAGAACTCCGCATTACTGCCATTAAACTCCCAATCCTGACCTGCAACTGTTGGGGGGATTGCAAGAGTGAGTACATGTGGTACTCAGCAAGTGTGGAAAGTATGACATGTGGGTGATTCAAATGACGACGATAATAATGGCAAAGTGCTGAAAAGTGCATTAAAACATTTGAAAAGCAATATATTATATATATGTGAAGTAAACCCATCATAATCATAAGTAATACCATAATACCAATCTCCATTCGCTAACATCATCAATAATTCCAGATTTCACCATTTGCCAATAACCATATTCAATACCAGAAATAAATCCATAACCATCCATAACCATTAACAAACCATAACCATCCCAAATTCCAATTTCCCTCTAATCATGGAAGTTGTCCAGGTGCTCATAACTGGGAGCATGGCTATCATGATAGTTTTAGACACACTCTGCAGAGTTTGTACCACTTTACCCACGTGTTTGTGATTTAATCATCTTTCGATGACTAGAACCTCTATTATGCCATCTCACACTTCCATCGGTGTGTGGCCAAGAGATCACAAAATAGCCTTTACAAAGGGATTACTAGCCTACTTAGACCCCACTGAGGTTTCACCAGTGGCGATGTCTCCTACTGAGCACATCTTCAAGCAAGGGCCCCCTCTTGAGCCATTCGGATCCCAGGGTAATCCCACCAATCATCATCAAACCCAATCCGACTACCCCTTCCCCGAGCATCCACAACGGTCCAAACAGTACTAGCAAAGCCCTAATTAATCAGCTACACCGCACCCATACTTGGCCTCGTGGTGGCACTGTAGTCCTGACTTATTCTCGCATGAACCGGACCTTAGATCTAAAGCAAGCAAACCACCATACATCCAACCCATCCACATACCAGGCTTGCTTAGATCACCCATTACCATAACATATTGACCAGTTCACATTAATTAAAATATCATTAATGCTTAATTAAATGTCTAGTGTTGTTTTCCCATCCCAATTAATTAAGCGAAGCAAAAAGGTAAAAAGGCCATCCCGACTCTCTACCACAATTCCAGGCGACAAGGGTGGGTAAACAATTCTAGTAAACTTCCTATCATAGGATTCCCATCAATTTGACACAAGCATGCAGTTTTGCAAACAAAACATTTATTTTAAAACAGAATCAATATGCTTCAAGGACACTTGCCTTGCTCTTGCTGTTGATTAGGATCAAAGCCTTCAAACTCATGGTGCTGTAGATCCTCCGCGGCACTTTCTAGTGCAAATCCGTCTAATCCACACAATAAACATACAAGACAAGAAACACAATCAAAGAGTGCACAAATATTACTCAATATGACATGACATGCATGATTAATGCAAATGCAAGGTAGAACTTGTTACTAGATTGCTTTTAATGATAACTAACTAGTTCTAATAGCTTTTAACAAGTTTATACAAGTTTGGATTCGATTAGATCAAGTTTTAGAATTAATTCAACACAATTTAACCAGAAAGATCGGACTAGTCCGCTAGAGACCGGACAAGTCCGCCCTCTGCGAGATCAGAAGATTAGGGTTTTCTAGATCGACGTAAATTCGGAGATTAGGGGTTGAATTCTCGTAAGGAAAAGAGAATAGAAGGTATACCAGGTGTTTAGAACTCCAATGAATCAAGAAACTTGGAGGTAACACTTGGATCTTGGTGATCAAGGGTTGGTGATGAACTTGGAGATGAATTGGTGGTGAAGGACGAAACTTGGTGGAGATCTTGACCCTCTTTCGTTTCCTCCTCTTCTTCTTCTTGCTTGGGATCTTCTCCTCCCTCCTTGATGGTGGCTCCCCACAAACTAGTGTTTGGGTGGGGGGAAAGTGGCAAATAGATGTCAATACAAGGGGTGGGGCTTTTTATATAGAGGTGGAGGCTTTGGTTAGATGGATTTCGAGTTTTGGGATGAGTAGAGGCCGGTATAGAGTCCCACACGGGCTCTAAAAGAGTTAGGCACGACGACCCTAGGCCCACTTAACGTGAAACCCAAGAAACAAGTCGTAAAACAATAGATCAACCCGGAGTCGCGAAATATCGGACAAGTCCAGAAAGGACCGGACTAGACCGAAGTCGTCTAGAGAGGAAATCAGACAAGTCTGGCCAAACATCGGACAAGTCCGACTTTAAACAGAGAGGAAAACGGACAAGTCCGCTTGAACACCGGACTAGTCCGAAAAAGTCCAAGGACTTAGCAATTTTTCATAGATTCTTGGAATATCGGACTAGTCCGCCCAAAATCGGACTAGTCCGCAGCAAAAATGAACAAGTCCGTTTTTAGTCAGAGAGAAATCGGACTAGTCCTCAGCAAAATCGGACTAGTCCGCACTTTCCTGCATTTTAAGTGTGGTTTTGTTCCAAATCAATTTTTAAATGCTCCGAATCAATTTTAAACTCGTTCCTCTTTATGCGGGTTAATGTTAAATATGTATATGAGTGTATGCAGGGCATGATGCATGAAAATGAGGGTGTTACAATTCTACCCCCCTTAAAATGAATCTCGACCTCGAGATTCGATGCGGAAGAGAAAAGATAGGGAAATTCCTTCTTGATATCATCCTCCAATTCCCACGTTGCTTCTTTTTCTGTGTGGTGCTTCCATTGAACTTTACACCATCTAATAACCTTGTTCCTTTTGACCCTCTCCTTAGTTTCCAAGATTTTGACCGGTTGTTCGGCATAAGCCAAATCTTCCCCTAGTATTGGCAGTTGTTCTTCCGGTACTCTCAAACACTTCTTGAGCTGGGAAACATGAAAGACATCATGTACATTCGAAAGATGAGCTGGCATCTCCAACTTATATGCTACTTCTCCTCTTTTGTCCAAAATCTTGAATGGTCCAATATAACGAGGTGCGAGCTTGCCTCTTATGTTAAACCTCTTATGACCTCTCATTGGCGACACCTTGAGGTAAACAAAATCTCCCACTTCAAAGGCTAATTTCCTTCTCCTATTGTCCGCATAGCCTTTTTGTCTTGATTGGGCAGCCCTCAAGTTTTCACGAATTATTTGGACTTGCTTTTCAGCTTCTTGCAACACATCCGGACCAAATACTTGAGTTTCTCCTGCCTCATTCCAGAACAAAGGTGTCCTACACTTCCTCCCATAAAGCGCTTCATATGGTGACATCTTCAAACTTGCTTGGTAACCATTGTTGTATGAAAATTCCGCGTATGGCAAGCTTTTGTCCCAACTCTTCCCATGCTTTAAAGCACAAGCTCTTAACATGTCCTCCAAAATATGATTGGTCCTCTCGGTTTGTCCATTCGTTTGAGGATGATATGCTGAACTAAAATTCAACCTCGTTCCCAAAGCTTCATGCAATTTTTGCCAAAATCTGGAAGTGAATTGAGAACCTCTATCCGAGACTATCTTCTTAGGGACTCCATGTCGACACACAATATGCTCCATGTATATTTCGGCCAATTGTGCAGCGGTATATTTGGTCTTCACAGGGACAAAATGAGCCGACTTGGTTAAGCGATCCACAATTACCCAAATTAAGTCATACCCGGACTGAGTACGTGGTAACCCAACTATGAAGTCCATACCAATTTCTTCCCACTTCCACTCCGGAATCTCTACTGGTTGTAATAGTCCAGCTGGCCTTTGATGTTCCGCATTGACTCGTTGACACACATCACACAATGCTACGTATTCATCTATGTCCTTTTTCATGCTATACCACCAATATCAAGTCTTCAAGTCTTTGTACATCTTGGTACAACCAGGGTGAATTGAGTAAGGCGAGTCATGTGCCTCCTTTAATATTGTCTCCCGAATATGCTTTACATTAGGCACAACGATCATCTTTCCCAGCCATAAGGTACCATGTTCATCCTCGTCAAATCTGAATTTTCTCCCTTCCTCCATCCTTTCCTTGATTTCCTTGATCTCCTCATCTACGGTTTGTGCCTCTCAAATTTCTTCCTCCAAGGTTGGGTTTAACTCCATCACCTCCATCTCGTTTACAAACCTGAGGTTCAACCGTTCAAACTCCTTACATAACTCGAATGGTAACTCTCGAACCGTGAGTTGATGACTTACTCCTTTTCTACTCAAAGAATCGGCCACTACATTGGCTTTTCCCGGATGATAGTTGATCCCCAAATCATAATCTTTGATGAGCTCCAACCATCTTCGTTGCCTCAAGTTCAGATCCGTTTGTGTGAAAATATACTTCAAACTCTTATGATCCGTTTAAATTTCACACCTATGTCCAAGAATATAGTGCCTCCAAATCTTCAATGCGTGTACCACGACCGCGAGTTCCAAATCGTGCGTGGGGTAATTCTGCTCATGTTTCTTCAATTGTCTTGATGCATAGGCGACCACTTGACCTTCTTGCATCAATACACATCCAAGTCCTTGTCCCGATGCGTCGCAATAAATGTCAAAACACTTGCTTACATCCGGCAATACCAAAACTGGGGTTGTTGTCAACCTCTTCTTTAACTCCTCAAAACTGTTTTGACAAGCTTCAGTCCATCGGAAAGCCTTGCCATTCATTAGCAACTCCGTCATAGGCTTGGCTATCTTGGAGAAGTCCTTGATAAACTGACAGTAATATCCGGCCATCCCAAGAAAATTTATTATTTCCTTGACATTTTGCGGCGGTTCCCACTTCAACACGTCTCTCACTTTTCCGGGGTCAACCGACACTCCTTCTCCTGAGATGATGTGACCCAAAAACGACACCTCTCTCAACCAAAACTGACACTTGTTGAACTTGGCATAAAATTGATGCTCCCTCAATTTCTGCAATGTAAGCCTCAGGTGTTCCTCATGTTCTTTCTCATCCTTCGAGTAGATCATAATGTCATCAATAAACACCACAACGAACTTATCAAAGTACTCCATGAAAACTTTATTCATGAGGTACATAAAGTAGGCAGGCGCATTTGTCAATCCAAATGACATCACGGTGTACTCATAAGATCCATACCGTGTCCTAAAAGCTGTCTTGGGTATGTCCGATGGTCTAATCTTCATTTGAAAGTATCCCGACCTCAAATCAATCTTAGAGAAGACAAAAGCACCCTTCAACTGATCAAACAAGTCTTCTATGCGTGGCAAGGTGTACTTTTTCTTGATTGTTACCTCGTTGAGAGCTTGGTAGTCCACGCACATCCTTTGGGATCCATCCTTCTTGTCCACGAACAGCACGGGTGCTCCCCAAGGTGAAGAGCTAGGGCGAATAAAACCCTTCTCTAATTGCTCTTGAATTTGCTTCTTGAGCTCCGCTAATTCCATAGGAGGCATCCTATACGGCCTCTTAGTTATAGGTGCAGTTCCAGGTATTAAATCAATAACAAACTCAATGTCTCGATCGGGTGGCATACCTGGTAACTCGTCCAGAAAAACATCCAAAAATTCACAAACCACCGGAATCTCTTCAATGGCGGCACCGTCCATATGATTCAGCTCCAATTGCTTCGGTGCGGTTTGAGATGCTTCAAATTCTATGGTGATCCCTTCTTCATTGGTCAACTTCACCGTCTTCATGGCACACTCAATAACTCCATTGTGCTTCCTCAACCAGTCCATACCAAGTATAATGTCCAATCCTTGAGAGTCCAAAACAATGAGGTCGGCGGAGAAGTCTACCCCCCCATATTCTAAGGCTTACTTTTGGACATACTATATTTGTCCTCATCTCTCCTCCAGGAGACTTAACCAATAGAGTAAACTTCATATGAGAGATAGGCAAACTATACTTGGCAACATACTTTGATGCAATGAATGAATGCGATGCTCCAGAATCAAATAACATAGTCGTGGGGTTGGAGTTGGCGAGAAACATAACAATGACCACGTCATCCGCTTGTTGAGAATCCTCCGTAGAGACATGGTTCACGTTGCCACGAGCAAAATTCTGCTGTCCACAGCTTCCTTGTGGTTGTCCTCCATTGGGTCTTGGGTTTTGCCTCGGTGCATTACTTCCTTGACCAAGGCCTGACTTAGGACATTGATGCACAAAGTGTCCAGCTTCTGCACAAGTATAGCACTTCTTAACTCCACCAGAAGTATTGGGACGAGCTTGGTTTTGAACATTTGCACCAGGAAAATTAGCACGAGGTGCATAAGGCATTGGAGGCCTAGGTGCTTGCATGAGAGGGCGCTGCTGCACAAACTGAGTTGGGCGTGGTGCATAACTAGTGCGTTGAGCAGGAATAGAGGAGCTGTAATAGGGTGCATTGGGTGGTGCAAGGCGAGGGCGCACATTACTTCCTTGTTGTTGTACTTGATATGGCGCCTTCCTCTTGATTTCTTGCTCCATCTCACGGATCTTGTTCTCAACCACAATCGCTTTGTCCACAAGCTTCTAAAAATTTGCATAGTCACAATTGAGTAGTTGCACTTGGATTTCATTGTTCAAGCCCCTCATGAACAAATATTACTTCCGGCTGTCCCGACTAACATCCTCAGCCGCATACCTTTAGAGTTGAGTGAATTTATTGAGATATTCACTCGCGCTTGATCTCCCTTGCCTTAAGTTCTCAAATTCTTGCCTCTTCAAGATCATAACACCCTCGGGCACATAATGATAACAAAAGTTATCCTTGAATTCGGCCCAAGTAATTCTCTCTTGGTTCTCATGAGCATTGCAATAAGCATCCCACCAATCTGTAGCTGGTCCAACTAGTTGATGAGAAGCAAACAAGACCTTCTCCCGGTCACTGCATTGGACAATAGCTAGCTTCTTCTCCACGGACTTGAGCCAATCGTCCGCATCCATAGGGTCGGCAGCTTGAGCAAAGGTCAGTGGCCTAGTCCTCATAAACTCTCCCAATCGGTTATGAGGAGGCGGGGGTGGCGGTGGAGGCATGTGGGGCTGAGTGTTGATGTTGCCAGCCTGCAGCTGTCCCATAGTTTGTATCATGGTCTGCATGAGCTGGTTTTGCATAGCCAAAAGCTGCTCAATGTTGATAGCTCCATGATCAGGTCCTTGCCCATTGTTGTTCCGAGGTACTCCATTGTTCTCCTCCTCATCATTGTCATCCCTCTGGTTGCGAGTCCTCACTATCTGAAGAGAAGCAATAGCTAAGAATTAGAAAGTGTCCCAAACTATATGCATCAAGGGATATGAAACTAAACAGCTAGCTACACTAGCCTAGGTGGACATGGCAATGCTAGAGCATCCCAAAATCCTCTATTAAGCACCCAAGCAAACAATATATATAGCAAACAGGACACCAACCAAAACACATCGATTCCTGAGTGCCCCTATGTGCTCTAAAGTGTCCATTCTATCTAGGCTGCATCCTACGATCAACCTGTGGCTCTGATACCAATATGTGATGCTCGGTTCCGAAAAATGAACCAAGCTAACGCATATGTGTGCCCAGGATGTTCATCACACATACACGAGTGGAATCACAAAAGAGTATACAGAAAATTTCCACAGAACAAGATTAATTATCAAATTTTATTACACAAACCAGATTATCCTCGAATACAAGCTCTAGTGAATATTTATGACAAGTTCAACTAATGAAGCGGAAATAAACTAATTAAGCAAACTAAACAGCTAGGCAGCATAAGCAATAGGGTATAGCGCAACTCCAATAACACCATAGGCAAAGCTGACGGTAGACACGGCCTAGAACTCCGCATTATCGCCATTAAACTCCCAATCCTGACCTACAACTGTTGGGGGGGATTGCAAGAGTGAGTACATGTCGTACTCAGCAAGTGAGGAAAGTATGACATATGGCTGATTCAAATGACGATGATAATAATGGCAAAGTGCTGAAAAGTACATTAAAACATTTCAAAAGAAATATATTATATATATGTGAAGTAAACCCATCATAATCATAAGTAATACCATAATACCAATCTGAATTTGCTACCATCATCAATAATTCCACATTTCACCATTTGCCAATAACCATATTCAATACCATAAAAAATCCATAACCATCCATAACCATTAACAAACTATAAACATCCCAAATTCCAATTTCCCTCTAATCATGGAAGTTGTCCAGGTGCTCATAACCGGGAGCACGACTATCATGATAGTTTTAGACACACTCTGCAGAGTTTGTACCACTTTACCCACGTGTTTGTGATTTCATCACCTTTCGATGACTAGAACCCCTATTATGCCGTCTCATACTTCCATCGGTGTGTGGCCAAGAGATCACAAAATAGCCTTTACAAAGGGATTACTAGCCTATTTAGACCCCACTGAGGTTTCACTGGTGGCGATGTCTCCTACAGAGCACATCTTCAACCAAGGGCCCCCTCTTGAGCCGTTCGAATCCCAGGGTAGTCCCACCAATCATCATCAAACCCAATCTGACTACCCCTTCCCCAAGCATCCACAACGGTCCAAACAGCTCTAGCAAAGCCCTAATTAATCAGCTACGCCGCACCCATACTTGGCCTCGTGGTGGCACTGTAGTCCTGACTTATTCTCACATGAACCGGTCCTTAGATCTAAAGCAAGCAAACCACCATAATATCCAACCCATCCACATACCAGGCTTGCTTAGATCACCCATTACCATATCATATTGACCAGTTCACATTAATTAAAATATCATTAATGCTTAATTAAATGTGTAGTGTTGTTTTCCCATCCCAATTAATTAAGCAAAGCAAAAAGGTAAAAAGCCCATCCCGACTCTCTACCACAATTCCATGCGACAAGGGTGGGTAAACAATTCTAGTAAACTTCCTATCATAGGATTCCCAAAATTTGACACAAGCATGCAGTTTTGCAAACAAAATAATTATTTTAAAACAGAATCAATATGCTTCAAGGACACTTGCCTTGCTCTTGCTGTTGATTAGGATCAAAGCCTTCAAACTCTTGGTGCTGTAGATCCTCCGCGGAACTTTCTAGCGCAAATACGTCTAATCCACACAAAAAACATACAAGACAAGAAACACAATCAAAGAAACACAATATTTGTTGTCCAATCTCGGAGTTGAAGATTTGGACGATTTCTTCTGTTTTGACATGCCAAACTCATTTGTCTATCATTTGGACATGTGGGCCACATGGTGGCCCTAGCCTCTCCTCGTTGTATTGATATAGACATGTTGTTGTAGCGACGGGTTCTCCCTCTTGAATGTATTCCTTCATGAGCATGGTGAGGCTTTGTCCTTCTTAGGGGTGTCATTCTGACCATATTGATATTCCATTGAATCAACCCATACCTTGATCATGGATCAAAGGCTTCCTTGGGCATGATGACATGTGGACTCCACAATCAAACAAGAAACGTTCCATGCGCAATGTCACTAGCCCTAGGTTGAATGGGTTTGGTCGAAGTGTGGGAATCCCAACAAGTGATGTGGGATATCTTGGACATTGAATGCTCCTCACGTTCTTGTCCTTGGCCAAGATCTTCATGTGAATGTTGTCTTGATTTCTGCTTGGCCAAGATACTTCAAGGTAGGCTAGTTGGACATAAATCCCTTGGAAACCCATAGCCTCCCTGAATACAAGGGTGATGTTAATTCCACCCTTCACCTCCTTGTGAACGGTAGCCATTGGAGTTGTTGTTTGAAAAAGGTCCTCATGGGTCTTAGGGAAATAATTCCCACGCGTCCCATGATGACATGGATTTTGACAAATCATGTGAATATCAACAACTTGGATTATCCAAACAAATCTCCAACGACATGGATATTCACGACACTTCAATGGGAGGTGTAGTTCCATAACTAGCATATCCACCTTGTGAAGTGGTGTGCATGACATGCTATGGGAACTCGAGCATTCTTCAATCCACCCCTTGTGTGGAGACCTTCTTCTTATCCATGATGAATGAGAATAGGACTCCTTCAGCTCCAGCATGAATGTGGTCATGGATTGGTGGAGCCAAACCATGACACGAGTGTTGGATGAAGAGCCAACTATCCACCCCATGGTGGAGGCAAACCAAGAAGAACTTCTTGGAGCCTTCCTCAAGATTGGGTATGGATGACTTTGGCTCCTACTGAAAGCTGAAATTCTCCCGCAAAAGGCAATGGTGTTGCCTAGCGGACATTTGTTGAGGTACGCCTTGAATCGTCTTGCAGTTTAGCACTTGCGTCCCCGTTGGCCATCCCATACAATGGGTTGGCCAACACTACCCTATTTTCACACAAAGCAGAAAACAAACAAGGGTAATCTTGTCTAATAACTATTAGTACCTATAGCTTATTCACAAGTGATAGCTATCCTTCACTTCCTTTGCCTTCCCCGACAACGGCGCCAGAAATGCTTGTTGACGGCTCCTAAGATATACTAAAAAATCATCCCCGGCAACAGCGCTAGAAATGCTTGTTGGTATTTCTGAACACCACAGATCATCTCCGGTAAAGAGATAAGATCTGCAAGCGCACGGATGATACCGTTGTAGCATTTCACACATGAGTATTCCTAAGGGTATCGTATTTATCCCAAAGGAAGGCAATGGAGTAAAGTATATATTACTCTTATGGTCAAGCTATGGGATACTAATCAATTATCCGGACAGGGTTGATAATAGGGGTAGTGTGACACACACCTAGGCAATCTATTCTAAAGGGTAAATGGGTCCTACAGGGAGATTGGATTAAGAGTTAGAGAGTTGCTCCTACAATGCTCCTAATACATATACATAGCCTAAGGTAGATACTAATGGTCATGTCAATGATGAATTCCTATGCAATGCTATTCAACACATCAGGCACGGGCTTACCCCTAGCAATACTAGGGCGACTCCCGCCAAGAGCCTGTGGCGTAGCCGAACATGGAGGAGTACAAAGGACAGATAGGGCTGACACCACCTACTGCCTACCTCTTCAATCCGTGGGTAAGGGACATCCAACGCTACTTAAATACCCTAGCACTGTGGGGACCGGAGTCCACACATCCGAGGATCTCATTGGGTGGTGTCGTGCGATGCGACACCCAACAGTTATACAAGAATAGAACCTAAATAAGTACAAGACAGAGTCTTTTATTTTTCATACAGCGGAAGTTTTCACAATACTAACGGATGTAAAGAAATATATACATTTCATAGCTACGCTCTCAGCACTAGCTATGCAAAAAGCAAAGTTATCCATGCCGGGGATACTTTGCACTAGCAACACTCATTTAGGGCGGCGTGCAGGGTTCCCACTTGGCTGTACACCCTGGAGGGGGTGCAGCCTCATCGTCAAACCCTTCATCAACAGAAAAACCTGCAAAAACTCGTTAACTGCAAACATGAGCATAAGGCTCAACAAGTCTTAACCGTCTCACTAGACATATGCAAGGGGACACTAAACATAGGTAAGGAATAGCATAAATGGACCCGCCTACAAGTGGGTCCTTATAATCAGGTTTTAGGTAGCAAAATTACATTCTCCAAGCACGGCACATCATGGGTTCCACAATCAAACAAGAAACGCTTTACCGATGATATGACATGCTCAGAGCACATAATGCTATTACAGCTAAAGTATGGGGAAATTGTAAACCTTTAATTATACTATCTCTAAGTCATACAAGGTTGCAAAGTAATTATAATTCAATACAATATGACTTCCTGGCTTCTTTAGTATTTACTACGTCACCGCTCAGTGAACAAGTGGTACTCTATTACTGCGAGGGACAGTGATTGCAATCAGGACACACCCGGACAACACGACACATACGCACTTTCGGAAATGCCAGCGAGCACTTCGCGCAGTACCTACGTAGCACTTCAGTACTAGTCGTATATGGCAACCTTTTGCGAGACACTCAAATGCCGAACCGGTCGATCCGTCACGGGCAGGAGGTCCCTGCGTGGGGCGTACTCTGACGTGCCCACCAGCGGATTTACACCTTGCTACCCTCAACCCACACCTATAAAACGGAACGGTACGCCTCGACACCCAAGTGACCAAGCTACGTCAGTTTATTGGATCCCATATGTCCATTATGTTGCCGGTACAATTCAAGCTTGTCCGAAGGGGCCGCACACGAAGCGGGCCTTAATCGACACAGGCAGGGCTATGCGACCGAGACTCACTTCTCGCCGCTTCCTAACCATTCTCTGCCCGGTCTCAATTTCATTATATTAAGCCATTTTCTATCTAACCAATCCTGTGAGATACATCTCTCGCGAGTAGATTCCAACTACTCGACTTCTACCGGATTTCCTATGCATTAGCAAAGCAGTTACTATAGGTCAAACTGTAACTCGTTCCAACCAATCCATGGGATTTTTGGTCATGCAAGTGGAGTATCATTCACCCTAAACGTAATGCACAATTCATATACTACTCATCATAGTGATAGAGCAAAAGTTTATAAATGACTTAAATGCAAACCGGGGCTTGCCTTGTTGCAGGTCAGGTTCTGAGTTAAAAATTGGAAGGTTCTCTTCCAAGGCTTCTGGCTCCTCCTCGACTTCGGTCACTATACGATATGCAGATAACATGGATATATAAATGACTTTGAAATTTATTTATTTTAAGACCATAAATTAATTCATGGTGATCACTATATGACAGGGACCTTAATTGGCTTGGAACTTCGATGGTGGATACTAGGGAATATGATCAAGGCTCTTGCAAAGAACAGGAGATGATCATAGCAGATTGTGGTCTCCGAAAGTATGGCAAGCAATCAACTTCCAAAAATTTCCGAGAGGAAACTGTAGCTTGAACCTAGCTAACAGTTGATAATCAAGATAGAGGGAGTGGTGCTGGTCTTAGCAAAATTTGTTCCACAATTTTCTAAGCTTGTGGGGAAGGAGTTATTGTATTTCTAATTCGGCAAGAATTTCTGGATTTACTTTATAATTGAGTTTCTAGACATTAAATCAATATTTGGTTTGTAACTGATTTAGGACTAGTATAGTAGGTTAATTAAATCCAAGATTTTAACAGGAGCTAGGGTTTGACTAAAGGAAGACTCAGTAAAACTTTGGGACCTAATAAAGCAACCTAATATCTGTGAAAATTCAATAACTGAGAAAGGAAATTGAATTATACAGAGCGTTAAACAGGTGCTATGGCTCCCAAACATTGCCTGATAATCAAGAATAGGACAATAAATTTTATGTGAATTTTGGGGATTTTTCCCGTGGATATCTTGTCTGGAAAAATTGCATTTACATTAGGAAAGATTATTTTCTACAGAATTTAACTCTAAGTTTCACAGAACCTAATTGGTATTGACAGAAACTAGAGCTCAAGAGCTTTCGAACAAAATTTGTTTGAAGAATTTTGGAGTATCCTACAGAAAGTTATGGATTTTCTAAGTTGGAGCCTAATCTGGAATAATTTCCTAATTTGATTTAACTCGTGGGCCCCACTGTTTTGAAATGGACCAATAGTATTTAAACCACACGGGGGCCACAGATTTAGAGCGCGCAGCCACACTAGATCTCAGCCGCACCGTGATCCCGCAGTGAATGGCAGGTGGGACCCGATGGGGTCATCGTCTACCTCGGGCCGGTGCTCGCGCGGAGCGGCACCCGCGACGGTGGCTCGCCGGCGAGCTCGCCGCCGGCCAATCCAACGCACTAGATTCGCGGAAACTTGCCGCCTGGGGTTTTTTGGGGTCGCTGAGCACGATGGTGAGGTCAGTGGGTCTTGAAGCTCGCCGGAAAAGGTCGTGCGACGGCGGTGGCGGCGATGAGCGCTCGGGCAACATAGAACTCTCTATAGAGTAGCTCAAATCACTTGGGAATTGCTCCAAAACCTTTCTGGGATGATGGAGTTCAAGGATATGGGCGCAGAAGGGGAGTGAGTTGCCGGGAATCATGAGTTCGACGGTGAACCGAGGTTTTCTCACCGGCGGCGAGCAAAACTCGAAATTCAGAGCCGTTGCTTGATGATCCTTAAAGGTTTTTGCTCGGACAGGAGCGCTAGGGCCTATAGAAACTATCTCTAAGTAATTGCAAAGGATGATTGCTTGCCGAAAAGGAATTTGACATGAAATCATAGCTAGCTATCTACCCTCGGCCGTAGAGGAAACGAACAATAACTCGCTCAGGCTTCAACGATAAGGGAAACGGTTTGTACCATGAGCTAGAGTTTGATCAGGCGCACCTTTTTGCTCTTTGGAGCTAGGCTTGAAACGGCGCGGAACGGCGGCACGTCGCGGAGCAGTGGCGAGCGGCGGCGATGGCGCGCGGCGGAAGAATAGTTGCGAGGCAGAGGAGCTGTGATCGGGGGTGAGAAGTGAAGGGAGCTTCGGCCGGCCTTTTATAGGGCCGCGGCGAGCAAGCAGGCAGCTCGCTGGATCTGCATGCGCGCGCGGTGTCGAGCGGGGGCGCGTCGGTGCAGAGGTGGCGGGGTTGAGCTGATCCGTTTAAAAGGGGGCTGACATGTGGGGCCCACTGTCCAGTGATTCTCCCCACAGTTCAGTTACTAATTCATTTAAAAATAGAAGATCAACTCCAAAAATCATGAAATTTTGTGGAGATGGCCCATGAATTATTCTGAACACAATGGTGAACTCAATTCTTAAGTTTAAAGAAGTTGGAGAAGAATTAAAATTCAGATTTGAATTTGATTCAAATTTGCCAAGCACCTCAATAAAAATAGTAGATGAGTTTCTAAAATCTTGAAACTTTGTAAGCATGCTATTGAGGAATTTAGGAGCTCATGGAAAAATTTAGAGCCCTTAATTTGAAAATTTGGTTTAGAGCTTATTAGGGCTTCATTGTGCATTGCTTACTAATCCTTATCCAAAATTTCTTATTCTTAAAAGGTGAATAGAATATAATTTGGATTCATGGTGAAGTCTAATACCCATGATAAAAGAATCTAACAAAGAGTGCAAGAAAAGTTTTGGGATGGCATAGTTCATGTGTACCATTATATTGGAGACCCAAAATAGTTGATCACAAAACCCATATGAACTTAACATGCCATAAAAGTGGGGTTTTACATTCCTCCCCCCTTAAAAGAATCTCGTCCCGAGATTACAAAAGAAGGCAAAGGAAAAAGGATCTATCGAACATATGCCGCTAACAAGTCCGGATAGTTCGTTCTAAGATACTCCTCGCTTTCCCACGTGGCCTCTTCGGCACTGTGGTTGCTCCACAAGATCTTGTAGAAACGCAAGGTGCGGCTTCTTGTGGTGCGAGTCTTTTCATCGATGATCTGAGTTGGATGCTCGGAATAGGTGAGATCTGGTTGGAGAGCTTCCAAATCCTCTATGTGGATATCAGCTGGAGTCTTAAGGCATTTCCGCAATTGGGAAATGTGGAATACATTGTGGACTCCGGAAAGTGACGTTGGTAACTCCAATTGATATGCCACAGGTCCGCATTGTGCTAGGATTGTGAATGGCCCAATAAAACGTGGGGCTAGCTTCCCTTTCATTCCGAATCGATGGATACCTTTCATAGGGGATACCCGAAGATAAACTTGATCTCCAACTTCGAAGTGAAGAGGTCGACGTCGTTTGTCCGCGTAGCTCTTCTGACGAGACTGAGCAGCTTTGAGATTCGCCTGAATAGTGCGAACTCGATCCTCGGCTTCATTTACTAAGTCGATGCCGTACAATGCCTGTTCACCTGATTCGCACCAGTTCAAGGGTGTGCGACACTTTCGGCCATAGAGAGCTTCATATGGCGCCATCTGGATGCTAGCCTGGTAACCGTTGTTGTATGAAAACTCCGCCAAAGGTAGATGATCATCCCAGTTCCTGCCCTGGTGGATGGCACAGGCACGAAGCATGTCTTCTAGCACTTGATTCACCCGTTCGGTCTGACCATCGGTCTGAGGATGATAGGCCGAGCTCCGAATTAACTTGGTTCCCAGTGCAGCATGGAGATGCTCCCAGAATCGCGAAACAAATACAGCTCCACGATCTGAGATGATGGTACAGGGTACACCATGTAGACATATTATTCTGGAGATATAAATTTCCGCGTATCGCCTCGCATCGTATGCCACGCGGACCGGTATGAAATGAGCCGATTTGGTCAATCGGTCAACGATCACCCAAATGGAGTCGTGTTTATGGAGAGTGGGAGGCAACCCAATAATGAAATCCATACTGATATCCTCCCATCTCCAAGCCGGTATGCTTAAGGGTTGAAGCTGTCCAGCTGCCTTCATATGGTCGGCCTTTACTCGCCGACACGTATCACACTCGGACACGTATTTAGCTACTTCTCTCTTCATCCGAGTCCACCAGAATTTCTTCTTCAAATCTTGGTACATCTTGTTACTCCCCGGATGAATGGAATACTTGGATAAATGAGCTTCATCCAGTATCTTCCTCCGAAGTTCCATGTTTCGGGGTACCACTATACGCTCGTTAAACCAGAGGGTACCTTCATCGTCACTTCGGAAGCATTTCATCTCCCCCTTCTTTATTCTTTGCTGAATATGCGACATCCCCCTGTCTGCCTTCTGAGCTGCCATAATATCCTCCCTGATGGTAGGAATGAGAGCGAGATTGTAGAGCGCCCCATATGGAACCAAGTAGAGACTCAGTCCTTCTTTTCCCACCATCGAGGTAATGGAAAGATTGTTGATATGGGACTTGCGGCTCAGTGCATCGGCGACTACATTCGCCTTGCCTGGATGGTAGTGGATCTCAATCTCATAATCCTTGATCAATTCTAACCATCGCCTTTGTCGCATATTCAAATCCTTCTGGGTGAAGATGTATTTCAAGCTTTTGTGATCAGTGTAGAGGTGTACTAAATTACCCAGTAGATAATGTCTCCACATCTTCAATGCTAGCACCACAGCAGCCAGCTCAAGATCATGAGTCGGGTAGTGCTGCTCGTGGTTCCGAAGCTGTCGCGATCCATACGCGATCACTCTTCGCTCTTGCATTAATACACAACCTAAACCAATCCCAGATGCGTCGCAAAAGACATCAAATGCTTTGGTTGTGTCTGGTTGGGCTAAAACTGGTGCCGTTGTAAGGTGTTTCACCAATGCTTTGAAACCTGCTTCACATGCCTCAGTCCATACGTACTTTTGTCCTTTCTTCAGAAGTTCTGTCATTGGTTTAGCTATTTTGGAGAAACTGGGTATAAACCTCCGGTAATATCCTGCTAAACCCAGGAAACTTCGGACTTCATGTACAGACTTTGGAGACTCCCATTTGAGGACTTGCTTGATCTTGCTTGGATCAACTGCAATACCTTCTGCTGATATGATGTGCCCTAAAAATGGCACCTGGTTGATCCAGAATTCACACTTGCTGAACTTAGCATACAACTGATGGTCCCGTAATCGCTGAAGCACAATATGCAAGTGTTGAGCATGTTCTTATTCGGATTTTGAATACACAAGTATGTCGTCAATGAAGACCACGACGAACTTGTCCAATTCCGGCATGAACACTGAGTTCATGAGATACATGAAATGAGCCAGGGCGTTGGTTAATCCGAAGGACATAACCAGATACTCATACAGTCCATACCTTGTTGAGAATGCTGTCTTGGATATATCTTCTGGTCGGATTCTAATTTGATGATAACCAGAACGAAGATCCATCTTCGAAAACACTTTAGCACCCACTAATTGATCGAAAAGAATATCAATGCGCGGTAGTGGATACTTGTTCTTGATGGTGACAGCATTAAGTGGACGATAGTCTACACATAGCCTCAAGGTCTTATCTTTCTTTTCTACAAACAGTGCAGAACAACCCCATGGTGATGAACTTGGACGAATAAAACCTTTGCTCTCAAGTTCAGTTAATTGTTCCTTCAGTTCTGCAAGTTCCTTGGGTGCCATCTTGTAGGGTGGTCTTGAAACTGGCACTGTTCCGGGCGCAAGTTCAATCTTGAACTCTATATCCCTTTCTGGTGGCATCCCAGGGAGATCTTCAGGAAACACGTCGGAGTATTCACATACTACCGGAATATCCTTAAGTTCCATAACCTCGGTGTTGTGAGTGGATGGGTCTAATGGAATGATGTTCTCAAGATTGAGAACCTGGGGCTGATGGAGTGGAGAGTTTAGATAAATTTTTCGAGGAACGATATCAAGGATAGCACCATGGTATTGCAACCATGCCATTCCTAAGATGATATCTAGCTTTTGAGTTTCTAGGATAATGAAGGAGGTAGGATAGACGTTCCCATCTAGGTCAAGAGGCACTTTATGGGCTACCTCATATGTTACTACCCTCCCTGCTGGAGTGCAAATCATATATGGAGTTTTTGTGGAGATAACAGGCAATTGACTTTTAACGACAAAAGATTTACTAACGACACTGTGTGAAGCTCCGGAGTCAAAAAGTATGACTACGGAATGATTTAAGACAGAGAACGTACCCGTGAGCACGGGTGCGCCTTCCGGAACGTCCTCGATGGCGAGGTGGTGGATGTTGCCGGGTCTGGTGGCTGGCTTCTTGAACTGATTGCGGGGTGGGTTGGCCCCCTGGTAGGATGATTGCCCTCCGCCTTGTCGATTCTGCGGACAATCCTTGGCGAAGTGCCCCGTACGTCCACACGTGAAACACGTGTACGGGGTTTGGCCAATACGAAGGGGAGGACGGAATCCCGGTGCACGTGGTGGAGGTGGAAGTGCACGTGGGACCATCCCCTGTTGTTGTTGTGGCCGGAATCCGAAGTTGCTGGTCTGGCGACCACTGGACATTGATGGCCGTGAGGGCGGTTGCCACCTCTGGCCGGATGGCGATCGATACACCATACGGTACTTCTGAGGAGCACCACCTCCGCTGCCCTGCGGAACACTCCTCTTCTTCTTATCTGAGGACAGCTCGCGCGTAGCGTCCTCCTGCATGATAGCGGCATTGACTATGTCGTTGAAGCTGCCGCGGTTGAACAGGACAAGCTTGTCCTTCAACTTGGGGTTCAAACCCCAGTAGAAACATTCCCGCTTCCGATCTTCGGTATTCACTTGGTCCTGAGCATATTGGGCCAAGTGGTTGAATGATTTGGAGTATTCGTATGCACTCCTTCCTCCTTGCCTTAACTCCAAGAACTCTTGAAGCTTCCTCCTCATAATCCCGGGAGGGATGTGGTAGGCGCGAAATGCCTCCCGGAATTCGGTCCAGCTTACAACATGGCCTGCGGGGCGTGCGGCAAGGTAATTGGCCCACCATGCACCGGCAGACCCCTGCAGTTGTTGCGCTGCAAACAATGTCTTCTGCTGTTCGGTTACCGCGAGTAAACCGAACTTTCCTTCAATGGCGCGGAGCCAGTTATCCGCGTCCAACGGTTCATCGGCTTCTCTGAATACCGGTGGGTGTGTCGATGAGAAATCAGAGTAGGAACTCTGAAATTGCTGACGCGGTCCATCATCCTGTCGTCCCCCTTGACGGGACGAGTGCTGCACCAACGTCCGCAGTAACTCAGTTTGCTCGTCGCGCGAGCCGAGCACTGCAGCGAGAACCTCCGCGAGACTCCTGGGGAGTGTGGTTGGAGGTGGTGGAGGTGGTTGCGTCTGAGGCGTATTCTGCCCCGGGGGTGGTGTGCCATCCCCCTGTCCTCCACTAGATCCTCCCACCTCTGAGGCTGTACGAGTACGCACCATACTGCAATATAATGAATAACACGGTAAGTCCCATTGCCTCAAGTTTATCCTCCCTTAGAAATGCGGTAGACAAAATTAGACGATGCATAACATTTACATATATTGATAAAGCACAAACTTTATACAAAATATATCATCTCAAGACCAAGTTTACAGTAGTAAACCCAAAATGATGGACTCCCTTTATGGAAATACATCTCTACCATACTTGGCCTTCCTGACATGTCATACTCATCTAATTAGCTAGACACCACAACCATTACTCTTAATATGACACAAACATGGTCACAAAAGAGAAACACTAGCAACCATTTAACTATATGCCGCCCGGTGTTGGCGGAAGTGCTACCACATCTAACTTCAATACGCTCTACTCGACGTATTCAAGTTCCTCTGGGTCTTCTTCTTCTTCTTCATCTTCAGGGCTAGGCACCTCTGATACGGGTGCTGGAGTAGAAGTTGATACATCGTTCAACATCAACGTCTTCTTGGCAGCCATAGCTTGCCAATCTGCCTGTATCATAAACATCCCCCAGGCCTCATTCTCTTGCTGAGCCTGTTCACAGCTGGTCTTCCAGCTCTGAGCCTCTACTCTGGACTGATCCCTGTCTGCAGTCACCACGTTCAACTGTGTGTCCCGTTGGTGCCCATAAAGTAGGCTTGCCTCCAGATCAATATCTCTCTCTAGAGTCTCCTGGCGAGACGCGGCCAAATCCATAACAGCGTCATGCCATTGATTCTCCCTAAGGTTCAAACGATGATTAAGAGGAGCCATCATATCCCTAAGTCCGTCATTTGCCCACTCAAAGTGATTTGCTCACTTCATGGCTTGCTTCAGATTGTTTGTCAATTCTTTTATGCATGTCCTTTGATTACCCTTCTCGCGATGTGAGGCTGCTGCATACATCGCTAAGGCTGTTGCGGATGTTTCGCCATGCTCTCCCACCTCCGCAAGCAAGCGGGTTGCCCAGGCTTCAGAAGCCCTGCCGTTAACTGGAAAGAACTCATACGGAGTACCCACCAGATGATGGTAATGGAGTTTGCAAAACCTCCCTATGGCAACACTTGCGGCGTAGCTCCATGTTTCTTCTAATATCAATCCTTTGATCTTGATGGAGTATGGGGCCCATCCGAGGTGCGGTGGACCGGCAGGCACATCGACGTAGATGGTGCAACTCCACATACCGCCCTCCTGGAACTTCTTGCCCCAATAGCTAGGTAACACCAAATAGCCAAACTGGCCGAGCAACCGTGCAAACACGTCCGGAAAACCGGCATGCCCGGTGCATGTTGAGAACACCCATCCATTAGGCAACTGAATTCTTGGTGCTGCCATCTGTGGACAAATATACCCGAATGTCAATACACCGTTTAAGTATTCGACCCAATCACTGATGATGTGGGACAAAAAGAAATATCCATAATCAATTGGTTCAGTCAAAGCTGCAATCTGGAAATGAGTACAGTTCTGGTTTATCTGACCTGTCTGCATTAACCCGTAAGTTTCATACAGAAGAAGTCAGAACTAAACTTTATGTTGAATACAAAAATTGTAGTACACTTCAAAACCTTTCCAGATTGTACTCATACAGCCACTGTTGAACTAGTATGAACAATCTATACCAGTTTTAAGTTGACTCAAGGGTTCTGAAAATTTCGACAGAACCTCCCCTGTATATGGGCTTATCTCCACATTCTATACAGGTTCATCATGATAAGATATTGAGGTAGTGTCAAAATAAACATTGAGTAACATCGTGTTAACAATCCAGAACTAAAGAAGTTCCACCACGACAACCTTGTCAGGAAGGTATTATGCATCAATTCACAATTATGTGCAAACTGTTCCAAGTTCTGGACCGCAGGAACCAAATTTGCGACAAATGGAATTAGGCATAGCTACACCTAGATTCAGGTCAGGAGTGATAAATAAAGTTGATAGATGGCTTCCCAAGCTTTCCAGAAATGTATATGCGTAACCATATCACTGTTCTGGATTAGGGTTTATAATTATCCAAACTCAACAGTAAAGCTGACTGGTTTGCATCAGCAGTCATGCAGTTTACTGTGCTGACCTCCCGACTTGGTTAAACTCTAATTAAAATCAGGAAGGACTCCCCAAAACAAACTCGTGAATCTCCACATACCCTTCTCAAACATATATCCCAATAAGGTAGTGGATTTTTCTACAGTGAGTTATGGCAAGAATACAGAAACGGTACAAAGGTGGGTTCATATGGAGTATTTACAGTAAACCCCAGTTTTCAACAGATTAACAAGCTTTTCTGTCTTTATGGTCAACGGAAAAGTTGGAGAGACCTTCACGAGCTTTCCATTCATGTAGGATATGCTTATGTTATCTAATTGCTAACCAAGATTACAACCTGGCGAAGTTGAGCTACTTCTACCAGAAAGCGAGAATCTTGGTCCTATCCATTTTATCAAGTCGAGCCCAAAATTATCAGTATCTGATAGTCGGACTTTCTCAAAACACAATGCAACCATTCCGTCGGTGGGGAGGGTCTAGTATCATGTTTGAACTGACGGTACTACGTGCCTCACGAAAGGAAATTCTATCCGGTACATCCGGTTACGTCTATAGGTGGTTCCTATATCGTTCCCTCGCAAACGGCTTCTACACGGGTTGCTACCGGAGTTAGGTTACCTGCAGAAGATAAACAATCCCCTTTCACACCTTCGCACCACAAGGGCGGCACGGGGAAACACGGCAGGCAGTCACAATAATATATAACTAAAAGTAAATGCATACGACTCGGGCGTGAGTCGTCCTCGAGCAAGGCCATGTCTCGAGGTACATGGCTGTAAATACGTCTGTACAGCAAAGACTCCCGTATGATCCGGCTTATACACGCTCGGGCATACGTGTTCGCATGTTCTCATAGATATGAGAACACACTATCGGGTTACATACCACCCGACGGGGTTTCCCTCTAACTTTGTGTCACGCTGGGGTACCGCGTGTCATATGTTCTTAGAAACATGGAAAGTTTCAAAGACTCATATTGACTTTCCGTGCCAAGCCACGGAAATTTCACATACCACCTCTCGTATGCTGAGCTTACCGAGATTGATCCGCTCTCGGTGGCGTACCTTACCTCTTACCTGATGTCAGAGCGTCGTTACAGAATATAATAACACATAGTTAGTTTACCACCTTTATATCTTATACTAATAATACTCCTTATAACGGCATATAACTAATTCCTCACTCAAGTTCCTAATTTTTGAAAATATGTTCTTTTTCCGGTACACTGTTCCCAACGAAGCTCTGATACCATGTCTGTGGGGACCGGAGTCCACACATCCGAGGATCTCATTGGGTGGTGTCGTGCGATGCGACACCCAACAGTTATACAAGAATAGAACCTAAATAAGTACAAGACAGAGTCTTTTATTTTTCATACAGCGGAAGTTTTCACAATACTAACGGATGTAAAGAAATATATACATTTCATAGCTACGCTCTCAGCACTAGCTATGCAAAAAGCAAAGTTATCCATGCCGGGGATACTTTGCACTAGCAACACTCATTTAGGGCGGCGTGCAGGGTTCCCACTCGGCTGTACACCCTGGAGGGGGTGCAGCCTCATCGTCAAACCCTTCATCAACAGAAAAACCTGCAAAAACTCGTTAACTGCAAACATGAGCATAAGGCTCAGCAAGTCTTAACCGTCTCACTAGACATATGCAAGGGGACACTAAACATAGGTAAGGAATAGCATAAATGGACCCGCCTACAAGTGGGTCCTTATAATCAGGTTTTAGGTAGCAAAATGACATTCTCCAAGCACGGCACATCATGGGTTCCACAATCAAACAAGAAACGCTTTACCGATGATATGACATGCTCAGAGCACATAATGCTATTACAGCTAAAGTATGGGGAAATTGTAAACCTTTAATTATACTATCTCTAAATCATACAAGGTTGCAAAGTAATTATAATTCAATACAATATGACTTCCTGGCTTCTTTAGTATTTACTATGTCACCGCTCAGTGAACAAGTGGTACTCTATTACTGCGAGGGACAGTGATTGCAATCAGGACACACCCGGACAACACGACACATACGCACTTTCGGAAATGCCAGCGAGCACTTCGCGCAGTACCTACGTAGCACTTCAGTACTAGTCGTATATGGCAACCTTTCGCGAGACACTCAAATGCCGAACCGGTCGATCCGTCACGGGCAGGAGGTCCCTGCGTGGGGCGTACTCTGACGTGCCCACCAGCGGATTTACACCTTGCTACCCTCAACCCACACCTATAAAACGGAACGGTATGCCTCGACACCCAAGTGACCAAGCTACGTCAGTTTATTGGATCCCATATGTCCATTATGTTGCCGGTACAATTCAAGCTTGTCCGAAGGGGCCGCACACGAAGCGGGCCTTAATCGACACAGGCAGGGCTATGCGACCGAGACTCACTTCTCGCCGCTTCCTAACCATTCCCTGCCCGGTCTCAATTTCATTATATTAAGCCATTTTCTATCTAACCAATCCTGTGAGATACATCTCTCGCGAGTAGATTCCAACTACTCGACTTCTACCGGATTTCCTATGCATTAGCAAAGTAGTTACTATAGGTCAAACTGTAACTCGTTCCAACCAATCCATGGGATTTTTGGTCATGCAAGTGGAGTATCATTCACCCTAAACGTAATGCACAATTCATATACTACTCATCATAGTGATAGAGCAAAAGTTTATAAATGACTTAAATGCAAATCGGGGCTTGCCTTGTTGCAGGTCAGGTTCTGAGTTAAAAATTGGAAGGTTCTCTTCCAAGGCTTCTGGCTCCTCCTCGACTTCGGTCACTATACGATATGCAGATAACATGGATATATAAATGACTTTGAAATTTATTTATTTTAAGACCATAAATTAATTCATGGTGATCACTATATGACAGGGACCTTAATTGGCTTGGAACTTCGATGGTGGATACTAGGGAATATGATCAAGGCTCTTGCAAAGAACAGGAGATGATCATAGCAGATTGTGGTCTCCGAAAGTATGGCAAGCAATCAACTTCCAAAAATTTCCGAGAGGAAACTGTAGCTTGAACCTAGCTAACAGTTGATAATCAAGATAGAGGGAGTGGTGCTGGTCTTAGCAAAATTTGTTCCACAATTTTCTAAGCTTGCGGGGAAGGAGTTATTGTATTTCTAATTCGGCAAGAATTTCTGGATTTACTTTATAATTGAGTTTCTAGACATTAAATCAATATTTGGTTTGTAACTGATTTAGGACTAGTATAGTAGGTTAATTAAATCCAAAATTTTAACAGGAGCTAGGGTTTGACTAAAGGAAGACTCAGTAAAATTTTGGGACCTAATAAAGCAACCTAATATCTGTGAAAATTCAATAACTGACAAAGGAAATTGAATTATACAGAGCGTTAAACAGGTGCTATGGCTCCCAAACTTTGCCTGATAATCAAGAATAGGACAGTAAATTTTATGTGAATTTTGGGGATTTTTCCCGTGGATATCTTATCTGGAAAAATTGCATTTACATTAGGAAAGATTATTTTCTACAGAATTTAACTCTAAGTTTCACAGAACCTAATTGGTATTGACAGAAACTAGAGCTCAAGGGCTTTCGAACAAAATTTGTTTGAAGAGTTTTGGAGTATCCTACAGAAAGTTATGGATTTTCTAAGTTGGAGCCTAATCTGGAATAATTTCCTAATTTGATTTAACTCGTGGGCCCCACTGTTTGAAATGGACCAATAGTATTTAAACCACACGGGGGCCACAGATTTAGAGCGCGCAGCCACACTAGATCTCAGCCGCACCATGATCCCGCAGTGAATGGCAGGTGGGACCCGATGGGGTCATCGTCTACCTCGGGCCGGTGCTCGCGCGGAGCGGCACCCGCGACGGTGGCTCGCCGGCGAGCTCGCCGCCGGCCAATCCAACGCACTAGATTCGCGGAAACTTGCCGCCTGGGGGTTTTTGGGGTCGCTGAGCACGATGGTGAGGTCAGTGGGTCTTGAAGCTCGCCGGAAAAGGTCGTGCGACGGCGGTGGCGGCGATGAGCGCTCGGGCAACATAGAACTCTCTATAGAGTAGCTCAAATCACTTGGGAATTGCTCCAAAACCTTTCTGGGATGATGGAGTTCAAGGATATGGGCGCAGAAGGGGAGTGAGTTGCCGGGAATCATGAGTTCGACGGTGAACCGAGGTTTTCTCACCGGCGGCGAGCAAAACTCGAAATTCAGAGCCGTTGCTTGATGATCCTTAAAGGTTTTTGCTCGGACAGGAGCGCTAGGGCCTATAGAAACTATCTCTAAGTAATTGCAAAGGATGATTGCTTGCCGAAAAGGAATTTGACATGAAATCATAGCTAGCTATCTACCCTCGGCCGTAGAGGAAACGAACAATAACTCGCTCAGGCTTCAACGATAAGGGAAACGGTTTGTACCATGAGCTAGAGTTTGATCAGGCGCACCTTTTTGCTCTTTGGAGCTAGGCTTGAAACGGCGCGGAACGGCGGCACGTCGCGGAGCAGTGGCGAGCGGCGGCGATGGCGCGCGGCGGAAGAATAGTTGCGAGGCAGAGGAGCTGTGATCGGGGGTGAGAAGTGAAGGGAGCTTCGGCCGGCCTTTTATAGGGCCGCGGCGAGCAAGCAGGCAGCTCGCTGGAGCTGCATGCGCACGCGCGGTGTCGAGCGGGGGCGCGTCGGTGCAGAGGTGGCGGGGTTGAGCTGATCCGTTTAAAAGGGGGCTGACATGTGGGGCCCACTGTCCAGTGATTCTCCCCACAGTTCAGTTACTAATTCATTTAAAAATAGAAGATCAACTCCAAAAATCATGAAATTTTGTGGAGATGGCCCATGAATTATTCTGAACACAATGGTGAACTCAATTCTTAAGTTTAAATAAGTTGGAGAAGAATTAAAATTCAGATTTGAATTTGATTCAAATTTGCCAAGCACCTCAATAAAAATAGTAGATGAGTTTCTAAAATCTTGAAACTTTGTAAGCATGCTATTGAGGAATTTAGGAGCTCATGGAAAAATTTAGAGCCCTTAATTTGAAAATTTGGTTTAGAGCTTATTAGGGCTTCATTGTGCATTGCTTACTAATCCTTATCCAAAATTCCTTATTCTTAAAAGGTGAATAGAATATAATTTGGATTCATGGTGAAGTCTAATACCCATGATAAAAGAATCTAACAAAGAGTGCAAGAAAAGTTTTGGGATGGCATAGTTCATGTGTACCATTATATTGGAGACCCAAAATAGTTGATCACAAAACCCATATGAACTTAACATGCCATAAAAGTGGGGTTTTACAAGCACCATGCTAGCATACTAAGCAAATACCTTAAGAGATGCAACACAAGCCATCCTAAGGCAATAAACTAAGTCATCGTTGAACCAATGTTGATTGCATAGCATAGTTATTCATATTAACATAATCATATCATAACTACATAGACTATTGTGGGGGTCTATAGTTTTTGTGACCATAAGATGTGATCATGAGAGTACAATCATAAAGACTATACCTTCCACTTACATGGACTCCACAATCAAACAAGAAACGCTTTATCCAAGTATACGTATAAAAGAAGACTAAAGATAATATCTTTATTGAGCACAAAGTCACAAATACAAGAAGGAATACATGAGACCTACCTTTCCCAATGTGGAATTGGGAAGAGAGACTCCTTCTACTCCTTTCCCAATTTTGACTTGGGACTAGAGGATCTCCTCCCTACATCCTAAATCCTCTAAGGACTATGAAAGATAGTGTATACAATAGAATGATGACCAAGTGGTTTGTGTTATAGTGAGGGTTCTGGGGTCCTATTTATACGAGTGTTGAGGTCGATTCCCGCCACCAAAAGCGCGCAAATTAGTCGTCATTAACTCCAGGGAGCCGAGTGGAGCCAACACGTGGAAGTTGACCGTGTTTGGCGCCAGGACCAGGTCGGCCGACCCCCTGTTTCGACCGACCTGGTCAGGGCTCCAAACGGCTCGTACTTCCTCCAGGTGGCTGCCAAGTGGGTCCCATTGACTAATATTGGTGCTACACCATTGGATGGCCTCGGATACTTCTGTTTGTAGGCCATTTGATTTATGTGGTTCCACGTGTCGTCGCCTGATTGGCTGGGATGATATTTTATAGGATTGCTCCCCATACTTTTCCTCAATTCCTGTATAAATATCTACATACACATATTTCTCCAAGTACAAGTGGAAATAGGTCAAGTAGAAAGGTGATGTGTGCAAGAAATGATCAATCCTTCACATAATTGAGTTATATTGACGGCTGAAATTGGTATATAACAGCCGTCAACACCGATTGGTGGGATTCACTATGCAACGCCCATGAGAACTACGAGAGGATTACTTGGGCCAAATTCAAGGAGAGCTTACGTTCTCATTATGTGTCAGAAGGTGTTATGATCTTGAAGAGGCAATAATTTGAAAACCCGAGGCAAGGAAGATCGAGCGTGGGTGAATATCTCAATAAATTCACTCAACTCTCAAGATATGCGCCTGATGATGTGATTCAGGACAGCCGAAAGCAATACTTGTTGATGAGAGGCTTGAACAATGAGATCCAAGTGCAATTGCTAAATTGTGATCATGCCAACTTCTTGAAGCTAGTGGGCAAGGCAATTGTTGTGGAGAATAAATTCCGTGACATGGAGCTAGATAACAAAAGGAAGGCGCCATATCAAGGACAGCAACAAGGAAGTAATGTGTGCCCTCGCTTTGCACCACCCAATGCGCCTTATTTCAGCTCTTCTGCTCCTGTACAACGCCCTGGATATGCACCGCGCCTAGCTCAGTTTGTGCAGCAATGCCCTGTCATGCAAGCACCTAGGCCTCCAATGCCTTTTGCACCTCGTGCTAACTTTCCTGGTGCAAATTTTGAGAATCATGTTCGTCCCAATAATTCTGGAGCAGTTAGAAGGTGCTATACATGTGGAGAATTGCGACACTTTGCACATCGATGTTCTAAGTCGGGCCTTGGTCAAGGAAGCAATGCTCAGAGACAGAACCCAAGACCCAATTGAGGAGCGCCACAAGGCAGCCGTGGACAGCAGAATTTTGCTCGTGGCAACGTGAACCATGTCTGTATGGAGGATGCTCAACAAGCGGATGACATGGTGATTGGTATGTTTCTCACAAACTCCAACCCAGCAACTATGTTATTTGATTCTGGAGCATCGCATTAATTCATTGCATCGAAATATGTTGCCAAATATAGTTTGACTATCTCTCATATGATGTTTACTCTATTGGTTAAGTCTCCTGGAGGAGAGATGGGGACAAATATAGTATGTCCAAAAGTAAGCCTTAGAATAAGGGGGTAGACTTCTTTGCCAACCTCATTGTTTTGGATTCTCAAGGATTGGACATTATACTTGGTATGGACTGGTTGGGGAAGCACAATGGAGTTATTGAATGTGCCACAAATACAATGAAGTTGACCAATGAGGAAGGGATCACCGTAGAGTTTGAAGCATCTCAACATGCACTGAAGCAATTGGAGCTGAATCACCTGGACGGTGGCGCAATTGAGGAGATCCCAGTGGTGCATGAATTTTTGGATGCCTTCTCGAACGAGTTGCCAGATATGCCACCTGATCGAGACATTGAGTTTGTTATTAATTTAATACCTAGAACTGCACCTATAGCTAAGAGGCCATATAGGATGCCTCCTAAGGAGTTAGCGGATCTCAAGAAGAAGATTCAAGAGCATCTAGAGAACGGTTTTACTCGCCCAAGCTCTTCACCTTGGGGAGCGCCCGTTCTTTTCGTGGATAAGAAGGATGGGTCACAAAGGATGTGTGTGGATTATCGAGCTCTCAACAAGGTGACAATGAAGAACAAGTACACCTTGCCACACATATAAGACTTGTTTGATCATATGATGGGTGTCTGTGTCTTCTCCAAGATTGATTTGAGGTCAGGATACTTTCAAATGAAGATTACACCATCGGACATACCAAAAACAGCCTTTCAGACACGGTATGGATCTTTTGAGTACACTGTGATGTCATTTGGATTGACAAATGCAACTGAATATTTTATGTACCTCACGAATAAGGTCTTCATAGAATACTTAGACAAGTTTTTGTTGTGGTGATCATATATGACATTATGATCTACTCGAAGAGCGAGGAGGAGCATGAGGAACACTTGAGGCTTACGTTGCAGAAATTGAGGGAACATCAATTGTATACCAAATTCAGCAAGTGTCATTTTTGGTTGAAAGAGGTGTAATTTTTGGGTCATATTATCTCAAGAGGAGGAGTATCGATTGACCCAGGAAAAGTGAGAGATGTGCTAAAATGGGAGCCACCACAAAATGTAAAGGAGATCCGAAGTTTTCTCAGAATGGCTGGGTATTACCGTAGGTTCATCAAGGACTTTTCCAAGATATCCAAGCCCATGATGGATCTGTTAATGAAGGGGAAGGATTTTCATGGACTCAAGCTTGTCAGGAAAGTTTTGAGGAGTTGAAGAAAGGGTTAACAACAGCCTTAGTTTTGGTTTTGCCGAATGTAAGCAAAAGTTTTGATATTTATTGTAATGCATTGAGACAAGGACTTGGATGCGTGCTCATGCAAGAAGGCCAAGTGGTTGCATATGCATCTAGACAATTGAAGAAACATGTGCAGAATTATCCAACACATGATTTGGAACATGAAGCCGTGGTACACGCATTGAAGATTTGGAGACACTATATCCCTGGACATATGTGTGAGATTTACTCGGATCATAAGAGTCTCAGGTACATATTCACTCAATCTGATATGAATTTGAGGCAATGAAGATGGTTGGAGCTCATCAAGGATCATGATGTGGGAATCAACTATCACCCGGGGAATGCTAATGTAGTGGCTAATGCTTTAAGTCGGAAGGGAGTAAGTCACCAACTCATGGTTCGAGAACTGCCATCCGAGTTATGTAAGGAGTTTGAACGGTTGAATCTCAGATTTGTGAATGAGATGGGGATAATAGAATTAAATCTGACCTTGGAACAGGAAATTCGAGAGGGTCAGACAAAGGATGATGAAATTAAGGAAATCAATGAAAGGACCAAAGAGGGAAGAGAATTCAGGTTTGATGAGGATGATCATGCTACCTTATGGCTTGGAAAGAGGATTGTTGTGCCTAATGTGAAGCATATTCATGAAGCAATACTAAAAGAGGCACATGACTTGCGATACTCAATTCACCACGGTTGTACGAAGATATACAAGGACTTGAAGACATGTTATTGGTGGGCTAGAATGAAAAAGCAGATAGCTGAATATGTGGCATTGTATGACGTGTGCTAGCGAGTTAAAGCTGAACATCAAAGGCCAGCTAGATTATTGCAACCATTGAGGATTCTGGAATGGAAGTGGGAAGAAATCGCAATAGACTTTAGAGGTGGTTTGTCGCGCACCCAGTCCGGTTATGACTAAATTTGGGTAATTGTGGATTGTTTGACCAAGTCCGCTCATTTTGTTCCTGTCAAGACCACCTATAGCACTAAAAAGTTGCCAGAATTGTATATGGAGCATATTGTGTGTCGACATGAAGTCTTGAAGAAAATAGTCTCAGATAGAGGTTCTCAATTTACCTCCAGGTTTTGGCAGAAACCACATGAAGCATTGGGAACAAGGTTAAATTTTAGCTCAGCATATCACCCTCAAACGGATGGACAAACTGAGAGGACCAATCAGATTTTAGAGGACATGTTAAGAGCTTGTGCCTTGAAGCATGGAAGAAGATGGGACAAGAGCTTGCCATATGCGAAATTCTCATATAATAATAGTTAACAAGCAAGCTTGAAGATGCCACACTTTGAAGCATTATACGGAAGGAAGTGTAGGACACCATTGTTCTGGAATGAGACAGGAGAGAATCAAGTGTTTGGACCTGACATGCTGCAGGAAGCTGAGAAGCAAGTTCAGATTATTCACGAAAACTTGAGGGCTGCTTAATCAAGGCAAAAAGGCTATGCGGACATTAGGAGAAGGAAACTAGCCTTCGAAGTGGGAGACTTTGTATATCTCAAAGTGTCACGAATGAGAGGTCATAAGAGGTTTAACATAAGAGGCAAGCTAGCACCTCGATACATTGGGCCATTCAAGATTTTGGACAAAAGAGGAGGAGTGGGATATATGTTGGAGATGCCAGCTCATCTTTTAGATGTGCATGATGTGTTTCATGTTTCCCAGCTCAAAAAGTGTTCAAGGGTAGTGGAAGAACAAGTGCCAATGGAAGAATTGGAACTAGAGGCAGATTTGACTTATGTCGAACAACCGGTCAAAATCTTGGAAACCAAGGAGAGAGTCAGAAGGAACAAGATTATTAGATGGTGTAAAGTTCAATGCAAGCATCATACGGAATCGGAAGCAACATGGGAGCTGGAGGATGATCTCAAGAAGGAATTTCCCAATCTCTTCAATTCCGCGTTGAATCTCGTGGTTTTTTAGTGGTTTCCACTCGGATTACTGTAGTAGCATCTACCTCAACATGAAAACCCTAGTGGTACGCAATCAATGGGTAGACTGGAACTACCTTGGAAGATGGAGTTGTGCTTTATTTGATGTGGTAGTGGCTGCTGTAGAGAGCCATGGTCTGAAGGATCTATTATCCTTTAGATACAACTGGAATGGTGAAGTTATAGCCCAATTCTATGCCACTTGCCACTTTGCTGAGACGAGTGAAGAAAGAGTAATCTCGATGACTCATGGATCAGTCTACTCTATCGCCTATGTTGAATTTGCAAAGTTGTTACACTTGAGGATACCGGGAACCATGAGATCGTGATCCACAATGGCAGCCCTCTGGGGAAGGAAAAGATGAAGTTCCTCTATGACACTCATATTCTCTACTATCCCCCATCAACCAGGAACATGAAGCCATTCTTCATTGTCCTCAATCGAGTGCTTCGGAAGAGCATTGCTCCTAAGGATGAGGATGTAGGCAGTGTCCAAGGACATGGTAAACATCTTTTGCACTCCCAACCGCTCCTGTGGCTATGCGCCATATATTATGTTCATGATTGAAAAGGTCACAGGAATCGAGTTTGTGAAGCACATGGAGCACACTGCCTTGAGGCCTCAGAAGCCGCATAAATCTGCTCTTCCAATGGCTCCCTCTCCCATGTCAAGTGAGGAGTGCCCAAAGAGAGCCCAAGAAGAAGCAAGGACTCTCTCTAGCTCCAGGGCTCCTCCATCTCACAAGGGGTCTGCTAGTGGGATAATGAAATATCTTGATGCTATCATTGGTTCTTGCCACAAATTAGAGGTGAAGCTACACAAGATCAACAAGGCAAGAAAGGGTCAAATGCGATACATGAAAAAAAAAACATCAAGGCCATTTGTCAACAACTAGAAATTGAGCCTGTGGGGTCTCCTGTCATCTTAGAAGACTCTGGATCTGACTTCTCTGAGCTTCCTCCTCTCACAAACTCTGAACTTGCTTACTTTGGCCGTGGGGACATGATGAGTTTTTCTCCTTGTCCTCATTAGCATGATGAAGAGGAATGTGAAGAAAGGACCGAAAGCGCGAGTGGAGCCAACAACGACGGGTAGATTCCTTTTCATCCTTTTGTTGCCTTGATGCCACTTGGGGGGGGGGGGGGGGGGGTTGAGGTGGAGTCCTATGTCTTAGCTTAGATTAAGGGGGAATCCTATGTAACACCATCATTTTCATGCATCTTGCATTGCATAAGTTCATATACATGTTTAACATTAATCCACATAAAAAGCAACAAGTTTAAAATGAATTTACAATAAAACCGCACTGAAAAGTTCTGAGAAGTGCGGACTAGTCCGTTTTTTGTGCAGACTAGACCGATTTCTCTCTGAACTCGTTTGGACATGTCCGTTTTCATGCGGACTATTCTGGTTTTTGCCTCTGCACAGTTTTGGACTTGTTCGATCCATAGCGGACTAGTCCGGTATCCCAATTCCTCAAAATTTTGCTAAGTCCATGGACTTGTCCAGACCTTTTCGGTGTTCCAGCGGACTTTTCCGTTTTTCCTCTGACCAAAACTGGACTTGTTCGGTTTTGCCCAGACTTGTCTGATTTTCCTTTGACCATGTTCGGACTTGTACATTTTTGCCTTTGTCAATCTTTGGACTAGTCCGACCATTTTCAGACTTGTACAGTAAATCGCGATTCTAAGTTGATCTTTTGTTTCACGACACGTTTTTGGGTTTTACCTTAAGTGGGCCTAAGGACGTCGTGTCTAACCCCTTTTTGAGCCCATGTCAGACCCCACACCGGCCTCCACCGTCCCCAAACTCAAAATCCGTCAAACCCTAGCCCTCCACCCTAATATAAACAACCCCACCCCTTGACTTTACATCCTCTTGCCTCAATTGAAACACACCCAAACCCTAGTTTGTGGAGAGCCCCTACCAAGGAGGGAGAAGGAGATCCCGAGGAAGAAGAAGAAGAGGAGGAAACGAAAGAGGATCAAGTGATCAAGATCTCCATCATGTTTTCGTTCTTCATCAACAATTCACCTTCAAGTTCTTCATCAACCCTATATCGTGAAGATCCAAGTGTTGCCTCCAAAACCCTTGATTCATTGGAGTTCAAAGCACCTGGTGCACCTTCTACTTTCTTTTTCTCACGTGGATTCAACCCTGTTTCCCAAAATTCACGTCGATCTAGAAAACCCTAGTTCGCTGTTTCTACAAAGGGCGGACTAGTTCGGCCCTGTAGAGGATTAGTCCGATTTTGCAATCTATTTTCAGCTGAATTAATTCTAAATTGATTCAAATCAACTCCAAACCTGAGTAGACTTGTTAATAACCATTGTAAATTATTAGTGAACATCATTAACAACTCATTAACTATAATCATGCATGTCATGTCATATTGGGTAATAGATGTGCATATATTGATTGTGATTCTTGTCTTGTATGTTTGTTGCGCGGATTAGACGGATATGCGCCAGAGAGTGCTGCGGAGGACCCACAACACCTGGAATTTGAAGACTTTGATCCCAATCAAGCCCAAGAGCAAGGCAAGTGTCCTTTAACATATTGATCCTATTTTAAAATAAATGTTTTGTTTGCAAAACTGCATGCTTATGTGAATTTGATGGGAATCCCTATGATAGGAACTTTGCTTGCTTTGTTTAACCACCCTTGTAACCTCGAATACATGGTAGAGAGTAGGGAAGGGCTTTTTTACCATTTTTTGCTTCGCTTAATTAATTGGGATGGGAAAATAACTATACTATTTAATTATGCATTAATGAGATTATAATTAATATGAACTGGTTATTATGATATGGTAATGGGTGATCTAAGCAAGCCTGGTATGTGGATGGGTTGGATGCTATATTGGTTCTGCATGCTTTTGATCTAAGGACCAGTTCATACGTGTGGGGACCGGAGTCCACACATCCGAGGATCTCATTGGGTGGTGCCGTGCGATGCGGCACCTAACAGGACACACAAAAAGGATACCAAAACATATAAAGTTTTCATTTCATAATAAGAAGAGTTTACAAAAGAGTGTACCACAAAAGTACACACGCAGTGGAAAATACATACTCATAATATCACCTAACTAAGCAGGAGAGAAGACGTCCATGCCCTATGATGCTTCTCACTAGCAACAAGGAGAACATTCAGCAGCGGCATGGTTCACATAAGATTTATCTCGACACCTCGAGTCTCATGTACAACTTGAACAGCAGAAATAAAACTAATACCTGCAAAAATCGTTAAAGCGCAAACGTGAGAATAAGGCTCAGCAAGACTAACCCCTCTCACTAGACATATGCAAGGGGGACACTAAACATAGGTAAGGTGAAGCATAAACGACTCGCCTACAATTGGATCCTTATAATCAGGTTTTAAGTAGCAAATGACATTCTCCAAGCATGGCACATCATGGGTTCCACAATCAAACAAGAAACGCTTTGCCGATGATATGACATGCCCAAAGCACATAATGCTATTACAGCTAAATTATGGGGAAACTGTGAACTTTAATGTGACTATCTCTAAATCATACAAGGTTGCAAGCAATTATAATTCAATACAACATATTTTTCTGACTTCTTTAGTATTTACTACGTCACTGCTCAGTGAACAAGTGGTACTCTATTACCGCGAGGGACGGTGATTGCAATCAGGACACACCCGGACAACATGACACATACGTCGTTCAGAAGTGTCAGCGAGTACACCTGTACCTACATAACACTTCAGTACTAGGCGTCTATGGCCACCTTTCACAAGAAACCCGAACGCCGAGCCCATGTCACCTTTGCAAACAGAAGGTCTCCGCACGGAACACCTCATGTGTCCGCCGACCGATTTACACCTTACTGTCCTCAACCCACCCCTATCGATGGTGAGTAAATGGGCCTCAACACCCCAGTTATCGTGTTACATCAGTTTATTGGATTCCGTATGTCCATTATGTCGCCGGTACAATTCAAGCTTGTCTGAAGGGGCTGCATACGGACGGGCCTTAATCGACACAGGCAGGGCTATGCGATCGAGACTCAATTCTCGCTGCTTCCTATCCATCCCCTGCCCGGTCTCAGTTTTATTATATTAAGCCATTAACCAATCCTGTGAGATATGTTCTACATTTCTCGCGCGTAGATTCCAACTACTCGACTTCTACCGGATTTCCTATACATTAGCAAAGCAGTTACTACAGGTCAAACTGTAACTCGTTCCAACCAATCCCTGGGATTTTTGGTCACGCAAGTGGAGTATCAATCATCCTAAACGTAATGCACAATTCATATACTACTCATCATAGTGATAAAGCAAAATTTTATAAACGAAATAAATGCAAACCGGGGCTTGCCTTCGTTTGCGACTCGAATAAATGTCAATTGTTAGTGATCCTTCTCTGCAGACTCCGCCAAGGACTTCAAGTGGACACCCTGGCCTTCTCCTCCAAGCGAAACTTCTTGTCGATCACCTATCAGCACGTTCCTATCGACATGATATGTATATAAGTAACTAAGTAATTATGTAATTTAATAATAGACTCCACGGGGTTGTGTAAACTCTAAGAACGAGGAGTTTGACTAGGAAGGACAGATATGGCTCTGTTGTGTGGGTAACCAGAGGATGAGTCAAGGTGGAAATAGTAGTGTCAGTATGAACTGAAAGGTACAACATAAAGTTACATTGCAACTTAGCATACCACACTTCAAGCTATGCCACGCGAGATTGAAAAATTTGAATGGTGAAGAAGTGTTGGGCGGAGAAGTGTAAGGACGACCCAAAAAATCAAGGTGGGACATCGAAAGCTTGAGTCTGAGTGGAGTGTACAAGACGAAGGTCGCGATTTAGCAGTCGACCAATGAACTTGACTTAACTCATAAAGGAGTAAACCTAGTTAAGTGAGCAGTGTTGTCGTAGGGTCCTGACTTAGGATGAACCATGATGGAACCTAACCACACTTGGGACTCAATTGAGATCAACATGGCTTGGACTTAAGAAGTCATTACAAGCACTATTAACCTACCATGAGTACCAAGACAACGTTCAAACCGCTTTTAGGTAAACCAGTTGCTACGACTATGGTGGAACATCATGAGCACGCACGGACAAGTTAACGCGATTCAAAAGATAGAGAAGGTCGACTTGGGGATTTCTAAAGGAATGATTTCATGGCGGAAATTGGACGTACGGCTTGATGACACATTAGTAACATTAGGGGTCACGATGAACGGACTTCGATGATGTCAAGCAAGGTATTTCAGGGCAAGGCTCACCTTGTAGGTATTTCGTCGAACATCTTTGGTGTGTACTCGATTTCCGTTGCTTCATCACCGTTCAAAGGGTATCTTGGCACATATCTTGGTCGATTTCCACCCCACAACAGACCTTCATCCAAGACTAGCATGGAACGTCAATACATCTAGTTTCTTCCTTGTAAACATTTCATCGAACAGGTTGACTGCAGCATTGATCCGACCAATCTTTGCACAGATCAGAGCTAAGCTTGGATCAATTGTCGATGCTGGTGTGTCAACAACGTGTTCCTGCATTTCGTCCAACACACTCATTACTCGCCTTGCTTCCAGGACACAGCCATGGCGCGGAACGCGGACATGGTGTCATGGTGCTCGCGGTCGGCCCAGAAAGGTGCAGCCAACAGGGACACAGCGGGCGGGTGTCTGCGCGTGGTGCTGGGTCTGGACAACAGCAAGGGCGGACGGGCGTCACCAGCGCAGTGGTGGACGGACAGGGAGTTGGATGACAGTTAACGGTGCCGCTATGGGGCGCGGCCGGCGAGCAGCAAGGTGGCCATGGGCGCGCGCTACAGGCGGCCGGGAGCGGAGGCGCGAAGGTGAGCAGCGACCAGGCGGAGCGGGGTGGTGCCGTGAGCAGCCGGCGCGGGGTGACGTCGCAACGGCCGGGAGAAGGAGCAGAGTGGAGGTGCGGCTCCGGTCGAGCGAACGGACGGCTGGCCAGTGAGGGGGCGAGCGCGGCGTCGACAGACGCAGGCGGACTAAGCAGGGGCGGCGCGGGACTTGGCGGTTCAGCGAGCACGCAGCAGGGCCGGCGAGGGAGCAGGCGCCGTGCACCGAAGCTGGGAGACGAGGAGACGTGAGCGGCGGCCAGGGCGCGCGGGGCAAGCCGGCGGCTGTCGTGGGGCGGCGCAGTCTCCATGGGGCGGTGTGCCGGCGCCATGGCATAGGGGTCGGAGGGAGAGGTGCACGGGCCGATGGGAAGACGCACGCCGGTGGCTTGCATTGGTGAGCGCGAGTGGGGCGCGCACAGGCCGGGAGGTGGAGCGCCGGCGAGGAGCAAGCGGTGGCGTGGGCGGTGGCGAAGTGCCGTGGTTAGGATCGGGAGAAGACACGGCGCTGGGGATAAGGACCGGTGAGACGTCGCGGTGGCACATGCAGCGCGTAGACGTGGAGGCATGGGAGGAAAGAGAAGGCCTGTGCCGACCTGACCTGTGGGGACCACTTGTGGGACCCACCTCCCTCACTCTTCTTTCAAAAATTCAAATAGGGCTAGCAAACATGTTTCAAAAATATTCAACTTTGGCCCAATGACCAAATAAAATCTGAAGAATTTTATGGTGCAATCAGATTTCAAAACTGAACAAGTTGAATATCGAACTCAGGTTTGAATTTGAATTCAAGCAGTGATACTTGATTCAATGAAATAAATGGTAGATTAGGTTCAAAAATCCTGAAACTTTAGAGTTACCCTTTTTGAACCATAAGGGACCTCAGGAAAAATTTGGAATGGATTTGGACAAAGTTAAGTACAAAGTTTAAATCTGAGGTCGACTCTGATTAGATTCTCGGTACGTGTCCAATAAATGGAAAACGTGCTTCAAAAATTTTGAAACTTTACCAAGAGTCTATTTGGAATATTAGAAGGTCATCGAAAAATTTACAGCCATAGATTTGAATTTTTTTTGAATGTCCCATTTTAGGGTTGGAATAATTCCTTTTTCTTTCTCTCCATTTTGTTTTCTTTTCTCCTTTAATTTTTTCATTGAAAATATGAATACCTAGAAATTAAGGATTTTACCCCTTAAGTTCCAAATACATTAGCAACCATGTTCTATAGGTAAATTTTTTAACAGTTCCTATTTTTAGTGAACATGGGTTAACTCATATGGTTCATGTGAGTTTGGATTTCCAAGTCCACTTTCAAAATTTTTAAGTTCGCATTTTTGTATTTTTGTTCTTCTGAAAAGCGGGCTTTTACAATCCTCCCCCCTTAAAGGAATCTCGTCCCGAGAATCTAACAAGTAGAATAACAGAAACGATGAGGGAACGATCCATAAAAGAGGGTCATTGACTCAGGAAAATGGCAATGCCCTTAAAGACTTGGGTTCTATGAAATAGTGATTATCTTCAGGCATCTTAAAAAATTCTAAAGATGGCTTCAAGTGATTCTAGTCTTTAGGTTGATAACCTTGACCGGATGCTTGACATGAAAAAATCACATCGTAAAACTTGGGTCTTAAAAAGTCATATTGAGGTGTTGAGACCTGCTTCTTTCCGTCTGTCGGTGGTTTTGATCCGGCAGATCTCCTGACACTACTAAAAGTGTTTGCGGAGTTGGAAGTTTGGTGTGGGCGTGCGGAGATTCAAGAAGGTGAAATGTAAAATGACACAGGAGACACAAAGATTTACGTGGTTCGGGCCGCCTGATCATAATACCCTACTCCACTGGGTGTGTTGATGTTGTATTGGATGTATGAACTCAACACAGGTGACGTGAGTTGAGTGCGCGTGTGAGCCGATCAGACCAGGTCAGGTCCCTATGTATCGTCGGCCTGTCCTTTTATAGTACAAGGACAGGCCGTTACAAGTTGGCCTGGCCCGACATGTGGCCCTGGCGGCTACTAATATTGATACACATTTGATGTGCTTAATTACCCTTAATGACCATGTTACGGGCTTTGACAGCGTCGTTACTGGTAATAAGGGTCGTCCGATCGTGTGTCATTAACATAGTATTAATAACACTTAATCAGGTCTTTAAGTCCTTGATTCCCCTTTGAAGATCCGGAGCCGTTGTGGATTCTACTGGAGATTTGAGGCTGAAGATCCGACGGTTGGACACGTGGCAGCTCTGGAGCATACTGTGGGGAACAGATAGGTCCGGTGCCACCAGACACGTGTTAGTTCCGGAGCTTCCCTCGATCTGGGGTTAGGTCCGGGGGTGCCATTATGGTACATAGCCCGGAGCTTCCCCCTTGTGGGCGGTAGCTACGGTTTGATGGTACACGTGGCGACCCTGGGACTAACCATGTTGGAGAAGCGGGACCGATTATGTCTGACATGTGGTCCTCCAAAGGTCTTCAAATCAAGTACATGACATTTCCTTGAGATCTTTGCAATCTCAAAGGGTATACGGTACCCAGGGTACCGACAGTGGCCCCCTGGGCCCACCTCTGGGGAAGACCCCTTGGGTGAAGTCATTCCGCCAGAGGTGGGTCAATCCTTCGACTTTTGAGCCGAGTCTTCAAAGGTCTTCAGATGTGCCGTTGGCAATAGTTTTGGAGTTAAATCCTCGTCGCGTGGCATATCCCGGGTGCGGCAAATGAGATCTTTGGCGTGCGGATCTCATGCAATTGAAGGTCGTCGGTTCTCGATACAAAAATCGTATCGGTTCCGCGCGCCTTGTCAGGCCGCCGCCTTCGGGCTTCCCGCCTTTCATGATGACAACCGTTCGCCTAGGTAAGAACCTCAACTTGATCGTCGGGGTGGTCCCGGGCTCTCTTGTCATCGACAAGGTGAAATTTTTGAATAGTATCTTCGGTTTCCCTGTGGTTTCCATCCAAGCGTTGCGGGGGCTTACATAAGAAGGAAAGCGCGCACCGTCTGGGATTCTTTACGCCTCTCATCTGAACTTGCGCTCGAACTCCCAAACTTGTGCTTGCTTTTCCTCCCTTTCCTCGCAGTGCTGCGATGGAGTTGGGTCTTTGCGAGAGCCGTTTGAAGACCGAAAGTGACCTGAAGAAGGTCCAGGCCCTCATGGGGTGGTCCCCGGACTTCTTCAACCACCTGGTCCGCACCGGGGGAAAGCTCCCATTCGAGAAGGAGCACGCCGGCGAGATGGTGTACTTTTCTGCATACGCCACGGTGGGGTTGATCCCACCTTTTTCCTCCTTTTTCTTGATGCTGCTAGACTTCTATGGTCTGCAGCTGTACCACATTGGCCCCCACTCCATTCTTCTTGTGTGTGTCTTCGTCCACTTCTGTGAAATGTGGGTGGGCATCCCTCCCTGGATTGAGCTTTTCCGGACCTTCTTCACCGTCCATACCACCGGAAGGAGTGATGAGTACCTTGGCTTCTACTACTTTGTGAAGCGCAAGAAGTGCCCATTCAAGTACCTCCGGTCGTTTCCCTCTGAAAAGTGGGATGATTGGATGTAAGACTGGATAGTCATCCAGGTGGAGGAGCACGAGAAGCTGGAGCTGTCTGATGGCCTCCCCAACATCGACACTGCAGTCTGGAGTGAAGCTCCGGTGCTGTCGGATGCCTTCAACCCTGCTCTGACCAGGATCCGCCAATGTGTGGATGGAGGATTAACTCCTCAGGCGGTATTTTGCAATTTCCTGGTCAACAGGTGGGCACCGCTGAAGAGGAGAGAAAAACTCGCTTGGTCACTCAACAGTGTGATGGACGACACCGGGTCGAGACCGGGCTGAAGTCCAACATGGAGGGGGCGACCTTGGAGTTTCATCTCAAGAAGTTCCAGCACGGCATCGACGTCGCGGGTGATGACTTGATCCCTCCACCAGCGTTCCTCCCTCTGAACATGGAAGTACAGTTCAGCAGGGAGCTCCAACGGACGATGTCGGTGCTTGACGACCTCGGTGTCATCGAGAGACGATCGACTTCCACGGTGGTGATCCCTGGGGCTTCTAAAGGTGGCTCCGCCCCTGCTCCGAAGCCAAGGACCAAAGTGGTCGGCAAGGGCAAGGAGCCGGTGGCCGAATGTAACACCCTCAATTTTCGCATCATGCATTAAATATTAATAGAATAAAAGAAAAATAATAAAACATAAAATACACATATACAAATATGAGTAGCAAAAGAAGAAAAGGAAAATAATAGCGTAAAACTTGTAATAGGGAATAAGTATAAAAAAATAATAACATATAAAAATAAAATAAATAAAAATATATATAATAATATATATTTAAAGATAATATTTATATATGTAAAGAAAAAAAAATATATAAAAAATAGTATAAATAATAAAATTTGTAACAATAATAGTAAAAAGAATAACAAAAAGAAAATATAAATAAATAAATAAATAAATAACTATATATATATATAAAAACAAAAAAAGAAAGAGAAAAAGAAAAAAAAAACAACTGCCGGCCAGGCCAAACGGCCCAGCAAGCACGCCAGCCCCGCCTCCCGCGCTTGCCCCGGCCCCACGCTGCAGCGCCAGCCCAGCACTTGCCCGCTCCCGCCGCCCGGGCCACGTGCCCCGTGCCTCGCACGCGCGCGCTGACCGCGCGACCCCACCCCGCACGCCGAGCATCCCGCGCCCAGCGCCGCGCGACGCCCCGTGGCCGACTCGGCCCCTGGCCAGCGTCCCGCCGCCTATAAAAGAGACCGTAGGTCTCGTAGGGTTCCCCGATCCCAGGAAAAGCACCGCCGCCATCCACGATAAAAAAAGCCCTAGCCGCCAGAAAACGCCGCCGGTACAGAAAGAAAAGAGGGACCAGAGGGCTGCGCCGCCAGGGAAGAAAAGAGGAGGAAGAGGAAGAAAAAAAGGAGGGTGCCGTCGTCCGCCGGAGATCGTCATCGCCATCGCGTCGCCGTCGTCGTGCCGCCGGAGGACCTTGCACATCTACTTCTTCTACGCATCGTCCCCATCCCGCGATCATCGAAGCCATCGTATCTACGGTAGGCCACGTTCCGATGCGAATTTTAGCGAACATATTGAATCTAATAGACGTAGTTTGATCGTAGTAGCACCGTCCTTTTATTTTTAGCAGCATTAATCCACTCTAAAACCCCCATAAACTCGTATGAACACGTATGAACTAGTTGCATCTAATTAATAAACAACCGTAGTTAATTAATTATTAAACTTTGCATGCATGCATATCATCACATGTTGATTAATGTGTGTGCATCATGTTGATTTGTATGTATTTTCTTGTATGTGTGATCACGAGTAGAGGGAAGTGCTCAAGAGATCGTGTACGAGGATTTTCAGAATCAAGATTTCGAAGCTCTTGAGCAACCCTATTCGCCGGAGCACGGCAAGTGTCCTTGAAGCATATTGATCCTATTTTAAAATAAATGTTTTGTTTGCAAACTGCATGCTTGTGTCAATTTGATGGGAATCCTATGGTAGGAAGTTTACTAGTTTTGTTTAACCACCCTTGTCACCTGGAATATATGGTAGAGGGTCGGGAAGGGCTTTTTACCTTTTTGCTTCGCTTAATCAACTGGGATGGGAAATAACTATACCACTCAACTTAATTATGCATGGATGAGATTATGGTTAACATGAACTGGTTAAATATGGTATGGTAATGGGCGATCTAAGCAAGCCTGGTATGTGGATGGGTTGGATGTCATGGTGGTTTTGCTTGCTTTAGATCTAAGGACCGGTTCATGTGAGAATAAGCCAGGACTACAGTGCCACCACGAGACCAAGTATGGGTGCGGCGTAGCTGATTAATTAGGGCTTTGCCAGTGCTATTTGGACAATTAAGGATGCTCGGGGAAGGGATAGTCAGATTGGGTATGTTGATGATTGGTGGGACTACCCTGGGATCCGAATGGCTCAAGAGGGGGCCCTTGGTTGAAGATGTGCTCAGTTGGAGGCATCGCCACCGGTGAAACCTCAGGGGGGTCTAAATAGGCTAGTAATCCCTTTGTAAAGGCTATTTTGTGATCTCTTGGCCACACACCAACAGAAGTGTGTAATATGACTGACGGGTCATGGGCATAAGGGAGATTCTTAGTCCCCGAAGGGTGATGAAATCACGAACACGTGGGTAAAGAGGTACAAACTCTGCAGAGTGTTAAGTAAAACTATCATGATAGTCATGCTCCCGGTTATGAGCACCTGGACAACTTCCATGATTAGAGGGAATTTGGTATTGGAATTGTTATGGTTTGGTAATGGTTATGGATTTAATTTCTGGTATTGAATATGGTTATTAAAAATGGTGAAATCTGGAATCATGGATGATGGTAGTAAATTCAGTTTGGTATTATGGTATTACTTATGATTATGATGGGTTGATTCATATAATTATAATATATTGCTTTTCAAATGTTTTAATGTACTTTTCAGCACTTTTCCATTATTATTGTCGTCATTTAAATCAGCCACATGTCATACTTTCCACACTTGCTGAGTACGACATGTACTCAATCCCCCCCAACAGTTGCAGGTCAGGATTGTGACTTTAATGGCGATAATGCGGAGTTCTAGGTCGTGTCTACCGTCAGCTTTGCCTGTGGTGTTGCATGGAGCTGCGCTATCCCTTTTGCTTAGTTTGCTTAGTTTCTTAATTAGTTTATTTCCGCTGCATTAGTTGAACTTGTCATTAATATTCATTAGAGCTTGTATTCGAGGATAATATGGTTTGTGTAATAAAATTTGATAATTAATCTTGTGCTGTGGTAATTTTTTGTATACTCTTTTGTGATTGCACTCGTGTATGTGTGTTGAACATCCTGGGCACACATATGCATTAGCTTGGTTCAATTTTTCGAACCGGGCGTCACAGATTGGTATCAGAGCCACAGGTTGACCGTAGGATGTAGCCTAGATAGAATGGACACTTTAGAGCACATAGGAGCACTCAGGAATCGATGTGTTTTTGCTTGAAGTGTTGTTTGCTATATATATTGGTTGCTTGTGTGCTTAATAGAGGATTTTGGGATGCTTTAGCATTGCCATGTCCACGTAGGCTAGCTAGTTGGTTAGCTTCATATCCCTTGATGCATATAGTTGGGGACGTTTTCTAATTCTTACCTATTGCTTTCCTTCAGATGGTGAGGACTCGCAACCAGAGGGATGGCAATGATGAGGAGGAGAACAATGGAGTACCTCAGAACAACAATGGGCAAGGACCTGCTCTGGGAGCTATCAACATTGAGCAGCTTTTGGCTATGCAAAACCAGCTCATGCAGACCATGATACAGACTATGGGACAGCTGCAGGCTGGCAATATCAACAATCAACCCCACATGCCTCCACCGCCACCCCCACCTCCTCATAACCGGTTGGGAGAGTTTATGAGGACTAGGCCGCCAACCTTTGCTCAAGCCACAGACCCTATGGATGCGGATGATTGGCTCAAGTCCGTAGAGGAGAAGCTAGCCATTGTCCAATGCAGTGACCGGGAGAAGGTCCTGTTCGCTTCTCATCAACTTGTTGGAGCAGCTGCGGATTGGTGGGATGCTTATTGTAGTGCTCACGAGAACCAAGAAAGAATCACTTGGGCCGAATTCAAGGAGAATTTTTGTTCTCATTATGTGCCCGAGGGTGCTATCATCTTGAAGAGGCAAGAATTTGAGAATTTAAGGCAAGGAAGATCAAGCGTGAGTGAATATCTCAACAAGTTCACTCAACTCTCAAGGTATGCGTCTGAGGATGTTAGTCGGGACAGCCGGAAACAGTACTTGTTCATGAGGGGCTTGAACAATGAGATCCAAGTGCAACTACTCAACTGCGATTATGCCAATTTTCAGAAGATTGTGGACAAAGCAATTGTGGTTGAAAACAAGATCCGTGAGATGGAGCAAGAAATCAAGAGGAAGGCGCCATATCAAGGACAGTAACAAGGAAGTAATGTGCGCCCTCGCCTTGCAACACCCAATGCACCCTATTACAGCTCCTCTATTCCTGCTCAGCGCCCTGGTTATGCACCGCGCCCAACTCAGTTTGTGCAGCAGCGCCCTGTTATGCAAGCACCTAGGCCTCCAATGCCTTATGCACCTCGTGCTGATTTTCCTGGAGCCAATGTTCAAAACCAAGCTCGTCCCAATAATTCTGGTGGAGTTAAGAAGTGTTATACTTGTGGAGAAGCTGGACACTTTGCGCATCAATGTCCTAAGTCAGGCCTTGGTCAAGGAAGCAATGCGTCGAGGCAAAACCCAAGACCCAATGGAGGGCAGCCACAAGGAAGCCATGGACAGTAGAATTTTGCTCGTGGCAACGTGAACCATGTCTCTACGGAGGATGCTCAACAAGCGGATGACGTGGTCATTGGTATATTTCTCGCCAACTCCAACCCCGCGACTATGTTATTTGATTCTGGAGCATCACATTCATTCATTGCATCGAAGTATGTTGCCAAGTATAGTTTGCCTATCTCTCATATGAAGTTTACTCTGTTGGTTAAGTCTCCTGGAAGAGAGATGAGGACAAATATTGTATGTCCAAAAGTAAGCCTTAGAATAAGGGGGGTGGACTTCTCTGCCAACCTCATTGTTTTAGATTCTCAAGAGTTGGATATTATACTTGGTATGGACTGGTTGAGGAAGCACAATGGAGTTATTGAGTGTGCCACAAAGACGGTGAAATTGACTAATGAGGAAGGGATCACCGTAGAATTTGAAGCATCTCAAATCGCACCGAAGCAATTGGAGCTGAATCATATGGACGGTGCCGCAATTGAGGAGATTCCGGTAGTGTGTGAATTTTTTTATGTGTTTCCAGATGAGTTGCCAGGTATGACCTGATCGAGACATTGAGTTTGTTATTGATTTAATACCTGGAACTGCACCTATAGCTAAGAGGCCGTACAGGATGCCTCCTATGGAATTAGCGGAGCTCAAGAAGCAAATTCAAGAGCAATTAGAGACGGGTTTTATTCGCCCTAGCTCTTCACCTCGGGGAGCGCCCGTTCTATTTGTGGACAAGAAGGATGGAACGCAACGGATGTGTGTGTATTACCGAGCTCTCAACGAGGTGACCATCAAGAACAAGTACACCTTGCCCCATATAGAGGATTTGTTTGATCAGATGAAAGGTGCCTGTGTGTTTTCCAAGATTGATTTGAGGTCAGGTTACTTTCAAATGAAGATCAGACCATCGGACATACCCAAGATAGCTTTTAGAACACGGTATGGATCTTATGAGTACACTGTGATGTCATTTGGATTGACAAATGCGCCTGCCTACTTTATGTACCTCATGAATAGGGTCTTCATGGAGTACTTGGATAGATTTGTTGTGGTGTTTATTGATCATATTATGATCTACTCGAAGGATGAGAAGGAACATGAGGAACACTTGAGGCTTACGCTGAAGAAATTGAGGGAGCATCAATTGTATGCCAAGTTCAGCAAGTGCCAGTTTTGGTTGAAAGAGATGCCATTTTTGGGTCATATAATCTCAGGAGGAGGAGTATCGGTTGACCCGGAAAAGTGAGAGACGTGTTGAAGTGGGAGCTGCCACAAAATGTCAAGGAAATAAGGAGTTTTCTTGGCATGGCTGGATATTACCGTCGGTTTATCAAGGATTTTTCCAAGATAGCCAAGCCTATGACGGAGTTGCTAATGAAGGGAAAGGCGTTCCAATGGACTGAAGCTTGTCAAAACAGTTTTGAGGAGTTGAAGAAGAGGTTAATAACAGCCCCAGTTTTGGTATTGCCGGATGTAAGCAAGAGTTTTGATATTTATTGTGATGCATCAAGACAAGGACTCGGATGCGTGCTTATGCAAGAAGGTCAAGTGGTCGCCTATGCGTCCAGACAATTGAAGAAACATGAGCAGAATTACCCAACACATGATTTAGAACTTGCAGCCGTGGTACATGCATTGAAGATTTGGAGACACTATATTCTTGGACATAGGTGTGAAATTACACGGATCATAAGAGTTTGAAGTATATTTTCACACAAACAAGCCGAAGAGTTCCGTGACACTAGTGATCTCCTTGATCGCCAGTTTCTCGAACATCTTCTTATCTCGTACACCCAGTCTAAATGCCATAGTGACAGAAGCGCTAGAGATATAAAGGATAGTGTTTCTTACCTGAGAGAATATTTGGATGAATGATCGCAGGGATTCTCCCCCTTTTTGCACGACTGCAAAAAGGTCCAGTTCGGTGCTTGGTCGGGTGTATGAACTCCCGAAGTTGGCGGTGAACTGTCGGCACAACTCCTCCCAACTGTTGATGGAGTTGGGTGGAAGGCTCATAAACCAGGACCAGGCGGTCCCAATTAAAGCCACTGGAAAATAGTTGGTCATTACGGCCTCATTTCCTCCAGCTGCCAGGATAGCAGTGGAGTAAATCTGAAGAAATTCGATGGGATTAACGGTCCCGTGAAACTTCTCCGGCAAGTGAGGCCGGAATTTCCGTGGCCACCTGACCATACGCAGATGCATGGCCAGGGCTGAACAGCCTCCTCCTACTCCTTCAGGAGCAGGAATGTCCTGAGCTTCTCGTCTTTCACGAGCACGCTCGATATGGACTCGGCCGTCTTGTTGACGGTATCGGCGATCAAGCTCTGCCCGGAGGTCATGAGTTGAAAGCCTTGATACCGTGTGAGTGCGTCGCGCCCCGGAGGGCAACGACGTCACTTGCTGTGACGCAGCACGTCTCCTGTTGTTGGAAACGTGCGGACCAAGTCTGCCAAACAAGGTCCATTGCTGTGACGGGGCCCGTCCAGAAGGAGGAGGACCCTGGTTACTGATGCGGTCGGCTGCTGCTACAACCAAGTGTTCCACATCGACCCTCCACTGCTCCATTGCATCCCGGGATGAATCCGGAGGTGGTGGGAACTGAAGGAGAGCACGTGCTGCATGTACCGCGTGTTCCTGGTTGTCATGATTCGTCGACGCATTGATTGACGCCGGTGCACCATCTCGCTGCCCAGCTTGATTTGCTGGTGGAGGCGGCGGTGGTGGAAGTGTGACTCCTGCTGGAACTGAGGTTCCTGCTGGTGGTTGCATATTGGAGGGATTGCCCCCAGCAGCTTGAACAGCGGGATGACCATTGGATGATTCAACAGCTGAGTTCACCATTCTTGAAATCTCAGGCGCCCCTACCTGGCGCGCCAACTGTCAGTGGTTTTGATCCGACAGATCTCCCGACACTACTAAAAGTGTTTGTGGAGTTTGAAGTTTGGTGTGGGCGCGCGGAGATTCAAGAAGGTGAAATGTAAAATGACACAGGAGACACAAAGATTTACGTGGTTCGGGCCGCCTGAGCGTAATACCCTACTCCACGGGGTGTGTTGATGTTGTATTGGATGTATGAACACAACTCAGGTGACGTGAGTTGAGTGCGCGTGTGAGCCGATCAGACCAGATCAGATCCCTATGTATCGTTGGCCTGTCCTTTTATAGTACAAGGACAGGCCGTTACAAGTTGGCCTGGCCCGACATGTGGCCCCGACGGCTACTAATATTGATACACATTTGATGCGCTTAATTACGCTTAATGACCATGTTATGGGCATTGACAGCGCCGTTACTGGTAATAAGGGTCATCCGATCGTTTGTCATTAACATAGTATTAATGACACTTAATCCGGTCTTGAAGTCCTTGATTCCCCTTTGAAGATCCGGAGCCGTTGTGGATTCTACTGGAGGTTTGAGACTGAGGATCCGACGGTTGGACACGTGGCAGCTCTGGAGCATACTGTGGGGAACAGATAGGTCCAGTGCCACCAAACACATGTCAGTTTTGGAGCTTCCCTCGGTCTGGGGTTAGGTTCGGGTGTTCCGTTATGGTACATAGCCCGGAGCTTCCCCCTTGTGGGCGGTAGATCCGGTTTGATGGTACACGTGGCGACCCTGGGACTAACCATGTTGGGGAAGCGGGTCCGGTTATGTCTTACATGTGGGCCTCTGAAGGTCTTCAAATCAAGTAGATGACATTTCCTTGAGATCTTTACAATCTGAAAGGGTATACGGTACCCTACGGTACCCTGGGTACCGACACTGTCAAAATGAAGTAACCTTCTTCATTGAAGAGGTACTTAGAGTTCTAAGATAGTTAAGCGTCCATAACTCTGGATGTTTCTCTTATGAAGACTTTTCTGCTTTGGTCTTGTAGCCGAAGCAATGCCATCAGGCAGTACAAGTCAAAGACTTCCAAAGTTTGGTAATCAATAATAATCTCGCGAATAGAAAGATTTTAAGGTTCTAGCGAGGTTGAGAAGTCAATAAGAAACTCCTCGCAGCTAGAAACATTCAGTTGCCAGTACTCAAGGCGATTTGAGTTTCAACAAGTAAAGGAAAATGACTCAACTGTGTTTTAGTCACAATGTGTCCCTTGTGCTACTCAAGATAATGAAACCAATCGAAGGCGTTGCAAACGATAAAATTGATCACAACTTAAAAATGTTAGGCACTACTTAAGTATCTGAACAGGGTCACATATTCTTGCTCAAAACTCATTAGAAATTACATTTCATGACGCATCACAAACCGGATGGTGTTATGCAGACACAATGCAACTCCACGGATAACTATGCAAGGTATGGTGCATTCAGTATTATGCTTTGAGCAAAAACAGGTAACACAACTCAGACACAAATAGAAGTACGCTAGATACAGAAGGATTAAGTGACTTGGTAATTAAAAGTGTCGAACGACGAATGTCACTTTCACATCTTGACCAAATTCAAGAATTTCAAGGTAAGAATATTAACAAGGAATGATGAGGTTCATCTCAAGGCAACGGAGAGTACATAATGGAACAAAACGATGGAACTTGTTGATGTGAAGTTCTCTGAAGCTTGCTAATCATAGCTTACAGGTAGATGTGATTTCTTAACAAAGGGTCAGGTTTTTCATCACGTAGGATTCCTAAGGTAGTATGTCTATCCCTTAAAAGGTGCGGTAGGGTTGCCTTCAGAATTTTCAAAGAGAGTAACCTTTGAAGAGTAAGGTTCTCATCACTTCCGTAGGTTACACTAAGTGTTTGACAAGGTACTGTGCTAGGCACGACCTTGGTTAGTGATCCACGTTCTTGCTAAAGAATTTCCAGCTCATACTACTCACCCATGGCTTCTCGTCTCAGAGACTGAAGCAAGGAAGTGGTTTAGCGTGAAGAATCAACTGACTTCTTTTACTCGATGCTCGAGTTCCCCAAGAAACGGGGTTCGAGAAGATCCGTTAATTAAGCTTCTCATTGACCTAATGAGTCAATGTTGTACTCGGTCCTACTTACTTGAGCATTGCTTCCATCACATTGGTTCGGTATCGATGTACCTTGGTATGACACCTAGGTGAACGTATCACTTTGATTACTAGGTGCACTCCTTCCCCCTTATGGTTTAAGCTAGGTAAGCGAGAAATTTACCCCAAAAAATCCTTACGGGGAGGGTCGTTTACTAATGGAGGTGCGGCACATGCTCAATACACCCTTAAAGTGTGGGGTGCACGGTTGCCTAATTAGAACACTAATCATGAGCAACCGAGCCCAAGAGATTTGATTGAGTTTAATACTCAACTCTAATGGTGATTATTGTTGAATCACAACACCTGTGATGTTATGAAACTCCTCGAGTTGAACTCGAGAACCAAATGCCTAACAAAAACCAAAAGATTCAAACTGGCCGGGCTATGGTGACAAACGACCAGTCTGAACGTAAACTCGATGTTGATTCAGTTAATGGCAAAATCAGAACTTGAGGTGAATATCAAAGTTAAAGTACACTTCAATACCTTTACAAAAAGTATTGGTTTGCTCTATATCATCTCTTGTTTTCAAGTTATGCTATTTTAAAGTTAACAGAATTTTCTGCACTTTCAGCAGAACCTGCTTAAAAAGTACCAGTTTTGATCTACAGTTTTCAGACTGTTCCGTTAGAAACATGGAAATATTCTTATGAAAAAAGTTGTAGCCAAGGTAATAATATTTCCAGAATGTACTTACTTGTCTTCATATCAGTCCTGGTTTAAGAGGTATGCATTTTTAAAGTTTGCTGAAATTTCAGCATTCAGACATTTATATTCTGTTCAGATTGACCACATTGTATTCAAACTCGATTTGAAAAAAGTAGACGACAGATTCAGGTCTGGAGCCAATTACAAAAATTGTATCTTACTCACTAAACTTTCCAACGGTTACTAGCACGACACCATTGGATGCAAAATCTGCTAGTTATGGGTTACATTCAGAAAAGTTCAGAGTGCTGTCCAGTTTTCTGTAGTTCCGGACAGTTTCTGCGATTTCCGAAATTTCACCCACTTAAGAAAAGATTTTGGTCTTGAGCTGAATAGATAACTTGTATAGGACTTCCAAAAATTTCTAAGGAGTACTTACTTGCCCCCATCGCACTTCTGATCGAGAAGATATGGCATTTGCAAGTTGACAGTTTTTCTGAAAATTTGGACAGCACCTCCTTTGTTTAAGGCCGATCTTGTCCACAATTGTCAGATATACAAACATCAACATATGCAAAAATAATGCATAGCAAACTTGTTGCATACATTCTAAAGATTCCAGAAATGAAAATTATGAAGTCTTTCGACAATTCTACAGCGAGTTATGCGAGAAACAGTAACTGTATACAGGACTGTCCACTCGCTGTCCAGATTTAATCAAGTTTAGAAATCTGAAATTTTGAGTATGTTAGAGATGGATTATTCTCTGGAGTTATATAGAAACGTTGTAGAGGACTCTCTATACTTTCCAACCCCATAAAGTAGGTCTGCAGAGGTGAAGTCTGCAAAAAGTTATGATTCAATTGGTGAAGAGTTCAGTTTCTGTCGCCTCTTCCGGGCTGCCAGAACCTCTTAAACGACACTTCAATTCAGATTTGTTAATGTGAGTTTTAGCCTTCGTGTTGAATAGTAAGTTGATAGAGGACTCTTTAATCTTTCCAGGCATGTATAAATATGCCTAGGTTGCATTTCTAGTTTAAGAGTTATGGCTGTTCAAAGTTCAACAATTTTCCAAGTTGGTTCAGGTAGTACATATAGTTTTGTTCCAGTTTTTAACTCAAATGTTTAAATACTTCTTATCTGAATTTGGGTCAATATTGAATTACAAAGTTGTATTCTAGCTCATCCCTTCCCGAAAATGTATCACAATGGAATAGAAGAGCTTTCTACAAGGAAATACGGCAAAAATTAAGATACTGGTCCAGGTAGTTTCAGAACAGCAGCTGCTGTGATAACGGTGCATTTTTATCACTATAAAAACGTCTTTTGGCTTGGAGGTCAATAGAAAACTTATAGAAGACTTCAAAAGCTTTCCAAAAAGTATTCACTTGCCTCCCTAGCCCTCCATGTTGAAGAGATAAGGATTTTTGAAGTGGAACAATCGGTTCAGGTTTTAGAATTTAGTTGGATAGATCATGGTTCATTAAAGCTGATTTGGCCACTGATTTTCAGATGGATAACCTCACAATTTGACAGCAAGTCCAATTATAAACTTGTTGTACAAGTCGCAAGGTTTCCGGAATTGTATTACTCCAAGGTATTCGACGATTTTACAAAGAGTTATGGTTGAAATGCCGAGGCTAGTTCATTATATCAAAGAGGTGAAGAAATGCTGCTTTCTAATTATTTGGACGAGTTTTTCCAGTGTTGTTCTGTCCAACTCGTCCATAGAGAAGTCGTCGAGGACCTGAAGATCTCCCCCATCCCTATAGCATACTACAATGTCCTATGAAGTTTAACTAGAAGTACATCTTGACATAATCGAGCTAGATTCCGTCAAGAGTACACAAAAGACTTAATCTTCATCCTTCTTCACATTGTACGTTCCATGTCGAAACTTTGATCCAAATCTTACCATCATCCGGTAGTTGGATCTTACAAGATGATAATGAAGCCATTCTTTCGTGGGGAGTGGTCAAAGTATCAATTGTGATACTGACGGTACTACGTTCCTTACCAAAGAAAAGTCTAACCCGGTACATCCGGATACGTCTATAGGTGGTCCTAATATCGATCACTCACAAACATTTACTACACGGGTCGCTACTGGAGTTAGTGTACCTGCAGAAGACAAACAATCCCCTTTCACACCTTCACACCTCAAGGGCGGCACGAGGAAACACGACAGGCAGTCACAATAAGATATAATCAAAAGTAAATGCATACAACTCTGGTATGAGTCGCCCTCGAGCGAGGTCATGTCTCGAGGTACATGGCTGTAAATACGTCTGTACAGCAAAGACTCCTGCACGAACCGGCTTATACATGCTCGGGCATACGTGTTTCGCATGATCCCATAGAACATGAATAGTTCTAGAGATGCACACTATCGGGTTATACACCACCCGACGGGGGCTCCCACTAATTTTGTGTCACGCTGGGGTACCGCTTGTCATATGTTCTCAGAAACATGAAAAGTTTAAGAGACTCATATTAACTTTCCGTGCCAAGCCATGGAAATATCACATACCATATCTCGTATGCAGAGTTTACCGAGATTGATCCGCTCTCGGCGGCGTACCTTACCTCTTACCTTGAAGACATAGCATCGTTACAGAATAATATAACAAGTTAGTTCACCACCTTTATAACTTATACTAGTAATAGTCCTTAATGGGCATATAGCTAATCCTCACTCGACTACTTCGGAGTTTTCGAAAATAGGCTCTTTTCGAGCGTGCTATTCCCAACGAAGCTCTGATACCATGTCTGTGGGGACCGGAGTCCACACATCCGAGGATCTCATTGGGTGGTGCCATGCGATGCGGCACCTAACAGCACACACAAAAAGGATACCAAAACATATAAAGTTTCCATTTCATAATAAGAAGAGTTTACAAAAGAGTGTACCACAGAAGTACACACGCAGCGGAAAATACATACTCATAATCTCACCTAACTATGCAGGAGAGAAGACGTCCATGCCCTAGGACGCTTCTCACTAGCTACAAGGAGAACATTCAACAGCGGCGTGGTTCACATGAGATTTATCTCAACAACTCGAGTCTCATGTACAACCTGAACAGCAGAAAGAAAACTAGTACCTGCAAAAATTGTAAAAGCGCAAACGTGAGCATAAGGCTCAGCAAGACTAACCCGTCTCACTAGACATATGCAAGGGGGGCACTAAACATAGGTAAGGTGAAGCATAAACGACTCGCCTACAATAGAATCCTTATAATCAGGTTTTAAGTAGCAAATGACATTCTCCAAGCACGGCACATCATGGGTTCCACAATCAAACAAGAAACGCTTTGCCGATGATATGACATGCCCAAAGCACATAATGCTATTACAGCTAAAGTATGGGGAAACTGTAAACTTTAATGTGACTATCTCTAAATCATACAAGGTTGCAAGCAATTATAATTCAATACAACATATTTTTCTGACTTCTTTAGTATTTACTACGTCACCGCTCAGTGAACAAGTGGTACTCAATTACCGCGAGGGACGATGATTGCAATCAGGACACACCCGGACAACACGACATATACGTCGTTCGGAAGTGTCAGCGAGTACACCTGTACCTACATAACACTTCAGTACTAGGCGTATATGTCCACCTTTCACAAGAAACCCGAGTGCCGAGCCCGTCTCACCCCCGCAAACAGAAGGTCTCCGCACGAAACACCTCATGTGTCTGCCGACCGATATACACCTTATTGTCTTCAACCCACCCCTATCGATGGTGAGTTAATGGGCCTCGACACCCCAGTAATAGAGTTACGTCAGTTTATTGGATTCCATATGCCCATTATGTCACCGGTACAATTCAAGCTTGTCCGAAGGGGCTGCATACGGACGGGCCTTAATCAACACAAGCAAGGCTATGCGACCGAGACTCAATTCTCGCTGCTTCCTATCCATCCCCTGCCCGGTTTCAGTTTTATTATATTAAGCCATTAACCAATCCTGTGAGATATGTTCTACATTTCTCGCGAGTAGATTCCAACTACTCAACTTCTATCGGATTTCCTATACATTAGCAAAGCAGTTACTACAGGTCAAACTGTAACTCGTTCCAACCAATCCCTGGGATCTTTGGTCATGCAATTGGAGTATCAATCATCCTAAACGTAATGCACAATTCATATACTGCTCATCATAGTGATAAAGAAAAATTTTATAAACAACTTAAATGCAAACCGGGGCTTGCCTTCATTTGCGACTCGAATAAATGTCAATTGTTAGTGATCCTTCTATGCAGACTCCGCCAAGGACTTCAAGTGGACACCCTGGCCTTCTCCTCCAAGCGAAACTTCTCATCGATCACCTATCAACACGTTCCTATCGACATGATATGCATATAAGTAACTAAGTAATTAAGTAATTTAATAATAGACTCCACAGGGGTTGTGTAAACTCTAAGAACGAGGAGTTTGACTAGGAAGGACAGATATGCCTCTATTGTGTGGGTAACTAGAGGATGAGTCAAGGTGGACATAGTAGTGTCGGTATGAACTGAAAGGTACAACATAAAGCTACATTGCAACTCAGCATACCACACTTCAAGCTATGCCACGCGAGATTGACAAATCTGAATGGTGAAGAAGTGTTGGGCGGAGAAGTGTAAGGACGACCCAAAAAAAATCAAGGTGAGACATCAAAAGCTTATGTACGAGTAGCGTGTACAAGACGAAGGTCGCGATTTAGCAGTCGACCAATGAACTTGACTTAACTCATAAAGGAGTAAACCTAGTTAAGTGGGCAGTGCTGTCGTAGGGTCCTGACTTAGGATGAACCATGATGGAACCTAACGACACTTGGGACTGAATTGAGATCAACATGGCTTGGACTTAAGAAGTCATTACAAGCACTATTAACCTAGCATGAGTACCAAGACAATGTTCATACCGCTCTTAGGTAAACCAGTTGATACGACTAACGATGCAAGCATCATTCAGGTGCTTACACGATGACACTAATGTAGTGTCTCTCGGGACCTTGCCATGAAGGCATGCTTTGCCATCTCTATAAGATCGTCTTAGCAACGTCCACATCAACCCGGACTCGTCAATGGGATGAGCGGAATCCCGAACACCACCTTATGAGTCACAAGTTTAGTGATGTTGACTCGATCGTCGGCAAGCGACTCGATAAACCTGTCGTCGATGAAACGGCACACCTAGCTAAGCAATTCTGCGGCAGTTCGGGAACATCGTCGACACAAACTAGAAATCCTTATCCAAGGTTTTGCCTTGGTCTAGTTTTCCTTGTCGGTCGCATTGTTCTCGCTTTACTTAACCATAGGTCATCGGTGATCACCACCCAGCTTGGTTTGACCTAGAAGGCATTTTGTCGAGGACCTTGGCTATACCTAGGACTTGACTGCTCTCACAACGACTAAACCTAATTTGGCTTGACAACCATTGTCCGACGAGTCGTGCTTGTGTTCCAACACCACACACATCGCGAGCACCCTTCATCTCAATGCCAAGGCACGATGACGGCTCGGAGCATCACGACGATGTCATGTGGTCAACGACGTCGACGCGGCTCATGGTGGAGCATCACGAGCACACACGGACATGTTAACGCGATTCAAAAGACAGAGAAGGTCAACTTGGGGATTTCTAAAGGAATGATATCATGGCGGAAACTGAACGTACGGGTTCACGACACATGAGTACCATTAGGGGTCACGACGAACAAACTTCGATGACGTCAAGCAAGGTATTTCAGGGCAAGGCTCACCTTGTAGGCATTTCGCTGAACATCTTTGGTGTGTACTTGATTTCCATTGCTTCATCACCGTTCAAAGGGCATCTTGGCACATATCTTGGTCGATTTCCACCCCACAACAGACCTGCATCCAAGACTAGCATGGAACGTCAATACATCTAGTTTCCTCCTTGTAAACATTTCATCGAACAGGTTGACTGCAGCATTGATCCGACAAATCTTTGAACAGATCGGAGCTAACCTTGGATCAATTGTCGATGCTGGTGTGTCAACGACGTTTTCCTGCATTTCGTCCATCACACCCATTACTTGCCTTGCTTCCAGGACATAGCCACGGCGCGGAACACGGACATGGTGTCATGGTGCTCGCGTTCGACCCGAAAAGGCGCAGCCAGCAGGGACACGGCGGGCGGGTGTCTGCGCGTGGTGCTGGGTCTGGACAACAGCAAGGGCCGACGGCCGTCACCGGCGCAGTGGTGGACAGACAGAGAGTTGGACGACAGTTAATAGTGCTGCTATGGGGCGCGACCGGCAAGCAGCAAGGTGGCCATGGGCGCGCGCTACAGGCGGCCGGGAGCGGGGGCGCGAAGGTGAGCAGCGGCCAGGTGGAGTGGGGCGGTGCCGTAAGCAGCCGGCGCTGGGCGACACCGCAGCGGCCGAGAGAAGGAGCAGAGTGGAGGTATGGCTCCGGTCGAGCGGACGGACGGCTGGCTAGTGAGGGGGCGAGCGCGGCGTCGGCAGACGCAGGCACACTAAGCAGGGGCGGCACGGGGCTTGGCGGTTCAGCGAGCACGCAGCAGGGCCGGCGAGGGAGCAGGCGCCATGCACCGGAGCTGTGAGGCGAGGAGATGTGAGCGGCGGCCAGGGCGCGCGGGGCAAGCAGGCGGCCGTCGTGGGGCGGCGCAGTCGCCATGGGGCGGTGTGCCGGCGCCATGGCATAGGGGCCGGAGGGAGAGGCGTGCGGGCCGACAGGAAGACGCGCGCCGGTGGCTGGTGTTGGCGAGCGGGAGTGGGGCGCGCGCAGGCCGGGAGGTGGAGCGCCGGCGAGGAGCAAGCGGTGGCGTGGGCTGTGGCGAAGTGCCGTGGATAGGACCGGGAGAAGGCACGGCGCTGGGGATAAGGACCGGTGAGACGTCGCGGTGGCACATGCAGCGCGCCGGCGTGGAGGCAGGGGAGGAAAGAGAAGGCCTGTGCTGACCTAAACTGTGGGGACCACTTGTGGGACCCACCTCCCTCACTCTTCTTTCCAAAATTCAAATAGGGCTAGCAAACATGTTTCAAAAATATTCAACTTTGGCCCAATGACCAAATAAAATGTGATGAATTTTATGGTGCAATCAGATTTCAAAACTGAGCAAGTTGAATTTCGAACTCAGGTTTGAATTTGAATTCAAGCGGTGATACTTGATTCAATGAAATAAATGGTAGATTAGGTTCAAAAGTCCTGAAACTTTAGAGTTAACCTTTTTGAACCATAAGGGACATCAGGAAAAATTTGGAATGGATTTGGACAAAGTTAAGTACAAAGTTTAAATTTGAAGTCGACTCTGATTAGATTCTCAGTAAGTGTCCAATAAATGGAAAACGTGCTTCAAAATTTTTGAAACTTTACCGAGAGCCTATTTGGAATATTAGAAGGTCATGGAAAAATTTACAGCCGTAGATTTGAATTTTTTTGAATGTCCCATTTTAGGGTTGGAATAATTCCTTTTTCTTCCTTTCCATTTTGTTTTCTTTTCTCCTTTCATTTTTTCATTGAAAATGTGAATACCTGGAAATTAAGGATTTTACACTTAAGTTCAAAATACATTAGCAACCATGTTCTATAGGTAAAATTTTTAACAGTTCCTATTTTTAGTGAACATGGGTTAACTCATATGGTTCATGTGAGTTTGGATTTCCAAGTCCACTTTAAAAAATTTTAAGTTTGCATTTTTGCGTTTTTGTTCTTCCGAAAAGCGGGCTTTTACAATACGAGAATAAGCCAGGACAACAGTGCCACCACGAGGCCAAGTATGGGTGTGGCATTGTTGATTAATTAGGGTATTGCTAGTATTGCATGGATCATTTGGCGCACCACAGAAGGGGAGTCGGATTGGGTTTGAATATGGTTGGTGGGACTCCCTGGGTTCCGAATGGCACAAGAGGGGCCCTTGGTTGACGATGTGCTCAGCTGGAGACATCGCAACCGGTGAAACCTCAGTGGGTACGTACATGCTAATAGTCCCTTTGTAAAGGCTATTTTGTGATCTCTTGGCCATACACCAAAGGAAGTGTAATTAGCATAAGGTAGGTTCTTTAGTCGCCGGCTGGTGATGAAATCATAAACACGTGGGTAAAGTTGTACAAACTCTACAGAGTACTAAAACTATCATGATAGCCGTGCTCCCGGTTAAGAGCACCTGGATGACCTACATGATTAGAAAGGTTTTGGTATTGGGATGGTTTGGTAATGGTTATGGTTGATAACATGGTTATGGCTGGTTATGGATTTAATTATGGCATTGAATATGGTTAATGGTAATGGTGATGGATATGGAATATGGACCTACTCTATGATAATTATTGTGGTTTATGATGGGTTACTTCACTTACATATAATATATTGCTTTTCAAATGTTTTAATGTACTTTTCAGCACTTAGCCTTTATTACATTTGTTATTTGAACTAGCTACATGTCATACTTTCCACACTTGCTGAGTACGACATGTACTAACCCTTGTAACCCCCCCCCCACCAACAGTTGCAGCTCAGATTTGGGAGTATAACGATGATAATGCGGAGTTCTAGGCCGTGTCTTCCATCAGCTTTGCCTGTGGTGTTGCTTCGAGCCGCGGTATGTCCCTTATCTTGATTTGCTTAGTTGCTTAGTTTGCTTAATTAGTTTATTTCTACTGCATTAGTTCAAACTTGTCATTAATATTCATTAGAGCTTGTATTCGAGGATAATCCAAATTGTGTAATAACAGTGGTTAACCAATCTTGTTCTGTTGTAATTTTGTGTATATCCTTTTGTGAATACACTTGTGTATGTGTGTTGAACGTCTTGGGCACACATATGCGTTCACTTGGTTCGTTTTTCAGAACTGGGTGTCACATCCTAGGACTTAGATTATGTCTTTATGCTCTTCCTCTTTTAAGACTCTTCTATGCATTTGGTCATGTGATACTCTTATTACGCTTTTGGACATGTATGTGTTCTCTATGATCTATGCATTATGCTTTAAAGTCGCTATGTGTGCTTGATCATCTTTATGATGTTATGATTATGCTTTTCACCTCATTCACATCAAAATTCTTGATCACACACACACAGGTTTGCACCCCACCATAAAGAGTGCACACATGAGTAGTACTTCTACATTTACAATTTGTTCTCAAAACTCATATGTGCACACTCTATGAAAATCTGAACTTTTTATCATATCTGTGTAATCTCAATTGGTTGTCATTAATTGTGAGACCTATGTGTGCTAAATACTTTGGCTTGTACTGAATACATTAGCTTTGCTGCTATAAGTTCTAAACTTCTACCAAAACACCCTTCGTAGCAAGGTCCGACTCTAGCTTTTACTGTGAAATGTTTCGAACTTGCTTTACATTGTTGGAAAGATTGCTTAGTATTCATTTGCTAAGTTTTTGTTGTGCATTTTGGTTGATATGTCTGATATTTTACAGTGGTTTTGCAATATGCTTATGTGAGGTGCTCACATAAGGTGTTGTGTTCAGAACTAATTTGAGTCATGTCGCGGACTTGAGCTCGTACGGATTGGTTGTTTGTTCATGTGCAGGTGTTGCTTGAGTTCATGTCATGGCTAGCGACAGGATCCTTTGGACTAGTCTCAAGGAGGAGATGAGGTTCCAACAACCAAGTTTAGGAGGAATTGTGATTGAACGGGTCAGGAGGTCACGCCGGAAGATTGAATCAAGGGAAGTGCATATGAAGGTTACTAGACGTCAAAGGATGGTTTTCGTACGTATGCATGCGGTGCCAGATGTGGCAACATGGTTCTGAAGCTGGGTTATGGAAGGAAGATCTAAAGGACGTATCGTATCGCATTATGACTTCGGGTGCTGGCCGAGTCGGTTATCGCTCAATATGGAAAGTATTGAGTTGGTTATGGTAGTTTTCGTGTGCCACACGAAAGTCAAGATGTTTAGGAATATGGGATCTGTTTATGGTTTGTTAGGAAGTATTGAGATTGTTTCTATCTGTGAATAGGAAGATCTTGAGTGGTTATGAAAAGTCTCGATTCGTGATTTGAGTAGGATTAGAGTACTCGTTTGAGTTGAGTTGGCCTTTGGGCTGCTTATATAAGCAAGGGAGGCCAGAGCTCGGTTGAGATGACTTTGGGGCTGTTCCTCTTTTGTTCTATTGAATAAATTTTTAGTTGAAAGGAACTTTTGTGCCTTTTTCGTCCGACTTGTTTTCATCAAGTTTTTCTAGTCGAGTTTTCTGCACAGCACTACCTTTCATTGGTCGTTTTATCATAACTCAAGTTTTTCAGATCCGATTGATGTGATTATTTTTTGGGTTGTATTCACAACTTGGTTTTCTATCATATGATAAAATTTCACGGTCATTGGATTTGTCATTTTTGATCTACACGGGTTTCTTTGCAGTATTGCAGATCTGTTTTTTACTCGGTAGAACAGATTGACCTTTGTGCGATCTTTTGATCGTAACTTTAGTTTCTCTCGACGGATTTGAGTGATTCTTGTTTTGTCGTCTTTTTGACTTAATTCTCTATGATATATATCACTTTTGCTACGATTGAACACGTTTAAGATCATTTTCACACACGGTTTATCAATTGTTTGATTTTCCACCGAAGGGGTTGGGATTTAATTGTTTCCGCTGCGTAATATTTTTGAATCTACCATTCCCCCCCCTCTGGTAGCTTTTCACGAGCTCATCGATCCTAAAATTTGTATCAGAGCCAAAGTTCTCTAATTTTTGTGATTTGCACATGTTTTTGACTAATCCTCATGGAGAAGTACTCTGCAAAACCATGTGTGTTTGTTGGCATTGATTTTCTGGTTTGGAAACCATGCATGGAAGCTTTTATCCAGGCGCAAGGCTTCGACATATGGGAAAATGTATTCAAACCTTATGAAGTGCCACCAAACCATCAAGTTACGGCTACGAACCTATGGAACGTCGACAACAACAACAAAGCCCGGAACTTGATCATCCAAGGACTCATTCAGTGCGACTTCGACTGCGTTGCACACCTCCAATCGGCATACGATGTGTGGAGAGCGCTTTGTGACTATCACAAAGGATCCAAAACGACCATGGAGGTGAGACAAGATATGTTCAAAAAGGAATATATGCATTTTGAGATGCAACCCGTTGAGTCTATCGATGACCTTTTTGCTCGCTTCAATAAAATTCTCAGCAATCTGCGTAGTGTTAATATTAAATTTTCTAATGCTGAGAATGCTAGGCAACTTCTTAGTGCATTAGACATGTCAATTTGGGAGATGAAAGTTACATCTATTCTTGAATCAACTGTCACGATTTCTCTTACAGTAGATGTGCTTTCCTCTAAACTAAAAACACATAAAATTGACATCTTATCACATAAGAATCCAAATAAGTCTATTGCATTTGTCTCACAATGTGATATGCCTAGCTCCGGCCAATCATCATCTTGCAATACTCTTTCTTTGTTGTCCTCACTAACCCTGGAGCAGATCGGGGAATTTCCAAAAGAATAATTAGCACTCATCTCTACTAGATTCTCAAAAGCATTGCAAAATGTGAGAACTAGAAGGAGAGGAAGCTCGGGACCACAACACTGCTTTGAATGTGGTAAGATAGGACACCTCCGTACAGAATGCCTAATCTTTTATGTCCTACTACCCGTGATGAGAAGCAGGACAAGGTCAAGACCATCTTGGTCAAGACCATCTCTGGAAACTCCAACAAGAATTACAAGGGTACAATAGGATGCAAGATGATAAACAGCTTCATCACCGCACTTCAAGAGCTCAGTTCAAGTGATGTAGACTTTGGAAGTGATGAATATGATGACGATCTGGCCAACTTATGCTTTATGACTGGCAAAATAAGATCAAGATCAAGTCAGGAGGATGTAGAACACAACATTTATGACGATGAGGTATGTTCTACATGTAATGAAATTTGTGATGCAATTTCTCGTGCAACTATTATTGTCAAGAAAAAGGACAAAAAACTTAGGGATAATGCTGCTAAAATTTAATCACTAGAATCAGAAATCAACTGTTTGAAAACGTTGATTCCTAGTTACGATTCATGTCCCTCATGTGACTTAATCTATGAACAATTTTCCACATTAGAGGTGCACACTCGTCCACTCTAGATAGACTTGATAAAGAAATTGAAAAGAACACAAAGCTGTTTGGTTTAACGTTAAACACTTAAAAATGCTTCTTGTTCAACAAATGATTTAAATTGTTCTGCATGTGATAATCTTGATAAGAAACTAAAAGATGCAATGAATGAATTTCCATTCTGAACAATGCTTTACGAACACATGAAGTTAAAAATTGTTCTAACTGCAAACTTAAGGGTAAAGCTTCATGTGAAAACTGCCTAGACTTGTCTAAAAGCTTGATGACATGAATAGGACACTAGAGCGGTTTAGTAATGGGAATAAGAATCTAGACTTGCTGTTGAATTCTTCTAAACCTTGCAATGATAAAACTGATTTAGGTTTTGATTCACATGCTTATTCTAAAACACATCCACCACATGTTGTAAAAGCATTTGGAAGAGGTTTAATAAAAATTGTCCTTAAACAAAAGGATGTGATTCTTAAAGCTGCAGGAGTGCTTTATAATTATGTTTCTAAAGTTGCTTGCTCATCTAGATATGAACACAAAGTTAAATTTCATTGTACCTACTGTGGTAGAGATGGTCATATCATAGATTTTTGTTATATACTAACTAAACAACAACAAAAGGAAAGAATGATTGCTAGATCTCATAACTTTCGTGCAAAATTTGATGCACTTGTTAAACCGAATGATAGGAACATGCAATCTATTGTAATGAGTAAGAAACATGCAAAGTTTGCTGCCAAACCTACTATTATTTTGTGCTACACATGTGACATTTAGGACAGTAGTTGGGTACAAATATCCTCAAGCTTTGGCTCATAAACCTACTGTTTTATCTCAGCTTTTGCATGTTATTCCTGCTGAACATCGTGTGACTCAGTACTAGATTCCTAAATGCCTTTTGACTAACCCCAGTATTGAGTCATCGATGTATTGTGCTTCTATATGTAGGTTACACACTTGGGGAAGGAGAACATTTGGATTGTGGATTTAGGTTGCTCATGCCACATGACCAGTAACAAAGAATTGTTCTCCTCTCTCTCTTTGGTGTCACGTGTAGAGAATGTTACTTTTGCTAATAATTCTTCAACTCCTATAATTGCTATGGGTTCGGTTAGAGTAAATGATCACTACACTTTTAAGTATGTGGAACTTGTTAAAAATTTGAGATACAACTTGCTTTCTGTTTCACAACTGCTAGATGAAAATCTAAAAATTATTTTCACTAAAAATTGCTGCAAAGTTAAAAATTCAAACAGTGAGCTTACTTTTAACATGTCACGGTTTGGAAGAGTTTTTAGAGATGATTATGATATGACTTCCTCTAAGCATATGTGTATAGTTGCTAATGATTCGAAAGACTAATATTTTTGGCATCGTAGACTTGGTCACATAGGCTTTGATCATCTCATGCATGTTAGCGCTCTTAATCACATATGTGGGCTGCCAAAGCTTAAAGGGGGCAAAGAAATTGTGTGCTCTTCTTTTAGACATGCTAAGATGGTTGCAGGTTCACATACTCCTCTCACAATGATCATGACAACTGAATCGGGTCAACTTTCGCACCTTGACACCGTAGGACATTCACGTGTTCAATCCTTCGGAGGTAAATGGTATGTTCTTGTGATTATTGATGATTATTCTAGATACTCTTGGGTTTACTTTATGGCATCTAAGAATGAAGTTTTTTGTCAGTTTAGAACTTTATTTCTTAGATTATCAATTGATCACTCAGGATCATTAAAAGCAATTAGAAGTGCTAACGGGACCAAATTTAAAAATCAATCTTTTGATCACTTTTGTACTGAAAATGGAATAGATTATCAATTTTCTTCACCATATGTACCTCAACAAAACGGTGTTGTAGAAAGAAAGAACAGAACCTTAGTTGAGATGGCTAGGACTATGCTTGATGAATATCAAACTCCTAGGAAATTTTGGGCTGATGCGATTGCAATCACTTGTTATGTCTCAAATCGTGTTTTCTTGCGCACTAAGCTAGGTAAAACACCATATGAGCTTCTGTTTGGACATAGGCCTAGTGTTACACACTTTTGGGTCTTTGGTTGCAAATGCTTTGTTAAGAAACATGGTAATCTTGATAAATTTGAATCTAGATCTATTGATGGCATGTTTCTTTGTTATCCATCTCACACCAGAGGCTACCGTGTGCTTTTACTTGACACTAACAAGATTGTGGAGACTTGTGAGGTGTCTTTTGATGAATCTATCACAGGTACTAGCTCAAACATTGCAGGTCCGGATCCATATCTGCAGGGGGGGAGCATTTTCGTTGAAGATGAGGAAGAAGTGGTGCTGCTGCCCGAAAATTCAGCAACTAATGACATTGTTCCAGCTCCTTATTGTGATTCACAGCCAGCACCGACGACCACCATTGCTGGTCCAGATCCTCTTCAAGTCACAAGCTCATCGATTTGTGATGAACATGAAGAAGAAGAAGCTTGTGAAGTGTCCACTCACCTCTGGGTTCTAAAAATTCATCCCCCACAACAAATTATTGGAAGCTTGCACGAACAAGTCACACGGACCAGGTTTTGCGATCCAAACTCTCATGCTCATTCTGCTTTTCTTGTTGCTTTTGAACCCAAAGAAATATCACACGCACTCACTAATGAATCTTGGATTATTGCCATGCAAGAAGAGTTAAAATTTTTTGAATGTAATAATGTTTGGAAACTTGTACCTCCACCTCAAGGTCACACTTTGATTGGAACTAAATGGGTGTTTAAAAATAAATAGAGTGAGGATGGGGTTGTGATTAGGAATAAGGCTAGGTTGGTTGCTCAAGTTTTCACACAAGTTGAAGGTCTAGATTTTGATGAAACTTTTGCTTCTGTTGCTAGATTAGAAGCCATAAGAATTTTGTTAGCTTTTGCTGCATCTAAAAGTTTTAATCTATATCAAATGGATGTTAAAAGTGCTTTTCTTCATGGCTACATAGATGAGGAGCTTTATGTCAAACAACCACCGGGTTTTAAAATCCAGATTTTCCTAATCATGTTTACAAATTGTCCAAAGCATTGTACGGTCTCAAACAAGCCCCTAGAGCATGGTATGATAGGTTAAAAACATTCTTACTTGAAAAGGGGTTTACCATGGGCAAGGATGATAAAACTCTTTTTGTGCTTAAGCATGGCAATGACTCGTTACTCGTTCAAGTGTATGTGGACGATATTATCTTTGGTTGTGCTTCTCATGATCTTGTGTCCAAGTTTTCAGCTATGATGAGGTTAGAATTTGAGATGAGTATGATGGGAGAACTCACATACTTTGTGGGGCTGCAAATCAAGCAAACCAAGGAGGGTACCTTTGTGCAGCAAATGAAGTATACAAAAGACCTCCTAAGGCGCTTCAACATGGACAAATGCAAGCCTCTTCGGACACCACAACAACACTTGAACATGATGAAGATGGTGAATCCATGGATCAAAAAGAATATAGAAGTATGATCAGATCACTTTTGTACCTCACGGCATCAATACTGAACATACAATTCAGCATATGTCTTTGTACACGGTTTCAAGCCTCCCCCGTGGTTCACATTGTCAAGTACTCAAGAATTTGGCATTTTTCTTCCTTCTTCCTCAACTGTTACTTTGAAAGCTTTTTCCGATGCTGATTTTGGGGGTTGTAGGATTGATAGGAAAAGTACTTCGGTTGCATGTCATATTCTTGGTAATTCACTTGTTGCTTGGTCCTCTAGAAAACAATGTTCAGTTGCACAATCCACCGCCAAATCTGAATATGTAGCTGCTGCTAGCACCTGTTCACAAATTCTTTGTATTGTTCAAACACTTAAGGACTTTGGGATGAATCTAGATAGTGTTCCACTGTTTTGTGATAACACTAGTGCCATTTGCATTGCTAAAAATCCCGTGCAACATTCTATAACTAAGCACATTGACATTAGGTATGACTTTCTCCATGATAATGTTGAAAAAGGAAACATTGTGCTTCACCGTGTAGATACCGAGCATCAATTGGCTGACATTTTTACAAAAACTTTGGAATTGACACGTTCTTACATTATTTGTAGTGAAATTTAGGTAATGCATCCACGAGGGTTAATTTGAGGGGGTATTGATTTTAAAATTTGGAATATGTGAATCAGAACTTGAAAATATGAGCATAATATTTCATACATATATGACTTTGTGATTCCTTTTGGTGCTGAAAGTTCTTACTACATTACTCATGTTATACATCTTGTAGTTTTTGCCATGACTGGTAATTGGAATAATTACTTACACTAAATCCGGTCATGATTGAACTTTCTTACTGTTTTGAACTTGTTGCATTCTCACATGTGCTTTTAATCATAAAAGATAAATCAAGTAATAAAATCACATGTTGAGCTTTATGATCAAATGGAAAATTGAGGAAAGATCAAGAGAATATGCATGCATCACACTTCTTCTTTTAAGATGGCTTATCATTGCACTTATATATGAACTTGGAAGAAGTTGTGCATGACTAAAACCATGTCCTTAAGCTTCTGATTGTCAAATGATATAGGCTTGGCTTGGTTGGCTAGAATAAGGCAGATGCACATATAATCTCTTGCAAATATCATATGATCTAAATTTGTGCTTTGAAAAATAATAAAATGCAGCAACAAGTGTCATGCTTTCAGGTTTTGAAATAGTTAAGTTTTTGAGATCATGACTCGCTGAAATTGAAAATTGCATTTGATCTCTAGCATGGCTTACACTACTTTATGTATTTCATTGATGTGATAGTGTAAGCTACTTGATAGTCTGACTTGGATGAGCTTTGTTTTATATGTATACGTTATAATATGCTCATAACAATTAAAATATCTTTTTTGAACCTTGCTGAATACACTGTCAATGGGGGACAAAAAATATGTGAATTTTTTAAGAGAAGTATGCAAGGGGTACAAATGGATTACACATTGCACATATTCACAAGAGTTTTGGCACACATTGCACATATTCAAAAGAGTTTTGGCACGATTTTTCTCAAAAGAAAAAATTGTTTATGTGGTTTTGCCAAAGGTGAGAAATTGTTTTTAAAATTTTTAATGTGAATAAGCCAATGTTCGGATTTTAAGTTGTATTGCCAAAGCATTCATCAAGGGGGAGATTGTGAGACCTATGTGTACTGAATACATTGGCTTGTACTGAATACATTAGCTTTGATGATATAAGTTCTAAAATTCTGCCAAAACACCCTTCTTAGCAAGGTCTGACTCTAGCTCCGAGCTTTTGCAAGGTCCGACAATAGGTCTGACTTGGTTTGTCAAGGTCCACCATGTTTTTGGCAAGCTCCGGTGAGCTTTGTCTTTTGCTCCAGCATGTCTTTGATAGCTCTGACATGTCTTTGTTAAGCTTCTATGTGTTTTTCTAGGTCCGACTTATGTTGGTTAGCTCCAACATGTTTTTTCTAGCTCCAACACTAGGTTGTACTAGCTTTGGTAAGCTCCTGCTCAAGCTCAGGTTAGCTTTGGCAAGATTTGGATCTTGATCGCAATGTTCTTGCTTTTACTGTGAAATGTTTCGAACTTGCTTTACATTGTCGGAAAAATTGCTTGGTATTCATTTTCTAAGTTTTTGGTGTGCATTTTGGTTGATATGTCTGATATCTTTTTACTTTGGTTTTGAAACATGCTTATGTGAGGTGCTCACGTAAGGTGTTGTGTTCGGAACTAATTTGAGTCAAGTCACGGACTTGGACTCATACGGATTGGTTGTTTGTTCATGTGCAGGTGTTACTTGAGTTCAAGTCATGTCTGGTGATAGGATCCTTTGGACTAGTCTCTGGGAGGAGATTAGGTTCCGACAATCAAGTTTAGGAGGAATTATGGTTGAATGGGTCAGGAGGTCGCGCTTGATGATTCAATCAAGGGTAGTGCATATGAAGGTTACTTGACGTCAAAGGAAGGTGTTCGTACGTATTCCTGTGGTGCATGATGTGGCAACATGGTTCTGAAGAAGAGTTATGAAAGGAAGATCTGAAGGATCGAATCGTATCGCAATATGACTTCTGCTGCTGGCTGAGTCGGTTATGGCTCGATATGGAAAGTATTGAGTTTGTTATAGTAGTTTTCGTGTGCCGCCTGAAAGTCAAGATGTTTAGGAATATGGGATGTGTTTTTGGTTTTTTAGGAAGTCTTGAGATTGTTTCTATCTGCGAATAGGATGATCTTGAGTGGTTATGGAAAGTCTCGATTTTGTGATTTGAGTAGGATTAGAGTCCTCGTTTGAGTTGAGTTGGCCTTCGGGCTGCTTATATAAGCAAGGGAGGCCATAGCTCAGTTGATATGACTTCGGGGCTGTTCCTCTTGTGTTCCGTTGAATAAATTCGTAGTTAAAAGGAACTTTTGTGCCTTGTTGGTGCGACTTATTTTCTTCAAGTTTTTCCCGTCGAGTTTTCTGCACAGCACTACCTTTCGTCTGTGGTTTTATCATAATTCATGTATTACAAATCCGATTGACATGATTCTTTTTGAGTTGTCTTCCAAACTTGATATTCTATCATATGTTAAAATTTCACGGTCATTGGATTTGTGGTTTTTGATCTACACGAGTTTCTTTGCAGTATTGCAGATCTGTTTTTTACTTGGTAGAACAGATTGACCTTTGTTCGATCTTTCGATCGTAACTTTAGTTTCTCTCGACAGATTTGAGTTATTCTTGTTGTGTCATATTTGTGACTTGATTCTCTATGATACCTATCACTTTTGTCATGATTGAACACGTTTAAGATCATTTTCACACATGGTTTATCAATTGTTTGATTTTCTACCGAATGGGTTGGGATTTAACTGTTTCCGCTGCGTAAGATTTTTGAATCTACCATTTACCCCCCCCCCCCTCTGGTAGGTTTTCATGAGCTCTTCAATCCTACATCAATAACCAAAAAGGGGGAGATTGAATGTGCATCTAGGTATCCCCGATGGGTTTTGGTTGATTAATGACAAACAAATGAGATCCTAACCAAATTGTCGAGATGCGAGCAGGTTTCAAGAGATTAGAAAGAAATCACAAAAAGGAATGAGAAGGAGGATCCAAAACAAAAAGGGCTCAAGATTTGAAAAGAGTAGATTTAATTTGTTAGGAGTGTTTTGAAGAAACACATCCCAAGAGCTAAAGTGACAAGATCGCACTCACTGCACAAGGTTCACGAATAACAGACTAGTCTGATATTGACCGAACTAGTTCGAAATCTCTCTAGAATGAAAACGGACAAGTCCTCTAGGTGCGGATTTGTCCGTAGCTCTTCAATATTTGCACAAGAGCGGACTAGTCCAATATTGATCGGACTAGTGCAAAAATTCTCTGAAACAAAAATGGACAAGTCCTCCAAGTGCAAACTGGTCCTCAGTTCTTCACATTTTCACCACAGCGGACAAGTTTGACATTAACCGGACTAGTCTGAAAGCTCTCTGAGATAAAAACGCGCTAGTCCGCACCTTAAAAGACTAGTTTGGCACCCTCAACACTTAGGGTTTTTGACATATGCTCAAACAACAGACTAGTCCGCACTTCTCAAAACCTCACGGTAACTTTTGGAAACACCTGTATAAAAAGAGGTGCACATCCACGTAACCCTAACTATCGAACCCCTTGTGCCGTCACACTCTCCAAAAGCACGAAGACACCTCTCTCCACTCATTCTAAACCTAAAATGATCAAATCTTTGAGGATTAGGGATTGTATATAGGAGAGAATTCGTTCTTCACGATCTTGAGCTCTTGGGTTTGATCTCTTGCACAATCTCATTGATAATTGTACATCTTTTGAGTGTGTTTGGTGGTTTTTATTCGTTGTAATCTTTGGTGAGCCCTCAACTTGTGAGAGGGCCACTTGAACGAGATATTTACCCTTTGTGTGGCTAGTGATTAAGAATCGGCCTTCGTGCCGATTCAACAAGGGAAGGTTAGTGAATGTCACACCCGGTTACGAATATGAACCAAGTGAACGCACATGTGTGCCCAGGACGTTCAACACACATACACGAGTACACTCAAAAAAGGATAAACAGAAAATTAGCACAGAACAAGATTAATTAAGCACTTTTATTACACAATTCATAATAATCCTCAATTACAATCTCTAATGAATAATAATGACAACTTTGAACTAATGCAACGGAAATAAAGTAAATATAGCAACTATGCAGCTAAGAAAATAGGGTAGTGCGGCTCGAAGCAACACCACATGCAAAGCTGATGGCAGACACGGCCTAGAACTCTGCCATATCATCTTTATACTCCCAATCTGACCTGCAACTGTTGGTGCGGGAATTGCAAGGGTGAGTACATGTTGTACTCAACAAGTGTGGAAAGTATGACATGTAGCTGATTCAAATGTCGAATATAATAATGGCTAAGTGCTGAAAAGTACATCAAAACATTTGAAAAGCAATATATTATATGTATGCAAAGTAAACCCCATCATAGACCATGAAATTACCATAATACCAGTCCATATTTCATTACCATCATCCATTATACTAGATTTCACCATTATCATTAATCATATCCAATACCATAGTTCAAGACATAACCATCGATAACCATATACCAACCATAACCAGTACCAAACCATCCCAAAACAAAAACCCCTCTAATCATGTAGGTCATCCAGGTGCTCATAACCAGAAGCACGGCTATCATGATAGTTTCAATACTCTGTAGAGTTTGTACCACTTTACCTACGTGTTTGTGATTTTGTCACCCGTCGGTGACTAAAGGAAACCTCCATTATGACAAAACACTACCATAGGTGTATGGCCAAGAGATCACAAAATAACCTTTTCAAAGGGACTACTAGCATATACGGACCCCCTGAGGTTTCACCGGTGGCGATGTCTCCAACTGAGCACATCTTCAACCAAGGGCCCCCTCTTATGCCGTTCGGATCCCAGGGAGTCCCGCCAACCATATCCAAACCCAATCCGACCCCCCTTCCCTAGTGCGCCAAATGGTCCATGCAATACTAGCAATACCCTAATTAATCAGCTACACCGCACCCAATACTTGGCCTCGTGGTGGCACTGTTGTCCTGGCTTATTCTCGCATGAACTGGTCGGTCCTTATATCTAAAGGAAGCAAACCACCATGACATCCAACCCATCCACATACTAGGCTTTCTTAGAAGACCCATTACAAAATTATATTGACTACGTCATATTAACCATAATCTCATTGATGCATAATTTAGTGGTATAGTTGTTTTCCCATCCTAATTAATTAATCGAAGCAAAAAGATAGAAAGCCTTTCCCGATTATCTACCATGAATTCCAGGTCACAAGTTCGGTTAAACAAATCTAGTAAACTTCCTATCATAGGATTCCCATCAAATTGACACAACCATGCAATTTTGAAAACAAAACTTTCATTGTCGAAACAGTATCAATATGTTCAAGGACACTTTCCTTGCTCTTGAGCTTGGTTTGGATCAAAGACTTCAAACTCATGTTGTTGGAGATCCTCCGCGGCACTCTCTAGCGCAAATTCGTCTAAACCGCGCAACGAACATACAAGACATGAATCACAATCCATAAGTGCACATATATTACTCAATATGGCATGCATGATTAATGGAAATGTAAAGAAAAACAAGTTAATGAGTTGTTAATGATGTTTAATAACTTTTTCTAACAACTTTTAACAAGTTTGGAATTGATTCGAACCAATTTAGATTTAATTCAATAGGAAATAGATTGCAAAGTTGGACAAGTCCGCAGGAGGCCGGACTAGTCCGCCCTTCGCAGGAACAGTGAACTAGGGTTTTCTAGATCGATGTGAATTTGGAGAAATGGGGTTGAATTCACGTGAGAAAAAGGGAGTAGAAGGTGTACCAGGTGTTTAGAACTCCAATCGATCAAGGGTTTTGGAGGCAACACTTGGATCTTGAAGATATAGACTTGATGAAGACTTGAAGGTGAATTGGTGATGAAGAACGAAAATTTGATGGAGATATTGATCGTCTTTTGTTTCCTGCTCGTCTTCTTCTTGCTCTGGATCCCCTTCTCCCTCCTTGATGGCGGCTCTCCACGAACTAGGGTTTGGGTGGACTTTCAATTGAGGCAAAACGATGTAAAGTCAAGCGGTGGGGTTGTTTATATAGAGGTAGAGGCTAGGGTTTCAATGAATTCGAGTTTGCGGGGGGTTGAGGCTGGTGTGGGGTCCCACATGGGCTCGAAAAAGAGTTTGACACGACGTCCTTAGGCCCACTTAAGATAAAACCCAAAAACAGATTGTGGGACAGAAGATCAACTCGGGGTCATGATTTATTGGACAAGTCCAAAAAGAGCCGGTCCATTCCGAAGTTAGATAGGGAGATATCAGACAAGTCCGAACTATATCAGACAAGTCCAAACTTGGTCATAGAGAAATCAGACAAGTCTGGCCAAAACCAGACAAGTCCGATTTTAGTCGGAAAAAAAACGGACAAGGCCTCTTGAACACCAGACTAGTCCGGACTAGTCCAGGGACATAGCAAAATTTCCAAGGAATTGGAATACTGAACTAGTCCGCAATGGACCGTACAAGTCCAAAAGTGTCCAGAGGGAGAAATAGACCAGTCAGCAGCAAAACAGACTAGTACGATGGAGGTCAGAGAGAAATCGGGCTAGTCCCCACGAAAATTGGACTAGTCCGCACGAAAACCGGACTAGTCCGCACATTCCAGAATTCTTAAGTGCGTTTTCGCTCTAAATTCATTTTAAACTTGTTCCTTTTTATGTGGGTTAATGTTAGACATGAATTAGAATGTATGCAATGCATGATGGATGAAAGTGAGGGTGTTACAAACCTACCCCCCTTAAAATGAATCTCGCCTTCGAGATTCGACGCGGAAGAGAAGAGATAGGAAAATTCCTATATGAGATCATCCTCCAGCTCCCAAGTTGCCTCTGATTCTATATGATGCTTTCATTGTACTTTGCACCATCCAATAACCTTGTTCCTTGTGACTCTCTTCTTGGTTTCTGAGATTTTGACCAGTTGTTCGACATAAGTCAAATATGCCTCTAGTTCCAATTCTTCCATTGGCACTTGTTCTTCCGGCTCTCTCAAGCACTTCTTGAGATGGGAAACATGAAAGACATCATGAACATCAACTAGGTGAGCTGGCATCTCCAACTTATATGCTACTTCCACTCCTTTGTCCAAAATCTTGAATGGCCCAATGTATCGAGGTGCTAGCTTGCCTCTGACATTAAACCTCTTACGACCTCTCATTGGTGACACCTTGGGGTAGACAAAATCTCTCTCTTCAAAGGCTAGTTTCCTTCTCCTATTATCCGCATAGCCTTTTTGCCTTGATTGAGCAGCCCTCATGTTCTCGCGGATAATCTGGACTTGTTTTTCAGCTTCTAGCAACACATCCATACCAAATACTTAAGTTTCTCCTGTCTCATTCTAGAACAAGGGTGTCCTACACTTTCTTCCATATAGTGCTTCATAGGGTGACATCTTCAAACTTGCTTGGTAACTATAGTTATATGAAAATTCTGCATATGGCAAGCCCTTGTCCCAGCTTCCCATGTTTCAAGGCACAAGCTCTTAACATCTCCTCCAAAATCTGATTTGTCCTCTCAGTTTGTCCATCCATTTGGCGGTGATATGCTGAACTGAAATTCAACCTCGTTCCCAGTGCTTCATGCAATTTTTTCCAAAACCTAGAAGTAAATTGAGAACCTCTATACGACACTATCCTCTATGGAACTCCATGAAAACCTTATTCATGAGGTACATAAAATAGGCAGGTGCATTTGTCAATCCAAAGGACATTATGGTGTACTCATAGAACCCATACCGTGTCCTAAAAGCTGTCTTGGGTATGTCCGATGGTATAATCTTAATTTGGAAGTATCCCGACCTCAAATCAATCTGGGAGAAGACACAAGGACCCTTCATCTAATCAAACAAGTCTTTTATGTGGGGCAAGGTATACTTGTTCTTGATTGTCACCTCATTGAGAGCTTGATAATCCACACACATCCTTTGTGATTCATCCTTCTTATCCACGAAAATAACAGGCACTCCCCAAGGTGAAGAGCTTGGGCAAATAAAACCCTTCCCTAGTTGCTCTTGAATCAGCTTTTTGAGCTCCGCTAACTCCTTAGGAGGCATCCTATATGGCCTCTTAGCCATAGATGCAGTTCCAGGTATTAAATCAATAACAAACTCAATGACTCGGTTAGGTGGCAGACCTGGCAACTCATCCCAAAACACATCCAAAAATTCGTACGCCACCGGGATCTCCTCAATTGCGGCACCATCCATGTGATTCAACACCAATTGCTGCGGTGCGTGTTGAGATGCTTCAAACTCTACGGTGATCCCTTCCTCATTGGTCAACTTCACCGTTTTCGTGGCACGCTCAATGACTCCATTGTGCTTCCTCAACAAGTCCATACCAAGTATAATGTCCAATCCTTGAGAATTCAAAACAATGAGGTTGGCAAAGAAGTCTACCCCCTTATTCTAAGGCTTACTTTTGGACATACTATATTTTTCCTCATCTCTCCTCCAGGAGACTTAATGAAAAGAGTAAACTTCATATGAGATATAGGAAAACTATTCTTGGCAACATATTTCGGTGCAATGAATGAATGCAATGCTCCAGAATAAAATAACATAGTCGTAGGGTCAGAGTTTGCGAGAAACATACCAATCACCACGTCATCCGCTTGTTGCGCATCCTCTGTAGAGACATGGTTCACGTTGCCACGAGCGAAATTCTGTTGTCCACGATTTCCTTACAGCTGTCCTCCATTGGGTCTTGGGTTTTGTCTTGGTGCATTGCTTCCTTGACCAAGACCTTACTTAGGACATTGTTGTGCAAAGTGTCCTGCTTCTCCGCATGTATAGCACTTCCTTGCTGCAATAGAATTTGGACGGACTTGATTTTGCGCATTGTCACCATGAAGGTTGGCACGAGGTGCAAAAGGCATTGGAGGCCTAGGTGCTTGCATGACGGGGCGTTGCTGAACAAACTGAGTTGGGCGCGGTGCATAACCAGGGCGATGAGCAGGCATAAAAGAGCTGCAGTAAGGCACATTTAATGGTGCAAAGCAAGGGCACACATTACTTCCTTGTTGTTGTCCTTGATATGGCGCCTTCCTCTTGTTGTCTTGCTCCATCTCACGAACCTTGTTCTCCACAACAATTGCTTTGTCCACAAGCTTCTGAATGTTTGCATGATCATAGTTCAGCAATTGCACTTGGATTGCATTGTTAAAGCCTCTTGTGAACAAGTATTGCTGCGGTTGTCCCGTCTCACGTCATCAGGCGCATACCTTGAGAGTTGAGTGAACTTATTGAGGTATTCACCCACACTTGATCTTCCCTGCCTCAAGTTCTCATATTCTTGCCTCTTCAAAATCATAACACCCTCGAGGACATAATGAGAACGGAAGCTCTCCTTGAACTCAACCCAAGTAATCCTCTCTTGATTTTCATGGGCGTTGCATAGTGAATCCTACCTATTGGCAGCTGCTCCATCTAGTTGATGGGAATCAAATAGCACCTTCTCCTGGTCAATGCATTGAGCAAAAATGGCTATTTCCCGTAGTCGGCCGAACAAGGCGATCAGCCGAACTGAAAAGTGGCCCCCCCTGTTCTCCGTTTTGGCAGGTGGCTCCCCAACAACTATGGAATTAGCACGTTGGTGAATTACCACTTTTGCAGCTCAGAAAAATTGTTTTTCGAATAAAAACTCCTTTTTCAAAACAAAACAATTTTTTTGTGAAAAAAGAAATAAAATGATAGTTGAAAATATAAGATTCTCAACTTACTAAGAAAAACCAAATATGCAGTGGGGAAAAATCAAACTATATGGGGAAACAATTGAAGAGAAAATAAAAATCAAAGAAAAGGATGACTACCAAGTTAACTTATTGGCTAGGTCTCACCAACATCTGATGAGATGGACATTCCTCCTTCTTCATTTTTTGACATCGGAGCTCGAGGGATTGGCTCAGACGGTTTGTCTTGCTTCTTCCGCCATTGCTTCTTTGGCGGCTTGGTGGACTTGGGCCTTTGGGGAGGCCCGGACTTCTCTGTCTTCTTCGGGTGTTGGTGTGAATTATAAGATGGGTTCTCCGCATAGATCAAATTCCTCATGAATGCAATGAGCGGGTCCACCTTTGGAGGTTTTATTTCGACCTCTTGAATGTGTTTAATATTTGGCCCATACTTGATATGGATCATGGAGCATTGCTCCAACTCGGGGTGAAAGTTAAACTTCTTCTCCTTGCCATTGATATGGAAGTGGATTTCTCCAGCTCCCACATCTATGTGAGCGTTCACGATGCTAAGGAATGGTCGCCCAAGGATGAGTGGCGTATCCTTCTTGACCTCCATGTCGAGCACCACGAAATCCATGGGTATGAAGCAATTTCATATTTTCACCAGAACATCTTCGGCGATACCCGCCGGATAACAGACTGAAGAATCAACCAGTTGGAGCTGCATTGGTGTTGGAGTAGGCTCTGTGAAGTTCACTTGGTCGAAAAACATCTTGGGCATCACACTCACACTTGCTCCAAGGTCACAAAGGGCCTTGTCAAAGTGGTGAGCCCAAATTGAGCATGATATCGTTGGACATCTAGGGTACTTCAGCCAGTTGCCTCCTTGTAGAGAAATCATGTTGGCGCTTCCCACGGGAGGTTTGGGTTGTCTTGGCACCTTGCCGTTCTTCAATGGAGGAACAACAGCTTCCAATTGAGCTAACTGAGTTTCCAACATCTTGTTGAAACTCAATTTATTCTTAAGGCTGAGGATAGTCCTTCAATCTTAGCATTGATGCTTTCTAATGTCTTGTCATTAGCCGACAACTTCTTAGATATAGCATCAATGATTTTCAGTTGGCCATTGGCAAGTTTTCTCAAGTTGGGTTGATTTCCATTATTGCCATTGTTGTTGTACCCTCCTTGAAAGAATGGGCGTGGTTTGACTCACCATTGACCTCCTGGACTATTGCCATTATTGTTTCATTGTTGGCTACGTATAAGGCATCCTCACGGGTTTCTGGGCTGTCTTTGCCCAAATGGCTCAAGTTGCCACAGACATCACAAGTGATGTGAGAGTCTAGGGCATAAGCATTGACACATACCTCATGATTGCCTTGTCCATCAAGTTTCTTCATAAGGATGTCCAATTTGGCAGTGATCATGTCCACCTCCTTCAAGTTGTGTGTGCCTCACTGGCTGATGTGGAGAAGCTCATTGCTCCAGCCCATGTTTGACATCATCTTCTCATTCAAATCTTTGGCTTTGGCCACCATCAATGATAAGAAGGCACCTCCAGCAGCAGCATCAACATGGTCACGAGCGAAAGGGATCAGCCCCTAGTAGAAGTTTTAGATAATTAGCCAGTCGTCCATCCCATGGTGGGGATAGGCCATAATATACTCCTAAAGCCTTTCCCAAGACTCGGGAATAGATTCCTTGGCATCATGCTAGAAGTTGGAAATTCATTCATGTAGGTCATTAATCTTGCCCAACGGGAAAAACATGGTGAGGAATGTCATAGAACACTTCTCCAAAGTGTCACAGCACTTCAGTTCATGTAAAACCACTGTTTTGCTCTCCCAAGAAGAGAGAACGGAAAAAACCTAAGAGGAACAACATCAAGAGATACGTCCTTGATCTGAAAAGTGCCGCAGATCTCAAGGAACTGTTGCAGGTGACACTTCCTCGTTAGCCTTTCCAGAAAATTGGTTGGCCTGCACCATAGTGATCAGGCCAGTCTTGATTTCAAAGTTCACATTTCCCTTGTTAATAGTGGGCCCAGCAGGAACATTGTTAGTAGAGGGAGCCGAAAACTCACAAAGGGTTTTCTGGGCCATTAGCATTTTGATTGTTGGGGCAGTTTGTTGGATTGCTTTGCTGCTCAAAGCTTCTGAGGAGTAACGGCACGAGGTCGATCTCTCAGAACCGATTTGGGATCTTCAACAAAGTTTTCCGACAAGCAGAAAATAGACATACACTACCCTTTTTTCACATAAAATGCGAAAACAAGAAGGGTTATCCTACTAAAATCTACGAGGGTCCTATCCTATTCATTCAATCATACAATACTTCAGCTGCCTTCCTCAGCAACGATGCCGAAAATGCTTGTTGATATTTCCTACGCACTACAAACAATTCATTCCTAGCAAGGGTGCCACAAATGCTTGTTGATAGTTTTTAAATCACATATGTAAACCCGCAAGTGCAAGGAATGCAATGTTGTAGCATTTCCCCTTTTAGAGTGTTCCCAATAGGTGTCAGTTATATTCTCGCAAAGGAAGGCTAGGTGGAAGCAAAGAAATCATCAAATGGAGAGGCTAGGTTGGTCTAGGTAGGGTTCTAGCAAGGATAGATAAAGGATAATTGGAGGTAGTGTGACACACACAAGAGAATTCTATCATAAGGGGGTAAACGAGGTAAAGAGGGACTAGGCTAAGAGTTAGGTAGATACTACTAACGTGCTTCTAATGTACATATACATAGCCTAAGTTAGTTACTAATGATTATATTAATTATGAATTCAAATGCTAAATGGATTAACACATCAGGCACGGGTTTACCCCTGGCAACACTAGGACCACTCCTGCCGAGAACCTGTGGCATAGCCGAATGTGGAGGATTACAAAGGAGTGATAGGGTTGCCACCACGTACTGCTTACCTCTTCAATCCGTGGGTCTACGAGACATACAATGCTACTTATCTATCCTAGCACCATGCTAGCATATTAAGTAATTACCTCAAGAGCCTAGGCACAAGCCATCTTATAGCAATGAACTAAATCATTGTTGAACCGATGTTAATTCATAGCATAAGTGATTCACATTAACATAATCATGTCATAGCTAATTAGACTATAGTGGGGGTTCGTAGTGTTTATGATGATATAATAATAATGGTATTGCATAATCATAAATACTACTCCTACCACATACATGGAATCCACAATCAAACAATAAATGCTTCATCCAAGTATATTAACATTAGAAGACTAAAGATAACATCTTTATTAAGAGCAAAATCACAAATACAAATAGGAATACGAGATTCATAACTTTCCCAATAAGGAATTGGGAAGAGACCCCTTCTACTCCTCTCCTACTTGGACTATGGACTAGAGGCTCTCCACTCTACAGCCTATACTCCTCTAAACCTATGGAGAATAGTGTATACAATGGATGAATACTCAAGTGGTGTGTGTGTGTGTGAAGTGAGGGTAGAGTGTCCTATTTATAGGTTGAGAAGGGTCGGTTCTCACCACCAAAAGCGTGCAAATCAGTCACCACTGACTTATTCAAGCCGAGAGAAGCCAACAAGTGGAAGCTGACCGAGATTGGCGCCAGGGCCAGGTCGGCCGACTAGGGGGGTTTGTCGACCTGGTCTTTGCACCGTTTCTCGTGTGCTTTCTCCAAGTCACTGTCAGGTGGGTCCCATCCCTTGTATTGGTGCTACACCATTGGATAGCCTTGGATACTTCTGTTTGTTGGCCATTTGATCCATGTGGTGCCACATGTCATCGCTTCATTGGTTGGGATGGTATTTTATAGTATTGCTCCTAATCTTTTACCTAAATTCCTGTAATAATTCCCTGCATGCACTATTTTTCCAAGGACAAGTGAAAATAGGTTAAATAGAGAGGTGATGTGTGCAAGAAATGACAATTGCTTCACATAGTTGAGTTATATCCACAGGTGAAATCAGTATATAACAGCTGTCAACAGCAACTACGAAAGGTCATTTTCCACTACCCTTCATCAATGAGATGTTGGAACGGTAGGAAAAACACTCCTTTTGTTTCATTCATGGATATTAGGGCCATAATCAATTTCCCATCCATCCCAACGATCAAAGTAAGACCACATTCACATCTCCATATGGGACATACGCCTACCGGCAAATGACATTCAGACTGTGTAATGCACCCACTTATTTTCAACGGTGCATGATGTCTATCATTTATGACATAATTGAGGAAATCATGTAAGTTTTCATTACGATTTTCTCTGCCTATGGAAAAACTTTTGATCATTGTCTAGAGAATTTAGACAAGGTCTTACAAATATGCCAAGAGAAGGACCTGGTGCTAAATTGGGAGAAGTGCCACTTCATGGTATGTGAAAGCATCGTTCTTGGACACTTAGTGCTCAAAAGGGGGATATATGTGTGCAAGGCAAAAATTGAAGATGTTGAACAACTTCCACCTCTGTTAACATAAGGGAATCCACATCTTTTTAGGTCATGCGGGGTTCCATTGTTGATTTTTCTAGGATTCCTTCAAAATAACTATACCCCTCACAAACCTAATAGCTAAGGATGCTCCCTTTGATTTCGATGAGGAGTGTCTTAAGTCTTTTGATACACTCAAAAAGGCACTTGTCTTGGCTCCAATACTTCAACCCCCAGATTTGATGCTTCCACTTGAAATCATGTGTGATGCCTGTGATTTTGCTGTTGGCTACGCTAGCAAGACTCTAACAGGAGCACAACTCAATTATACCATTATAGAAAAAGAGATCTTGGTAGTAGTCTTTGCTATCGACAAGTTAAGTCTTATTTGGTTGGAGCCAAGGTCATAGTCTACACATACCATGCAACCTTGGAATATTTTCTCACAAAAAAAGAACGTTAAGCCAATGCTAATCCGATGGATTCTCCTACTCCAAGAATTTTATTTGGAGATTAAGGATAAGAAAGGATTGGAGAATTCCATTGCGGATCATGTCTCATGTATGGAAGTCACACAACACATAGACGCCCATTAATGACTGCCTACATGATGACATGTTGCTCAAGGTGACCGACTCTCACCCTTGGTACGCGGATATCGTGAACTTCGTGGCCACAGGGTAGGTACCGCCAGGGGAAAACAAAAACAAGCTCATTTATGAGAGTCATAGACACCTGTTGGATGACCCATATATCTATCGAGTATGTACAGATGGCCTTCTTAGAAGTTGTGTCCCCACAATCAAAGGCACAAAAATTGTTGAAAATGCCAAGATGGCCCCTATGGAGGGCATTACGGTGTCTACCATACTCAGACAAAGATCTAGCGAAGTGGATTCTATTGGCCTTCTATGTATGGAGATACAAAGGAATTCATTCGCCATTGTCGAAAATGCCAAAAGTATGGAGGAATCACTGCTCGTAATGCCATGCCCTCACATATAATCTCTAAGTTGAGTTATTCGATGTGTGGGGTATTGACTTCATGGGACCTTTTCCAAAGTCCTATGATTGCAAGTATATTCTGATGGTTGTCAATTATTTGTCCAAATGGGTACAGGCATTGCCTTGTAAAAATGTCGACTCCTGCCAAACTAGGAAAATATTCCATGAGATCATTTTCCATGCTTTGGCACTCCCTGAATTGTCATAAGTGATAAAGGGTCTCATTTCAATTATAAGACCTTCCGGAGCTTTTTGAGGGAGCCTGGAGTTCAGCATAACATTGCTACTCCCTACCACCGACAAACAAGTGGTCAAGCAAAAACATATAACAAGCAGATCAAGAATATTATGCAAAAGACCGCTTGGAAATGGAAACGGGTTGGAACCATAAACTACCTGATGCATGCCTAAAAGACACCCATTGGCATGTCTCCTTAGAAATTTATTAGTGGATATCTCGTAGAACGAAGGATTGAAGAGGTAGAACGTAGGTGGTGACAGCCCTATCTGTCCATAGTAATCCTCCGCGTTCGTCTATGCCATAGGAACGTGGCGGGAATCGTCTTGTTGTTGCCAAGGGTAAACCCGTGCCCGAAGCAAGCAGTTGCCGTAGACTACTTTGTAAAATCCCAATTTTTCCTTTCATGTGAAGTTCAGCTACAAGTTGTTTATCAAACATAATGGAGATCAATATAGTTGTACACATAAACTTGACCTCACTAAATAGTTTTCTTTCTACTCATGTTTAATTTTATTAACATGAGGATTTGACTTCACCACTAATCCTAGAACAATTTAATTAAACCTTTCTGCAAAGTTTGGAATTTAATTAAATGGGATGGCTAGGGCAAAATTCTATTGCAGCATTATATAAAATCAAAACAAATGTAAATTGATTATGTTGCTATGTATATCGGGCCTTGACAAAAAGATTCAAATCCTAGGCTCCAAACTTTTCCTTGGCCTCTTAAATAATTTAAATAGCTTCTCGGTATATTTTCAAGATTTTTGAAGTACGTCTTCCACTTAGTGGGACAAATATAGAGGATTTATTTTGCGTCGATCTCAAAATTTAGCTTTGCACTTAACCTTGTCCAAATCAACCCACAAGTTTTTCTAAGACCCTTTATGGTTCAGTGAGCTTTGTTTCAAAGTTTGGGGATTTATGGACCTCAGTTACTATTTATTTCAATAAGGTTTATAAACAAGTTTGGTTTCAAATTGGATTTTGAATTTGAAGCAAACTGTGTCCAAATCGAAATCTGATTGCAGATTTGGGTTCCTCATATTTTTCTTAGCCTGTTTGTGAATTTTGGGAATTTTTGGACAATGTTTGAGGTCGAATTTAGAGGAACAGAGAAGAGGGAGCAGTGGGGCCCACATGTCAGCCAGGGAACCGTTTCACCGCCTCTGTTTTCCTTCTCCGCGTGACATCGCGATACCTGCATGCCGCCAGCGCTCCGGTTCGGTCGTGGGTCGCCTCCAGCTGCCCCAGCCTCCTTATCTACTGCGGTGAAGACCTTTTATTCACTCCACCGTCGACCGCAGTCACTTCTTGGCTCCCTCTCGCTCGCGCTGCTCAGTTGCTCACCACTGCGACCACCTTGGTTCTGCCCGACACCGCTCAGCCTCACCGCCGATACAAACTTCTTTGTCCTCTGCAGTCTTTATGAAAAAGGTGTGCCATGATCTCATGTAGCTGCTGGTAAAGTTTGAACTCATATCGTGCATCCTAGCGTCCGTATTTCGTGAAAAACCGAAGCACATTTATAGCTTTGGAGCTAGTTCGTTGGTTTAATTCCGATTGTATGCACAATAATTCTTTGATCCAGTTAGACGACATGATCAACGTCTCCTAGCGCACCTTCCCTCCAAAAATCAGAAGGAACCATCGAGTAATTCTCGAGTTATCCAGTTTTTCCCCTTCCGCCATTGAAGGAGCTCGGTTCATCGTCGACCTTAGTGTTGCCGGCTAAGACACGAGTTCTAGACCCTCCTAACCTCTTTCCCATGCTCCCAAGGTGCTTCCCGAGCCTTCATATGAGAGCTTTCGCTAGGAAATTGAGGGGTGCGACATGACTGGAACCCTAGAACCCGCCGCCAGCGTCGGGAGTGGATTTCCAATCACCCATCGCCGTCGGGAGGTACTCCAACATGTTTCCCGGGTGAAGCTAGGGTGGGGCGGCGAGTTTCGGGACTTCCCGTGGGCAGGAAACCGGCGTGGGCGCCGCCGCTCGAGCCCGTTGGGAGGAAGAAGAAAGAGGGGGTGCGGGTCCCACCTGCCAGAGGGTGCAGCGCTTCTGGGATCAGCCTGTGGCCAAGGGATCTACTGTGGCCACGTGGAAATGTTTATGGCCTCCGGTGTGGCTGCCTCCTGGTTGGCTGATTTAAATCGGGTGGGCCCAGGCGCCAAATTTAGAAGCTGAAAATTCCAAATTTACGCAGAACCATTTTCAAACTTGAAAAATCAATATCTCTCTGTAGACTGCTCCAAAAATATTCAAACAATTTTTTTTAAAAGCCCTTGAGCTCCAAATTCTGCTAGTACCAATTAGGTGTTGTGAAACTTACTTTTAAATTCTGTAGAAAACAATCTTTCCAAACACAAATACAATTTTTCCAGTTGAACTTTCCACTGCAAAAAACCCCCCAAAATTCACATAAAATACACTATCATATTATTGATTACCAGAAAAGTTTGGGAGCCATTGCACCTGTATAACTCTCTGTATAATTCAATTACCTTTTTCAGTCATTGAATGATTACAGATGTTGAGTTGCTTTACTATGTCCCAAATTTGGACTGAACCTTCCTTTAGTCATACACTAGTTCTTGTAAAAAGCTGGGATTTAATTGACTTAGTCTCCTAGTCCCAATTCAGTTGCCAACTGAATGTTAATTGAAAAGCTAAAATTCAATTATAAAATAATTCCAGAAATTCTTGCCAACTTTAAAATTCAATAACTCCTTCACCAAGGCTTAGACATTTGTGAAACCAATTTTTCTAGAACCAGGACAACCTCCGCTATAATGATTATCAACTGGGAGCTATGTTCAAGCTACAGTTTCTTCTCTAAAATTTTTGGGAGTTTATTGCTTACCATAATTTTAGAGACAACAAACTACTTTGATCATCTCCTGTTCTTTGCTTGAGCTTCTATCATATTCCTTAGTATCTACCATCAATGTCCCAAAGCCAATTAAGATAATTATCATATAATGATCACCATAGATTAAATTATGGTGTTGGTAGTAGTTTTTTTTTCAAAGTCATTCATATACATATTATATGCATATCGTGTAGTGACCGAAGTCGAGGAGGAACTAGAGGCCTTGGAGGTACACCTGCCAGATACTAACACAGACTCGGACCTGCATCCAGGCAAGCCCCAGTTTGCATTTAAGTCATTTATAAAGTTTTTCTTTATCACTATGTTGATTAGCATATGAATAGTGCATTACGTTCAGGATGCTTGCATACTCCAGATGCATGACCCCCAATCCCATTGGTTAATTGGGTAGGTTGATAGCTCGACGTGTAGAACTGCTATGCTAATGTTGTAGGTGAACCAGTAGGTAGAAGTCGAGTAGTTGGAATCTACTCGTGAGATAGAAAATTGACACTTATCTACACTGGGATAACATTTATAGAGAATGACTGTTAAATCTAAACTTGAGACCGGTCAGAGATGGATAGGAAGCGGCAAGGCGTGGTCTTGGTCGCATAGCTCTGACTGGTCAGTTAAGGCCCGTCTGTATGTGGCCCCTTCGAACAAGCTTGACTTGTACCGGCGACATACTGGATATATGGGCTCCAGTAAATCGATGTAACTTGATAACTGGGATGTCGAGGCCATTAACTCACCATCGATAGGGGTGGGTTGAAGACAATAAGGTGTAAATCGGTCGACAGACACAGAGTTGTTCCGTGCGGAGACCTTCTGTTTGCAGAGGTGAGACAGGTTCGGCGTTCGGATTTCTTGTGAATGGTGGCCATATACAACTAGTACTGAAGTGTTACGTAGGTACTGATGTACTCGCTGACACTTCCGAACGTGCGTATGTGTCATGTTGTCCGGGTGTGTTCTGATTGCAATCACCGTCCCTCGCGGTAATAGAGTACCACTTGTTCACTGAGTCGTGACATAGTAAATACTAAAGAAGTCAGGAGAAAATGTTGTATTGGATTATAATTGCTTTGCAACCTTGTATGACTTAGAACTAGCATAATTAAAGTTTACAGTTTCCCCATACTTTAGCTGTAATAGCATTATGTGCTTTGGGCATGTCATATCATCGGCAAAGCGTTTCTTATTTGATTGTGGAGTCTATGATGTACCGTGCTTGGAGAATTTCATTAGCTACTTAAAACATGATTATAAGGATCCACTTGTAGGCGAGTCGATTATGCTTCCCCTTACCTATGCTTAGTATTCACCCTTGTATTTGTCTAGTGAGACGGGTCAGTCTTGCTGAGCCTTATGCTCATTTTGCAGTTAACGAGTTTTTGCAGGTTATACGATTGATGACGGGTTTGATGATGAGGTTGCACCCCCTCCAGGGTTTACAGCCGAGTAGGAACCCTGCACGCCGCCGTGATTTGGATGTTGCTAGTGCAAAGTATCCCAGGCATGGATGACATTGCTTTTGCATAGCTAGTGCTGAGAGCGTAGCTATGATATATAAGTTTCTTTCCTTCCGCTAGTATTGTAAAACTTCTGCTGTATGATAAATAAAAGACTTCGTCTTGTATTTTATTTTCGTTCTGTTCTCGTATATTGTTGGGTGTCGCAGTGCACGATACCACCCAATGAGATCCTTGGTTGTCGGGATTCCGGTTCCCACAGCATGGTATCAGAGTATCATTGGGAACAGTGTACTTGAAAAGAATATATTTTCAAAAATTACGATTTGAGTGAGGAATTAGCTATATGCCCTTATAAGGAGTATTATTAGTATAAGATATAAAGGTGCTAAACTAACTTATATGTTATTAATTTTGTAACGACGCTCCAACATCAGGTAAGAGGTAAGGTACACCACTGTAAGCGGATCAATTGTAGTGAGCTTACCATGCGAGAGGTAGCATGGAAGTTTTCTATGGCTTAGCACGGAAATGTTAATAGGAGTCTCTGAAGATTTCTATGTTTCTGAGAACCTATGACACGCGGTACCCCAGCGTGCTTCAAAGTTAGTGGGATCCCGCGTCGGGTGGTGTATAACCCGATAGTATGCATCTCTAGAACCATTCATGTTCTATGGGAGCATGCGAAACACGTATGCCCGAGCATGTATAAGCCGGATTGTACGGGAGTCTTTGTTGTACAGACGTATTTACAGCCATGTACCTCGAGACATGACCTCGCTCGAGGGCGACTCACACCAGAGTCATATGCATTTATTTTCATATGTATTATTATGACTGCCTGTCGTGTTTCCCCGTACCGCCCTTGAGGTGTGAAGGTGTGAAAGAGGATTGTTTGTCTTCTGCAGCATTGACTACGGTAGAAGACCTTGTAGAAACCGTTTGCGAGAGAACGATATAGGAACCACCTATAGACGTGACCGGATATACCGAATAGAATTTTCATTGGTAAGGTACGTAGTACCGTCAGTATCAAACATGATACTTGACCATCCCCAACGACCGAATGGATGCATCATGTTTTGGAACGTCCAGCTATCAGATGCTGGTAGGTTTGGACTCCGTAGAAGGGACTCCGACTCGATAGGGTAGATAGAATCCAGATTCTTGATTTCTGGCAGAAGTTAGCTCGAGTTCGCTGGGTTGTAATCTTGCTTATCGGGTAGATAACATAAGGGTATCATATATGGATGGAAAGTTCGTGAAGATCTCTACAACTTTTCTGTCTACCATCATGGCAGAAAAGTTTTGTAATCTGTGGAAATATGGAGTATACTAAAACTGCTCCAGATGACCCTCCCATTGTACCAGTTCCAGTAATATTTCCATAACTCACTGTAGGAACATATTCTGCCTTATTGTGATATATGTATGAAAAGTTCAGAAGCATATGTACAGGTTTTATGTTTAGAGTTTTTCCTAATTCGAATTTGAGTCAAATCAAATTTGGAAATCAAAACAGTGAACTGCAGGACTGCTGGTGCAAACCAGTCAGTTCAACTGTTTAGTTTGGATAGTTATAACTTTTACTCCAGAATACCGACATAATAACATATATACATTTTTGGAAAGCTTAGTAAGTCCTCTATCAAATTTATTTTGCATTCATGATCAGAATCTGGGTATAGCTGTGTCTAATTCCATTTGTCTCAAACTTGGTTCTGGCAGTCCAGAACTTGAAGCAGTTTGGACATGGTTGTGAATTCGCGCGTGATACATGTATAACAAACTTTTCGGGGGGTAATTCTTTTACTTGTGGATTGTTAACTTGATGTTACACAAATTTTATTTTGTCATTACCTCAATATATGGTTGTGATATACCTGTATAAATTGTGGGAGAAAACTACATATACAGGGGAGGTTCTGCCAAAATTTCCAGAAAATATGGGTCAACTTAAAACCTGTGTAGATTCTTATTCCTAGCTCACCTGGAGATGTATGGGTACAATATGGAAAGGTTGTGAAGTGTACTACAACTTTAGTATTCAACTGCACCTTTTATTCTGACATTTCCTGTGTGAAACTGTGGAATTTATACAGGAAGCTCAGCTGGAACAGACTGTCGATTATGCTTCCCCTTACCTATGCTTAGTATTCACCCTTGTATGTGTCTAGTGAGACGGGTCAGTCTTGCTGAGCCTTATGCTCCTTTTGCAGTTAACGAGTTTTTGCAGGTTATACGATTGATGACGGGTTTGATGATGAGGCTGCACCCCCTCCAGGGTTTACAGCCGAGTGGGAACCCTGCACGCCGCCGTGATTTGGATGTTGCTAGTGCAAAGTATCCCGGGCATGGATGACATTGCTTTTGCATAGCTAGTGCTGAGAGCGTAGCTATGATATATAAGTTTCTTTCCTTCCGCTAGTATTGTAAAACTTCTGCTGTATGATAAATAAAAGACTTCGTCTTGTATTTTATTTTCGTTCTGTTCTCGTATATTGTTGGGTGTCGCAGTGCACGATACCACCCAATGAGATCCTTGGTTGTCGGGATTCCGGTTCCCACAGCATGGTATCAGAGCATCATTGGGAACAGTGTACTTGAAAAGAATATATTTTCAAAAATTACGATTTGAGTGAGGAATTAGCTATATGCCCTTATAAGGAGTATTATTAGTATAAGATATAAAGGTGGTAAACTAACTTATATGTTATTAATTTTGTAACGACGCTCCAACATCAGGTAAGAGGTAAGGTACGCCACTGTAAGCGGATCAATTGTAGTAAGCTTACCATGCGAGAGGTAGCATGGAAGTTTTCTATGGCTTAGCACGGAAATGTTAATAGGAGTCTCTGAAGATTTCTATGTTTCTGAGAACCTATGACACGCGGTACCCCAGCGTGCTTCAAAGTTAGTGGGAGCCCGCGTCGGGTGGTGTATAACCCGATAGTATGCATCTCTAGAACCATTCATGTTCTATGGGAGCATGCGAAACACGTATGCCCGAGCATGTATAAGCCGGATTGTACGGGAGTCTTTGTTGTACAGACGTATTTACAGCCATGTACCTCGAGACATGACCTCGCTCGAGGGCGACTCACACCAGAGTCATATGCATTTATTTTCATATGTATTATTATGACTGCCTGTCGTGTTTCCCCGTACCGCCCTTGAGGTGTGAAGGTGTGAAAGAGGATTGTTTGTCTTCTGCAGCATTGACTACGGTAGAAGACCTTGTAGAAACCGTTTGCGAGAGAACGATATAGGAACCACCTATAGACGTGACCGGATATACCGAATAGAATTTTCATTGGTAAGGTACGTAGTACCGTCAGTATCAAACATGATACTTGACCATCCCCAACGACCGAATGGATGCATCATGTTTTGGAACGTCCAGCTATCAGATGCTGGTAGGTTTGGACTCCGTAGAAGGGACTCCGACTCGATAGGGTAGATAGAATCCAGATTCTTGATTTCTGGCAGAAGTTAGCTCGAGTTCGCTGGGTTGTAATCTTGCTTATCGGGTAGATAACATAAGGGTATCATATATGGATGGAAAGTTCGTGAAGATCTCTACAACTTTTCTGTCTACCATCATGGCAGAAAAGTTTTGTAATCTCTGGAAATATGGAGTATACTAAAACTGCTCCAGATGACCCTCCCATTGTACCAGTTCCAGTAATATTTCCATAACTCACTGTAGGAACATATTCTGCCTTATTGTGATACATGTATGAAAAGTTCAGAAGCATATGTACAGGTTTTATGTTTAGAGTTTTTCCTAATTCGAATTTGAGTCAAATCAAATTTGGAAATCAAAACAGTGAACTGCAGGACTGCTGGTGCAAACCAGTCAGTTCAACTGTTTAGTTTGGATAGTTATAACTTTTACTCCAGAATAGCGACATAATCACATATATACATTTTTGGAAAGCTTAGTAAGTCCTCTATCAAATTTATTTTGCATTCATGATCAGAATCTGGGTATAGCTGTGTCTAATTCCATTTGTCTCAAACTTGGTTCTGGCAGTCCAGAACTTGAAGCAGTTTGGACATGGTTGTGAATTCGCGCGTGATACATGTATAACAAACTTTTCGGGGGGTAATTCTTTTACTTGTGGATTGTTAACTTGATGTTACACAAATTTTATTTTGTCATTACCTCAATATATGGTTGTGATATACCTGTATAAATTGTGGGAGAAAACTACATATACAGGGGAGGTTCTGCCAAAATCTCCAGAAAATATGGGTCAACTTAAAACCTGTGTAGATTCTTATTCCTAGCTCACCTGGAGATGTATGGGTACAATATGGAAAGGTTGTGAAGTGTACTACAACTTTAGTATTCAACTGCACCTTTTATTCTGACATTTCCTGTGTGAAACTGTGGAATTTATACAGGAAGCTCAGCTGGAACAGACTGTCGATTATGCTTCCCCTTACCTATGCTTAGTATTCACCCTTGTATGTGTCTAGTGAGACGGGTCAGTCTTGCTGAGCCTTATGCTCATTTTGCAGTTAACGAGTTTTTGCAGGTTATACGATTGATGACGGGTTTGATGATGAGGCTGCACCCCCTCCAGGGTTTACAGCCGAGTGGGAACCCTGCACGCCGCCGTGATTTGGATGTTGCTAGTGCAAAGTATCCCGGGCATGGATGACATTGCTTTTGCATAGCTAGTGCTGAGAGCGTAGCTATGATATATAAGTTTCTTTCCTTCCGCTAGTATTGTAAAACTTCTGCTGTATGATAAATAAAAGACTTCGTCTTGTATTTTATTTTCGTTCTGTTCTCGTATATTGTTGGGTGTCGCAGTGCACGATACCACCCAATGAGATCCTTGGTTGTCGGGATTCCGGTTCCCACAGCATGGTATCAGAGCATCATTGGGAACAGTGTACTTGAAAAGAATATATTTTCAAAAATTACGATTTGAGTGAGGAATTAGCTATATGCCCTTATAAGGAGTATTATTAGTATAAGATATAAAGGTGGTAAACTAACTTATATGTTATTAATTTTGTAACGACGCTCCAACATCAGGTAAGAGGTAAGGTATGCCACTGTAAGCGGATCAATTGTAGTAAGCTTACCATGCGAGAGGTAGCATGGAAGTTTTCTATGGCTTAGCACGGAAATGTTAATAGGAGTCTCTGAAGATTTCTATGTTTCTGAGAACCTATGACACGCGGTACCCCAGCGTGCTTCAAAGTTAGTGGGAGCCCGCGTCGGGTGATGTATAACCCGATAGTATGCATCTCTAGAACCATTCATGTTCTATGGGAGCATGCGAAACACGTATGCCTGAGCATGTATAAGCCGGATTGTACGGGAGTCTTTGAAGTACAGACGTATTTACAGCCATGTACCTCGAGACATGACCTCGCTCGAGGGCGACTCACACCAGAGTCATATGCATTTATTTTCATATGTATTATTATGACTGCCTGTCGTGTTTCCCCGTACCGCCCTTGAGGTGTGAAGGTGTGAAAGAGGATTGTTTGTCTTCTGCAGCATTGACTACGGTAGAAGACCTTGTAGAAACCGTTTGCGAGAGAATGATATAGGAACCACCTATAGACGTGACCGGATATACCGAATAGAATTTTCATTGGTAAGGTACGTAGTACCGTCAGTATCAAACATGATACTTGACCATCCCCAACGACCGAATGGATGCATCATGTTTTGGAACGTCCAGCTATCAGATGCTGGTAGGTTTGGACTCCGTAGAAGGGACTCCGACTCGATAGGGTAGATAGAATCCAGATTCTTGATTTCTAGCAGAAGTTAGCTCGAGTTCGCTGGGTTGTAATCTTGCTTATCGGGTAGATAACATAAGGGTATCATATATGGATGGAAAGTTCGTGAAGATCTCTACAACTTTTCTGTCTACCATCATGGCAGAAAAGTTTTGTAATCTGTTGAAATATGGAGTATACTAAAACTGCTCCAGATGACCCTCCCATTGTACCAGTTCCAGTAATATTTCCATAACTCACTGTAGGAACATATTCTGCCTTATTGTGATACATGTATGAAAAGTTCAGAAGAATATGTACAGGTTTTATGTTTAGAGTTTTTCCTAATTCGAATTTGAGTCAAATCAAATTTGGAAATCAAAACAGTGAACTGCAGGACTGCTGGTGCAAACCAGTCAGTTCAACTGTTTAGTTTGGATAGTTATAACTTTTACTCCAGAATAGCGACATAATCACATATATACATTTTTGGAAAGCTTAGTAAGTCCTCTATCAAATTTATTTTGCATTCATGATCAGAATCTGGGTATAGCTGTGTCTAATTCCATTTGTCTCAAACTTGGTTCTGGCAGTCCAGAACTTGAAGCAGTTTGGACATGGTTGTGAATTCGCGCGTGATACATGTATAACAAACTTTTCGGGGGCTAATTCTTTTACTTGTGGATTGTTAACTTGATGTTACACAAATTTTATTTTGTCATTACCTCAATATATGGTTGTGATATACCTGTATAAATTGTGGGAGAAAACTACATATACAGGGGAGGTTCTGCCAAAATTTCCAGAAAATATGGGTCAACTTAAAACCTGTGTAGATTCTTATTCCTAGCTCACCTGGAGATGTATGGGTACAATATGGAAAGGTTGTGAAGTGTACTACAACTTTGGTATTCAACTGCACCTTTTATTCTGACATTTCCTTTGTGAAACTGTGGAATTTATACAGGAAGCTCAGCTGGAACAGACTGTCGATTATGCTTCCCCTTACCTATGCTTAGTATTCACCCTTGTATGTGTCTAGTGAGACGGGTCAGTCTTGCTGAGCCTTATGCTCATTTTGCAGTTAACGAGTTTTTTCAGGTTATACGATTGATGACGGGTTTGATGATGAGGCTGCACCCCCTCCAGGGTTTACAGCCGAGTGGGAACCCTGCACGCCGCCGTGATTTGGATGTTGCTAGTGCAAAGTATCCCGGGCATGGATGACATTGCTTTTGCATAGCTAGTGCTGAGAGCGTAGCTATGATATATAAGTTTCTTTCCTTCCGCTAGTATTGTAAAACTTCTGCTGTATGATAAATAAAAGACTTCGTCTTGTATTTTATTTTTGATCTGTTCTCGTATATTGTTGGGTGTCGCAGTGCACGATACCACCCAATGAGATCCTTGGTTGTCGGGATTCCGGTTCCCACAGCATGGTATCAGAGCATCATTGGGAACAGTGTACTTGAAAAGAATATATTTTCAAAAATTACGATTTGAGTGAGGAATTAGCTATATGCCTTATAAGGAGTATTATTAGTATAAGATATAAAGGTGGTAAACTAACTTATATGTTATTAATTTTGTAACGACGCTCCAACATCAGGTAAGAGGTAAGGTACGCCACTGTAAGCGGATCAATTGTAGTAAGCTTACCATGCGAGAGGTAGCATGGAAGTTTTCTATGGCTTAGCACGGAAATGTTAATAGGAGTCTCTGAAGATTTCTATGTTTCTGAGAACCTATGACACGCGGTACCCCAGCGTGCTTCAAAGTTAGTGGGAGCCCGCGTCGGGTGGTGTATAACCCGATAGTATGCATCTCTAGAACCATTCATGTTCTATGGGAGCATGCGAAACACGTATGCCCGAGCATGTATAAGCCGGATTGTACGGGAGTCTTTGTTGTACAGACGTATTTACAGCCATGTACCTCGAGACATGACCTCGCTCGAGGGCGACTCACACCAGAGTCATATGCATTTATTTTCATATGTATTATTATGACTGCCTGTCGTGTTTCCCCGTACCGCCCTTGAGGTGTGAAGGTGTGAAAGAGGATTGTTTGTCTTCTGCAGCATTGACTACGGTAGAAGACCTTGTAGAAACCGTTTGCGAGAGAACGATATAGGAACCACCTATAGACGTGACCGGATATACCGAATAGAATTTTCATTGGTAAGGTACGTAGTACCGTCAGTATCGAACATGATACTTGACCATCCCCAACGACCGAATGGATGCATCATGTTTTGGAACGTCCAGCTATCAGATGCTGGTAGGTTTGGACTCCGTAGAAGGGACTCCGACTCGATAGGGTAGATAGAATCCAGATTCTTGATTTCTGGCAGAAGTTAGCTCGAGTTCGCTGGGTTGTAATCTTGCTTATCGGGTAGATAACATAAGGGTATCATATATGGATGGAAGGTTCGTGAAGATCTCTACAACTTTTCTGTCTACCATCATGGCAGAAAAGTTTTGTAATCTGTGGAAATATGGAGTATACTAAAACTGCTCCAGATGACCCTCCCATTGTACCAGTTCCAGTAATATTTCCATAACTCACTGTAGGAACATATTCTGCCTTATTGTGATACATGTATGAAAAGTTCAGAAGCATATGTACAGGTTTTATGTTTAGAGTTTTTCCTAATTCGAATTTGAGTCAAATCAAATTTGGAAATCAAAACAGTGAACTGCAGGACTGCTGGTGCAAACCAGTCAGTTCAACTGTTTAGTTTGGATAGTTATAACTTTTACTCCAGAATAGCGACATAATCACATATATACATTTTTGGAAAGCTTAGTAAGTCCTCTATCAAATTTATTTTGCATTCATGATCAGAATCTGGGTATAGCTGTGTCTAATTCCATTTGTCTCAAACTTGGTTCTGGCAGTCCAGAACTTGAAGCAGTTTGGACATGGTTGTGAATTCGCGCGTGATACATGTATAACAAACTTTTCGGGGGGTAATTCTTTTACTTGTGGATTGTTAACTTGATGTTACACAAATTTTATTTTGTCATTACCTCAATATATGGTTGTGATATACCTGTATAAATTGTGGGAGAAAACTACATATACAGGGGAGGTTCTGCCAAAATTTCCAGAAAATATGGGTCAACTTAAAACCTGTGTAGATTCTTATTCCTAGCTCACCTGGAGATGTATGGGTACAATATGGAAAGGTTGTGAAGTGTACTACAACTTTAGTATTCAACTGCACCTTTTATTCTGACATTTCCTGTGTGAAACTGTGGAATTTATACAGGAAAATCAGCTGGAACAGACTGTCGATTATGCTTCCCCTTACCTATGCTTAGTATTCACCCTTGTATGTGTCTAGTGAGACGGGTCAGTCTTGCTGAGCCTTATGCTCATTTTGCAGTTAACGAGTTTTTGCAGGTTATACGATTGATGACGGGTTTGATGATGAGGCTGCACCCCCTCCAGGGTTTACAGCCGAGTGGGAACCCTGCACGCCGCCGTGATTTGGATGTTGCTAGTGCAAAGTATCCCGGGCATGGATGACATTGCTTTTGCATAGCTAGTGCTGAGAGCGTAGCTATGATATATAAGTTTCTTTCCTTCCGCTAGTATTGTAAAACTTCTGCTGTATGATAAATAAAAGACTTCGTCTTGTATTTTATTTTCGTTCTGTTCTCGTATATTGTTGGGTGTCGCAGTGCACGATACCACCCAATGAGATCCTTGGTTGTCGGGATTCCGGTTCCCACAGCATGGTATCAGAGCATCATTGGGAACAGTGTACTTGAAAAGAATATATTTTCAAAAATTACGATTTGAGTGAGGAATTAGCTATATGCCCTTATAAGGAGTATTATTAGTATAAGATATAAAGGTGGTAAACTAACTTATATGTTATTAATTTTGTAACGACGCTCCAACATCAGGTAAGAGGTAAGGTACGCCACTGTAAGCGGATCAATTGTAGTAAGCTTACCATGCGAGAGGTAGCATGGAAGTTTTCTATGGCTTAGCACGGAAATGTTAATAGGAGTCTCTGAAGATTTCTATGTTTCTGAGAACCTATGACACGCGGTACCCCAGCGTGCTTCAAAGTTAGTGGGAGCCCGCGTCGGGTGATGTATAACCCGATAGTATGCATCTCTAGAACCATTCATGTTCTATGGGAGCATGCGAAACACGTATGCCTGAGCATGTATAAGCCGGATTGTACGGGAGTCTTTGTTGTACAGACGTATTTACAGCCATGTACCTCGAGACATGACCTCGCTCGAGGGCGACTCACACCAGAGTCATATGCATTTATTTTCATATGTATTATTATGACTGCCTGTCGTGTTTCCCCGTACCGCCCTTGAGGTGTGAAGGTGTGAAAGAGGATTGTTTGTCTTCTGCAGCATTGACTACGGTAGAAGACCTTGTAGAAACCGTTTGCGAGAGAACGATATAGGAACCACCTATAGACGTGACCGGATATACCGAATAGAATTTTCATTGGTAAGGTACGTAGTACCGTCAGTATCAAACATGATACTTGACCATCCCCAACGACCGAATGGATGCATCATGTTTTGGAACGTCCAGCTATCAGATGCTGGTAGGTTTGGACTCCGTAGAAGGGACTCCGACTCGATAGGGTAGATAGAATCCAGATTCTTGATTTCTAGCAGAAGTTAGCTCGAGTTCGCTGGGTTGTAATCTTGCTTATCGGGTAGATAACATAAGGGTATCATATATGGATGGAAAGTTCGTGAAGATCTCTACAACTTTTCTGTCTACCATCATGGCAGAAAAGTTTTGTAATCTGTTGAAATATGGAGTATACTAAAACTGCTCCAGATGACCCTCCCATTGTACCAGTTCCAGTAATATTTCCATAACTCAGTGTAGGAACATATTCTGCCTTATTGTGATACATGTATGAAAAGTTCAGAAGAATATGTACAGGTTTTATGTTTAGAGTTTTTCCTAATTCGAATTTGAGTCAAATCAAATTTGGAAATCAAAACAGTGAACTGCAGGACTGCTGGTGCAAACCAGTCAGTTCAACTGTTTAGTTTGGATAGTTATAACTTTTACTCCAGAATAGCGACATAATCACATATATACATTTTTGGAAAGCTTAGTAAGTCCTCTATCAAATTTATTTTGCATTCATGATCTGAATCTGGGTATAGCTGTGTCTAATTCCATTTGTCTCAAACTTGGTTCTGGCAGTCCAGAACTTGAAGCAGTTTGGACATGGTTGTGAATTCGCGCGTGATACATGTATAACAAACTTTTCGGGGGGTAATTCTTTTACTTGTGGATTGTTAACTTGATGTTACACAAATTTTATTTTGTCATTACCTCAATATATGGTTGTGATATACCTGTATAAATTGTGGGAGAAAACTACATATACAGGGGAGGTTCTGCCAAAATTTCCAGAAAATATGGGTCAACTTAAAACCTGTGTAGATTCTTATTCCTAGCTCACCTCGAGATGTATGGGTACAATATGGAAAGGTTGTGAAGTGTACTACAACTTTGGTATTCAACTGCACCTTTTATTCTGACATTTCCTGTGTGAAACTGTGGAATACATACAGGAAGCTCAGCTGGAACAGACTGTCGATTATGCTTCCCCTTACCTATGCTTAGTATTCACCCTTGTATGTGTCTAGTGAGACGGGTCAGTCTTGCTGAGCCTTATGCTCATTTTGCAGTTAACGAGTTTTTGCAGGTTATACGATTGATGACGGGTTTGATGATGAGGCTGCACCCCCTCCAGGGTTTACAGCCGAGTGGGAACCCTGCACGCCGCCGTGATTTGGATGTTGCTAGTGCAAAGTATCCCGGGCATGGATGACATTGCTTTTGCATAGCTAGTGCTGAGAGCGTAGCTATGATATATAAGTTTCTTTCCTTCCGCTAGTATTGTAAAACTTCTGCTGTATGATAAATAAAAGACTTCGTCTTGTATTTTATTTTTGTTCTGTTCTCGTATATTGTTGGGTGTCCAGTGCACGATACCACCCAATGAGATCCTTGGTTGTCGGGATTCCGGTTCCCACAGCATGGTATCAGAGCATCATTGGGAACAGTGTACTTGAAAAGAATATATTTTCAAAAATTACGATTTGAGTGAGGAATTAGCTATATGCCCTTATAAGGAGTATTATTAGTATAAGATATAAAGGTGGTAAACTAACTTATATGTTATTAATTTTGTAACGACGCTCCAACATCAGGTAAGAGGTAAGGTACGCCACTGTAAGCGGATCAATTGTAGTAAGCTTACCATGCGAGAGGTAGCATGGAAGTTTTCTATGGCTTAGCACGGAAATGTTAATAGGAGTCTCTGAAGATTTCTATGTTTCTGAGAACCTATGACACGCGGTACCCCAGCGTGCTTCAAAGTTAGTGGGAGCCCGCGTCGGGTGGTGTATAACCCGATAGTATGCATCTCTAGAACCATTCATGTTCTATGGGAGCATGCGAAACACGTATGCCCGAGCATGTATAAGCCGGATTGTACGGGAGTCTTTGTTGTACAGACGTATTTACAGCCATGTACCTCGAGACATGACCTCGCTCGAGGGCGACTCACACCAGAGTCATATGCATTTATTTTCATATGTATTATTATGACTGCCTGTCATGTTTCCCCGTACCGCCCTTGAGGTGTGAAGGTGTGAAAGAGGATTGTTTGTCTTCTGCAGCATTGACTACGGTAGAAGACCTTGTAGAAACCGTTTGCGAGAGAACGATATAGGAACCACCTATAGACGTGACCGGATATACCGAATAGAATTTTCATTGGTAAGGTACGTAGTACCGTCAGTATCAAACATGATACTTGACCATCCCCAACGACCGAATGGATGCATCATGTTTTGGAACGTCCAGCTATCAGATGCTGGTAGGTTTGGACTCCGTAGAAGGGACTCCGACTCGATAGGGTAGATAGAATCCAGATTCTTGATTTCTGGCAGAAGTTAGCTCGAGTTCGCTGGGTTGTAATCTTGCTTATCGGGTAGATAACATAAGGGTATCATATATGGATGGAAAGTTCGTGAAGATCTCTACAACTTTTCTGTCTACCATCATGGCAGAAAAGTTTTGTAATCTGTGGAAATATGGAGTATACTAAAACTGCTCCAGATGACCCTCCCATTGTACCAGTTCCAGTAATATTTCCATAACTCACTGTAGGAACATATTCTGCCTTATTGTGATATATGTATGAAAAGTTCAGAAGCATATGTACAGGTTTTATGTTTAGAGTTTTTCCTAATTCGAATTTGAGTCAAATCAAATTTGGAAATCAAAACAGTGAACTGCAGGACTGCTGGTGCAAACCAGTCAGTTCAACTGTTTAGTTTGGATAGTTATAACTTTTACTCCAGAATAGCGACATAATCACATATATACATTTTTGGAAAGCTTAGTAAGTCCTCTATCAAATTTATTTTGCATTCATGATCAGAATCTGGGTATAGCTGTGTCTAATTCCATTTGTCTCAAACTTGGTTCTGGCAGTCCAGAACTTGAAGCAGTTTGGACATGGTTGTGAATTCGCGCGTGATACATGTATAACAAACTTTTCGGGGGGTAATTCTTTTACTTGTGGATTGTTAACTTGATGTTACACAAATTTTATTTTGTCATTACCTCAATATATGGTTGTGATATACCTGTATAAATTGTGGGAGAAAACTACATATACAGGGGAGGTTCTGCCAAAATTTCCAGAAAATATGGGTCAACTTAAAACCTGTGTAGATTCTTATTCCTAGCTCACCTGGAGATGTATGGGTACAATATGGAAAGGTTGTGAAGTGTACTACAACTTTAGTATTCAACTGCAACTTTTATTCTGACATTTCCTGTGTGAAACTGTGGAATTTATACAGGAAGCTCAGCTGGAACAGACTGTCGATTATGCTTCCCCTTACCTATGCTTAGTATTCACCCTTGTATGTGTCTAGTGAGACGGGTCAGTCTTGCTGAGCCTTATGCTCATTTTGCAGTTAACGAGTTTTTGCAGGTTATACGATTGATGACGGGTTTGATGATGAGGCTGCACCCCCTCCAGGGTTTACAGCCGAGTGGGAACCCTGCACGCCGCCGTGATTTGGATGTTGCTAGTGCAAAGTATCCCGGGCATGGATGACATTGCTTTTGCATAGCTAGTGCTGAGAGCGTAGCTATGATATATAAGTTTCTTTCCTTCCGCTAGTATTGTAAAACTTCTGCTGTATGATAAATAAAAGACTTCGTCTTGTATTTTATTTTCGTTCTGTTCTCGTATATTGTTGGGTGTCGCAGTGCACGATACCACCCAATGAGATCCTTGGTTGTCGGGATTCCGGTTCCCACAGCATGGTATCAAAGCATCATTGGGAACAGTGTACTTGAAAAGAATATATTTTCAAAAATTACGATTTGAGTGAGGAATTAGCTATATGCCCTTATAAGGAGTATTATTAGTATAAGATATAAAGGTGGTAAACTAACTTATATGTTATTAATTTTGTAACGACGCTCCAACATCAGGTAAGAGGTAAGGTACGCCACTGTAAGCGGATCAATTGTAGTAAGCTTACCATGCGAGAGGTAGCATGGAAGTTTTCTATGGCTTAGCACGGAAATGTTAATAGGAGTCTCTGAAGATTTCTATGTTTCTGAGAACCTATGACACGCGGTACCCCAGCGTGCTTCAAAGTTAGTGGGAGCCCGCGTCGGGTGGTGTATAACCCGATAGTATGCATCTCTAGAACCATTCATGTTCTATGGGAGCATGCGAAACACGTATGGCCGAGCATGTATAAGCCGGATTGTACGGGAGTCTTTGTTGTACAAACGTATTTACAGCCATGTACCTCGAGACATGACCTCGCTCGAGGGCGACTCACACCAGAGTCATATGCATTTATTTTCATATGTATTATTATGACTGCCTGTCGTGTTTCCCCGTACCTCCCTTGAGGTTTGAAGGTGTGAAAGAGGATTGTTTGTCTTCTGCAGCATTGACTACGGTAGAAGACCTTGTAGAAACCGTTTGCGAGAGAACGATATAGGAACCACCTATAGACGTGACCGGATATACCGAATAGAATTTTCATTGGTAAGGTACGTAGTACCGTCAGTATCAAACATGATACTTGACCATCCCCAACGACCGAATGGATGCATCATGTTTTGGAACGTCCAGCTATCAGATGCTGGTAGGTTTGGACTCCGTAGAAGGGACTCCGACTCGATAGGGTAGATAGAATCCAGATTCTTGATTTCTGGCAGAAGTTAGCTCGAGTTCGCTGGGTTGTAATCTTGCTTATCGGGTAGATAACATAAGGGTATCATATATGGATGGAAAGTTCGTGAAGATCTCTACAACTTTTCTGTCTACCATCATGGCAGAAAAGTTTTGTAATCTGTTGAAATATGGAGTATACTAAAACTGCTCCAGATGACCCTCCCATTGTACCAGTTCCAGTAATATTTCCATAACTCACTGTAGGAACATATTCTGCCTTATTGTGATACATGTATGCAAAGTTCAGAAGCATATGTACAGGTTTTATGTTTAGAGTTTTTCCTAATTCGAATTTGAGTCAAATCAAATTTGGAAATCAAAACAGTGAACTGCAGGACTGCTGGTGCAAACCAGTCAGTTCAACTGTTTAGTTTGGATAGTTATAACTTTTACTCCAGAATAGCGACATAATCACATATATACATTTTTGGAAAGCTTAGTAAGTCCTCTATCAAATTTATTTTGCATTCATGATCTGAATCTGGGTATAGCTGTGTCTAATTCCATTTGTCTCAAACTTGGTTCTGGCAGTCCAGAACTTGAAGCAGTTTGGACATGGTTGTGAATTCGTGCGTGATACATGTATAACAAACTTTTCGGGGGGTAATTCTTTTACTTCTGTATTGCTAACTTGATGTTACACAAATTTTATTTTGTCATTACCTCAATATATGGTTGTGATATACCTGTATAAATTGTGGGAGAAAACTACATATACAGCGGAGGTTCTGCCAAAATTTCCAGAAAATATGGGTCAACTTAAAACCTGTGTAGATTCTTATTCCTAGCCCACCTGGAGATGTATGGGTACAATATGGAAAGGTTGTGAAGTGTACTACAACTTTGGTATTCAACTGCACCTTTGATTCTGACATTTCCTGTGTGAAACTGTGGAATTTATACAGGAAGCTCAGCTGGAACAGACTGTGATTACAACTCCAGTTTTAAATTTTCTTAAACTATCGAGAGTTGGAAACCTTCTCACTGTTCCAGTATTCTTTTCTATAGATGACGGATGTGAGGATGCTACTACCGGACGGATGGGTATTTTCCACTTGCGCTAGCCATCCGGGTTTCCCAAGTATGCTGCGGGAAGTGCTCCAACAGTTTGGCTTCATCGGGATGCCATGATATTGGGGTAGAGAAACGATCGACAGAGGCGTTCGGTCATGCACCATCTTGGTAGACATCCCAACTAGTCCACGTTGATATGGATGGGCTATTTCTCGGTTACCATCGAGGGGGCTCATTTAGAGGACACTTGGGCAATCGCTGCAGGCGAAGCACTTATGAAGCTTTGTGAGCTTCATCAAGATGCCATGGCTGGGACTCAATTTGCCCTTATTCCAGTCCGTGGTATGGCTAGATTTGAGTGGCAACGTCGTATGGTTGCTGCCTATACACCGCATGGTGACACAACATCGACGACACTTGGGACATATGCAGCTGCTTCCAGTATGGTGGTTGCTATGCATGGCACCATTATTTTGGAGCAAGTCGAAGCCTTGCGGGAAGCGACAGAACCGGGTGATACCCTTGATTATATCAATGAGAATCTACGTTCGCTCCTAGCACCAGTGAATCACCGGCTAAATAAGTGCGAGAGTCAGCTGCATTATGCTCGCATTAGGCTACGGAAAGCTCGTGCCGAACAACGGCAGGCTCGCACTGAACTGCAGAAAGATCGTGGTGAGTTGCAAGCAATTCAGTTAGAGGTACAACAACAGCAGGAGCAGCTTTTAGTAGTCACTGAAGAGCGGGACACCGCCATTGAGACAGCTCAGAATTGGGAGTATGAGGCAGGACAACTTCAGGATAATGTAATTGAGGCCGAAGCACAATTGCAACAAGTGGTGTATCCACCAGCTCATAATATACCACTAATTATGGATGAACCATTGCCTTCGAATGATGAGGAAGAAGAAGATCTCGAGGAATTTGAGTACGTCGAGTAGGACGTATTGGAGTGGGATGTGGCAACACTTCTGCCGACACGGGGCAACATATAGTTTAATAGTTGCTCGTGTTTTTCTTTTGTGACCATGTTTGTAGCATATTAAGAATAGCAGTGGTTATGTCTAAGATGACAAGACGTGTACGACATCTCATGGGGACCAAGTATGGTAGAGATGTATTTCCATAGTGGGAGTCCATCATTTTGGAGTTTACTACTGTAAACATGGTCATGAGATAATATATCTTGTATAAAGCTTGTACTTTATCAATATATGTTAATGTTGTGTATTATCTATTATTGTCTACAATATTACTATTTGTATGGAAGGCTGAACTTGAGGCAATGAGACTTATGGTGTTAATCGATGTATTGCAGCATGGTGCATACACTTACAGCCCAGGAAGTGGGAGGCTCAAGCGGGGGACAGGGGGATGACACCCTACCACTGGGGAAGAACATGCCCCAGATGCAGCCACCTCCACCACCTCCACCTACACTTCCTAGAAGTCTCGCGGAGGTTCTCGCAACAGTGCTCGGCTCGCGCGATGAGCAAACCGAGTTGTTGCGTACCCTTGTACAGCATTCGTCCCGTCAAGGGGGATGACAAGCTGATGGGCCACGTCAGCCATGTCCGAGTTCCTACTCGGATTTCACATCGATGCATCCGCCGGTCTTCAGAGAGGCCGACGAACCATTGGAGGCGAACAACTGGCTCCGCTCCATTGAAGGGAAGTTCGGTTTACTCGAGATAACCGAACAACAGAAGACTCTCTTTGCAGCCCAACAACTGTTGGGGTCTGCTGGTGCGTGGTGGGCAAACTACCTCGCCGCATGCCCCGCAGACTATGTCGTGAGCTGGGCAGAATTCCGGGAGGCGTTCCGCGCCTACCATATCCCTCCCAGGATTATGAAGAGGAAGTTTCAAGAGTTCTTGGAGCTGAAGCAGGGAGGAAGGAGTGCTTACGAGTACTCCAAGACCTTCAACCACTTGGCCTAGTATGCACAGGAGCAAGTGAACACGGAAGACAGGAAGCAAGAGTGCTTCTACCGGGGTTTGAACCCCAATATGAAGGACAAGCTTGCCTTGTTCAATCGCGGCAGCTTCAACAACATTGTCTACGCCACGATCGTACAAGAGGACGCTACTCGAGAGCTGTCCTCAGACAAGAAGAAGAGGAGTGCTCTGCAGGGCAGCGGAGGTGGTGCTCCTCAGAAGTACCGAATGGTGTATCGATCACCATCCGACCAGAGGTGGCAACCGCCATCGCGACCACTGATGTTTAGTGGTCGCCAGTTCGGCAACGCAGGTTTTCGACCGCAACAGCAGGAGGCGATGATCCCACGTGCACTTCCACCTCCACCGCGTGCACCGGGATTCCGTCCTCCCATTCGTACCGACCAAACCCCGTACACGTGTTTCACATGTGGACGCACGGGGCACTTCGCCAAGGACTGCCCGCATAATAGGCAGGGCGGAGGACAGTCATCGTACCAGGGCACCAACCAACCCCGCAACCAGCCCAAGAAGCCACTTCCCAGACTCGGCAACGTCCACCACCTCGCCATTAAGGAAGTTCCGGAAGGCGCACCCGTACTCACGGGTACGTTCTCTATCTTTGATCATCTCGTAGTCATATACTTTGACTCCGGAGCTTTCCACAATGTCATTAGCAAGTCTTTTGTCATTAAAAGTCAGTTGCCTATTATCTCCACCAAAATTTCATATGTGATTTGCACTCCGGCAAGGAAGACAGTCACAAATGAGATGGTTCCTGGGATACCACTTAACCTAGAGGGGACTATATATTTTACTTCGCTTATGATACTAGATAATCAGAGGCTAGATGTCATCTTGGGAATGGCGTGGTTACAATACCATGGTGCTATTCTAGATCTCGTTCCTCGAAAAATATATCTAAATTCTCCACTTCATCCTTCCCAAGTCCTCAATCTTAAAAGAACCGTTAAGTGAATCCATCTACTCACAATATCAAGGTTCTTGAACTTAAGGATATTCCGGTAGTATGTGAGTATCCGGATGTGTTTCTCGATGATCTTCCTGGTATGCCACCAAAAAAGAGATATAGAGTTCAAGATTGATCTTGTATCGAGAACAGTGCCGATCTCAAGGCTGCCCTACAAGATGGCACCCAAGGAACTTGCAGAACTAAAGGAGCAGCTAACAGAACTCGAGAAGAAGGGTTTCATTCGTTCAAATTAATCACCATGGGGATGTTCTGCATTGTTCGTGGAGAAGAAAGATAAGACCTTAAGACTATGTGTGGACTATCGTCCACTCAATGCTGTCACTATCAAAAACAAGTATCCACTACCACGCATTGATATTGTTTTCGATCAACTAGTGGGTGCTAAAGTATTTTCAAAGATGGATATTCGTTCTGGTTATCATCAGATTAGAATCCGGCCAGAAGATATATCTAAGACAGCATTCTCGACGAGATATGGGCTGTATGAATACCTTGATATGTCCTTCGGATTGACCAATGCACCGGCTCATTTTATGTATCTCATGAACTCAGTGTTCATGACGGAATTGGACAAGTTTTTCGTGGTCTTCATTGACGACATCCTTGTGTATTCGAAATCCAAAGAAGCACATGCTCAACACTTGCGTATCGTGCTTCAACGATTACGGGACCACCAACTATATGCTAAGTTCAGCAAGTGTGAATTCTAGATCAGCCAAGTGCCATTTCTAGGGCACATTATATCCGTAGAAGGGATTGCAGTTGATCCAAGCAAGATAAAGCAAGTACTCAAATGGGAGTCTCCAAAGTCTGTACATGAAGTTCGATGTTTCCTGGGCCTAGCTGGGTATTACCGGAGGTTCATTCCCAGTTTCTCCAAAATAGCTAAACCAATGATAGAACTTCTAAAAAAAGGGAAGAAGTATGTATGGACTAAGGCATGTGAGGGAGGTTTCCAGGCATTGGTAAAACACCTCATAACGGTACTAGTATTAGCTCAACCGGACAAAACCAAATAATTTGATGTGTATTGTGATGCATCAGGAATTGGTTTGGGTTGTGTGTTGATGCAGGATAGACTAGTGATCTCTTATGGATCACGACAGCTTCGGAACCATGAGCAGCACTATCCGAAACATGATCCAGAGCTCGCTGCTCTAGTACTAGCATTGAAGATGTGGAATCATTATCTACTGGGTAATCTAGTACATCTCTACACCGATCACAAGAGCCTGAAGTACATCTTCACCCAAAAGGACTTAAATATGCGACAACGTAGATGGTTGGAATTAATCAAGGATTATGAGATTGAGATCCACTACCATCTAGGCAAGGCGAATGTAGTCGCCGATGCACTGAGCTGCCAGTCCCATGTCAACAATCTTTCCATCACCTCAATGGGAGAAGAAGAACCGAGTCTCTACTTGGTTCCATATGGGGCACTCTACAACCTAGCTCTCATTCCTACTATCAGGGAGGATCTTATAGCAGCTCAGAAGGGGGACAAAGGGATGTCACAAATTCAGCAAAGAATGGAGAAGGGGGAGATGAAATGTTTCCGAGGTGACAATGAAGGTACCCTCTGGCTTAAAAACCGCATAGTGGTACACCGGAACATGGAACTTCGGAAGAAGATACTGGATGAAGCTCATTTATCCAAGTATTCCATTCACTAGGGAAGTAACAAAATGTACCAAGACTTAAAAAAGAAGTTATGGTGGACTCAGATGAAGAGAGAAGTAGCAAACTACGTATCCAAATGTGATACATATCGACGAGTGAATGCCGACCATATAAAGGCAGCTAGACAGCTTCAACCTTTAAGCATACCGGCTTGGAAATGGGAGGATATCAGCATGGTTTTCATTGTTGGGCTGCCTCCCACTTTCCATAAGCACCACTCAATTTGGGTGATCGTTGACCGGTTGACCAAATCAGCTCATTTCATACCGGTCAGTGTCGAGTATGATGCAAAGCGATATGCAAAACTTTATATCTCCATAATCTTGTGCCTACATGGAGTACCCCGCACTATCATTTCAGATCGTGGATCTATTTTTGTTGCTCGATTTTGGAAGCATCTCCAAGATGCATTGGGTACTAAACTGATTCAGAGCTCGGCTTATCATCCTCAGACTGATGGACAAACCGAACGGGCGAATCAAGTGCTAGAGGATATGCTTCGTGCTTGTGCCATCTACCATGGTAGGAACTAGGATGATCATCTACCATTGGCAGAATTTTCGTACAACAACGGTTATCGGGCTAGCATACAGAGGGTGCCATATGAAGCTCTTTATGGCCGGAAGTGTCGCACACCCTTGAACTGGTGCGAATCTGGTGAACGAGTGATATATTACATCGACTTGGTGAATGAAGCCGAAGTGCATGTATGCATTATTCAAGCAAATCTCAAAGCTGCTCAGTCTCGTCAGAAGAGCTATGCGCACAAACAACGTCGACCTCTTCACTTCAAGGTTGGGGATCAAATTTATCTCTAGGTATCCCCAATGAAGGGAATTCATCGATTCAGAGTGAAAGGGAAGCTAGCTCCACGTTTCATTGGGCCGTTCGCAATAATCAAAAGATGTGGACCTGTGGCATATCAATTGGAGTTACCGTCGTCGCTGGCAGGGGTCCACAATGTGTTTCTCATTTCCCAGTTGCCGAAATGTTTCAAAGCCCCAACGAATGTACAAATTGAGGATTTGGAGGCTCTCCAACCAGATCTTACTTATTCCGAGTATCCAACCCAGATCGTTGATGAGAAAACTTGCACCACGAGGAGCCGCACCTTGCTTTTCAACAAGGTCTTGTGGAGCAACCACAGTGCTGAAGAAGCCACGTGGGAAAGCGAGGAGTATTTTAAAACGAACTATCCGGACTTGTTAGCGGCACATGTTCAATAGATCTTTACCTTTTGTCTTTTCGTTGTAATCTCGGTACAAGATTCTTTTAAGGGGTGAGGAATGTAAAATCCAACCTTTTCCTTTCATGTGAAGTTCAGCTACAAGTTGTTTATCAAACATAATGGAGATCAATATAGTTGTACACATAAACTTGACCTCACTAAAAAGTTTTCTTTCTTCTCATGTTTAATTTTATTAACATGAGGATTTGACTTCACCACTAATCCTAGAAAATTTTAATTAAACCTTTCTGCAAAGTTGGGAATTTAATTAAATGGGATGGCTAGGGCAAATTCTATTGCAGCATTATATAAAATCAACTAATGTAAATTGATTATGTTGCTATGTATATCTGGCCCTGACAAAAAGATTCAAATCCAAGGCTCCAAACTTTTCCTTGGCCTCTTAAATATTTTAAATAGCTTGTCGGTAAATTTTCAAGATTTTTGAAGTACGTCTTCCACTTAGTTGGACACGTACAAAGGGTTTATTTTGCGTCGATCTCAAAATTTAGCTTTGCACTTAACCTTGTCCAAATTAACCCACAATTTTTCCTATGACCCTTTGTGGTTCAGTGAGCTTTGTTTCAAGGTTTGGGAATTTATGGACCTCAGTTACTATTTATTTCAAAAAGGTTTATAAACAAGTTTGGTTTCAAATTGGATTTTGAATTTGAAACAAACTGTGTCCAAATTGAAATCTGATTGCGTATTTGGGTTCCTCATATTTTTCTAAGCCTGTCTGTGAATTTTGGGAATTTTTGGGCAATGTTTGAGGTGGAATTTAGAGGAACAGAGAAGAGGGAGCAGTGGGGCCCACATGTCAGCAAGGGAACCGTTTCACCTCCTCTGTTTTCCTTCTCCGCGCGACACCGCGATGCCTGCATGCCGCCAGCGTGCCGTTCGGCCGTGGGTCGCCTCCAGCTGCCCCAGCCTCCTTATCTACTGCGGTGAAGACCTTTTATTCACTCCACCGTCGACCGCATTCACTTCTCGGCTCCATCTCGCTCGCGCTGCTCAGTTGCTCGCCGCTGCGACCACCTCGGTTCCGCCTGATGCCGCTCAGCCTCGCCGCCGCTACAAGCTTCCTCGTCCTCTGCGGTCTTTAGGAAAACAGTGCGCCATGATCTCGTGTAGCTGCTGGTAAAGTTTGAATTCATATCGTGCATCCTAGCGTCCGTATTTCATGAAAAACCGAAGCACTTTTATAGCTTTGGAGCTAGTTCGTCGGTTTAATTCTAATTGTATGCACAATAATTCTTTGATCTAGTTAGACAACATGATCAACGTCTCCTAGCGCACCTTCTCTCCAAAAATCAGAAGGAACCATCGAGTAATTCTCGAGTTATCCAATTTTTCCCCTTCCGCCATTGAAGGAGCTCGGTTCACCGTCGACCTTAGTGTTGCCGGCTAAGACACGAGGTCTAGAACCTCCTAACCTCTTTCCCATGCTCCCAAGGTGCTTCCCGAGCCTTCACATGAGAGCTTTCGCTAGGAAATTGAGGGGTCCAACATGACCGGAACCCTAGCACCCGCCGCCTCCGTCGGGAGTGGATTTCCAATCAACCATCGCCGTCGTGAGGTACTCTAACGTGTTTCGCGCGCGAAGCTAGGGTTGGGCGCCGACTTTCAGGACTTTCCGTGGGCCGGAAACCGTCGCTGGCGAGAGCGCCGCCGTGGGCGCCGCCGCCTGAGTCCGTGGCCAGAGGAAGAAGAAAGAGGGGGTGCGGGTCCCACCTGCCCGAGGGTGCAGCGCTTCTGGGATCAGCCTGTGGCCAAGGGATCTAGTGTGGCCACGTGGAACTGTTTATGGCCTCTGGTGTGGCTGCCTCCTGGTTGGCTGATTTAAATCCGGTGGGCCCAGGCGCCAAATTTAAAAGCTGAAAATTCCAAATTTACGCAGAACCATTTCTAAACTTTAAAAATCAATATCTCTCTGTGGACTGCTCCAAAAATTTTCAATTTTTTTTGAAAGCCCTTGAGCTCCAGATTCTGTTAGTACCAATTAGGTGTTGTGAAACTTAATTTTAAATTCTGTAGAAAACAACCTTTCCAAATACAAATACAATTTTTCCAGTTAAACTTTCCACTGGAAAAAACCCCGAAAATTCACATAAAATACATTGTCCTATTCTTGATTACCAGAAAAAGTTTGGGAGCCATTGCACCTGTAAACCCTCTGTATAATTCAATTACCTTTTTCAGTCATTGACTTATTACAGATGTTCAGTTGCTTTACTATGTCCCAAATTTGGATTGAACCTTCCTTTAGTCATAAACTAGTTCTTGTAAAAATCTGGGATTTAATTGACTTATTCTCCTAGTCCTAATTCAGTTGCCAACTGAATGTTAATTGAAAAGCTAAAAATCAATTATAAAATAATTCCAGAAATTCTTGCCAACTTTGAAATTCAATAACTCCTTCACCAAGTCTTAGAAAATTATGAAACCAATTTTTCTAGAACAAGGACAACCTCCTCTATCATGATTATCAACTGGCAGCTATGTTCAAGCTACAGTTTCTTCTCTAAAATTTTTGGGAATTTATTGCTTACCATAATTTTAGAGACAACAAACTACTTTGATCATCTCTTGTTCTTTGCCAGAGCTTCTATCATATTCCTTAGTATCTACCATCAAAGTCCCAAAGCCAATTAAAATCATTATCATATAATGATCACCATAGATTAAATTATGGTCTTGGAATTATTTTTCAAAGTCATTCATATATATTTTATATGCATATCGTGTAGTGACCGAAGTCGAGGAGGAACCAGAGGCCTTGGAGATACACCTGCAAGGTACTAACACAGACTCGGACTTGCATCCAGGCAAGCCCCAGTTTGCATTTAAGTCGTTTATAAAGTTTTGCTTTATCACTATGTTGATTAGCATATGAATTGTGCATTACGTTCAGGATGCTTGCATACTCCAGATGCATGACTCCCAATCCCATTGGTTAATAGGGTAGGTTGATATCTCGATGTGTAGAACTGCTATGCTAATGTTGTAGGTGAACCGGTAGAAGTCGAGTAGTTGGAATCTACTCGCGAGATAAAAAATTGACACTTATCTACACTGGGTTAACATTTATAGAGAATGGCTGTTAAATCTGAACTTGAGACCGGTCAGAGATGGATAGGAAGTGGCAAGGCGTGGTCTTGATCGCATAGCTCTGACTGGTCAGTTAAGGCCCTTCTGTATGCGGCCCCTTCGAACAAGCTTGACTTGTACTGGCGACATACTGGATATATGGGCTCCATTAAACTGATGTAACTTGATAAATGGGATGTCGAGGCCATTAAATCACCATCGATAGGGGTGGGTTGAGGATAGTAAGGTGTAAATCAGTCACCGGACACTGAGTTGTTCCGTGCCGAGACCTTCTGTTCGCGTAGGTGAGACAGGTTCGGCGTTCGGGTTTCTTGTGAAAGGTGGCCATATACGACTAGTACTGAAGTGTTACGTAGGTACTGATGTACTCGTTGACACTTCCAAACGTGCGTATGTGTCGTGTTGTCCGAGTGTGTCCTGATTGCAATCATCGTCCCTCACGGTAATAGAGTACCACTTGTTCACTGTGTCATGACGTAGTAAATACTAAAGAAGCCAAGAGAAAATGTTGTATTGAATTATAATTGCTTTGCAACCTTGTGTGACTTAGAGATAGCATAATTGAAGTTTATAGTTTCCCCATACTTTAGCTGTAATAGCATTATGTGCTCTGGGCATGTAATATCATCGGCAAAGCGTTTCTTGTTTGATTATGGAGTCTATGATGTGTCGTGCTTGGAGAATGTCATTTGCTACTTAAAACATGATTATAAGGATCCACTTGTAGGCGAGTCGATTATGCTTCCCCTTACCTATGCTTAGTATTCACCCTTGCATATGTCTAGTGAGACGGGTCAGTCTTGCTGAGCCTTATGCTCATGTTTGCAGTTAACGTGTTTTTGCAGGTTATACAATTGATGACGGGTTTGATGACGAGGCTGCATCACCTCCAGGGTTTACAGCCGAGTGAGAACCCTGCTCGCCGCCGTGATTTGGGTGTTGCTAGTGCATAGTATCCCGAGCATGGATGACTTTGCTTTTGCATAGTTAGTGTTGAGGGCGTAGCTATGATATATAAGTTTCTTTCCTTCAGCTAGTATTGTAAAACTTCTGCTATATGATAAATAGAAGACTTCGTCTTGTATTTTATTTTCGTTCTGTTCTCGTATACTGTTTGGTGTCGCATCGCACGACACCAGCCAATGAAATCCTTGGTTGTCGGGATACCGGTTCCCACATACTGTGGCCTAAATTTCAAACCATTGAATTCCTCTCAAATCCTTGCCTACCAAACAAACTGTGTGTCCTTGGGAGAACAAGCTTGAGGACTCACACACCTTCCTTGGATTCGATACCCTTGGGTATACTCTTTAAGTGAAGTACTACAACGATATTTTTGTGTGCTTGCAGATTATTCTATATTCATAAGAAGTGACAAAAGCTAATTGCTTAGTGTGTTATATATATGATTAGTGTCCTGTTTGGATCATATTCTTGTATTATGATTAATGTCTTGTTTAGGTGACTAGTGTCCTTTTAGATTATTTCAAATTCTTGTTTAGATTATTTATTTTTTAGATTAATTGATATTTATTGTTTATTGATATTTATATTATTTAGAGTAGTTTTTTAATGTTTTGAGTGATTATTTACTATATTTAAATAATCAAGTTTCGGGCTGGCCAGGCCTGTCACGGCTCGACACGTACGTTCGTGCCGCAAAGACGGTTGTAGGTGTAACTTATGCATCGAGACGGGAGCGGAGGCAAAAGGCGACCGAGACGACGCCAATCACCCGCGCGTGGACGGAAGACCAGGATGTGGAACTTTCATCTCTGACCAACTTTCTACCCTCTCTCGTAAATGACTCAAAAATGAAAATAAGTAATCCATAGAAATGTGTCACCCATTCGAACCAGCACGTCTCACATGCGATAGGCATGTGAGGGGTGCAAGTTCGGAATTGTCCCTTTTTGGACAATCTGGGAGTGGCCGAGGGCGTGCTTATTCCGAGCTAGGTATTGTCTGGATCCAGACGTGATTTTGATAGCATAATTGTTGATATTTCCTACGCACTACTAACAATTCATCACTAGTAGTTGTGCCAGAAATGCTTGTCGGTAGGTTTTAATTCTCAAGTGAACAACTGCAAGTGCACAAAAACTACCGATGTAGCATTTCGCCATCTAAGAGTATTCCCAAAGGATGTCATTTATATTTCCCAAAGGAAGGCTAGATGGAAGTAAAACAATCATCACATGGAAAAGCATAGGTTGGTCTAGGTAGGGTTCTAGCAAGGATGGGTTAAATGATAAGTTGAGGTAGTGTGACACAGACAAGAGCATTCTATCCTAAGGGGATAAATGAGGTAATAGAGGAATTTTGCTAAGAGTTAGGTAAGGACTCCTCCTATGCTTCTAATGTACATATACATAGCCTTGGTTAGTTACTAATGATCATGTTAATTATGAATTCTCATGCTAAGTGGATTAACACATCGGGCAGGGGTTTACCCCTAGCAACACTAGGCGACTCCCGCTAAGAGCCTGTGGCATAGCCGAACGTGGAGGATTACAAAGGACAGATAGGGCTGTCACCACCTACTGCCTACCTGTTCAATCCGTGGGTCTATGAGATATTCAACACTACTCTCTATCCTAGCACCATGCTAGCATATTAAGTAATTACCTTAAGATCCAAGGCACAAGCCATCCTAAGGCAATGAACTAAATCATCGTTGAACCAATGATAATTCATAGCATAAGTGATTCATATTAACATAACCATAATATAGCTAATTAGACTATAGTGGAGGTTTATAGCGTTTATGATAATGTAATGAACATGGTATAGCACAATCATAAATACTACTCCTAGCACATACATGGAATCCACAATCAAACAAGAAACGCTTCATCCAAGTATATGAACATATGAAGACTAAAGATAACATCTTTAATATGAATAATGTCACAAATACAAATAGGAATATTGGAGACATACCTTTCCATATTGGGATGAGACACCTTCTACTCCTCTCCTATATGGTATATGGACTAGAGACTCTCCTCTCTACATCCTATACTCCTCTAAACCTATGGAGAGTAGTGGATACAAGGATGAATACTAAAGTAGTGTGTGTTGAAGTGAGGGGTCCACTTTATAGTTGGAGAAGGGTCGGTTCCCACCACCAAAAGCGCCCGAATCAATCCCCCCTGACCACTTGAATCCAGGAGAAGCCACCACATGGAGTTTGACCGAGAAATGCGCCAGGAACTAGTCGGCCGACTAGGGAGGTCAGACCACCTGGTCCTGGCCCCTTTTGCGGTTTGCTTTTTCCAGGTGACTGAGAGGTGGGTCCCATTGACTAATATTGGTGCTGCACCGTTGGATGGTGTAACACCCTCATTTTTGTCCATCATGCAGTTCATACATTCTAATATATGTCTAACATTAATCCACATAAAAAGGAATAAGTTTAAAATGATTTGATAGCAAAACTGCACATAAGAGTTTTGGAAAGTGCAGACTAGTCCGCTTTCTCTCTGACCTCCCTCGGACTTGTTCGCTTTGCTGTGGACAGGTCTGATTTTTCCCTCTGGACATTTTCGGACTTGTCCGGCCCATAGCATACTAGTCCGGTATCCCAAATTGCTTGTAATTTTGCTAAGTCCCTGGACTTGTCTGGACTTGTCTTGTATTCTGGCAGACTTGTCCGTTTTCCCCTCTGACTAAAGTCGGTCTTTTACGATTTTGTCCAGACTTGTATGTTTTTCTCCTCTGGATAAGTTCAGACTTGTCCGATGTCTAGTGCGGTCTTGTCCCATATCTCTTTGTACATCTTCGGACTAGTCCAACCCTTTTCAGACTCGTCCGATAAATCACGACTCTGAGTTAATCTTTTGTTTCACAACATGATTTTGGGTTTTACCTTAAGTGGGCCTAGGGATGTCGTGCCTAATTCTTTTGGAGCCCATGTGGGACTCTAAACCGACCCCTAGTCACCTCAAACTCGAAATCCATCTAACTCTAGCCTTCCACCTCTATACAAACAACCCCACCCCTTGGCTTGACATCTATTTGCAACTGTTCCAACCTCACCCAAACCCTAGCTCGTGAATATCTGCCACCAAGGAGGGAGAAGGAGATCTAGAGCAAGAAGAAGAGGAGGAAACAAAAGAGGATAAAGATCTCCATCAACTTCGCATTCTTCGTCAACAATCCACCATCAAGTTCCTAATCAACCCTAGATCGTCAAGATCCAAGTGTTGCCTCCAAGATCCCTGATTCACTGGAGTTCTAAACACCTGGTATACCTTCTATTATTTTTTCCTTACGTGAATTCAAACCCGATTCTCCAAAATCACGTCGATCTAGAAAACCCTAGTTCGTCTGTAAAATCCCAAATTTCCTTATTATCAAGTTCAGTACCAGTTGGTTGTCAACCATAGTGAAGATCAATTATGGTTGTACACTTAAACTTGATATCATCAATAATCTTTCTTTTACTCATACTGAAATTTTAGTAACAAAAGGAATGAACTTCATCAATGACCTTAGAATTATTTAAGTGACCTTCATACAAATTTTGGAAGCTATTGAATAAAATTTTCTGGCGCAAATCACTATGCAGAACTAATATATTCAAATTAATTTGAATATAGCACTGTACATTTAAGCCCTGCCAAAATATTCAAATCTGAGGCCATAAAATTTTCCATGGCCTCATAATATTCCAAATAGACTTCATGCCAAGTTTCAAGATTTTTAAATTCCATTTGATATTTTATTTAAGATGCTTAGCAAATTCGAGCCATATTTAGAGTTCAAATTTTGAATTCTGTTAAACTTAGTTGAACATCAAGATTTCAACACACCATCATGGTCAGCATGATGTGCTTAACCTATCCACGAAGTTTCAAAATTTTTGAAGCTCAATTGCTATTTAACTCAGTGGCCCCTTTGAATTTCATTCAAATTCAAATTCAAATGAAACTTTACCAAATACGAAATAAAATTTCAGAATCATGTTCCAGATATTTATTTGAGCCTCCTCACAAAAATCTAGATATTTGGATCAAGTTTGGTATGAGAATTTTTGGATCAAGTTTGCTCATTGTGTTGGCCGTAGTTTGGAGTTCCGCGGACACTACCGAAGTTGAGGACGAACGCCGCCTCTGCTCCACCGTTGCCATTCCTCAACAAGCGGCACCACAACTCAACCTAAACAGAAAAAGGATGGCCATCCGGAGCTCTCCCTCACGGTAAAATCCGTGCTTCTTTTCATTCAGTATCGAACATTATCTTCTAGTCTTTCTTTCGGCCGTTGCCATTGAACTAGCTCACTTCTCGATTTAATTCTGTTTCAACATGTAATAATTCTCCAATCCATTTAAGGATTATATTCCGTACCTCCTAGCGCACCACCTTGCCCAAAATCAGTAGATGCCATCGAATGAAGCTTGAGATATTCAAGTTTTCAACACCGCCAATAGAACCCTGTCAGTCCATTGTCGAAGTCGACTTTGCCGGTGATGTCACCCCTTCCAAACATCAAAATCATCATTCTCATGCTCCCAAGAATGTTTCTAGATTTTTCATGAGCCTTTTGCGCCATCCCCATGCGATTCCGACGATAGCTGAAACCATAGCTCCACCGCTGTCGTCGCACCGCCATCTCCGGCTGTCTCCGCAGCGATTGGACCTCACCATCGTGTTGTGCAGTCGATTTTATGGTTTGGCGACCAGTACCAAGGCGAGTGGAGGTCAACGCAGCTGTCGCGGCGAGCTCGCTGGCGCAGCGCCACCATGGCCGAGTGACGCGTCGCGAGGAAGACGAAGACTGCGGGCCCCATGTGTCAGTGACGCGTACGAGCGCGCGGATCAGCTGCGGTCCAAGGATCCCGTGTGGCTATGCAGGTTAAATCAGTGGCCCCTGTGCGGCTTCATCCCGATTGGCCCATTTCAAATATGTGGGCCCAACCCTTTATTCAAATAATTTCCAATTGAAATTTTATTCCTGGTTTTGCCCCAACTTCGAAAATCGATAACTCCTAGTAGAATAGCTCAAAAATTTCCAAATAAATTTTGGTAGACTCATATCAATCTCCAATTTGTAGTAATGCAACTTATTGTACATGAAACTTCCAAAATTTGTATAATTAATTCCTTTGAGCTAACTGCTTGGGAAATTAATTACTCCAGTTCTGTTAATTGGAAAACTCCCAATTTTGGTAAGAACACTCTTATTAATACACTTGATATGCAGTAAAAGTTTCTAGTTCATTGGCCTTCAATTACTGGGTTGATCAGTGTTCCAAGTCTCTATGTAGTGAAAAATTGAGAAAAATACAAACTAAATTTCAGAAATTTCCTCAAACTTGAAAAATCAGTTTCTCCATGTAGGAAGCTCAGAAAATTGTGAAACAAAATTTCCTAAAACCAGTGAGACCCCCGATACATGGTACAACCAGTGGTAACCATGATAGATCTCCAGGATTTAACCCAAAATTTAGAGAAGGTTATTGCTTACCGTAATTCTTAGGAACAACAACCTTTCTTGATCATCTCCTATTCACTCCAAGAGTCTCCACTATGGTCACTATTATCTACCATAAAAGTCCCAAAGCCAATTAAGATCATTATCTTATTTTGACCAGAAGATATTAGCTTATGACCTTAAGCATATTGATTATTTTCGAAGTCATTCATATATAGTATATGCATAACGTGTAGTGACTGAAGTCGAGGAGCAGCTGGAAGATTTGGAAGTCCAGCTGCCACAAACTAACATAGACTTAGACTCGCACACAGGCAAGCCCCAATTTGCATTTAAGTTCTGAACAGTGTCTTTGCAGTTTTCATTCACCTTACGTCTTCAGATGTTTGTGCATTACGTTTAAGGTGTTTGACATCCACTTGCATGACCAAAGAACCCAGGGAGTTGTTAGAATAGCCACAGATCGTGTAGTAACTTTCATGCTTATATTCATAGGAATCTGGTAGAAGTCGAGTAGTGGGAATCTACTCGCGAGATAGGATTTTATCACACGGATGGATCAGATGAAGAAATGGCTTATGAATATGAAATTGAGACCGAGCAGCGGGTAGGATGCAGAGAGATGTGGCCTCACGTGCATAGCCCTGCTTGTGTTGATTGAGGACTGATTCATGTGCGGCCCCGCTGGACAAGCTTGAATTGTACCGGTGACATACTGGAGAAATGGGCTCCAGCAAACTGACGTAGCTTGATACTGGTTTGTCGAGGCATACCATTCTGTTTTATAGGTGTAGGTTGAGGGCAGGGAGGTGTAAATCAGCTGTTGGGCACGTTAGAGTACACCCCACGCAGTGACCTCCTGCTTGTGACGGATCGACCGGTTCGACATTCTAGTGTTTGGTGAAAGGTGGCCATAAACGACTAGCACTGAAGTGCTATGTAGGTACTACTGTAAGTACTCGTTGGCGCTTCCGAAAGTGCGTATGTGTCGTGTAGACCGGGTGTGTCCTGATTGTAATCAGCATCCCTCGCAGTAATATAGAACCACTTGTTCACTGTGTTGTGACATACTAAATATAGAAGAAGTAAGGAAAATATGATGTATTGAATTATAAATTGTTTTGAACCTTGTATGGCCTAGAGATAGCACAATTAAAAGATTATAGTTTCCCCATACTTTACCTGTAATAGCATTATGTGCTTTGGGCATATCATATCATCCGCAAAGCGTTTCTTGTTTGATTGTGGAGTCTATGATGTGATGTTCGTGAAGAATGTCATGTGTTACTTAAAACATGACTATAAGGATCCACTTGTAGGCGTGTCCTTTATGCTATTCCTTACCTATGTTTAGTGTTCACCCCTGCATATGTCTAGTGAGACGGGTTAGTCTTGCGGAGCCATAAGCTCACGTTTGCAGTTAACAAGTTTTTGCAGATTATGCGACTGATGACAGGTTCGATGACGAGGCTGCACCCCCTTTAGGGTTTACAGCCGAGTGGGAACCCTTCACGCCGACGTAAGTTGGGTGTTGCTAGTGCAAAGTATCCATGGCAAGTATGACTTTGCTTTTGCATAGCTGGTGCCGAGAGCGTAGCTATGATGTATAGTTCTCTTTCCTTTTAGTTTTGTATTGTAAAACTTCCACTGTGTTTATAAATAAATACTTGGTATTGTAATTTGTTCTCATTCTTTTCTTGTATACTGTTGCGTGTCGCATTGCACGACACCACCCAATGAGATCCTTGGAGGTCTGGATTTCGGTCCCCACAAACATGGTATATGAGCATCATTGGGAATAGTGTTCTTGAAAAGAGAATATTTTCAAAAACTAAGGATTATATGAGTGAGGAATTAGCTATATGCCCTTATAAGGAGTATTATTAGTATATGGTATAAAGGTGGTAAACTAGCTTATGTGTTATTAATTTTGTAACGACGCTTTGATGTCAGGTAAGAGGTAAAGTATGCCACCGTAAGTGGATCAATTGCGGTAAGCTCACCATGCGAGAGGTAGCATGGAAGTCATTCCGTGGCTTGGCACGGAAATGTTAATAGGAGTCTCTGAAGCTTTCCATGTTTCTAAGAACCTATGACACGCGGTACCCCAAAGTGCTTCAAAGTTAGTGGGAGACCCCGTCGGGTGGTGTATAACTCGATAGTATGCATCTCTAGAACTATTCATGTTCTATGGGAGCATGCGAAACACGTATGCCCGAGCGTGTATAAGCCGGTTCGTGCGGGACACTTTTCTGTACAGACGTAGTACAACCATGTACCTCGAGACATGACATCACTCGAGGGCGACTCACGCTAGAGTCGTATGCATTTACTTTCATATATATTATTATTGTGACTGCCTGTCGTGTTTCCCCGTGCCGCCCTTGAGGTGTGAAGGTGTGAAAGGTGATTTTTTGTCTTCTGCAGCATTGACTACAGTAGCGACCCGTGTAGAACATGTTTGCGAGTGAATGAGTACTAGGGCCACCTATAAACATATCCGGAAATACCTATTAGAATTTTCTTTGGTGACGCACGTAGTACCGTCAGTATCAACTTTGGTACTTGACCATCCCCAACAACAGAATGGTTGCACTACATTTTGGAAAGTCTGACTATCAGGTGCTGATAGGTTTAGACTCCGCAAAATGAGTTTCGACTCGACAAAGGGTTAGAACCAAGGTTCTTGATTTCTGGCTGATGTTTGCTCAATTTCGCCAGGTTGTAATCTTGGTTAGTTAGGAATAAACATAGGGGTATGCTATATGGGTGGAAAGCTCTCGGAGACCTCTACAACTTTTCTGTTGACCATCAAGGCAGAAAAGCTTGATAATCTGTTGAAATTTGGGGTATGCTTAAACTGCTCCAGTTGACCCTACCATTGTACCAGTCTCTGTATTTTTGTAATAACCCACTTTATAAAAATATTCTGCCTTAATGTGGTACATATCTGTAAAGGGTAGAAGGAGATCTACAGTTTTGTTATTTAAAGTTTTTCCTGATTCGAGTTTGAGGCTATTTAAATTTCGAGCTCAAAACAGTGAACTGCAGGGCTACTGTTGAACAACAGTCAGTTCATCTGTTAAGTTTAGATAGCTCTAGCTTTTGATACAGAATAGTGACATAGTCATACATATACATCTCTGGAAAGATTAGGAAGTCCTCTATCAACTTTATATTGCACTCATGGCCTGAATCTTGGTGTAACTGTGTTTAATTCCTATGGTTACAACTTGGTTCTGGCGGACCAGAACTTGAAACAGTTTGCACATAGTTTCGAATTAGCGCGCTATACCTGTATAACAAATATTTCATGGCCGAAATCTTTTACTTCTGGATTTTTAACTTGATGTACAATGTTTATTTTGTCATTACCTCTATATATTGTTAGGATATACCTGTATAAATTGTGAAAATCACCACATATACTGGGGAGGTTCTGTAAAAATTTCCAGAAAACTTGGGTCAACTTTAAACCTGTATAGATTACATTCCTAGCTCACCTGGAGCTGTATGAGTACAATATGGAAAGATTGTAAAGTGTACTACAACTTTTTTATTCAACCCAACATCTGGTTCTGACGTTTCCTGTATGAAAATTTTGAATTTGTACAGGAAGGTCAGCTGGAACAGAACTGTGATGGGGTTCCAGGGTGTTGTTTCCTTTGGCAGTTGAATTTGAATTCGTTTCCATAATTCACTTATCACATCCATCATCTGGTTTTAAACATAGTTTGTTGGATTTGAGTATTTGAACCATTAAAGTATTTATTTATAGATGGCGGATGTGATGATGCTATTGCCAGACGGATGGATATTTTTCACTTGCGCTAGCCATCCGGGCTTCCCGAGTATGCTGCGGGAGGTGCTCCAACAGTTTGGCTTCATCGAGATGCCATGCTATTGGGGTCAAGAAACAGTTGACAGAGGCGTTCTATCATGCACCATCCTGGTCAACATACCTGCTAGTCCGCATCGTTATGGATGGGATCCTTTTTCGGTTACTATCGAGGGAGCTCATTTGGAGGACACTTGGGCAATCGCAGCGGGCGAGGCGCTTATGAAGCTTTGCGATCTTCATCAAGATGCCATGGCTGGAACTCAATTTGCTCTGGTGTGGCTGGTTTTGAGTGGCAGCATCGTATGGTTGCAGCGTACACACCGTATGGCGACAAAACCTCGACGACACTTGGAACGTATGCGGCTGCATCCAATATGGTGGTTCTTACTCAAGGTGCAATTATTCAGGAGCAAGTCGAAGCCTTGAGGCAAGCGACTGAACGGGGATATACTCTTGATTATATCAATGAGAATCTACGTTCGTTCCTAGCTCCAACAAATCACCGGCTGAATAAGTGCGAGAGTCAGCAACATTACGCTCGCATTAGACTATGGAAAGCTCGTGCCGAACAATGGAAAACTCACAATGAACTACAGCAAGCTCGTGGTGAGTTGCAAGCGAGTCAGTTAGAGGTGCAACAACAGCAGGAGCAGCTGTTGGTAGTCACTGAGGAACGAGACACAGCCATTGAGGCAGCTCAAAATTGGGACTATGAGGCAGAACAACTTCAGGATAATGTGATTAAGGCTGAAGCACAATTGCAACCAGTGGTGTATCCACCGGCCCATGATATACCACTGAATATGGGTGAAAAAGTGCCTTCGAATGACGAAGGGGAAGAAGAAGATCCTGAGGAACTCGAGTACATCGAATAGGATGATCGAAGGGGGATGGGGCAACACTTCTGCCATCACGGGGCAACGTATAGTGTAGTAGTTGCTCGTGTTAATTTTGTGGCCATGTTTGTGTCATATTAAGAATAGCTGTGGGTGTGTGTAAGATGACAAGGTGTGTATGACATATCATGGGACCAAGTATGGTAGAGATGCACTTCCGTAGTGGGAGTCCGTCGTTTTGGAGTTCACTACTGTAAACCTGGTCATGAGATAATATATCTTGTATAAAGTTTGTACTTTATCAATATATGTGAATGTCATGCACTTATTCCCTTGCCAATATTCGCACTACTGTAATATGAAATGGATGAAGGAAAAGTAAACATGTGCCGATTTTAAGTCATATGGATGCAGAATGGTGCGTACATGGTCGACGGCTGAAACGGGAGGTCCAAGTTGTGGTCGTGAGGACAAATCTCCGACCAAGGAGCTTGTTGAGACACCGCAGCAACAAGTTCCACCACCACCACCTCCTGAACTCCTGAGGAGTCTAGCGGAGGTTCTCGCTGCGGTGCTCGGCTCGGGCGATGAGCAAACCGAGTTGCTGCGGACTTTGGTTCAGCATTCGTCCCGTCAAGGGGGCCGACCAGATGCGGGTCCACGACAACCTTCTCCAAGTTCATACTCAAACTTCATTTCAACGCACCCGCCGGTCTTCATGGAGGCCGATGAACCATTGGAGGTGGCCAACTGGCTCTGCTCCATCGAAGGAAAGTTCGGTTTACTACGAATGTCTGAACATTAGAAGACCCTGTTCGCGGCCCAACGGTTACAAGGGTCTGCTGGTGCGTGGTGGGCAAATTATCTTGCCGCACGGCCAGCCGACTATGCCGTGAGATGGGAGGAGTTCTGGAAGGCATTTCGCGCGTATGACATACCTCCCGTTGTTATGAGAAGGAAGCTTCAAGAGTTCTTGGAGCTGAGGCAAGGAGGAAGGAGTGCTTATGAGCACTCTGAGGCATTCAACCACTTGGCCCAGTATGCCCAGGACCAAGTGAGTACTGAAGTCCGGAAGCGTGAATGCTTCTATCGGGGTTTGAACCCCAAGATGAAGGATAAGCTTGCCTTGTTCAAGAGCGGTAGCTTCAACAACATGGTCAATTCCACGATCGTGCAGGAGGATGCTACTAGGGAGCTGTTCTCCGACAAGAAGAAAAGGAGTGCTCTGCAGTGCAGTGGAGGGGGTGCTCCTCAGAAGTTCTGAATGGTGTATCGATCACCATCCGGCCAGAGGTGGCAGCGGCCATCGCGACCATCGATGTTTCATGGTCGCCCGTTCAACAACGCTAGCTTTCGCCCATAGCAGCAACATGGGATGATTCCACGTGCATTTCCACCTCCACCGCGTGCACCGGGATTCCGTCCTCCCTTCCATGTCAGTCAGACCCCGTACACGCGCTTCACGTGTGGTCGTACGGGCCATTTCGCCAAGGACTACGCGCAGAGCGGAGGACAGTCACCATACCAGGGGGCAAACCAGCCCCGCAACCAGCCCAAGAAGCTAGCCACCGGAACCAGCAATGTCCACCGCCTTGCCATCGAGGATGTTCCGGAAGGCGCACCCGTACTCACGGGTATGTTCTCTCTCAATGGTAATCCTGTAGTCATCCTCTTTGACTCCGGTTCTTCCCACAACTTTATTAGCAAGTCTTATGTCATTCAATATCAGTTGCCTATCATTTGCACAAAAACCCCATGTATGATTTGTTCTCTAGGTGGGAGAGTAGTAGCAAATGAGATGGTTCATAGGGTACCTCTTAATCTGGGTGGGAACATATACCCTACCTCTCTTATATTACTGGAGCATCAGAAGCTAGATGTCATCTTAGGGATGGCATGGTTGCAACACAATGGTTCTATTATAGACATCATTCCTCGGAGAATATATCTGAATTCTCCACTCCACCCTCCCCAAGCTCTCACTCTTGAGAGTAATATACAAGTGACTCCAACTACTTATAACATTGAGGCCTCTAAACTTGAGGAACTTCCAGTGGTATTGAGTATTCGGATGTATTTCCCGAAGATCTTCCTGGTATGCCACCAGAAAGAGATGTCGAGTTTAAGATTGAACTTGTACCAGGAACAGTGCCGATCTCGAGGAAGCCGTATAAGATGGCACCTAAGGAACTTGCAGAACTGAATGAGCAGCTGAAGAAACTTATAGACAAGGGTTTCATTCATCCAAGTTCATCACCTTGGGGTTGTTCTGCATTGTTCGTGGAGAAGAAGGATTAAACGTTGAGACTATGTGTGTACTATCGTCCACTCAATACTGTCACGATCAAGAATAAGTATCCACTACCACACATCGATATTCTGTTCGATCAATTGGTTGGTGCTAGGGTACTTTCAAAGATGGATCTTCGCTCCGGATATCATCAGATCAGGATTTGACCAGAGGATATACCTAAGACGGCATTCTCGACGAGGTATGGATTGTATGAGTACCTTGTCATGTCCTTCGGATTGACCAATGCACCATCCCATTTCATGTATCTCGTGAATTCGGTGTTCATGCCGGAATTGGACAAGTTTGTCGTGGTCTTCATCGACGACATCCTTGTGTACTCGAAATCCGAAGAAGAACATGCACAACATTTGCACATCGTGTTTCAACGATTGCGAGACCACAACATGTACGCCAAGTTCAGCAAATGTGAGTTCTGGATCAGCCAAGTGCCATTTATAGGGAAAATCATCTCTATCGAGGGGATTGCAGTTGATCCAACAAAGATTAAGCAAGTACTCAAATGGGAGTCTCCAAAGTCTGTGCATGAAGTTCGTAGCTTCCTGGGTTTAGCAGGATATTATCGGAGGTTCATTCCAAGTTTCTCCAAGATAGCTAAACCAATGACAGAACTTCTGAAGAAAGGGAATAAGTATGTAAGGACAAAGGAATGTAAGGAAGGTTTTCAAGCATTAGTGAAACACCTCACAACAGCGCCAGTATTAGCCCAACCAAACACAACCAAGTCATTTGATGTTTATTGTGATGCATCTAGGATTGGTTTGGGTTGTGTATTAATGCAAGACAGAAGGGTGATCGCTTTTGGATCACAGCAGCTTCAGAACCATGAGCAGCATTATCCGACTCATGATCTTAAGCTCGCTGTCATGGTACTTGCATTGAAGATGTGGAGACACTATTTATTTGGCAACCTAGTGCATCTTTACACCGATCACAAAAGCTTGAAGTACATCTTTGTTGGTGATGTGCCCAGGATGCAATAATAACAATTCGGGTTAAGGCCTATTGGATATTTGATCCATAAGAAATTAGGGTACTAATGGGCCTGTGAGCTAAAAGCCCATTAGTACGCCTATAAATATGAGGTGTAGGGTTAGGGGCTAATTACCCCATCATGTGACAGCCCTAGCCGCCACCCTCGAAGGCCTCACACTGAGTCCCTTGCCGTGCGCGCGGTGCTAGCACACCGACGCACGACGTTCCTCTCCGTACATGTGGACTACGTGGAGGCGCTGCTGCTACTGCTGCGCTGATCGGCTATGATGAATGTGTTCATCTACTGCTGCTGAGAAGAGGGCAAGGAGGAGCTGAACGAGATCATCTACTTCCCTTACACCAAAGTGCATCTACATTCCGCTGCGCTGCGCGTCTAGTGGTAATGATCCATGACCTCCGTACTCGCATGTTTCTTGGGTGATGCAGTAGAGTTGCTAGAGTAGCGTACCGCCGATTTTCCAACAGCGGCATCAGAGCCGACTTGCGTAGTTTTTGGTCTGGATCTTGTTAGTAGATGGTATCTACTGCAGACATATTCATACGATGAATTTTATCGCACGGTTTTTTAGGGTTTGGAATTGGTTAGAGTAGATTGTGATCGTATATGACTAAAGGGTCGGTTCGTGCTCCCTCTCTGCTGTGTGCGCAACCTTGCCTTCCGGCTGGAATCACCATCGGGACTAGTTGCGTACGTAGCTAACAGATTGAGCCAACAGACCACAGTCATGAGTGGCTATCTACTCATGAATAACCGATCACATTGAAAATTGAGGCATTCTGAATGGCTCGGATTCGGTTGATTTGATCAATCTGATGAGATTTTCATAGTGATTTCATAGATGCGATCTATGTAATTCTGTTTGGTGTTCAGGGCGCTACCCTGAAACCCGCAGGGGGCGGCTCCCCCCTTGAACCCTGGCCCATTAACCAACTAGCAGGACCGCAGTTTTGCTGTCTGATATAGTGATTACATAATATAGTTTTGCGCTAGAAATCATTCTATGCTTAACTCATTTTTGCAGGGAATGATGTGAATGGTGTGGCCTTAATGTGATGTGATGATCTGTGTGTAAATTCGTGCAGCCTGCATGTTGCAAATTTAACACAACCGGGTTGAGGTTGTCACATAATTGTATAATGACCTACGTGTCGACCTGTGATGCTTGATCTCTAATGTATTTTATTTGGTATCTATTAGTTGTATTAGCTTCTTTTATTATCATGGAGACGTGTTCAAGCATGGTGGAGATGGAGATCACCAAAAGAAGGGAGGCATGGCAGCTCAGATCTTGATGGAACCATGGCGATGGAGACCATTATGATTCTAAAGGCCATACTATTCACAATGTGATATGATCATATGCCTTTGATGCTTATTACTATTCTTTTCATGCTTTTCATATGGTGGATGTTTTGTCATGATAGAATAGCTTCCCTCACAAAAGTTGAGCATTTGATGCCATTTACCAATAGCTGCACCTATGATATTTTGAACGTTGTGTGGTAGGTTTGCCAAAGCAAAGTACCATCATCTATCACAATTCATAGGGTGAATGTTGGACATTCACATGCATAGTGTTGGTTTGCTCAACAAAACTATCAAAACGGTTTTGGGCTTTATGACATAGAGTTGGGAGCTGGGGCATTGGATGTCACCCAACAAACAAGAGTCATATAGTGATATGATCCTAACAATTAACAATGGTTGTTTACCTATGTCACTAATTTCCTAGCAGTGAAGCCAAAGCTCACTAGGAATTAGTGAATATGGATCTTGAACCACTATATATCATTAGAGGGAAGACGATGATCATATAGTAGTGATATATTTTATTAAACTCTTAATAGAAGATTGGTACATAACATAGGCGCTGCTGCTACAGCTGTGCAAATCGACTATGAAGAACGTGTTCATCTACTACTGCTGAGAAGAGGGCGAGGAGGAGATGAACGAGATTGTCTACTTCCCCTACTCTGACGCGAGTCTACGTTCTGCTGCGTTGCGCGTCTAGTGGTAACGATCCATGACCTTTGTACTCGCAAGTTTCCTGGGTGATGCGGTAGAGTTGCTAGAGTAGCGTACCTCTGATTTTCCAACAATCTTCATCCAAAAGGACTTGAATATGCGACAACGGAGATGGTTGGAATTGATCAAAGACTACGAGATTGAGATCCACTACCATCCTGGCAAGGCGAATGTAGTTGCAGATGCGCTGAGTCGCATGTCCCATGTCAATAGTCTTTCTATCACTTTGATAGAAGAATAAGAATCGAGTCTCTACTTGGTTCCATATGGGGCGCTCTACAATCTAGCTCTCATTCCTACCATAAGAGAAGAAATTGTGGAGGCTCAGAAGAAAGACAAGGGCAATCACATATCTGCCGAAGAATGAAGAAGGGGAGATGAAGTGTTTATGATGTGACAATGACGGTACCATCTGGTTCAAAGACCGCATCGTGGTGCCCCGCTAGGTGGGACTTCGGAAGAAGATTTTGGACGAATCTCATTTGTCCAAGTATTCTATTCATCTGGGAAGTAACAAATTGTACCAAGACTTAAAGAAGAAATTTCGGTGTACTCGGATGAAGAGGGAGATAACAAAGTACGAGTCCGGATGTGATACGTGTCAGCGCGTGAAAGTCGACCATCTGAAAGACAGCCGGACAGCTACAATCTTTAAGCATGCCAGCCTGGAAATGGGAGGACATCAACATGGATTCCATTATGGGATTGCCTCTCACATTCCATAAGCATGATTTCATTGGGGTGATAGTTGATCGATTGACCAAGTTGGTTCATTTTATACCCGTCAATGTCAACTACCATGCCCCGAAGTACGCAGAGTTGTATATTGCTAGAATCATGTGCTTACATGGAGTACCTCGCACCATTATCTCAAATCGGGGAATGGTATTCAATCTCGATTTTGGGAGTAGCTCCACGCATCGTTGGGTACCAAGTTGATTCGAAGCTCAGCTTACCATCCTCAGACTAATGGTCAAACAATGCGAGTAAACCATGTGATAGAAGATATGCTCCGCGCCTGTGCCATCCACCATGGTAAGAATTGGGATGATCACCTACCACTGGTGGAATTTTCATACAACAACGATTATCAGGCTAGCATCTAGATGGCACCATATGAAGCTCTATATGGCCGGAAGTGTTGCCTACCCTTGAACTGGTGTGAATCTGGTGAACGAGTGATATATGGTATCCACTTGGTGAATGAAGCCGAAGAACTAGTATGAGTTATTCAAGCCAACCTCTAGGCTGCTCAGTCTCGTCAGAAAAGCTATGCGGACAAACGGCGTCGACCCCTTCACTTCGATGTCAGAGATGACGTTTATCTTTGTATATCCCCAATGAAAGGGATTCATCGCTTTGTAGTAAAAGGGAAGCTAGCTCCACGTTTCATTGGGTTGTTCGCAATAATTGAACAATGTGGACCTGTGGCCTATCGGCTAGAGCTGACAGCGTTGCTTTCAGGGGTCCACAATGTGTTTCACATTTCACAGTTGAGGAAATGTCTCAAGGCCCCACCTGACGTCCGTATGGAGGATTTGGAAGCTCTCCACCCAGATCTTACTTTCTCTGAGCATCCAACCCAGATAATCGATGAGAAGACTCGAACCATAAGAAGTCGCACCTTGCATTTCTACAAGGTCTTGTAGGGCAACCACACTGCTGAAGAAGCAACATGGGAAAGCGAGGAATATCTTCAAACAAACTATCCGGACATGTTAGCGGCATATGCTCGTTAGGTCTTTTTCTTTTATCCTTCCTTTTGTAATCTCGGGATGAGATTCTTTTAAGGGGGGGGGGATGTAAAATCCCAGTTTTCCTTATTATGAAGTTCAATACCAGTTGGTTGTCAACCATAGTGAAGATCAATTATGGTTGTACACCTAAACTTGATATCATCAATAATCTTTCTTTTACTCATACTAAAATTTTAGTAACAGAAGGAATGAACTTCATCAATGACCTTGGAATAATTTAAGTGACCTTTCTACAAATTTTGGAAGCTATTGAATAAAAATTTCTGGGGCAAATTACTATGCAGTACTAATATATTCAAATTAATTTGAATATAGCACTGTACATTTAGGCTCTGCCAAAATACTCAAATCTGAGGCCATAAATTTTTCCATGGCCTCATAATATTCCAAATAGACTTCCTGCCAAGTTTCAAGATTTTTGAATTCCATTTGCTATTTTATTTGAGACGCTTAGCAAATTCAAGCCATATTTAGAGTTCAAATTTTGAATTCTGTACAACTTAGTTGCACATCAAGATTTTAACACACCATTATGGTCAGCATGACTTGCTTAACCTATCCACAAAGTTTCAAAATTTTTGAAGCTCAATTGCTATTTAACTTAATGGCCCCATTGAATTTCATTCAAATTCAAATTCAAATTTGAAATTCAAATGAAACTTGACCAAATTCAAAATCCAATTTCAGAATCAAGTTCCGGATATTTTTTTTAGGCTCCCCACAAAAATCTAGAATTTTTGGATCAAGTTTGGGATCAGAATTAATGTTGTAGAGAAGGGAAGAGGATAAGGGGTGGTGGGACCCACTGTCAGCCTCACACACTCGGTTGAACCGACGGACGTGCTCTGTATACGGCTATCCCCACAAATTGACGCCGGGAGTGCTCGCCACTGCGACAAGGCATGGAAGCCGGCAGCTGCATTGCCTAAACAACCCCCCCCCCCCCCCCCCCCCCCCGTCCTATAAATACCCGTCCCCTGGCCGTCGGCGTCGAGCTTCGTCTCAGCTTCGCCCCGCCGTTGTCATTCTCGCCACTTTCTCTTCCTCCCCGGTGAGCGCTTTCTCCTAGCGTTATTTTCTGTCGATGCAAACAGCAAAGTTGGCACCAAGTCCGTGCTCTATCTTCTACGCCAACTCGCTTAGCGTTTTGCTTGTTGTGTTGGCCATAGTTTGGAGTTTCGCGGACACCACCGAAGTTTAGGACGAACGCCGTCTCTGCTCCACCGTCGCCAGTCCTCAACAAGGTATCCTGAGCTCTTTCTCACGGTAAAAGCCGTGCTTCTTTTCATTCAGTATCGAGCAATATCTTCTAGTCTTTCTTTCGGTCGTTGCCATTGAACTAGCTCACTTCTCGGTTTAATTCCGTTTCCACATGTAATAAATCTTCAATCCAGTTAAGGATTACATTCATTACCTCCTAGCGCACCCCCTGCCAAAAATCAGTAGACGCCATCGAATGAAGCTTGAGATATTCAAGTTTTCCCCACCGCCAATAGAACCCCATCGGTCCATCGTCGAAGTCAACTTTGCTGGCGATGTCACCCCTTCCTAACATCAAAATCATCATCCTCATACTCCCAAGAAAGTTTCTAGATTTTTCCTGAGCCTTTTGCGCCATCCCCATGTGATTTCGACGATAGCCAAAACCCTAGCTCCGTCGCCATCGTCGCACTGCCATCTCCTGCCATCGCCGCCGCGATTGGACCTCACCATTGTGTTGTGCGGTCGATTTTATGGTTTGGCGGTCAGTACCGAGGCGAGTGGAGGTCGACGCAACCATCGCGGCGAGCTCACCGGCGCAGCGCCACCGCGGCCGAGCGGCGCGTCGCAAGGAAGACAAAGACTGCGGGCCCCACGTGTTAGTGACGCATACGAGCGTACGGATCAGCTGCGGTCCAAGGATCCCGTGTGGCTATGCAGGGTAAATCTGTGGCCCCCGTACGGCTTCAACCCGATTGGCCCATTTCAAATACGTGGGTCCAACCCTTTATTCAAATAATTTCCAATTGAAATTTTATTCTAGATTTTGCCCCAACTTGGAAAATCCATAACTGCTAGTATAATTGCTCATAAATTTCCAAATAAATTCTGGTAGACTCATCTCAATCTCTACTTTGCAGTAATGTAATTTATTGGACATGAAACTCGAAAACTTTGTATAATTATTTCCTTTGAGCTAACTGCTTGGGAAATTAATTACTCCTGTTCTGTTAATTGGAAAATTCCCACTTTTGGTCAAAACACTCTTATTAATACACTTGATCTCCAGTAAAAATTTCTAGTTCATTTGACTTAAATCACTGGGTTGATCAGTGTTCCAAATCTCTATGTAATTAAAAACTGAGAAAAATACAAAATCAATTTCAGAAATTTTCCCAAATTTGAAAAATCAGTTTCTCCCTGCAGGAAGCTTAGAAAATTGTGAAACCAATTTTCCTAGAACCAGTGAGACCCCCTCTACATAGTACAACCACTGGTAGCCATGATAGATCTCCAATATTTCAATTAAAATTTAGAGAAGGTTATTGCTTACCATAATTTTTAGGAATAACAAACTTCCTTGATCATCTCTGTTTTTTGCAAGATCTCCACTATGGTCACTAGTAACTACCATAAAAGTCCCAAAGCCAATTAAGATCATTATTTTATTTTGATCAGAAGATATTAGCTTATGACCTTAAGCATATTGATTATTTTCAAATTCATTCATATATAGTATATGCATAAAGTGTAGTAACTGAAGTCGAGAAGCAACCAGAAGCTCTGGAAGTCCAGCTGCCAGAAACAAACATAGACTCATACTCGCATTCAGGCAAGCCCCGGTTTGCATTTAAGTTTCCTCAAGGTGTCTTTGCAGTTTTCATTCACCTTACGTCTTCGGATGTTTGTGCATTACGTTTAAGGTGTTTGACATACACTTGCATGACCAAAGAACCCAGAGAGTAGTTAGAATAGATCATAGACTCATGTAGTAACTGCCATGCTTATATTCATTGGAATCTGGTAGAAGTCGAGTAGTGGGAATCTACTCGCGAGATAGGATTTTATGGCACAGATGGATTGGATGAAGAAATGGCTTATGAATATGAAATTGAGACCGTGCAGCGGGTAGGATGCAGAGAGACGTGGTCTCACGTGCATAGCCCTGCTTTTGTCAATTGAGGACCGATTCGTGTGCGGCCCCGCTGGACAAGCTTGAATTGTACCGATGACATACTGGAGAAATGGGCTCCAGAAAACTGACGTAGCTTGATATTAGTTTGCCAAGGCATACCGTTCCGTTTTATAGGCGTAGGTTGAGGGCAGCGAGGTGTAAATCAGCTGGTGGGCATGTCAGAGTACGCCCCATGCGGTGACCTCCTGCTTGAGGCGGATCGATCGGTTCGACATTCGAGTGTTTGGTGAATGGTTGCCATATACGACTAGTAATGATGTGCTATGTAGGTATTGTTCTAAGTACTCACTGGCGCTTCCAAAAGTGCGTATGTGTCGTGTTGACCGGTGTGTCCTGATTGCAATCACCGTCCCTCGCGGTGATAGAGTACCACTTGTTCACTGTTTCGTGACGTAGTACATACTGAAGAAGTCATGAGAATATGATGTATTGAATTATAAATTGTTTTGCAACCTTGTATGGCTTAGAGATAGCACAATTAAAAGATTACAGTTTCCCCATACTTTACCTGTAATAGCATTATGTGCTTTGGGCATGTCATATCATCGACAAAGCGTTTCTTGTTTGATTGTGGAGTCTATGATGTGACGTTCTTGAAGAATGTCATGTGCTACTTAAAACATGACTATAAGGATCCACATGTAGGCGTGTCCTTTATGCTATTCCTTACCTATGTTTAGTATTCACCCTTGGAGATGTCTAGTGAGACGGGTTAGTCTAGCGGAGCCTTAAGCTCACGTTTGCAGTTAACAAGTTTTTGCAAATTATGCGACAGATGACAGGTTCGATGATGAGGCTGCACCCCCTCCAGGGTTTACAACCGAGTGGGAACCTTGCACGCCACCATAAGTTGGGTGTTGCTAGTGCGAAGTATCCAGGGCATGGATGACTTTGCTTTTGCATAGCTAGTGCCGAGAGCATAGCCATGATGTATAGTTCTCTTTCCTTTTCATTTAGTATTGTAAAGCTTCCGCTGTGTTTATAAATAAAAGACTTGGTATTGTAATTTGTTCTCGTTCATTTCTTGTATACTGTTGGGTGTCGCATCGCACGACACCACCCAATGAGATCCTTGGAGGTCGGGATTCCGGTCCCCACATCGCCAGTTCTTGCACAGTGCGGACTTGTCAGGTCCCTAGTGGACTAGTCCAATTTTCCTTGTTAATTTCTGTTGAATTAATTATAATTACATCGAATCAAATCCAAACCTGTATAAACTTGTTAAAATCTATTGGAACTAGTTAGTGATCATTAAAAGAAACTCATTAACAAGTTGCAACTTGCATTTACATCAATCATGCATGTTATGTCATAATGAGTAATGTATGTGCACTCTTTGATTGTAATTCTTGTTTTTTATGTTTATTGTGCGGATTAGATGGATTTGCACTAGAGAGTGCCACGGAGGATCTATAGCGCCAAGAGTTTGAAGGCTTTGACCCGAACCAATCCTAAGAGCAAGGCCAGTGTCCTTGAAGCATATTGATCATGTTTTAAATTAATTTTTTTATTAGAAACTGCATGCTTGTGTCAATTTGATGGGAACCCTATGATAGGAAGTTTACTAGATTTGTTGACCACCCTTGTCACCTGGAATATATGGTAGAGAGTCGGGATGGGATCTTTACCTTTTTGCTTCGCTTAATTATTTGGGATGGCACACAACTATACCATTTAACTTAATTATGTATTTATGATATTATTATTAACATGATCTGGTCAATATGATGTGGTATGGGTGATCTAAGCAAGCATTGTATGTGGATGGGTTGGATGTTATGGTGGTTTGCTTGCTTAAGATCTAAGGATCGGTTCGTGGAGCGACCATCCAGGATTTATAGTGCCACCACGAGGCCAAGTATGGGTGCAGCGTAGCTAAATAATTAGGGCTATGCTAGTGCTATTTGGACCATTAAGGATGCTCGTGGAAGGGGTAGTCAGATTGGGTCTGTTGATGATTGGTGGGACTACCCTGGGATCCGAATGGCTCAAGAGGGGGCCCTTGGTTGAAGATGTGCTCAGTTGGAGGCAACACCACCGATGAAACCTCAGTGGGGTCCAAATAGGCTAGTAATCCCTTTGTAAAGGATATTTTGTGATATATTGGCCACACACCTGAGGAAGTGTGAGATGGCATAATTGAGATTCTACAGTCATCAAAAGGTGATGAAATCACAAACACGTGGGTAAAGTGGTACAACCTCTGCAGAGTGTGTCTTAAAACTACCAGGATAGCAGTGCTCCCGGTCATGAGTAACCTGGACCCTCACGTGATTAGAGGAAACATAGTTTTTGGGATTGTTATGGTTTGGTATTGGTTATGATTATGGTTGATACCATGGTTATGGTTATGAATGGTATTGGCAATTGACATGGTTAATGGTACTGGTGAAATTTGGGATATGAATGATGGATATTGAAATATGGACTGCTATTATGATAACTATATAGTTTATGATGGGATTATTTCACATACACCTGGTATATTGCTTTTCAAATGTTTTAATGTACTTTTCAGCACTTAGCCATTACTATAACCGTCATTTGAATCAGCTACATGTCATACTTTCCACACTTGCTGAGTACGACATGCACTCACCCTTGCAATTTCCCCACCAACAGTTGCAGGTCAGGATCTGGAGTTTAACGATGATAAAAAGTGAAGTTCTAGGCCTTGTCAACCATCAACTTTGCCTGTTGAGTGTTTGTTGATGGCTCCTAAGATATACTAACAAATCATCTCTGGCAACAGCGCCAGAAATGCTTGTTGGTATTTCTTAACACCACATATCATCTTCGATAAAGAGATGAGATCCGCAAGCGCACGGAAGATACCGTTGTAGCATTTCACCCATGAGTATTCCCAATGGTATCGTATTTATCCCAAAGGAAGGCAATGGAGTAAAGTATATACTACTTTTATGGTCAACCTATGGGATACTAATCCATTATCCGTACAGGGGTAAGTTGATAATAGGGGTAGTGTGACAAACACCTAGGCAATCTATTCTAAAGGGTAAAATGGGTCCTAGAGGGAGATTGGATTGAGAGATAGAGAGTTGCTCCTAATACATATACATAGCCTAAGGTAAATACTAATGGTCATGTCAATGATGAATTCCTATGCAATGCTATTCAACACATCGGGCACGAGGTTACCCCTAGCAATACTAGGGCGACTCACGCCAAGAGCCTGTGGCATAGCCGAACGTGGAGGATTACAAAGGACGGATAGGGCTATCACCACCTGCAGCCTACCTCTTAAATCTGTGAGTCTACAAGACATCCAACACTACTTAAATACCCTAGCACCATGCTAACATACTAAGCAAATACCTTAGGAGCCATGGCACAAGCCATCCTAAGGCAATGACTAACCTAAACATCGTTGAACCAATGTTGAAGCATAGCATAAGTCATTCATATTAACCTAATCATATCATAACTACATAGACTATAGTGGGGGTCTATAGTGTTTATGACCATAAGATGTGATCATGAGAGTGAAATCATAAAGACTATACCTTCCACACACATGGACTCCACAATCAAACAAGAAATGCTTTGTCCAAGTATACGTATAGAAGAAGTCTAAAGATAATATCTTTATTGAGCACAAAGTCACAAATACAAGAAGGAATACATAAGCCATACCTTTCCCAATGTGGAATTGGGAAGATATACTCCTTCTACTCCTTTCCCAATTTGGACTTGGGACTAGAGGCTCTCCTCTCTACATCCTAACTCCTCTAAGGACTATGGAAGATAGTGTATACAATAGAATGATGCCCAAGTGGTGTTTGTTGAAGTGAGGGATAGGGGGTCCTATTTATACTATTGTTGAGGTCGGTTCCCGCCACCAAAAGAGCGCGAATCAGTCACCATTGACTCCAGGGAGCCGGGAGGAGCCAACACGTGGAGGCTGACCGAGTTTGGTGCAAACACTAGGTCGGCCGACCCCCTGGTTCGGCCGACCTGGTCATTGCACCGTTTCTCATGTGCTTTCTCCAGGTGGCTGCCAGGTGGGTCCCATTGATGTATATGGGTGATACACCGTTGGATCTCCTCGGATACTTCTGTTTGTGGGCCATTTGATCCATGGGATGCCACATGTCGTCGCCTAATTGGCTGGGATGATAATTTATAGGATTGGTCCCTCTACATTTCCTCATTACCTACATAAAATGCTGCATACACATATTTCTCCAAGTCCAAGTGGAATTGGGTTAGATAGAAAGGTGATGTGTGCAAGAAATGACAAATCCTTCACATAATTGAGTTAAATTGACGGATGAAATTGGTATATAATAGCCGTCAACAGTGTTGGAGTTGTGATATACCCTATTTGCTTATACTGCTTAGCTGCTTAGTTTGCTCAGTTTAGTTTATTTCCGCTTCATTAGTTGAAACTTGTCATTAATATTCACTAGAGCTTGTATTCGAGGATATTATGGTTTGTGTAATAAATTTGGTTAATTGATCTTGTCTTGTGGTAATTTTCTATATATCCTTTTGTGATTGCACTCGTGTATATGTGTTGAACGTCCTAGGCTTACATAGCGTTCACTTGTTTCATTTTTGGAACCGGGTATCATAAATGGCCTCATATACTTTTGTTTGTGGGCCATTTGATCCATGTGGTGCCACGTGTCATCGCTTGATTGGCTAGAATGGTATTTTATAGGATCCACCCCCTTGTTTTACTTCATTTCTGCATATAATCCCTGCATGCACTACTTTCTCCAAGGACAAGTGGAAATAGGTTAAATAGAAAGGTGATGTGTGCAAGAAATGAAAATTCCTTCACATAATTGAGATATATTGACGAGTGAAATTGGTGTATAATAGTCATCAACAAACTCCCCCAAGCTTATCATTTGCTCGTCCAAAGCAAGGTCAAGACTCTAGGTTTATGATCTGGAGTTGGTACTATGTTCTAATTTTAAAAAGTACCACATGCACAATAAAATACTCTACCTAGTATTGCAAAATTTAGCATGGTACTTCACCCATCTTTGGTTATTATGGGGCTTATGCCATCTCCTATTCATGGGTTGTTGAAAGATAGAACAGCAAATTAAGCACACACACCCTAGAAATCAAGTTCCACTTAAATTCCGGACAGTTCAACTTAGATTTTAAGTATCTCAATTTGATTCTCTCAAGTCTCTCCTTTTTGTGTAGTGGAAATATGTGAGACCTATGTGTGTTGAATACATTGGCTTGTACTGGATACATTAGCTTTGATGATATAAGTTCTAAAATCCTGCCAATACACCCTTTTTAGCAAGGTTTGACTCTAGCTCCGAGCTTTTGCAAGGTCCAACATGTTTTTTGGGTAGCTCCGGTGAGCTTTGTCTTTAGCTCTGGCATGTCTTTTATAGCTCTGGCATGTCTTTGTTAAGCGTTGATATGTTTTGCTAGGTCCAACTTATGTTGGTTAGGTCCCACATGTTTTTCTAGCTCCGGCACTAGGTTGTACTTGCTTTGGTAAGCTCTGGCGCTAGGTTGTACTAGCTTTGGTATGCTCCGGTTAGCTTTGGCAAGATCCGAAGCTTGATCGCAATGTTCCTGCTTTTACTGTGAAATGTTTCGAACTTGCTTTACATTGTTGGAAAGATTGCTTAGTATTCATTTGCTATGTTTTTGATGTGTTCTGGTTGATATGGCTGATATCGTTTTGCTATGGTTTGCAACATGCTTATGTGAGGTGCTCACGTAAGGTGTTGTGGTTTCAAAACTAATGAGAGTAAAGTCGTGGACTTGTGCTTGGTAGTATTGGTTGTTTATTCATGTGCAGGTGTTGCTTGAGTTCAAGACATGGCTGGTGATGGGATCTATTGAACTAGTCTTAGGGAGAAGATGAGGTTCAACAACCAAGTTTGGGAGGAATTGTGGTTGAGTTGATCAGGAGGTTGCGCAGCGTGTATGAATCAAGAACAATGCAGATGAAGGTATCATGGACATCGTTGCAAGATGTTTGCACGTGTGCAAGGAGTGCATAGACGTGGATACATGGTTCTGAGGCGTGATGAAGAGATGTGGACGTAAAAATTTGGTCGGAAATGTTCAACCGACTAGGTTATGGACCCAGGCTGTGGCTGAGTCGTGTTTGACTCAAATATGGAAAGATTTGAGTTGGTTATGATAGGATTTCGTGTGGGTCACGAATTTGAGTTGTTTTAGAGATGTGAGATATGTTCCTAAGGTGTTTGGAAGTCTTAAGATTGCTTCTATCTGCATATAGAAGAGTCTTAAGCAGTTATGGAAAGTGTTGATTCGTTAATTGAGTAGGATTAGAGGTTATGGAAAGCAGTTATGGTACACTTGCTTTGTTGTCCTCTCTAACCCTTGAACAGATTGAGGAGTTTCCAGGGGAGGAGCTAGTACTTCTCTCTACTAGGTTCTCAAAAGCATTGCAAAATGTGAGCACTAGAAGGAGAGGAAGCTTCGGACCTCAACGATGTTTCGAATGTTGTAAGACAGAACATTTTCGTTCAGATTGCACTATCCTTTCAGGTACTACTTCCCGGGATGAAAAGCAAACAAGATCGAAGCACTCCTCTGCAAAAAGATACGAAGAAAAAGAAGGGTTTTACAGGATGTCAATTGGTGGGCGGTTTTATCTCCGCACTTCAAGAACTTGGATCAAGCGATGTGGACATTGGAAGTCATGAAGATAAAGATGATTTGGCAAACATGTGCTTCATGGCAAGCTAGTCAAGATCAAGTATGGAGGAGGCTAAACACAAGAGCGTCAATGAAGAGGTATGTCCTACTTGTGAAGAAATGTGTGATGCTATTTCCCGTGCCACTGTTATAGTTAGAAAAAGGACAAAAAACTCAGGGACAATGCTGTTAAAATTGAGTGTATAAAAAACTACTAGATGCTATGAATGAATTTTCTATATTGAACAATGATTTACGTTCTCATGAAGTTAAATATTGTTCCAAATGCAAATTAAAAAGGGAGAACTTCATGTGAAAATTGCCTTGATCTGTCCAATAAACTTGACGACATGCATAGGACATTAGATTGGTTTTGTAATGGGAATAAGAACCTAAACTTGCTGCTGAATTCTTCCAAGTCTTGCAATGATAAAACTGGTTTAGGTTTTGATTCTCATGCTCATGCTAAGGCACATACACCTAAAATTGTAAAGTCATTAGGAAGTGGTTTGATTCAAACAGTTCCTAAACAAAAAGAAGTGGTTTTCAAATCTGCAGGAGTGTTGTCTCATTCAATTTCAAATAAAAATGTTGCTTGCTCATCTAGACATGAACACAAAGTTAAATTTCATTGTACCTACTGTGGTAGAGATGGTCATGTCATAGATTTTTGTTATAGACTAGCTAAACAACAGAAAAAGGAAAGAATGATTGCTAGATCTCATAACTTTCATGCAAAAATTTGCTGCACTTGCTAAAACAAATGATAGGAACATGCAATCTGCTGTAATGAGTCGAAAACATGCGAAGATTGCTCCCAAACCTACTTTTTTTCGTGCTACACATGTAACATCTCATAGGAGAGTAGTTGGGTACAAAAATCCTCAAGCTTTGGTCATAAACCTGCTAGTTTATCTCAGCTTTCGCGTGTTATTCCTGTTGGACGTTGTGTGACTCAGTGCTGGATTCCTAAATACCTTTTGACTAACCCCAGTATTGAGTCATCAACGTATTGTGCTTCTATGTAGGTTACACGCTTGAGGAAGGAGAACATTTGGATTGTGGATTCAGGTTGCTCAAGCCACATGACTGGTAACAAAGAATGGTTCTCCTCCCTCTCTTTTATGTCACGTGTAGAGAATGTTACTTTTGCCAATAATTCTTCAACTCCTATAATTGCTAAGGGTTCGGTTAGAGTAAATGATCACTACACTTTGAACGATGTGGCACTTGTCAAAAATTTGAAATACAACTTGCTTTCTGTTTCTAATTTGCTAGATGAAAATCTGGAAATTATTTTCAATAAAAACTGCTGCAAAGTTGTAGGTTCAAATAGTGAGCTTATTTTTAACATGTCTCAGTTTGGAAGAGTTTTTAAAGCTAATTTTGATATGTCTTCGTCTCAGCATAGGTGTCTAGGTTCTAATGATTCAAAGGACTTATATTTTTGGCATCGTAGACTTGGTCACGTAGGCTTTGATCATCTAACGCGTGTTAGTGCTCTTGATCGCATACGTGGGATGCCTAAGCTTTAAAGGGGACAAAAAATTGTGTGCTCCTCTTGCAGAACTGGGTCAACTTTGGTAAGCTCCGGCTCAAGCTCTGATTAGCTTTGGCAAGATCCGAATCTTGATCGTAATGTTCCTGCTTTTACTGTAAAATGTTTTGAACTTGCTTTACATTGTTGGAAAGATTGCTTAGTATTCATTTGCTTAGTTTTTGGTGCGTTTTGGTTGATATGGCTGATATCGTTTTGCTATAGTTTGCAACATGCTTATGTGAGGTGATCACATAAGGTGTTGTGGTTTCAGAACTAATGAGAGTCAAGTCGTGGACTTGTGCTCGGAAGTATTGGTTGTTTATTCATGTGCAGGTGATGCTTGTGTTCAAGACATGGCTAGTGGCGGGATCCATTGAACTAGTGTTAGGGGGAAAATGAGGTTCAACAACCAAGTTTGGGAGGAATTGTGGTTGAGTTGATCGGGAGGTCGCGCCGCGTGTATGAATCAAGAACAATGCATATGAAGGTATCATGGATGTCATTGGAAGATGTTTGCACGTGTACAAGGAGTGCATAGACGTGGCTACATGGTTCTGAGGCGTGATGAAGAGATGTGGACGTAAAAAATTGGTCAGAAAGGTCCAACCGACTAGGTTATGGACTCAGGCTGCGGTTGAGGTTGTTTGACTCAAATATGGAAAGATTTGAGTTGGTTATGATAGGATTTCGTGTGGGTCAAGAATTTGAGTTGTTTAAGGAATGTGGGATATGTTCCTAAGGTGTTTCAAAGTCTTAAGATTGCTTCTATCTATGTATAGAAGAGTCTTAAGCAGTTATGAAATGTTTCGATTCGTGAATTGAGTAGGATTAGAGTCCGAGTCTAAGTTGAGTTGGTCTCCAGGCTGGTTATATAAGCAAGGGCGGCCAGAGCTTGTGGTGCACGACTTTGGGGCCGTTCCTCTTGTGTCTTATTGAATAAAGATTGTAGTTTAAAGGAACTTTTGTACCTTGTTCGTCCAACTTGTTTCTGTCAAGTCTTTCACGTCGAGTTTCTGCACAGCACTACCTTGGTTCGGTGGTTTTATTATAACTCGAGTTTTACCGATCCGATTGATGTGATTCTTTTTTGGTTGTCTTCACAACATAATTTTATATCATCTGTAAAAATTTCATGGTCATTGGATTTGTGGTTTCTGAACTACACTAGTTTCTTTGCAGTGTTTCAGAACTGTTTTTCTCGGTTAGGACAGATTGACCTTTGTTTGATCTTTCGATTGTAACTTGAGTTTCTCTCAATGGATTGTCGTGATTCTTGTTGCGATGACTTTGCGACTTGATTCTATACAATCTATACTAGATTTGTCACAGTTGAAATTGTTTAGATTAGTCGCACACATGGTTTCTTTAACAGATATGTTTTCTGCTGAGTGGTGTTTTTGTTGCTTCCGCTGAAAAGTTTTAATCTACCATTCAGTCCCCCCCCCTCTGTTAGCTTTACACGTGCACTTCGATCATACAAAATATCCTCACCAAGGCATTTTGCCTAAATTCATCCTACTTCTACATAAGGCTTGTATGTGGAGCTTGGTAGGGAATATAGTAGGCATATTTGTAACACGTAATATTGCTAAGTCAAAAGAGCAAGCCATAGGAGAAATCGATTCAAAACAACTTGATTAAAGACTTGCATGTGTGATGGAATGGAGTGGAGGTGGATCTTGAGATGACTCCTTTTTTTAGTGGACTCTCTTATTTTGCAAGGATGAAACATGGCTACTTTTTTTTCTTTTCTCGTGCTTATGATGTAAGCATGCATTTTTTTTTCCTTTTCTTGTAGCCATGTCTTCTACACCCTTTTTATGCAATGAACTTTGGAGAGAGTACTAAGCGTGAACGATATAGCAACAACAGCAACAACAACAACCAAGCCTTTGTCCCAAATAAGTTGGGGTGGGCTAGAAATGAAACCCAACAATTTTGAAGAAAAGTAATAGAAAATAAGATGAAAGTAAAAAAAATAAAAAATAATAATAAAAATCTACATTTTATTCATTCTAGAAACGGGTTAATAAGAAAGAAGATAAGAGTAACAAATTATGAATAAACTAAGATTCTGGCACATGAATTGCTAATTTCCATGCAGTCCTATCATGAGCCAAATCTCTAGTTATGTCCCACTCCTTTAAATCTCGTTTCACCGCCTCCTACCATGTCAACCTTGGTTGACCTCTACCCCTCCTAAAATTTTCTCCACTCTTTATAATCCCACTGTTAACTGGTGCTTCTAGGGGTCTCCGCTGGACATGCCCAAACCACCGTAGGCGATGTTGGACTAGCTTCTCCTCAATCGGTGCCACCCCTACCCTATCACGTATTACTTCGTTCCTAATTTTGTCTCTTCTTGTGTGACCGCACATCCACCGTAGCATGCGCATCTCCGCAACACTCATTTGTTGGACATGTTGCCTTTTAGTTGGCCAACATTCTGCTCCATACAGTATCACAGGTCTGATCACCGTCCTATAGAATTTTCCTTTCAATTTTTGTGGAACTTTCTTATCACATAAGATTTCAGATGCTTGTCGCCACTTCATCCACCCGATCTTGATCCTGTGGCAAACATCTTCGTCAATATCACCATTGCTTTGTAACACTGATCCTAAATATCGAACTGTGACCCTCCTAGGTACTACTTGTCCTTGTAAACTAACATTACCATCCTCGCACCCGACATCACTAAAGTCGCATCTCATATACTCGGTCTTGGTTCTACTAAGTCTAAACCCCTTAGACTCTAAGCTCTGCCTCCATAGCTCCAATTTTCTATCAACACCATCCCTAGTTTCATCTACCAACACTACATCATCAGCAAAGAGCATACACCAAGGGATATCCCCTTGTATATCCTTCAACACCTCATCCATCACTAAGGAAAAGATGTAAGGACTTAAGGCTGATCCTTGGTGTAACCCTATTGTGATAGGAAAAGTGTCGGTCTCACTATCTCTTATGCGCACACTTGTCACCACATTATCGTACATATCCTTGATAAGGTTAATGTACTTTGTTGGGACTTTGTGTTTCTCTAGTGCCCACCACATGACCGGTCTTGGTACCTTATCGTATGCCTTCTCCAAGTCAATGAACACTGAATGTAGATCCTTCTTTTGCTCCCTATACCTCTCCATAAGATGACGGAGTATGAAAATCGCCTCCATAGTGGACCTCCCAGGCATAAAACCAAACTGGTTTTTAGTGACATTGGTCACTTTCCTCAAGCGGTGTTCAATCACTCTCTCCCAGAGCTTCATAGTATGACTCATGAGCTTAATTCCTCGGTAATTAGTACAACTTTGAACATCTCCTTTATTTTTGAAGATGGGTACTAAAATACTTTTCCGCCACTCTTCAGGCTTGTTTGACTGAAAAATGCGGTTGAATAGTTTAGTGAGCCATACTATTGCTACATCCGCTAGACATCTCCACACCTCAATGGGGACATCATCGAGGCCACGGGCCTTTCTTCCTTTCATCCTTTTTAGGGCCTCTCTAACCTCGGACTCTTGTATCCTCTGCATGAATCGTCTGTTAGTGTCATCAAATGAATCATCCAACTTGAACCTAATACTCTCATTCCCGTCATTGAATAGTCCATTGAAGTAGTCCCGCCATCTGTTCCTAATTTCTTTCTCCTTCAATAGAATTTGGCTTGCCTCATCCTTAATGCATTTGACTTGGTTGAGATCTCTCACCTTTCTCCTGTGAAGTTTCGCCATCTTGTATATATCCTTTTCGCCTTCTTTTGTCCCTAGTCTCTCATATAGCGCATCATAGGCCTGCCCCCTTGCTTTACTCACAACACGCTTAACATTTTTCTTAGCCTCTTTATACTTCGCCATGTTACTTGCACTTCTCTCATGATGCCAGCTCTTATAAGACTCCTTCTCCTTAATAGCTTTTTGTACATCTTCATTCCACCACCAAGTGTCTTTATCTACAAGTTTCTTACCTTTTGACCACCCAAGCACCTCCCTAGCCGTCTTCCTAATGTAAGTCACCATCTTCTCCCACATACTATCTGCATCTTCCTCTTCGCTCCAAGGTCCTTCTGCGATCATCCTCCTTTTGAATGATTGTTGCGCTTCATCCTTCAACTTCCACCACTTTGTTCTCGTGGTTTTAACACCTTTGTCTCGTGACACACGCACGTGGAAACGAAAGTCGGCTACCAAAAGTTTATGTTGTCGAACAACACATTCTCCAGGAATCACCTTACAATCTAAACATGCCCCTCTCTCCCTTCTCCTGGTGAGGATATAGTCGATATGACTAGAATGTTGGGCACTAGTAAAGGTCACTATCTGAGATAGCCTCTTTTTAAAGAGGGTGTTAGCTACCAATAGGTCATAGGCTACGGCAAAGTCTAGGATATCCTTACCCTCTTGGTTTCAATCGCCACACCCAAAACCTCCGTGTACCCCCTCAAAACCTATGTTAGTTGTACCTACATGACCATTGAGATCTCCTCCTATTAAGAGCTTCTCGCTTACCGGTACACTACTAACCATATCCTCCAAGTCCTCTCAAAATTGTCTCTTAGTGCTCATGTGGAGCCCAACTTGTGGGGCATAAGCACTAATGACATTCAAGATAAGGTCCCCCACAACTACCTTGACTAGGATGATCCTATCCCCTCGTCTACAGACATCCACTACAACATCCTTGAGGCTCTTATCTATTAGGATGCCTACGCCATTCCTAGTTCCCGTCGAGCCAGAATACCAAACCTTGAAACCGGTATTCTCAACCTCTCTCGCCTTTTGACCTGCCCATCTAGTCTCTTGTACACAAAGAATATTTACACTCCTCCTAATCGCAACGTCCGCTAACTCTCGTAGCTTTCCCGTCAAGGATCCTACATTCCAACTACCCACCCGAAACCTAGCTTCCTCGGCTAGCTTCGTTACCCTTCGCATCCGTCGAGGAAGATGCAAAGACCCTTGCTCACATAACACTACATTCAGGCGATGATGTAGCACGCCACTAAGGTGATGGCGATCCGGCCCTCACTCATTTAACACCACATCCGGGTTCCGATATGGCGCGCCACTAAGGCGGTGGTGACCCGGCCCTCGGCCACTTAACACCATACCCGGGTTCCGGTATGGCGCGTCGCTAAGAGGGTTACGCCCCAACGAATTTCCAATGGGTTTCATTTCCATGAGAATGGCTAAGCGTGAATGATATAGAATTTCTCTTTTTATTGTGGAATGGTGGTATGATGGAAATTTGCTTACTTCTAGTGTAGAAGTATAGCATGTGCATTTGAAGTCTTGAATTCAAAAAAGTAATGAAAGAAGTCTCACATAGGTCTATACTAGTTTGACAAAGCTCAATGTGAAGTCAAATAACATATGCATAAGGTCTATCAATATAATGTATCATATAGCCTTGGTGGATATTTCCAATCAAATGAGAATAACTTAAATCTTTTTGCAATTTCTCTGGAAATCTATGTTTCACTATCGAACTAGGAATAACTGCCTTATCACTATATCATATCTCACAACGACTTAGAATGGATTAAGCTTTTTCTACCCACAATTTCCAAATCAAGGCAAAAACAATTCTAGCCAATGAGAGCAATATGTTGAAGAGTATTAAGTTGTAAACTAGTAACTTAGGAAAATTAAAACAGAGCAACTATTCATCATTTCATCTATGTGAATTCCAAGTCATTCTTACCTCACATCTTTTATTTTACTTGGAAATTAAACCTATCCTTATTTTTTTTAAAAAAAACTGCAAGGTGGATGATGGGTAATTGCAAAATAAATATGCAAGGGGTTGATACAATTTACATCATGTGGGGGTCCTCCCGCAAGCTTGTTCTTCACTCACCTCTGTGTTGAGGGTTGAACCCTTGATGATGGAAGTATGCCGCGAGATCGGCTTGTTGTTGTTGTAGCGTGGAGTTGAGGTTGATCAATTGAGCGTCCATGTGTTGTTTCCAATCTTGGGTACCTTGGACATGCCCTTGGAGAGTGTTGTAGATATCACCTGTCCTTACTCCAAGCTCCTCCATACGTCTAGAGAGGTCCGTCATTGCTTGGCTATAGTCACGATGACTTCTAGCCGAAGTGGAATGACATCTTCTCATAAATGTTGGGGGCAAGCTGCTAGAGCTTGAAGTGGATAGGGGTGTCTCCCATGTAACACCTGGCCATCCATGCCAAGATGGACCTTTGGTCTCATACAATGGAGGTTGAGTCCATCTGGGTGCATCAACCATTGGGTTCTCTTCCTCTTCGTACTCATGGACTGTGGAGGTTGTCGGTGGCATGGCCAATCTCCTTGTATGGCTTCTAGTTACACTACTAGAGACATTACTTCTTCCAACTTCCTCGATGGGAAGTAGGGCAATGGCTATCCTTCGGCATTTGTACCAATGATAATCTGGGTTAGGTAACCGAATTTCAATGACAAATTCGGGATAATAAAATATCAAAGAGCCATCTTGATCATGCTTAAGGGTATGTCCTTGCACTACATATTATTCATCAATTAATTCTCTTTCATTTCCAATGTATTCAAATGAACAATATTCTAGTGCTCCTACCCTAGTAGCAATACGGGTAATCAATGAGGTACATTCAATTGGATCTACCCTTGGAATGTAGTCTAACCATTGTGTCATCATGGCAATAACTGGAGCAACTTTTATCTTTTTAATCATGGCAAATACAACTTTTAACTCATCATCATGCACTATCCTTACATCTCCTCTAGGGAACATAGTAATAGCCACCCATCTATCCATGAAGCATAAAGTGGGGTTGTGCAAGTGACTATTCCTAGGTGCACTACATCTTACCACACCAGTTAAATCTTGCCAAAAACTTTGTTTGTTAAACTTAGGCAAATTGTCTAATTCTAGCAAACAATGTTTATGGAAGCCTAGGATTTCACATAATTCTTTCCATAGGATGTTGTTTTCTTTTCGAAATAATGGAAAAGTAATACCATCAAATCCTATCTTGACTGTGTAAAATAACTGTATGGAGAGAAGGTGTGAACCTTTCTCCTCTATGTGAACAAAAATTTCCCATCCTAGTGCACGCCAAATTGAAAAGAATTCTGAATCCATACCTATTTTGGAGATCAGATTCGGATAATTAGCTTTTGTATTATAAAACTCACAATCATGGAGGAGCTTGCGTGCTTGATCTTCAACTTCACTTTGGATGTCGAGGTCGTCATCGTGAAGAAGTTGGTGAGGGTTGCTCCTATCACCTATGGGGGTGTCCTCTCCTACACTCCTCCTCCGTGAACTTGGTGTAGCAATAAAAGAGGGACGTGCACTTGAGTCTCCGCCATGGCTTGAGCTTGCAGCCTCCTTCCTCTTTCCAAACAACATTTTCATTCCTTTCATGGCCACAACAAACAAGAACACAACAAGGCAAAAACTCGAAAGAGCTGATGTTAGTGAAAACAAAACCCTGGCGAATTTTCCCTTGAAGAACTTGAAAGCAAATTGCAAATGCAATCAAAAGAAAATCTTTTTGAGTTGGATTTTGAGCAAGAGTTCTTAAATGAAGAGCAAGAAAAATAGTTTGAGCAAGAGTGACTTTGGGGATGTATGAAATGAGGTGAAGTGTGAAGAGAAGAGCTCCTCACAGCCACCATTTATAGTGTGCAATCCCCAACGGTCACTAGGGCACCAAATGTAGCCACTAGAGGAGAGAGAGCCAAAATGGCTCTTTCCCCTAGTCGGCTGAGCAGGGGGGTCAGACGACCTAACAGGTGGGCTCCCCTGTTCTCCCTTTTGACAGGTGGCTCCCCAACGGCTATGGAATCAGCCCGTTGGCGAAATATCACTTTTGCGGCTCAGAAGATTGTTTTCCAAATAAAAATTCCTTTTTTGAAACCCAACAATTTTCTTTTTGTGAAAAATAAAGAAATAAAAATGATAGTTGATAATATAAGATTCTCTACTTGCTAAGAAAATCAAATATGCAGTGGGGAAAATCAAACTAAATGGGAAAAAATCAAATGAAGAGAAAAGAAAAATGAAATAAAGGATAACTACCAATTTAACCTATTGGCAAGGTATCACCACCGTCCAATGACATTGACATTCGTCCTTCTTCATTTCTTGACATCCGGGCCCGGAGGGATGGGCTCGAACTGCTTGTCTTGCTTCTTCTGCCATTCCATCTTTGGCGGCTTGGTGGACTTGGGCCTTTGAGGAGGTCCGGACTTCTCCGTCTTCTCGGGGTGTCAGCGTGGACGATAAGACGCGTTTTCCGCATAAATCAATTTCTTCATTAATGCAATGAGCGGGTCCACCTCTGGGGGTATGATTTTGACCTCTTGAATGTTCTTAACATTTGGCCCATACTTGATACGGATCATGGAGCATTGCTCCAACCTTGGGCAGAAGTTAAACTTCTCCTCCTTGCCATTGATATTGAAGTGGATTTCTCCAGCTCCCACATCTATGTGAGCCTTCGCGGTGCTTAGGAACGAGTGCCCAAGAATGAGCGGCATATTCTTATCGACCTCCATGTCGAGCACCACGAAATCCACAGGTATGAAGCTGTTCCAGATTTTCATCGGGACCTCTTCGACAATACCCGCCGGATAACAGACTGAAGAATCAGCCAGTTGGAGCTGCATTGGTGTTGGAGTAAGCTTCGTGAAGTCCAGCTGGTCGAAAACCACCTTGGGAATAACACTCACACTTGCTTCAAGGTCACAAAGGTCCTTGTCAAAGTGGTGTGCCCTAATTGAGCATGAGATTGTAGGACATACAAGGTCTTCTAGCGAGTTGCCTCTTTGTAGAGAAATCATATTGGCACTTTCCACGAGAGATTCGGGCTGTCCTGGCATCTTGCCATTCTCCATTGGAGGAACAACAGCTGACAGTTGAGCCAACTGAGTCTCCAACATCTTGTTGAAACTCAATTGATTCTTGAAGGCTGAACATAGTCCTTCAATCTTGGCATTGATGCTTTGTAGGGTATCGTCATTAGCCGATAGCTTCTTGGATAGAGCATCATTGAACTTCAGCTGGCTAATGGCGAGTTCTCTCAAGTTGGGTTGATTTCCATTGTTGCCATTGTTGTTGTACCCTCTTTGAAATAATGGACGTGGTTGGCCCCACCCTTGACCTCCTGAAGGATAACCATTGTTGTTTACATTGTTGGCTAGGTATTGGGCATCCTCACGGGTTTCTGGGCAGCCACTGCCCAAATGGCCCGTGTTGCCGTAGACTTCACATGTGATGTGAGAGTCTAAGGCATAGGCATTGCCGCACACTTCACCATTGCCTTGTCCATCAATTTTCTTCATTAGGAGGTTCAATTTGGCAGTGATCATGTTCACCTCCTTCAAGGTGTACATGCCTCGCTGGCGAGTATGGAGATGCTTATCGCCCCAACCCATGTTTGACAACATTTTCTCAATCAAATCTTTGACTTTGGGCATCGTTAATGACAAGAAGGAACCTCTAGCAGCAGCATCAACATGATCACAGCGGAAGGGATCAGCCTATTGTAGTAGTTTTGGATAATTAGCCAATCATCCATCCCATGGTGGGGACAGGCTAGGATATACTCCTGCAGCCTCTCCCAAGCCTCGGGAATAGATTCCTTGACATCTTGCTAGAAGGTGGAAATTCTTCCACGTGGGGCATTGGTTTTCCCAAAGGGAAAAACTTGGCAAGGAATGCCGTAGAACATTTCTCCCAAGTTTCTATAGCACTTCAGTTCTCTTAGAGCCACTGTTTTACTCTCCCAAGAAGAGAGAACAGGAACAACCTAAGACGGAAAGCATCAGGTGATACATCCTTTATCTTAAAAGTACTACAGATCTCAAGGAACTATTGCAGGTGAGCACTTTCATCCTCATTATCCTTCCTACAAAATGGGTTGGCTTGCACCATAGTGATCAGGCCAGTGTTGATTTCAAAGTATACGTCTCCCGTGTTAACAGAGGGCCCAACAGGCACATTGTTAGCAGAGGGAGCCTTAAACTAATGAAGGGTCTTCTGGGCCATTGATGTTTCAGTTATTGGTGGAGTTGTGCTGGCTTGCTTTGCCGCTCAAAGATTCTGAGGGGTCACGACACGTGGTCGATCTCTTAGAAGGGATTGGTGATCTTCAACAAAGTTTTCCGGCAAGCGGAAACAAGACATACACTACCCTGTTCTAAAAAAAATGCAAAAACAAAGAGGGGTCATCCTACTTAAACCTACTAGGGTACTATCCTATTCACTCAATCATGCAATACTTCAGCTGCCTTCCCCAGCAACGGCGCCAGAAATGCTTGTTGATATTTCCTACGCACTACTAACAATTCATCCCTAGCAGTGGTGTCAGAAAATACTTGTTGGTAGGTTTTAATCCTCAAGTGAATGTCTGCAAGCGCACGAAAACTATCATAAGAGTATTCCCAAAGGGTGTCATTTATATTTTCCAAAAGGAAGGCTAGATGGAAGTAAAACAATCATCAGGTGGAAAGTATTAGGTTGGTCTAGGTATTGTTCTAGCAAGGATGGGTTAAATGATAAGTTGAGGTAGTGTCACAGACACCAGAGCATTCTATCCTAAGGGGATAAATTAGGTAATAGAGGAATTTTGCTATGAGTTAGGTAGAGACTCATCCTATGCTTCTAATGTACATATACATAGCCTAAGTTAGTTACTAATGATCATGTTAATTATGAGTTCTTATGCTAAGTGGATTAACACATCGGGCAGGGGTTTACCCCTAGCAACACTAGGCGACTCCCACCAAGAGCATGTGGCATAGCCAAACGTGGAGGATTACAAAGGACAGATAGGGTTGTCACCACCTACTTCCTACTTCTTCAACCTGTTAGTCTACTAGATATTTAATGCTACTCTCTATCCTAGCAACATGCTAGCATATTAAGTAATTACCTTAAGAGCCTAGGCACACGCCATCCTAAGTCAATGAACTAAATCATCGTTGAACCAATGTTAATTCATAGCAAAAGTGATTCATGTTAACGTAACCATAACATATCTAATTAGGCTATAGTGGAGGTTTATACCATTTATGATAATGTAATGAACATGGTATAGCACAATCATAAATACTATTCCTACAACATACATAGAATCCACAATCAAACAAGAAATGCTTCATCCAAGTATATGAACATATCAAGACTAAAGATAACATCTTTATCATGAATAATGTCACAAATACAAATAGGAATATTGGATACATACCTTTCCCAATTGGGAAGAGACTCCTTCTACTCCTCTCCTACTTGGACTATGGACTAGAGACTCTCCTCTATACAACCTATACTCCCCTAAACCTATGGAGAGTAGTGGATACAAGGATGAATACTCAAGTAGTGTGTGATGAAGTGAGGGGTGAGGGGTCCTATTTATAGCTTGGAGAAGGGTCGGTTCCCACAAACAAAAGAGTGCAAATCAGTCACCCCTGACCACTTCAAGCCAGGAGAAGCCACCACATGGAGTTTGACTGAGAAAGTCACCAGGAACAAGTCGGCCGACTTGGTCCTGGCCCCTTTTGTGGTGTGCTTTCTCCAGGTGACTGACAGGTGTAGTCCCATTGAGTGATATTGGTGCTACACCGTTGGATAGCCTCGGATACTTCTGTTTGTTGGCCATTTGATCCATTTGGTGCCACGTGTCATCGCTTGATTGGCTAGAATGATATTTTATATCATCCACCCCCTTTTTTCACCACATTTATGTATAGAATCCCTGCATGCACTACTTTCTCCAAGGAAAATGGAAATAGGTTAAATATAAAGATGATGTGTGCAAGAAATGATAATTCCTTCACATAATTGAGTTATATTGACGGGTGAAATTGGTGTATAACATCCATCAATAGTAACCCTAATTTTTCCGATGCACCATTTTTGGGCATGCAGTTGGAGAACAGCGGGGTTATGCTACCAAAATTTCATCCATATTTGGACCTCGTTTCTCATCTTAAGCATATTTCCCCGGTCACTCTTGGGTGGTTTTAGTACCTATATGCCTAGATGTAGGGCCGTGACATAACATAAAATTAAACTAAAAATGATTTGTCTGCTTTGAAGGTATAACCTCAAACATGGCTGAAGACCGCACTTAGATGTATACTGGTTGGAAAATAATGAGGGTCACTCAGAGCAGTGATTCACCAAGACAGATGCTTTTATACAACGAGCTTTTTGTTGTCAAAGAAAGTAAGGTGTGGTGCCCATGTGGCAGATGCCAGAATTAGACGTGTTCCGATAATGTGATGTTGATGTTCCACTTGTGTTGAAACTATTTCATGCAACATTATGAGGTGTTGACCTTTCACGACGAGACATCTTCTCAAGCTGTAGACGGTCGAGAGAACTCTGATAGCACGGGGGTCGATAGGATGGACAAGATGCTTGAAGCCATAAATTTTGTACTCGTGGAGAATCCTCCTACAGTGGAGGTTGAACTGTTCTTCAAACATCTCAAAGCTTCAAAAGAGCCACCGCATGAACAGACCGAAGTGACCCTCCTCACTTTCTTGACTAATAGTAATTAAGACTAAGTAGTTCTTCTTTAATAACTGCTACAACGATCTCATCAAATTGATCAGCGATATCCTTCCACAGCCCCATAAAGTGCCTAAAGATATGTATCAGTCTAAGAAATTGATTTATGGTCTTGGTATGAAATATGAGAATATTGATGTATGGCCAAACAACTGCATGCTTTTCTGAAAAGAACATGCCAACGAGAACAAGTTTTTAAAATGTGATAAACCAAGATTTGTCAAAGTTGCTAATAATCAAGGTGCAAATATAATGACTCAAGTCGCACATAAGCAGCTTTGTTACTTGCCTATCTCACCTCAGTTGAATCGCTTGTTTCTCTCGAAAAGAACAGCCAAGCATATGAGGTGGCACAAAGAAGGTGTATGTGAGAACAACGGAATGACGGTGCACCAGTCTGACGATGAGGCATTGTTGATAGTTCTTAAGTAATACTAACAAATCATCCCTGACAATGGTGCAAGAAATGCTTGTTGACGGCTACTAATCTCACAGATATAAATCTGCAAGCGCATGGAAGCTATCAATGTAGCATTTCCCTTAAAAGAGTATTCCAAGGGTGTCATTTATATTCTCCGAAAGGAAGGCTAGGTGGAAGCAAGCAATCATCAAATGGAGGGGATAGGTTGGTCTAAGTAGTGTTATAGCAAGGATGGGTAAATGATAATTGGAGGTAGTGTGACACACACAAGAGCATTCTGTCCTAAAGGAGGATAAATGAGGTAAAGAGTGACTAGGCTAAGAGTTAGGTAGATACTCCTACTGTGCTTCTAATATATATATATATATATATACATAGCCTAAGTTAGTTACTAATGATTATATCAATTATAAATTCTCATACTAAGTCGATCAACACATCGGGCATGGGTTTACCCCTAGCAACACGAGGACGACTCTCGCCAAGAGCCTGTGGCATAGCCGAACATGGAGGATTACAAAGGATAGATAGGTCTCTCACGACCTACTACCTACCTCTTCAACATGTGGGTCTAAGAGATATTCAATGCTACTTATCGATCCTTGCACCATTCTAGCATATTAAGTAATTACCTTAAGAGCCAAGGCACAAGCCATCCGAAGGCAATGAACTAAATCACTGTTGATCCAATGTTCATACATAGCATAAGTGATTCATATTAACATAATCATGCCATAGCTGATTAGACTATAGTGGGGGTTTGCAGAGTTTATGATGATATAAAGATAATGGTATAGAATAATCATAAATACTACTCCTACAAAATATATGGAATCCACAATGAAGCAAGGAAAAAATTGTGCAAGTATATGAACAATAGAAGACTAAAGATAACATCTTTATTAAGAGCAAAGTGACAAATACAAATAGGAATATGAGAGCCCTAACTTTCCCAATTAGGAATTGGGAATAGACTCCTTCTACTCCTCTCCTACTTGGACTATGGACTAGAGGCTCTCCTCTCTACAGTCTAAACTTCTCTGAATCTACAGAGAATAGTGGATACAATGGAATGTATACTCATGTGATGTGTGTGAAGTGAGGGTAGGGGTCCTATTTGTAGGTGGAGAAGGGTCATTTCCCGCAGCCAAAAGCGCGCGAATCAGTCACCACTGACTTCTTCAAGTCGAGGGGAGCCAATATGTGGTGACTGACCGAGTTTGGCGCCAGAACCTAGTCGGCCGACTAGGGGGTGTCGGCAGACGTGGTCTCTGCACCATTTCTCGTGTGCTTTCACAAGGTCACTGCCAAGTGGGTCCCATCCTTTGATATGGGAGCTACACCATTGGATTCCCTCGAATACTTCTGTTTGTGTGCCTTTTGATCCATGTGGTGCCACATGTCGGTGCTTGATTGGCTGAGATGGTATTTTATAGGATTGCTCCCCCTCTTTTACCGCATTCCTGCAATAATTCCCTGCATTCACTAATTCTCCAAGGATGAGTGGAAATAGGTTAAATAGAAAGGTGATGTGTGCAAGAAATGGTAATTCCTTCACATAAATGAGTTATATTGATGGGTGAAATCGGTATATAACAGCCGTCAACAAACTCCCCCAAGCTTATCCTTTGCTCGTCCCGAGCAAAGTCAAGACTTTAGGTTGATGATCAGGAGTTGCTACAATGTTCTATTTTTCAAAAGTACCATGTGCACAGAAAAATGATCTACCTAGTATTGCAAAAATTTGCATGGTACTTCACCAATCTCAAGTCATTATTGGGCTGAAGCCTTCTCCTATTCATGGGCGGTTGAGAGATAGAACAGCAAATGTAACACACATACTCTAGAAATCAAGTTCCACTCAAATTCCGGAGATTTCAATTTATATTTTAAGTACCTCAATTTGATTCACTCAGTCTCTTCTTTATGTGTAGTGGAAATATTTCCTCGCTGAGGCATTTTGCCTAAATTCATCCTACCACTAAATAAGGCTTGTATGTGGAGCTGGGTAGGGAATATAGTAGGCATATTTGCAACACATAATATTTCTAAGACAAACAAGCAAGCCTTAGGAGAAATCAATTCAAAACTCTTTAGATCAAGACTTGTGCATGTGTGATGGAATGGAGGTGGATCAGAATATTTGAGATTACTCCTTTTTGAGTGGACTACTTTTCTTTTTTTTTTCTCATGCTTATGATGTAAGCAATAATTTTCTTTTTCTTTTTCTTGTAGTCATGTCTTCTACTCTCTTTTTATGCAAGAAAAAATTGGAGAGAGTACTAAGCATGAATGGTATAGAGTTTCTCTTTTTATTATATAAAATGGTGGTATGATGGGAATTTGATTACTTATGGTGTAGAAGTATAGCATGTGCAAGTGAAGCCTTGAATTCAAAAAGAAATGAATAAATTCGCACATAGGTATATACTAGTTTGACAAAGCTCAATGTGAAGACAAATAGCATATGCATAAGGTCTATCAATGTAATATATCATATGGCTTTGGTAGGTATTTCCAATCAAATGAGGATAACTTAAATATTTTTAGAATTTCTCCAAAAATCTAAGTTTCACTTTCAAATTAGGAATAGCAGCACTATCACTATATCATATCTCACAACAACTTAGAATGGACTAAGCTTTTGCTACCCAAAATTTCCAAATCAAGGTAAAAGCAATTTTAGCCAATGAGAGATATATGTTGGAGAGTGGTAAGATGTAAACTAGGGACTTAGGAACATTAAAACAGAGCAACAAATCATCATTTCATCTATGTGAATTCAAACCATTCTTATTGCACATCTTTTATTTTATTTGAAAGCAATTCTACTCTATTTTTTTATATGCAAGGTTAATGCTGGATGAATGGAAAATAAATATGAAAAGGGGTTGATACAATTTACCTCAAGTGGGGGTCCTCCCCCAAGCTTGTTCTTCACTCACCTCCATGATGAGGGTTGAACCCTTGATGATGGAAGTATTCCATGAGATCAGCTTGTTGTTGTTGTATCGTGGAGGTTATGGTGGTGAATTAAGCATCCATGTGTTGTTGATAGTCTTGGGTACATTGTACATGCCCTTGGAGAGTGTTGTAGATGTCACCCGTTCTCACTTCGAGGTCTTCCATACGTCTAGTGAAATCCGCCATTCCTTGGCCTTAGTCATGATGACTTCTAGCCGAAGAGGAACGACATCTTCTCATGGATGTTGGAGGCAAGTTGCTAGAGCTTCAAGTGGATAAGGGTGGCTCCCACGCGGGATCTGGTCATCCATACCAAGACGGACCTTTGGTCTCGTACGTTGGAGGTTGAGTCAATCGGGGTGCATCACCCGTTGGGTTCTCTACTCTTCGTACTCATGGACCGTGGAGGTTGTCAGAGGCATAGTCACTCTCCTTGTACGGCTGCTAGTTACCCTGCCAGAGACATTACTTCTTCTGGCTTCCTCGATGGGAAGAAGGTTGATGGTTAGTTCCGGCATTTGTACAAATGAAAATCCTGGTTAGGTAACCGAATTTCATTGACAAAGCCGGGATAATAAAACATCAAAGAGCCAAATTGATCATGCTTAAGGGTATGTTCTTGCACTAGATGATCTTCATTAATTAATTCTTGTTCATTTTCAATATACTGAAATGAAGAATATTCTAGTGCTCTTACCGTAGGAGCAATACAGGTAATCAATGAAGTGCATTCAATTGACCTTGTTCTTTAAATGTAATATAACCATTGTGTCATCATGGCAATATCTCGAGCAACTTTTATCTTTTTAACCGTGGCAAATAAATTTTTCAACTCATCTTCACGCACTACCCATATATCTCCTCTAGGGAACATAGTCATAACCACCCATCTATGCATGAAGCGTAAAGTAGGGTTGTGAAAGTGGCTATTCCTAGGTGCACTACATCTGATCTCACTAGTCAATTCATATCAAAAACTTTGTTTGTTAAACTTAGTCAAAGTGTCTAGCAAACAATGTTCATGGAAGCTTAGGATTTCACATAATTCTCTCCATAGGATATTGTATTCTTTTTGAAATAATATAAAAGAAATACCATCAAACCCTATTTTGAGGGTGCACAGGAATTTGTGGAAGTGTGCGATCGAAACTTCCCCTGGTACTACTAGATCGTAGCCCGCGAGTGTTCTTGATTTGTTGGGGCGCGATTGAGATTATTAACAAGATGACGACACGAGAGATTTTACGTGGTTTGGGCTGCCTGAGCGTAAAACCCTACACCACGGGTTGGGTGTTGTATGTATGAATATGTGTGGCGCATGTGAGCGTATGAGCTTGGTTGTCCATGAATTGTGTGGTGCGGCCCTTTTATAGTCTAAGGATTGGCCTTTATATCACTTGCCTGGCCCAACATGTGGCCTTGGCGTAGTAAATAGCCTAATACATGATCTACGAGTATTAAGTGTGATTAATAGAGTGATAATGCGATTAAACTAAGGCGTTACCCCTATTAACAGTCCATTGAGCGTGTGTCATTAGTATAACATTAATGACACATAATCAGGTCTTGTAACTGTCACTATAACTGTCCCTTGAAAGTCCAAGCCATTGGAGATCTCTTTGTCTTCCGTTGAAGTCCTAGCTCTGGAGGTTCGACACGTGGCTGTTTCAGAGCTTCACATCGTGGGGAGGCAGGTCCGGAGCCACTATACACATGGCAGCACCGGAGCTTCCCTCTACAGGAAGTAAGGTCTGGGGTCACTGGACACGTGGCAAGACCGAAGCTTCCCTATGAAGGGAGTTAAGCCTGGCCTTGTTATATGTGTGTCAATGCCAGAGCTACCCAAACGAGGGAGGTGGGTCCAGTACTGTGTAACACGTGCGGCCTTCAGAGGTCTTCATCTTCTATAGGTGGAACTCCTTAGATTTTCTTGCGGTATCATGGGGTACGTGGTACGCAGGCTACCGACAGTGGCACCTGGGCCCACCTCCAGGAGAAATCCTTTGGGTTAGTTATTCTACCAGAGGTGGGGCCATCTCAGATTCCCGTGCTGCAGCTTCAATGATCATCTGATGTGTTGTTGGGATGATGGTTTGCTGTTAAACCATGGCCGTGTGGCTTGTTTTGAATGCATCAGGTGAGATCTTCGAATGCGGATCTCACGCAATTGAAGGTTGTCGAATCCCAATGCGAAAACTGTATCGGTCCCGCGCACCTTGTCAGGCCGCTGCCCTTGGGCTTCTAACCTCCAATCATGACAAAAGTTCAACTGGGGTAGTAACTTCAGCCTTTCCGCTGAAGTGGACCCAGGCCCATCTGGCATTGGCAGGATAGGTTTTTGAAAATGTGATCTCGTCCCCATCATGGTTTCCATCAAAGAGTTTTGGAGGCTTACTTAAGAAGGAAAGCTTACACTGTTTGAGGAATCTTTACGCTTTCAATCTAACTTGCGCTCAGAGCCTCCCACCCTTCACATAGTTTTCTCTTCTTTCGTTCCACTTTGCCCCGATGGAGTTAGGTCTTCCCCGCAGCAGGATCAAGAGCAAGGAAGATCTATCGAAGGTCCGGACCTATATGGGGTGGTCCAGTGATTCCTTCAACCACGACATCCGCTTTGGCAAGATCCCGTTCAATAAGGAGCGCGCCGCAGACATGGTGTACTTCTCAGCGTACGCCATGGTGGATTTAATCCCACCTTTTTCATCCTTCTTATTGATGCTGCTGGATTTCTATGGCCTCCAGTTGTATCACCTCGGCCCCCACTCACTCTTGCTAGTGGCGACTTTTTTCCTCTCCTATGAGATGTGGGTGGGTGTGCCTCCCTGCATCGAGCTGTTCCAGACCTTCTTCATGGTCCACACCACCGGAAAGGGGATGAATCAGATAGACTTCTACTACTTCTTGGAGTAGAAGAACTGCCCCTTAAAGTACTTGATGTCCTTCCCCTCCGGCAAGTGGGACGCCTTAGCTTTGCTTGCTGCTTTCTTGCCTTTGAACATGATTCTAGAGATCAGTAGGGAGCTCCAGAGAAGAATGCCATTTTTGGACAACCTTGCGTGGTGGAGAGGCAGTCCATCTCTAGGGTAACAATCCCTGGGGCTTCTGATAGAGTGGCCCCCACTGCCCTAAGCCAAAAGGTCGATGACGCTAGCAAGGCCAGGGGCAAGGGCAAGGGAAAGGAGTTGGTAAAATCATCCAGCTGGAAGAGGAATTTAAGGCATGATGACGGAAGCCCAATGGGGTCAGCTCCAACTTGAACAGCCCCTTCTCCCTAGCGAAGAAGATTGTCGGTGGCTACGCCTGCTTTGGTGCCAATGCCCTCAAAGCAATCAAGCTCCAGCAGGTCAACTCCGGCTCTAGTGCCAGCTGTGGGCTCCAGGTCTGGAGGTCCTTCCCAGTCGAGGGAGGTTCCGGCTAAGAAGACTCCAGCTATTGCAGCTAGCTCCCATCCAAGGTCTGAGGTTTTTGTCTCACCAGAGCTAGTGGGCCCTGACTCCAAGCCTCATAAGAAGTGATTCCGCGGCACTGGGGCGGTAGAATCCCTAGGTAAGCGCCGTCAACTCGCCCTGAGGTGCTAACCTTGTCTTTGTTATATCTTTAATCTACCCGACCTTTTGTTTGCAAGGTGTCGAGAAAGAAGTCTGAGGCTTCCGCATCTGCTGCAGCGACAAAAGCTGAGTGTGTAGAAGCTCCGGCTTCAACCACTGAGCTTGCCCAGGTGGTGGCAGAAGACACGGCAGCTCCAGCACCAGCTGTCATGGACATGGATCCAGAGGAGACGCCAGAGGCTCCCGTGGTAGCGCCGGACCATAGGGGAGAAGTTGATGAAGTACCGCCAGCTGTAGCGCCAGAGATTGAAGCTCCAGTGCAGGAGTCAGGGGTGGCGGATGCTCTGACGCTAGAGCTGGAGGTAACCGAAGCTCCGCCACCCATGCCAGAAGTGGCTGAAGATCTGGCGGTTGAGTCGGAGGTACTCGCAGTTCCGGCCTCCGTGCCAGAGATAGTTGAAGCTCCAGCCTCCATGCCGAAGATGGTTGATGTATCGACACCTCAGCCGTCAGTGACAGGAGCTCCGGACGAAGCTCCATCATTCGTTCTGGAGGTAACTACTCCGGAGGCGCCCATGCCTGAGCCGGTGCACCCGGAAGAGTTGGTGGCTAGCCCTCCATCCACAGAGCCGACGGTGGAAGATACGACAGGGGAATCTTCGGTGTTAGCACCGGAGGTTGAAGTTCCCTTGGTGGGACCCTCTTCAGCGCTGGTAGAGGCAGAAGAGCATCCGGAGGGCGGCCCTAGTATCGCAGTACCACAAGGGACTACGCTTGTGAGTGGGACCCAATTTTTGTGCTTGAAGACCCCCTGGATCCGGCGGTGAAGACCCCGGTAGGTCCGAAGCCTATCCCTTTGGAGTTGTTTATCGACAATGCCTGCTCCAGTCTCCATCAAGTTCAGCTTGCCTTTGACCACGAAAGCAAGGTCCTCTAAGAAGAGCGCCACAACTTGAGGCGTTGGCGCAATAGACTTCACCTCGACGAAGCTAACGCAGTCGAGGCTGGCAGACCAACGGGACTGGATAGACCAGCAAATGGCCTGGCTAGCAGGGTATGAACACCTGCTCACTAAGAAGGAAGGTTTGATCAAGGCTCTCAACAAACAATCCTGGGCGCTGTTTGAGCAGGCCAAAGAGGCCAACGAGGCGGCAAATGACTGCCAGGACAACCTCAAAACTTTCCATGAGACGCTTCTCAAGCGCCAAGGTATCGCTAAACGGGAAGAAAAACTCTAGGATCAGCGGAAGGATATTTTTAAGAGAGAGGGGAACAAAGCTTGGCAGACCGCACTAAGAAGCTTGATGAGCGGTGCAAACACGAGGTGGATAAACTCTGGAAAAGGGGACAAGACCTCAACCAGAGAGAGGTCGAAGTCTCCACCAAAGAGGAGAAAGAGCGGGGCAGGGAGATAGACCTAGCCAACTGGCAGAACCACATCCACCTCCGGGAGTCGGAGCTCGCTGAACATGAAAAGCAAGTTGCTAAAAGCATTTAGCAGCACGCCAAAGAGGTCGAGCGCCTCACCCGGGAAGGCTCAGAACTTGCGGCCGCCAGGAGGTCAGTGGAGGAGCTGCGGAATTTGAGGGAGACTGAGTCCCAACAGGTGTGGGACATCTTGGGGTGAGCCAATGATGCTTTGATGCTGTTGGGCTTCAGTCCAGTACATCCGGACAATCTAGAGCCAGAGCTGGACCAAGCGCTAGTGGCACTCAGCTCAGCCGGTAGCAAATTCGACGTGATGGATGACATCATCATGGACCAGCTGGAGACGGAGGGGAAATCTCTAGCCAAGAAAGTCACTATGCGTTGACGTGTTGCAAGAGCCGAGAGCCCCAATTCTCTCTAGATTCGGTGCTCGAAGGCCCCGTTGATAAAGAGGAAGACAGCGCCAAGTCCAACGTTCAAGAGGTTGCCGAGAAAGTTGCCTCATTCTTCTGCAGTACCTAGGACTTTTCTCCTTTGCTCCCACTTTTAACTCTTCAACTTTGTAGTCTCCAATCCTCGAACAAATGAAATTCAATCTTTCTGAAATGAATGAATCCCATTTTTGTTTGTCTTCAATACACTGTCCTTTATCTTGTTGCCCCCCTGGTAGATGTGCACAATTTGATTGCGAACATGTAGCAAAGGGTTTTGACAATGTCTTGATGACTTGAACATTTCAAACTTGTAGGCAACACGTTTAGCTGTTAGGTTCAATGTTCACTTCTGACATCTCTATGGACCCTTTGTTGCATCAACAGCGGGCCCCTGGGAGTTGTCGGTGCTTGATAGATCTGATGGCGCCCACTATCAACGCACATAACTTCGACGGCGGGCCCCCTGGGGTTGTCGAAGCTTGGTAGCTTCGACGCCACCCACTGTCAATGCGCAGAATGTCGATGGCGGGCCCCCTGCGGTAGTCGGATCTTGGTAGGTCCGACAGAACCCACCGTCGACACATAAAACATCGACGGCGGGCCCCCTGGGGTTGTCGGAGCTTGGTAGGTCTAACGGCACCCACTTTCAACGTATAAAACATCGACGGCGGGCCCCCAGGGGTTGTCGAAGCTTCCCGACATCGATGATATCCACCATCAATCATAGAATACGATGACGGCAAATCCCCTTGGGTGGTTTCACTATCTTCACTTGAATTGTCATTATACTTCACGTTGATGGCAGGCCCCCCTTGGGAGTTGTCTGATCTTGTTAGCTCCAACGGCGCCCCCTTTCAACGTCTGAAATGTCGACGGCAGGCCCCCTTGGGTGATGTCGGAGTTTAGCAGTACCGGCATCATCCACAATCGTCATGAGCCTTCATTTTTCCGGCGGATCAAAGACAAGAAAAACCGTAAAATTCATCCTTTTGTCTACAACTTTTTCTGTGACTTATTTTCTTATTTCAATTTCAGAACCGAAGAATCTCAATATGATACAAGTACATTGATGTTATTTTTCAAGGTCTGAATGCCTTTAGGACCCGCCCTAGCGAGGCCTGCTAGAATGTAGGTAGAGTGGCGTACTTAGGGTGCTGGACCAGGCTAAGTTGATAGCACACTCCAGACCTGTGTTGGCTTGGCGTTCAGGCGAGTAGACCATCTAGCAATGCTAAGATCCGAAAAAACCCACAATATAACATGTAAAACATATGAGTAACTCGAACTAAAGGTCAAAAAGAATTGCACAACTTCATTATAGACAATGACGACAACGATAATAATAAATTGAGCCTATACAAAATTATTGCACGTGGAGTCTACTTTCACATAACAATGTCTTTCATTATTTGTCTGAATTACACAGGAGACAAGGACACACTTAGGGTATGGAACTAGGCTAAATGTATTATACATCTGGTACTAACCCTGGGCAGGTAGCTACACTTTTAGTGATGTGACTATGTCAATTGTTGCTTGAACTTCCTAGACCCTCCCAAAGGGGTCCGGATGTTCTCCTGAAGGACCTACCTAACTCTTTGTATAGTCTCTATAATTTACATTGCATGTAATTACAGACTCACCTCTGTGATACTAATCATAAAACTTATGGAGGTGCTCAATGTTCTAAGTAATAGGATGTGGGGTCCCATCCTCAGTTGCCAAGCGAACGCATCCGGGACGGGATACTTTGATCACTCAAAAGGGACCTTCCCAGCTGGGGGAAAATCCCTTCACAATTTAGTATTCTCCGCAGCACCAGATCACCTTCCTCGAGCTATTGGTTACACACATGCCTTTGATGATAGCGCCGGAGCGCCTGGTGGTAACGTGCATTCCGAACAGCTGCTTGCCACCTTCCCTTGTCGACGAGGTCAAGGTCTTCATGCTGGAGCTAGTCCTGCGTGGCTTCGTCGAAGGTCTGGACCCGGAGTGACCCCATGGTGATCTATGGAGGAAGAACTGCCTCAGCTCCGTACACTAGGAAGAAATGAGTCGCTCCAGTTGAACTGTTAGGTGTATTCCTACTTGCCCACAGTGCGGACGGAAGCTCCTCTATCTAGTTGGCTCCATGTTTCTTCAAGCGCTCATAAGTCCGCGTCTTGAGTCCTTCTAAATTTTTGCATTTGCTCTCTCGGCTTGGCCATTATTTCCTGGGTGAGCTACTGATGCATAGCTGACTTGAATGTCGAGGTCTTCGCAATACTCTTGAAATGCTGCACTTGTGAATTGGGTTCCGTTCTCACTGATGACTTTGTTCAGAACTCCAAACTTGCAGACTATGGACTTCAATAACTTGATTGTTGATTGCTTATTGATAGTCACATGTGGAGTAGCTTCCAGCCACTTGGTGAACTTGTCGATGGCGACATACAGAAATCTGTAACCTCTGACGGCTTTTGGGAAAGGTCCCAAGATGTCCATGCCCCACAGAGCGAATGGCCATGTAGGAGGTATCATTTGCAGTGACTGGGTTGGTGTGTGGATTTGTTTTGCGTGGAACTGGCACGCTTCACACTTTTTCACCAACTCTATTGCATCCTGGAGTGTTGTAGGTCAGTAGAAGCCATGCCGAAAGGCTTTACCGACCAGCGTGCGGGAAGACGCGTGGTTCCCACACTCGCCTCCATGGATCTCCACGAGGAGTCCGCGACCTTCTTCCCTTGCAATGCACCGCATTGGGACGTCGTTGGCACCGCGCCGGTAAGATCCCCTTGTACTAGTGTGTATCTTTTAGCCAATCTGATGATCCAGTCAGCGGATACACTGTCTTCAGGAAGGTGGTTGTCTTTCAAGTAGCTTCGGATCTATGAGATCCATGCATCGGAGCTAACTTGAGCTTCTGAGTCTTGCATGTCGAGTTGCTCATAGCTTCCTGCAACACCTATGACCCCTGGTGGACGTCATGGTAACAGGGCCACCGGGACCGCCAACTTCGAGGTGTTGGTCTCGCCCCATTCAGTCAGTCTTGCGGGTTGAGCGGTTGGTCTTGAAAATCTCCGAACAAAAACTTCATCGGGAGCCGGAGCTCCGGTTCAGGCCTTCGTCGAGAGTTCGTCAGCTTCTGCGTTGTTGAGATACTAGACATGGCAGAGGTCCAGGACATGGAAGTGCTTCTGGAGCTTCTGGACTTCAAGGAGATAAGTAGCGAGTTGAGGCTTGTTGCAGCTACATTCGCCTTTGACTTGTTTAATGATGAGTTGCGAGTCACCCTTCACTAACATCTGCTTGACGCCATAAGACAGCGCCACCTTGAGCCCATAGATGAGAGCTTCATACTCCGACATGTTATTGGTCGCCTTGAAATCAAGGTGCACCATGTATTTTACCATCTCCCTGGTTGGAGCGAGGAGAAGTATCCCAGCTCCGGCCCCCTGCTTTTGCACTGAGCCATCAAATTAGAGGGTCGAATGAGGTTCGGTGAAGACTGGGATCTTGTGCTACGGCTTCTGCTCACTGGGCCCCCCTAGGATTTGATGGAGAAGGAGTCCACTCCGCCCTAAAGTCAGCCAATGCTTGACTTTTGATAGCTTGTCGAGGTAGAAATTTGCGATCGAATTACGCTAGCTCCGCTGCCCACATGGCAATGTTCCCAGTAGGGTTGGGATTATGCAGAATAGCACGCAGTGGATAAGAAGTTACCACTGATATCTTGTGGGCTTGGAAGTAATGACGAAGCTTCCTTGAGGCAATAAGAACTACGTAAAGTATCTTATACACCTCAATGTATCGAGTTTTGGCGTTGTGGAGCACTTCGCTGATGAAGTACACTAGGCGCTGGACAGTCCGGACCCTCTCATGGGGGGGGGGGGGGGGGCTGGAGCTTCTTCTTCATCAACTCGGACCCTCCCGGATGGGTCCGGACCTTCTTGTTGATCTTCCCAGACCCTCCTGGAGGTGTCCAAAACTTCTTGATGTTCTACTCGGACCCTACCGGAGGGCTCCACGTCTTCTTGGTCAGCCATAAGAACTCCCTCGGATGAGAGAGGTTGATCCTCTAGGATTTCGCCTTGAAGATCAATGCCTGGGGGCTGGGACCCAGACTCATCTTCAAGTAGCTCCGGACCCTTCCGGAGGTATTTGGGCTCCTGAACTATAAGTGGCTCTGGTCTTTCCATGACCAGGATCATGCTGGCAACTTCCATAGTTGCAGAAATGTAAAGCAGTAGAGGATCACCAAGATTCAGAGCTACCAAGATTGGTAGTGTGGTGAGGAGCTGATTAAGCTCTTGGAACGCCATTTTTTCTTCTTCGGACCAGTGCAATGGCCCGAACTTCCTTAAAAGTTTGAAGAAAGGTAGCGCCCGCTCCGCCAATCTTGAGATGAACTAGCTGAGCGCAGCTCGACATCCAGTTAGCTTCTAGACATCCTTGATGCGGGCTGGGGGCCCCATATCTTCAATAGCCTTGATCTTCATCGGGTTCGCCTCAATTCCTCGGTGAGCCACCGAGAAACCAAGGAGCTTCGCGGAGCTAACCCCGAAGACATACTTGTCTGGGTTCAGCTTGGTGCGCATGATGCGTCGCTTGTGGAAGATGGCTTGCAAGTTTTCAAGGATTGACTCCTTGTTCTTGACCTTCACAGCAATGTCGTCGATGTACACCTCCACCAAGTCCCTGATTACCTCTCCAAAGGTTTTTTGCATAGCATGCAGAAAGGTCGAAGCAACGTTTTTGAAACCAAAGGGCATGGTAGTATAACAATACAATCCATCTACTGTTATAAAGGCAGTATGCTCTTCCTCTTCTATAGACACTTGAATATGATGATATCTAGAATATGCATCTAGGAATCACAATAGCTCACAACCGGAGGTGGAGTCCACTATCAGATCTATTATAGGTAGTGGAAATGGATCTTTTGGACATGCCTTATTCAAGGTGGTGTAGTCGATACACATCCAAAGCTTCCCACCAGCCCTGAGTACAACGACTGGGTTTGCCAGCCATTTTGGGTGTTGAACCTCCCGGATGAAGCCAGCTTCGAGCAGCTTCTTGATCTTCTAACGGATGAAGTTCTGCTGCTCGACTGATTGCTTCCGGAGCTTCTGGTGTATTGGCCGTGCATTGGGGTAAATCTTCAGGTTGTGCTCAATCATGTCCCTAGGGATCCCGGGTATTTCTGACGGTTGCCAAGCAAACACGTCAACATTCACCCAAAGGAAAGTGATGAGCGCGAGTTCCTATTTGTTGTCCAGGCCTCCCGATGTACGGTTGGTCTGGGCAGCATCAGACCCGATTTGGACGACTTTGACGGGAACGTCAGTGTCGCCGATTGGCTGCATGCATGGTGCAGAGGTTGAGACTCAATGATGAGTGCACGGAGGTTGAGTAGCTAGCTCTTTGCCGGAGGTTCCCTCCTTCCCTGTAGCAAGCACGTGGAGTTCTTCCAGTGCAGTGACTCATGTAGTGCGATCTCCGCAGATCCAGAGAACGTTCCAAGGTGTGGGCATCTTCAACACCAGGTAACCGTAGTGAGCTGTGACCATGAACCTATAAAGGACAGGCCTACCCAAGTTGGCGTTGAAGGGCAAACTGATGTAAGCGACATCGATGACCAACTTATCGGTCCTATACTTCTCTTGAGTCCCAAATGTCACCTTTAGTGTATTAGATCCGAGAGGGCTGATGGCCCTCGGAACTACCCCAGAGAAAGGTATTGAGGAGTGAAGTTCAGAGAGTTGGAGCTGGATCTTGATGAACGCTTCAAAGCTCAAGAGGTTGAGCATTGCGCCTCCATCTACCAAGACATGGTAGAGCTGGACGTTGTTGATGGTTGGAGACATCATCAGTTGCAGTTGACCAGCTCCGACCATGTTCCCAGGTCAGACTGTTGCATCAAAAGTGATGGAAGTGTTCATCCACTTCCAATGTGGTTCTGCCCTAGCAGCAGGAGCTACAGCAGCCATTTCTCGCCGCATTGTCTTGAGGATGTGGCGAGATGTAATGTCCCAGGACCGACCATAGATGGTGTTGAGGGTTTTCCGACGCTCGTTGTAAGAGACATCAGAATCGTCGTCGAGTGTGTTGTACACAGCCTTCTGAACCTTCTTTGGGTCCTAAAAACCTAGCTCCATTTCCGCCGGAGCTTTGGCAATTTTTTGTTTTTCTTCTGGCTGGCGGAAAGAAGCTTCTTCTCAACGCTTGTTGTAGCGCTCGACAAGATTTTGGACCTCCCGGCAATCTTCTAAGTTGTGTTTGTTCGTTTTGTGGATCGGACACCACACCTTTGCACCACCGCTGTCTTCTGACGAAGGTCAAGGTCGCTTTTCGGGGCGTGGACCCGGGCCACCCGAAGCTGCAGCTGCCGCAACAGTAGGTGTGCCGCCCGACGGCTTTTTCTTGTCGTTGGTCTTTTTCTTCTTCTTACCACCACCGGGGGTAGGGGCTTCAGCTTTAAAGGATTTTTTATTAGCCTCCGGAGCTGGCTTAGAGTGCATTTTTTGGCCCTCAACTGCTCGGGCGCACTTTTCTGCCAGGCTGAATAGCTCTGTGACGCTAGTGACCTCCTATGTCGCCAGCTTTTCCAACATCTTCTTGTCTTTGACACCCTGTCTAAATGCCACGATGACAAATGTGTTGGAGATAGAGGGAATGGTATTATGTACATGAGAAAATCGCTGGATGAATGACCGCAACAACTCTCCCTATGTTTTCTTCACAACAAAGAGGTCCAGTTCGGTGCTGCGCAGGGTGTAGGAACTCCCGAAGTTGGAGAAAAACTGTTGGCATAGTTTTGCCCAACTGGTTATGGAGTTAGGCAGCAGACTCATGAACCAGGATTTGATGGTCCCAGTTAGAACCACCGGAAAGTAGTTGGCCATCATGGCCCCATTGCCACCCGCCGCTAAAATGGCGGTGGAGTATATCTGGAGGAACTCGGTGGGGTTGACAGTCCCATCGGATTTCTCTAGCAGATGAGGCCGAAACTTCTAGGGCCAGCTGACCATGCACAAGTGAATGGCCAAGGCTAAATAGCCGCCCTCACTCCCAAAGGAGAAGGGTTTTCTCGAGCCTCTCGCCACTCGCGAGCATGCTCGATGTGGACACAGCTGTCCTGCTGTCTGTAACAGCGGTCGAGTTCCGACCGCAAATCATGCATTGAGAGTCTCGACGCGTTGTGAGTGTGAAGCGCCCCGGAGGGCAGCGTCGTCACCTGCTAAGATACAGCACACCTCCGGTGTTTTGATGCGTGGGGACCAAGTCTTCTAGACAAAGTCCTACGCTGAGAAGGTGTCGGCCCAAAAGGGGGAGGACCTTAGTTGCTAATGGCATCGGCTGCGGCTGGAACTAGATGCTGCACATCAGCGCGCCACTGCTCCATTGCACCCTGTGGTGCTTCGAGAGCTGGTGGGTGCTCAAGAAGAGTACGGGCAGCAATCAGCGCATTCTCGGGGTTGTTGCATGTCGATGTAGTGACCGACACCAGGACCACATCCTTCTGCCCAACATTGTTAGCCTGAGCAGGTTGAGGTGGTGCGACTCCGGCTGGGACAACAACACCTGCTATCTATTGCACATTGGAGGGATTCTTCCCAGCAGGTTGTGCAGCATTGCTGTTGGATGATCCTGCAATAGAATTCACCATCTTGAAATCTCAAAGCACTCCCCCTACCTGGCATGCCAAATGTAGAAGTGTGCGATCGACACTTCCCACGTTACTGATAGATCGTAGTCCATGGAGGTTCTTGATTGTTTGGGGCGCGAGTGAGATTATGAACAAGATGATGACACGAGGGATTTTACGTGGTTCGTGCCGCCTGGGCGTAACACCCTACTCCACGTGTTGTGTGTTTTATGTATGAATATGTGTGGCGCTTGTGAGCGTATGAGCTTGGTTGTCCATGAATCGTGCGATGCAGCCCTTTTATAGTCTAAGGATTGGTCGTTACATCACTTGCCTAGTGCGACATGTGGCCCTGGCGTAGTAAATAGCCTAATACACGATCTACGAGTATTAAGTGTGATTAGTAGAGTGATAATGCGCCTTCATGATGGTGTTACCCCTATTAACAGTCCACTGATCGTGTGTCATTAATATAGCATTAATGACACGTAATCAGGTCTTGTAACTGTCGCTTTAACTGTCCCTTAAATGTTCGAGCCATTGGAGATCTCTCTGTCTTTCGTTGAAGTTCTAGCTATGAAGGTTTGACATGTGGCGGCTCTGGAGCTTCGCGTCGTGGGTAGGCAGGTTCGGAGCCACTATACACGTGGCAGCACCGAAGCCTCCCTCTATGGGGAGTTAGGTCCGGGGTCATTGGACACGTGGCAAGATCGGAGCTTCCCTATGAAGGGAGTTAGGTCCGGCCTTGTGTTACTCGTGTCAGTGCCAGAGCTACCCAAACGAGGGAGGCGGGTCCAGTATTGTGTAACACGTGCGGTCTTCATAGGTCTTCAACTTGTACAGGTGGAACACCTTAGCTTTTCTTGTGGTATCATGGGGTACCTGGTACGTAGGGTACTGATAGAATTATATGGATAGATGGTGTGAACCTCTCTCCTCAATGTGAGCAAAATTGTTCCATCCTAGTGCACGCTGAACGAATTCGGAATACATACCTATTTTGGAGATCAAATCTTTATCATAAGCTTTCGTATGAGAAAACTCACGATCTTGGAGGAGCTTGCGTGCTTGAACTTCAAACTTCACTTTGTATGTCGAGGTCATCGTCTTGGAGAAGTTGTCACGGGTTGTGCTCCTCTTACTCATGGGAGTGTCCTCACATACACTCCTCCTTCGTGAACTTGGTGTAGTAATAGAAGAGGGATGTGCACTTGAGTCTCCACCATGGCTTGAGCTTGCAGTCTCCATCCTCATCCCAAACAACCTCTTCATTCCTTTCATGGCCACAACAAATATGAACACAACAAGACAAAAATTCGGAAGAGGTGATGTTAGTGAAAGCAAAACCCCAACGAATTTTCCCTTGAAGAACTTGAGAGCAAATTGCAAATGCAAAAAAAAAAAAGCAAATCTTTTTGAGTGGGATTTGAGCAAGAGTTCTTCAATGAAGAGCAATAAAAACAATGTGAGCAAAGAATGACTTTGGGGAGGTGCGAAATGAGGTGATGTGTGCGGAGTGCCCCTCACAACCGCCATTTATAGTGACACTCCCCAGAGGTCATAAGGGAATCAAATGTAGCCGTTGGAGGAGAGAGAGCCAAAATGGCCCTTCTCCACCTCGGCCGAACAAAGGGGTTGGCCGCACTGCAATGTGGGCCACTCTGTTCTCCCTTCTGGTAGGTGGCTCCCCAACGGCTATGAAATTAGCACGTTTCTGAATTACCACTTTTGCAACTAATAAAAATTGTTTTTTGAATAAAAACTCTTTGTTCAAAACCCAACAATTTTCTTTTTATAAAAAATAAAAATAATAGTCGAGAATATAGGATTCTCAACTTCCTAAGAGAACTAAAATATGTAGTGGGGAAAAACAAATGAAGAGAAAGAAAAATCAAAGAAAAGATAACTACCAATTTAACATATTGGCTAGGTCTCACAACCATCCGATCAGATGGACATTCCTCCTTCTTCATTTCTTGACATCTGGTCCCGGAGGGATGGGCTCGGACGGCTTTTCTTGCTTCTTTTGCCATTCCTTCTTTGGCGGCTTGGTGGACTTGGGACTTTTGGGAGGCCTGGACTTCTCCGTCTTCTTGGGGTGTCGGCATGGACGATAAGACGGGTTCTTTGCATAGATCAATTTCTTCATGAATGCAATGAGTGGGTCCACCATTGGAGGTGTGACTTCGACCTCTTGAATGTTTTTGACATTCGGCCCATACTTGATACGGATCATGGAGCATTGCTTCAAATTTGGACAAATGTTAATCTTGTCCTCCATGTCATTGATATGGAAGTGGATTTCTCCAGCCCCCACATCCATGCAAGCCTTCACGGTGCTAAGGAATGCTCGCCCACGAATGATTGAAGTATCCTTCTCGGCCTCCATGTCGAGCACCACGAAATCCACGGGTCTGAAGCAATTCCGAATTTTCATCGCAACATCTTCAGAAATACTCGCTGGATAATGGACTGAAGAGTCTACTAGTTGGAGCTGCATTGCTGTTGGAGTAAGCTCCATGAAGTTCAGCTGGTCGAAGACCACCTTGGGCATCATACACACACTTGCTCCAAGGTCACAAAGTGCCTTGTCAAATTAGTGAGCCCCAATCGGGCAAGATATTGTAGGACATCCAGGGTCCTTCTACTAGTTGCCTCCTCGTAGAGAAATCATGTTGACATCTTCCACAGAAGGTTCGGGCTGTCCTGGCATCTTGTCATTCTTCACTGGTGGAACAACAGTTGCCAGTTGAGCCAACTGAGTATCCAACATCTTGTTGAAGCTTAGTTGGTTCTTGAATGTCATAGATAGTCCTTCAATCATGGCATTAATGCTCTCTAAGGTCTTGTCATTAGCCGGCAGTTTCTTGATAATGCATCATTGGTCTTCAATTGGCTAATGGCGAGCTCTCTCAAGTTGGGTTGATTTCCATTGTTGCCATTATTGTTGTACCCTCCTTGAAAGAATGGGCGCGGTTGGCCCCACCCTTGACCTCCTGAACAATAGCCGTTGTTGTTTCCATTGTTGGCTATGTATAAGTCATCCTCAAGGTTTTCTGGGGAGTCATTGCACAAATGGCCCGTGCCACAGGTGATGTGAGAGTCTAGGGCATAGGCATTGCCACATACCTCACCATTAGCTTGTCCATCTATCTTCTTCATGAGGAGGTCCAATTTGGTAGTGATCATGTCTGCCCCCTTCAATGTGTGCATGCCTCGATGGCGGGTATGGAGACGCTCTTCGCTCCAACCCATATTTGACACCATATTCTTAATAAATTATTGGCTTTGGGCACCGTCAATGAGAAGAAGGAATCTCCAGCAGTAGCATCAACATGGTCACAGGCTAAAGGGATCAACCCGTTGTAGAAGCTTTTGGATAATGAGCCAGTCATCCATCCCATGGTGGGGGCAGGCTTGGATATACTCCTACAGCCTTTCACAAGCCTCTGGAATATATTGTTTGGCATCTTGCTGGAAGCTGGAAATTCTTCCAAGTAGGGCATTAGTCTTGCCCAACGGAAAGAACTTGGTGAGGAATGCTGTAGAACACTTCTCCCAAGTGTCTACAACACTTTGGTTTGCGTAGAACCACTGTTTTGCTCTCCCAAGAAGAGAGAACAGAAATAGCATAAGATGAACAACATCAGGAGACACGTCCTTGATCTTAAAAGTGTTGCAGATCTCAAGGAATTATTGAAGGGTAGCACTTACATCCTCGTTAGACTTCCCACAAAATGGGTTGTCTTGCACCATAGTGATCACACCATTCTTGATTTCAAAGTTCAAGTCTCCAGTGTTAATAGTGGGCCCACCAGGCAAATTGTTAGAAGAAGGAGCTAAAACTCACGAAGGATCTTCTAGGCCATTGGTGTTTCAGTTGTTGGTGTGGTTACGCTAGTTTGCTTTGCCGCAGAAAGCTTCCAAGGAGTACAGGCACGAGGTCGATCTCTCAGAAGGGATTCGGGATCATCAACAATGTTTTCCGCCAAGTGGAAACTAGACATACACTACCCTATTTTCACATAAAATACAAAAACAAAGAAAGGTTATCCTACTATGTATTCACTCAATCATGTAATACTTCAGCTGTCTTCCCCGGAAATGGCACGAGAAATGCTTGTTGATTGTTCTTAAGTAACACTACAAATCATCCATGGCAATGGTTCTAGAAATGCTTGTTGACGGCTACTAACATCACAGGTAGAAATCCTTAAGCGCACAAAAGCTATTGATGTAGAATTTCTACTTAAAAGCTTATTCCAAGGGTGTCATTTATATTCTCCCAAAGGAAGGCTACGTGGAAGCAAGCAATCATCAAATGGAGGGGATAGGTTGGTCTAGGTAGGGTTGTAGCAAGGAGAGGTAAATGATAACTGGAGGTAGTTTGACAGACACAAGAGCATTCTATCCTAAAGGGGGTAAATGAGGTAAAGAGGAACTAGTCTAAGAGTTAGGTAGATACTTCTAATATACATATACATAGCCTAAGTTAGTTACTAATTATCATATAAATTATGAATTCTCTTGCCAAGTTGATCAACACTACGGGCACAAGTTTATCCTTAGAAACACTAGGACGACTCCCGCCAAGAGCTTGTGGCATAGCCGAACGTGGAGGATTACAAATGATAGATAGGGTTGTCACCACCTACTGCCTACCTCTTCAATTAGTGGGTCTACGAGACATTCAACGCTACTTATATATCATAGCACCATGCTAGCATATTAAGTAATTACCTTAAGAGCCTAGGCACAAGCCATGCTAAGGCAAATGAACTAAATCATTGTTGAACCAATGTTGATACATAGCACAAGTGAATCATATTAACATAATCATGTCATAGATAATTAGACAATAGTGGGGGTTTGTAGTCTTTATGATCATATAAAGACAATGGTATAGCATAATCATAAATACTCCTCCTACCACATATATGGAATCCACAATCAAACAAGAAACGCTTCATACAAGTATATGAACAATAGAATACTAAAGACAACATCTTTATTAAGAGCAGAGTCACAAATACAAATAGGAATATGAGAGTCAAACATTTCCCAATTAGGAATTGGGAAGAGACTTCTTCTACTCCTATCCTACATGGACTATGGACTAGAGGCTCTCTTCTCTACAGTCTAAACTCCTCTAAACACATGAAGAATAGTAGATACAACGAAATGAATACTCAAGTGGTGTGTGTGAAGTGAGGGTAGGGGGTCCTATTTATAGGTGGAGAAGGGTCGGTTCCTCCCACCAAAACCGTGTGAATCAGTCACCACTGACTTCTTCAAGACGGGAGGAGCCAACAAGTGTCGATTGACCGAGTTTGGCGCCACGACCAAGTCGGCCGACTAGGGGTGTCGGCCGACATGGTCTCTGCACCAATTCTTTTTTGCTTTCTCTAGGTCACTGCTAGGTGGGTCCCATTCCTTGATATGGGTGCTACACCGTTGGATGGCCTCAGATACTTCTTTTTGTGGGCCATTTGATCTTTGTGATACTACATGTCGGTGCTTGATTGGCTGGGATGGTATTTTATATGATTGCTCCCATTCTTTTACCTCATTTCCTGCAATAATTCTCTGCATGCACTATTTCTCCAAGGACAAGTGGAAATAGATTAAATAGAAAGGTGATGTGTTCAAGAAAGGGTAATTCTTTCACATAATTGAGTTATATTGACTGGTGGAATTGGTATACAACAGCCGTCAACAGACACGCAAGGTGGTTGACCGCTTCGATCTAGATTTCGCAAATGATGCGAGAAATATTCGCATCGGGTTGGCGATAGATGGTTTCTCACCGTCCAGTACAAACGTCAGACCATACTCTTGTTGGCCCGTGTTCGCTATTCTATACAACTTATCACCATCTCTTTGTATGAAGTATTAGTTCATGTTGATTTGCCTTATCGTACCTAGACCAGATCATCCTGGTTCACAACTCAATGTGATATTAAAGTTTTAGATTCATGAGCTGAAAATGTTGTGAATAGGAATCAAAGTGTATGACTATTAGAAAAAATAGGAAGTCAACCTTCAAGTTGCATACTTGTGGTTTGTTCATGATTTCCCAGCATACGACATATTTTCCGGCTAGAGCACTCATGGTCGTTTGACATGTTCGATACATGCTTCGGACACAAAATGTTTTTGTCTCAGTCATGGTGGCAAGATATGATACTTTGATTGCCATAAACAATGGTTACCTCCCAATCACATGTTTAGACAACAGAGGAATGCCTTCAGAAAGGATACCATTATCACAAAAGGATCACCGCAACGTTTGAACGTATTAGAGATTGTTGAACTGTTGTAGAAAATAGCCACATAAAGATTGTCCTAGATATTTTGTTGGTTGCAGAGAGGATCAGAATTGGACTTAAATATGTGCATAAGATCTACCGTATGTGAAAGTCCTTAATTCTAATGCATAACATTGATGTCATGCACCAGGAGTGTAACATGGACGAATGCATCATAAGTACATGTTTGCATATGATAGGCAAAACAAAAGAAAATATAAAGGCTCGAAATGATTGGGTGGAGATTTGCACTCTTCCAACTCTTGAGCTCTCCGAAACTGGTGGCAAACCACGTGCTTCTTCCTATCTTTCACTTAAAGAAAAGAAAGAAGTCTTGAGGTGGTTGAAAATTTTGAAATTCCTAAATGGTTATGCCGCTAGCCTGAGACGAGCTATCAATGTAAAGACGGGAAAGCTCACTATATTAAAAGGTCATGATAATCACATAATCATGGAAAGACTTCTTTAGGTTATGTTTTGGAACTATCTTCACGATGTGATGTGGAAGGTGTTAGTCGAGCTTAGATACTTTTATAGACAGCTTCGTGCTAAAGAAATCACATGGGAGATGATGGAGAAGTTGGAAAGGGAGATATCGATGCATTTATATAAGAAGGAAAAAGTTTTCCATCCAGAGTCTTTCAATCCAATGCAACACCTTCTAATCCATCTTCCATATGAAGCTATTTATTTTTTTAATTATATTGAATTCTCTTAAATGGTTTTGGTGATGTTATTTTTCAGTATTTCCAGACAAAGGTATGGGCAGGAGGCGCAGAGACTTCGCGACGAAGAGTATGATTGGTAGAGCGAGCCAATTATCCCCAAGCCACGTATGCAAGCGGAGGTGGCAAACCTTATGGATGGTGAGTTTTCTTATGTTTTATTATTGTCACAGACTTTGAGGTACAAAAATTTAATAATCTTTCTTCTTTCTTTAGGTTAGCCATCTTCGATGGTGTGGACGACTCGAGAGGGGTGCAACCTTCCTCGAGAGCCTCTTCATCATAGCAGGTTGGGATGAGTAGCCATTCTAGCCGAGACCTGGAGCTCCAGAGTGTCCGGGAGGAGCTCCAGAGGATGCAAGAGGAGTTGCGAATAGAAAGGGAGAGAGACAAGCAGCAGACCTCAGAGCTAGGGACGAGTAACAAGACTCGTACATGCTGCAGTGGCAAGCTGCTATGCAGGTAAGTCTTGATGGTTGTACCTAATATTTCTAACATCTCAATGACATGTATGTGATAATGTTTTGCTTTGTATTCGTAGGTTGTATCCACAGGACAACATCTCGTCTTTCCTCGGTGCGAGCCGCCAGTGACCGTGGTGCCACATGTGCAGACGATAGGAGCACAGATACAAAATTAGTGAAACATAGCCAAAACTAGTTAAACTTGCTCAAACTTAGTAAAATACGATCAAACTTACTCAAACATAGCCAGCACTAGTTAAACTTGCTCAAACTTAGTAAAATACGACCAAACATACTCAATTATAACCAAAACTAGTTAAAATTGCTCAATTCTAGCTTGCAATAATCAAATTTATTCAAATATGCACTTGTAAACTTATAACTTGTCTAACTACACTTGGACATCACAGGGATTGGCGATAAAGGCTCACAATCTATCACCGCAGCTTCCGGTACTTGGACAACGGCTCGAGGACGAGGTCGCAAGCTCCAGAGGTAGCAGACGAGGAAGCGTGTAGCGTGACGTGTGTCGTGTGTGCATAGTGCTTGTGAATCAATGTTTTATGAATGCTTTATAGTGTACATATCATCCTAGTATCTATTTTGTTAATGCATGTGTGAGCTGGCCATCGAGCCAGGGTTGGCCTCGAAGCCAGGGCAACATTTTCTATTGAAAAATAAAATTACATTTCCTTACCACAGTTTTTGGTCCTTGGTCAACGTAAATAAGCTAATATCATTTGCGATGGCCGGCCAAACTGTCCTAAATAAGACAAAATTAATTATGACGGTTGTCAAAGCCATCATAAATAAGAGTCTTATTTATGCCATCCAGGAACCAGACCGTCGTAAATAAGCTCCCTTGGCTGCCATGTGGTAGGGTGGCTTATTTGCGACGGGCGTTTTCGACCGTTGTAACTAAGTTTATGTGCGACGGGTGTCGTCATAAATAACCTTATTTACAACTAATAATAGGAGACAGTCGAAAACTGTCAGAAATAAGCACTTACTGTTGTAAATAGCTTATTTAAGACGGTATGGAGCATATTAACAACGGTTTTTGGCCGTCGTTTATTGTCTGCTTTCCTGTAGTGAACATCAGTGCCTCCACGAAGTCCACATGTATGGAGAAGGAACGTCATGTGCCGGTATACTAGCACCTTGTGCCCAGAAGGGACTTCAAGATAGGGCTAGTGAGAGATGACGTCTAGGGTTGTCACGTGGTGGAACACACTCGACCCCTAACTCTAACTCTCATATTAGTAGAGTAAATTAATGGACTCTCAAGTTGTAGTCCCATTTGTACTCTGATCTCTCATGAATCAAATACCATTGGATATTTCGAATTGTTAAGGTTCCTCTTGGACATATCACTAACAATAACCCTATGATTTAGCAACTCTAATCCATGCTCAATTGCCCGTTTAGTCGGGGAGGCATCGCTACACTACAAGAATCCTGACCAATTACCTCGGCCAGCGCTGACGTAATTAAGCCCAAAACCGATGTAAGTTAATTACGTCGGTTTTTCCTTAATTACATCTATTACTGGCTGATGTAATGGTTTGGTCTTAGTTAAGATAACTGACATTGGCCGCCTATGTAAGTTAGATAACTTACGTCAGCGGCCCTCAACTGACGTAAGTAACTTCACGGGGTGGGCCAGGGGACTTACATCGATCGCGGCTAGTCGATGTAAGTAAGGTCCCTAACTTACGTCGGCTATGGCAAGGCCGACTTATGTACCATAGGATAACTTATGTTGGTACAGCCGGGCCGACATAAGTTAACCTGGGATAACTTACGTCGGCCTTGCTATAGCCGACGTAAGTTATGTTTTTAATTTAAAAAAACAGAAACATCCTACCTTGCACAATGGCGAGATCACAGATACAAACAACAGTAGCAATATATAGTCAAACAGATTTGACACAACACCAATTCATAGTCAAACAACACATTCACTGCAACAATTTAGAAAAGGGATACACACTAGCCCCTCGGCTACCTCCAGAGCTAAAAAGCTCTTCTCTGCGCATCCCTCCGGGTGCCGGTAGCTGTGCCGAAATATTTTGCGCTGCCATCGACGAACCCTGCAAAAGAATATTAGAGTTAGACATCTTACAAATGCATCTCAAAGTCTTCCTCTCTCTAACTTCCATCCTCTCACTCTTTTCCTCCCCCTATATTTCTTTACTCTCTTCCTCTCCCTCTTTATCTGTCTCTCACACTCTCTTCCTCTCCCTCTCACCCTTTCGCTCCTTCTCTCACTCACTTTCTCTCCATCACTTTCTCTCACTCTCTTCCTCTCACTCTCTTTGTGTCACACATTCCCTCTTCCTCTCACTCTCTTTCTCTCATTCCCTGTCTCTTCCTCTCCCTCTCTAACCTCTCTCTCACACTTTATCCTCTCTCTCGCACTCTATCTCTCCATATCTATGTCTCTCTTATACCACCTCTATCTCACCTCTCTCTCTCTCAACCTATGTATGTCTCTCCTACTCCACCACTATCTAACTCTCCCTCTCTAACCCTATGTTCTACTTCCTTCTCTCCCTATTTGGAATACTGAAATTAATACGAAAATATTAAAAAAATGTTTATTACCTACGCTAGGGGCACATGTGCTGGGGCATTTGTGTCAGGGTCAACTGCAGCAGCGGAAATGGAGGAATCTAGATTTGCTGACCGGTTGGTCAAGCAAGAGTCTACCATTGCAAAATGTAGGATTGAAGAGCACGTGAGAAGCTACTAGAGGGGGGTGAATGGTAGATTAAAACTTTTTTAGCGGAAGCAACAAAAACCCCTCGGCAGAAAATCAATCTGATAAAGAAAAATTTGTGCGACTAATCTAAACATGTTCAACTATGACAAAAGTAATAGAGATTGTAGAGAATCAAGTGACGAAGACACGACAACAAGACTCATGAAAACCCGTCAAGAAAAACTTATGTTATGATTGAATGATTGAACAAGGCTCAATCAGTTCTACCGGCGTAAAAAATCAGATCTGCAACACTGCAAAGAAACTCATGTAGATAAGGAACTACAAATCCAATGACCGTGAAACTATTGCAGATGATAAACAATTGCGTTGTGAAGACAACACAGAGAAAATCACGTCGATTGGATCTCTAAAACTCGAGTTATGATCAAAACACCGAGCCAATGTCGTGTTGTCCAGAAACTCAACGATAAAGACCTGACAAAAAACAAGTCGCACGAGCAAGGCACAAAAGATCCTCTAAAACTATGATATTTATTCAATAGAACACAAGAGTAACAACACAAATTCTTCTCAACACGAGCTCTGGCTTCCCTTGCTTTCATAACCAGCCCCTCGAGCCAACACAGTCCTAACTAGGACTCTAATCCTACTTGGACTCAAATTCAAACTTACCATAACTGCTTAAGACTCTTCCATATGAAGATAGAAGCAATCTTAAGACTTCTAAACACCTTAGGATTGGAACATCCTAAACATTCCTTGAAAACCGCAACTTTGTGACCCACACAAAATCTAACCAAAACAAACTCGAAACTTTCCATAAACGTTGCATAACCACCTCAGCCACAGCCTGAGGCATAAACCAGCCGGTTGTACCTTTCCGGCCACATCTTCACGTCCAATTCTCTTCATCATGCCTTAGAACAATGTTGCCACATCCATGTACTTTTTGCACATGTGAAAACACTTTCCTACAACATCCATGTACCTTCATATGCATTGCTCTTGACCCAAGCATGTTGCTTGACTTCCCGATCAACTCAACCACAATTCCTCCCGAACATGGCTGTTGAACCTCATCTTCTCCCTAAGACTAGTTCAGTGGATCCCGTCACCAGCCATGTCTTGACCTCCAAGCAACACCTGCACATGAACAAACAACCAATTTTTTGCGATCCCAAGTCCTCGACTTGACTCTCGTTAGTCCAAAAAACACAACATCTTACGTGAGCACTTCACATAAGCATGTTGTAAACCATAGCAAGATGACATCATCCATAAACACCAAAACAAACCAAACATAGTAAATGAATACTAAGCAAACTTCCCTATCAGCCACAAAAAAACAAGTTCGAAACATTGTAAATGAAAACAAAACAACCGCACAAATATTTCAGTAAATGAAAGATTGGACTGTACAAAGCAGCCGCTATGAAATGTATGAAAAAAGTTCGGATACTCCGAAGCATTCGCTCATATGCAGCTCATGTGAGCGAAGTTCGGACGGTGCGGAACGAGCTACACATGTAATTCACGTGCGCTACAAATTCGGACACTCCAAACTGGAAAACACGTGCAACTCATGTGAGGAAAAGTTTAGACAATCCAAAGCGAAAATCATGTGCTGCTCACATACCTAAAAGTTCATACAGTGCTAAAGGAATTCCCACAAGTTCAGACAGTCCGAAGTGGGCTTTTCAGCAATATTCAAAACATTGCCCGTGAACCCTCACTTTTATTTAAATTGCCAATATATTCAGCACATATAGGTCTCATGACCTCCCTCTTGTTGAATGCATTGGAAACACCACTTAAAATCTGAACATTGACTTATTCACATGAAAAGTTTTGAAAAAAAAAATCTCCTCCTTTTAAAAATCAAAATGTGAGAGAAATTTCAAAAACAAATATTTCTCCCCCTTTGACAATGTATTCAGACAGGTTCAAAAGAGAAATTTCAATTGTTATGAGCATATTATAACACATACATATCAAACAAAGCTCATCCAAGTCATACTATCAAGTAACTTACACTATCACATCAATGAGATACATAAAGTAGTGTAAGCCACGCTAGAGATCAAGTGTAATTTTAATTTAAGCAAGTCATGATCTCACGAACTTAACTATTTCAATGCTTGAAAGCAAGACACTTGTTGTTGCATTTTTATTATTTTTCAAAGCACACATTTAGATAATATGACATTTACAAGAGATTATATGCTGCATCTACATTATTCTAACCAACCAAGCCAAGCCTATGTCATTTGACCATCTGAAGCTTAAAGACATGGTTTTAGCCATACACAAGTTCTTCCATGGTCATATCTAAGTGCAATGATAAGCCATCTCAAAAGAAGAAGTGTGATGCATGCATATTCTCTTGATCTTTTCTCAATTTTTATTTGATCATAAAGGCTCAACATGTGGGTAGTTGATTGATTAAATTTTTCACTATTAAAAGCACTTGTGAGCATGCAACAAGTTTAAAACTTCAAGAAAGTTTCATCATGACTAGATTGATGAATCTTGGAGCAAGTTTTCTCTTCACTCCGAAACGATGAATCCCTTTCATCGGAGAGACACAGAGATTAACATGGTCTCTGATGTCGAAGTGAAGAGGTCGACGTCTTTTATCTGCATAGCTTTTCTGACGAGATTGAGCAGCCTTGAGATTGGCTTGGATCACTCACACTCGTTCTTCGGCTTCATTTACAAGATCAATTCCGTATATAACTTGCTTGCTGGATTCACACCAGTTGAGTGGTGTGCGACATTTCCGGCCGTAGAGAGCTTCATACGGAGCCATCTTCATGCTAGCTTGATAGCCATTATTGTAAGAGAACTCTGCTAACGGCAATTGATCATCCCAATTTTTACCATGGTGGATGGTACAAGCGTGTAGCATATCTTCAAGAACTTGATTCACCCGTTCAGTTTGACCATCAGTCCGTGGGTGGTATGCGGTTCTTCAGATCAGTTTCATCCCCAATGATGCGTGTAGCTGCTTCCAAAAACGAGCAGCGAACAACGCACCGTGACCAGAAATAATCGTCTGAAGGAACTCCGTGCAAGCACATGACTCTTGCAATATACAATTCCGCATATTTGTTGGCAATGTACATTGTATGTACAAGGATGAAACGAGCTGATTTGGTTAGTCGATCGATTATCACCCAAACCGAATCATGCTTGTGAAATGTGAGAGGTAATTAGACAATAAAATCCATACTAATGTCCTCCCATTTCCAGGCCAGAATATTCAGTGGTTGCAGCTGTCCGGCTTTCCTCATGTGGTCGGCTTTCACCCGCCGACACATATCACAATCGGATACGTACTTTGCAATTTCCCTTTTCATCCGTGTCCACCAAAATCTGGTTTTCAGATCTTGATACATCTTGTTGCTGCCCGGATGAATAGAATACTTGGACAAGTGAGCTTCTTCCAAGATTTTCTTCCAAAATTCTATGTCACGGGTACCACGATACGATCTTTGAACCACAGGGTACCATATTCATCACTTAGGAAGCACTTTATTTTGCCATTCTTCATTCTCCTCCGAATGTGCGACATACCCACGTCTTTCTTTTGAGCTTCCATAATCTCCTTTCGTATGATAGGTATGAGAGCAAGATTATATAATGCTCCATATGGAACCAGGTATCAACTCGGATCGACCTCTTCCATCGGGCTAATGGACAGATTATTGATGTGAAACTTGCGGCTCAGCGCATCAGCAACCACATTCGCCTTGTCGGGATGGTAGTGAATTTCAATCTCATAATCTTTGATCAGTTCTAACCATCTTCGTTGTCTTCAAGCTTTGTGGCTTCTGTGTTATATGTGGCTGGAATTTCTTCGATAAGGCGGTCTAGAATGAGAGTGTGTGGTTCATATAGTGGAGAGTTTAAATGGACCACACGTGGAACAATGTGGAGAACAGCACCATGATGGTGCAGCCACGACATTCCTAAAATAACATCAAGCTTCTGACTCTCTAGTATAATTATAGAAATCAGATATAGATTCCCACACAACTAAAGTGGTGCTCTGTAGACCATCCTATCAGCTTCTACTTTCCCACCCGTAGAGCAAATCATATATGGACATTTTGTGGGAATGATAGGTATTTGGTGTTTGATGTCATATGATTGGCTAATGAAATTATGGGTGGCACCGGAGTCAAATAATATGACTACGGGATTTTTGAAAAGATAAAACGTACCCGCAAAGACGGGTTCGCCTTCCGCCACGTCTTCGATAGCTAGGTGGTGGATGTTGCCGAGTTTGGCTGCTGGTTTCTTGGGCTGCTTGTGGGGCTGAGTTGCACCCCCATATGGTGCTTGCACGCTGACTTGTCGCTGTTCGGGACAGTCCCTCAAAAAATGCCCGACACGGCCACACGTGTAACATGTGTATTGTGTCGGGTTCTCGCCAAGTTGCGGACGGAAACCTGGTGCACGTGGTGGAGGTGAATACGCACGCATGATCATCCTTTGCTGCTGCTGCTGCTGCTGTTGTGGAAATTACGTTCGGAAACTTGGTGCGTTGAAAGAATGACCGCGGAACTGCTGCGATCGCGCTTGTGGGGACCGGAATCCTGACATCTAAGGATCTCATTGGGTGGTGTCTTGCGATGTGACACCCAACAAGATACAAGAAAAAACGAGAATAAAAATACAGTACCAAGTCTTTATTTATAAACACAATGAAAGTTTTACAATACTAAGCGAAAAGGAAAGGGAACTATACATCATAGCTACGCTCTCGACATTAGCTATGCAAAAGACAAGTCATCCATGTCCTGGATGCTTCGCACTGGCAACACCCAACATACGGCGACATGCAGGGTTCCCCTCGGATGTAAACCGTGGAGGGGGTGCAGCCTAGTCATCGAACCCATCATCAGTTGTATAATCTGCAAAAACTTGTTAACTGCAAATGTGAGCTTAAGGCTCAGCAAGACTAACCCGTCTCACTGGACATATGCAGGGGTGAATACTAAGCATAGGTAAGGAATAGCATAAAGGACTCGCCTACGAGTGGATCCTTATAGTCATGTTTTAAGTAGCACATGACATTCTTCAGGCACGACACATCATAGACTCCAAAATCAAACAAGAAACACTTTGCTGATGATATGACATGCCCAAAGCACATAATGCTGTTACAGGTAAAGTATGGGGAAATTGTAAACTTTTAATTGTGCTATCTCTAAGCCATACAAGGTTGCGAAACAATTATAATTCAATACATCATATTCTTCTGGCTTCTTAAGTATTTACTACGTCACAGCGCAGTGAACAAGTGGTACTCTATTATCGCGAGGGACGGTGATTGCAATCAGACACACCCGGACAACACGACACATATGCACTTTTGGAAGTGCCAGCGAGTACATCAGCACCTACGTATCACTTCAGTAGTAGTCGTATCTGGCCACCTTTCACCCAACACTAGAATGCCAAACCGGTCGATCCATCACGAGTAGGAGGTCCCTGTGTGGGGCGTACTATGATGTGCCCGCCAGCTGATTTACACATCGCTGCCCTCAACCCACGCCTATAAACATAACAGAATGCCTCGACAAACCAGTATCAAGCTATGTCAGTTTACTAGAGCTCATTTCTCCAGTATGTTGCCGGCACAATTCAAGCTTGTCTAGTAGGGCCGCACACGACACGGGCCTTAATCGTCACGATCAGAGCTATGCGACCAAGACCACCTCTTGTCGCTTCCTACTCATCTCTAACCGGTATCAATTTCATATTTATAAAACATTTATTGATCCAATCCATCCCGTGTGATAAAATCCTATCTCGCGAGTAGATTCCAACTACTCGACTTCTACCGGATACCTAAGAATATGAGCATGGCAGTTACTACATGAGTCTGTGAGCTATTCTAACCACTCCTTGGGTTATTTGGTCGTGTAAATGGATGTCAAACACCTTAAACGTAATGCACAAACATCTGAAGGCGTAAGGTGAATGAAAACTGCAAAGACACTGTAAGGAAATTAAATGCAAACCGGGGCTTGTCTGAATGCGAGTCTGAGTCTATGTTAGTCTCTGACAGCTCGACTTCCAAAGCTTCCGGCTGCTCCTCGACTTCAGTTACTACACGTTATGCATATACTATATATGAATGACTTTAAAAATAAATAATATGTTTAAGGTCACATGCTAATATCTTGTGAATCAAATAATATTACGATCTTAATTGGATTTGGAACTTTTATGGTAGATACTAGGGACTATAATGGAGACTCTTGCAAAGAACAGGAGATGATCAAGGAAGTTTGTTGTCCCTAAAATTCCAACAAGTATAAACCTTCTCTGAATTTTTATTGTAATTCTGGAGGTCTATCATGGCTACCAGTGGTTTTACCATGTACATGAGCTATCACTGGTTCTAGAAAAATTGGTTTCACAATTTTCTAAGCTTCCTACAGGGAGAAACTGATTTTAAAAGTTTGGGGAAAAAGCTGAAATTGATTCTGTATTTTTCTCAATTTTTAACTATATGGAGATTTGGAACACTGATCAAGCCAGTAATTGAAGTCCAATGAACTTGAAATTTTTACTGGAGATCAAGTATATTAATAAGAGGGTTCGGAGGAAAAATGGGAATTTTCTGGCTAACAGAACAGGAGTAATTAATTTCCCAAGCAGTTAGCTCAAAGGAATTAATTATATACATTCTGGGAGTTTCGTGTCCAATAAATTGCATAACTGCAAAGTAGAGATTGATATGAGTCTAACAGAATTTATTTGAAAATTTTTGAGCAATTCTACTAGGTGTAATTATTTTTAGAAGTTTTGTTGAATCCTGGAATTATTTTCCAACGGGAAACATTTGAATAAAGGAGCCTGACCCACTTATTTAAAATCAACCAATCGCAGCTGGGCAGCACCGAGGGCCACGGGGTTAACCTGCGTAGCCGCACGGAATCCAGAGCCGCAGTTGATCCCGCGAGAGGGAATAACTCGCTGACATGTGGGACCCATGAGGCTTTCGTCTACCTCCCGACGCGCGATGCGGCCGCGGCGGCGCAGTGCCGGCGAGCTCGCTGGGATGGCTGTGTAGACCTCCACTCGGCTCGGCTCTGACCGCCTAGCCTCAAAATCGACCACGCAACACGATGGTTGGGTCCAATCGTGGCGGCGACGGCCAGAGGTGGCGGCGCGACGGCGGCAGCAGATCTAGGGTTTCGGCTAGTGTCGGAATCGCACGAGAACAGCGCAAGAGGCTTGGGAAGACGCTAGAAACATTCCTGGAAGCATGGGGATGATGATTTGGGGGTGCAAATGGGGTCGAATAGTCGTCAATGAAGAGTTCGACAGCGTGCTGACGGTTTCATCATGGCGGCTATGAAAACCGACATAACATAGCAATTCCTCGATGATTCTTTCTACTTTTTGTTCGTACAGAACCGCAATGAGGCTAGCAAACTAGTATGTAAATGGATTAAAAGATAGTTACATCTAGAAAATGAATTGCAAGGTGAACCGAGGAAAGGCGTTAAAAGCATGTCGAAAAGGAAAAGTGGATTTCGTAATAAAGGATTACCTTAGGAACGGTTTGTACCGTGAGCAAGATGGTGTCCTAGCGCTCAGTTCGTCTATTGAAGTCGAAGCTTGAAACAACCTAGGTTGCTTGCTCCACGGTGGACATAGTGTGATGTCCTCAGCGGTCCAACGATGATGATGGCGGAACTTCAAAATTCGGGCCAAACAATGAACAACACGATAAGCCAAACGGTGAGGATGGTAGAGCATAGCCTTGGCATCATGTTAGCTTTTTGCATCAAAGGGAAATAAGGCAAGGAGGAGGCGCTCACCATTGAGGAAAAACGGTGGCGGTGCTCTACTTTGCGGAAGAGAAGAAAGAGGGAGCGGCGTGGCCAGACTCGTCGATGGCGTGAAGAAGAGGCCAGGGGGGTAAGGGGCCGCCGGGGTGTTATCAAGCTGGCAAGCAGCTTGCTGGAGCTTTGCATGCGTGTGATGTCGAGCGGGGCGGAGACGGAATTGCGGTGGCAGAGCACTCACAAATTTGCGTCTATGACTAGTGGGTCCCACTGCCCCTTAAGCCTATCCTCTCTTGAACTTCAATTTCCCTACCAAACTTGATCCAAAAATCCTAGATTTTTTTGGAGAGACCAAGTTAAATATGGATATTAAGATTCTGAAATTGTTTTTTAAATTTTGACAAGTTTCAATTGGAATTCAAATTCAAATTTTAATTTGAATGAAATTCAATGGAGTCACTGAATTAAATAGCATGAGCTTCAAAAATTATGAAACTTCTTCAATAAGTCAAGCAAGTCATGCTGATCATGATGGTGTGTTCAAATTTTATGTACAAATAAGATTGAACAGAATTCAAAATTTGAACTTAAATATGGCTTGAATTTGCTAAGCGTCTCAAACAAAATAGCAAATGGAATTCACAAATCTTGAAACTTGGCAGGAAGGCTATTTGGAATATTATGAGGCCATGCAAATATTTATAGCCTCAGATTTGAATATTTTGATAGGGTCTAAATGTACAGTGCTATATTAAAATTAATTTAAATATATTTAGTATTGCATAGTTTTTTGTCCTAGCAAAATCTATTATATAAAATCCAAAATTTGAAGGAAGGTCACTTAAGTTATCCTAGGGTCATTGGTGAAGTCCATCCCTTATGTTAATAAAATTTGAGTAGGAGTGAAAGAAAGATTTTTGGATGATATCAAGTACATGTGTACAATCATAATTGATCTCCACAATGGTTGGTAACAAATGTGTAACTGAACTTTATATTAAGGAAAAACTAGGATTTTGCATTCCTCCCCCCTTAAAAGAATCTCGTCCCGAGATTACAATAGGAAGGATAAAAGAAAAAGATCAAATGAACATATGCCGCTAACAAGTCCGGATAGTTTGTTCTAAGGTATTCCTCGCTTTCCCACGTTGCTTCTTCAGCGGTGTGGTTGCCCCGCAAGACCTTGTAGAAATACAAGGTGCGGCTTCTTGTGCTGCGAGTCTTCTCTTTGATTATTTGGGTTGGATGCTCAGAGTATGTAAGATCTGGTTGGAGAGCTTCCAAATCCTCCATACGGACGTCAGATGGGGCCTTGAGACATTTCCGCAACTGCGAAATGTGAAACCCATTGTGGACCCCTGAAAGTGACGCTGGCAGCTCTAGCCGATAGGCGACGGGTCCACATTGTTCAATTACTACAAACGGCCCAATGAAGCGTGGAGCTAGCTTCCCTTTTAGTCCAAAGCGATGAATCCCTTTCATTGGGGATACACGAAGATAAACGTGATCCCCAAAATCGAAGTAAAGAGGTCTACGTCGTTTGTCCATATAGCTTTTCTGACGAGACTAAGCAACTTTGAGGTTGTTTTGAATAACTCGTATTCATTCTTCGGCTTAATTTACAAAGTCGATACCATATATCACTCGTTCACTGGATTCACACCAATTTAAAGGTGTGTGGCACTTCCGGCGGTAAAGAGCTTCATATGGTGCCATCTGGATGCTAGCCTGATAACCATTGTTGTAAGAAAACTCGACCAATGGCAGATGATCATCCCAATTCTTACCATGGTGGATGGCACGGGTGCACAACATATCCTCTAGTACTTGGTTTACTCGCTCTGTTTGACCATCAGTCTGAGGATGGTAAGCTGAGCTTCGAATCAACTTGGTACCCAGAAATGCGTGGAGATGCTCCCAAAACCGAGCAACAAATAAGGTTCCACGTTCTGAGATGATGGCGCGGGGTACTCCGTGTAGGCACAGGATCTTGGCAATATACAATTCTGCATATTACCGTGCCACATATTTGACATTGACTGGAATAAAGTGAGCCAACTTGGTGAGTCGGTCAAATATCACCCAAATGGAATCATGCTTACGTAATGTGAGAGGTAATCCAACGATGAAGTCCATGCTGATGTCCTCCCATTTCCAGGCTGGTATGCTTAGAGGTTGTAGCTGTCCGGCTGTGCTCAAATGATCGGCTCTCACTCACTGACATGTTTCACATTCTGATATATTCTTTGTTATTTCACGCTTCATCCGGGACCAACATAATTTCTTCTTCAAGTTCTGGTACATTTTGTTACTTCCCGGATGAATAGAATACTTGGACAAATGAGCTTCATCCAATATCTTCTTCCGAAGTTCCATATTACGGGGCACCATGATGCGGTCCTTGAACCCGATGGTACCGTCATCATCACATCAAAAACACTTCATCTCCCCCTTCTTCATTCTTCGGCAAATATGCGACATGCCTTTGTCTTCCCTCTGAGCCTATACAATATCTTCCTTATGGTAGGAATGAGAGCTAGATTGTAGAGAACCCCATATGGACCCAAGTAGAGACTCGACTCTTCTTTTTCCATCGAGGTGATGGAAAGATTATTAACATGGTACTTGCGAGTCAGCGCATCTGCAACTACATTCGCTTTGCCAGGATGGTAGTGGATCTCAATCTTATAGTCTTGGATCAATTCCAACCATCTTCGCTATCGCATATTCAAGTCCTTCTGGGTGTAGATGTACTTCAGGCTTTTGTGATCGGTATAGAGATGCACTAGGTTGCCCAATAAATAATGTCTCCACATCTTCAATGCAAGTACCACGGCAGCGAGCTCAAGATCATGAGTAGAATAATGCTGCTCATGGTTCCGAAGCTGTCGTGATCCATAAGCGATCACCCTTCTATCTTGCAACAATACACAACCCAAACCAACCCCAGATGCACCATAATAAACATCAAATGACGTGGTTATGTCTGGTTGGGCTAATACCGGTGTTGTTGTGAGGTGTTTCACCAATGCTTGAAAACCTTCCTCACATCCCTCCGTCCATACATATTTCTTCCCTTTCTTCAGAAGTTCTATCATGGGTTTAGCTATCTTGGAGAAACTTGGAATGAACCTCCGGTAATATACTGCTAAACCCAGGAAGCTTCGAACTTCATGTACAGACATTGGAGACTTCCATTTGAGTACTTGCTAAATCTTGCTTGGGTCAACTGCAATCCCCTCAGTAGAGATGATGTGCCCTAGAAATGGCACTTGGCTGATCCAGAACTCACATTTGCTGAAATTAGCATACAGCTTGTGGTCGCGCAATTATTGAAGCACGACGCGTAAATGTTGAGTATGTTCTTCTTTGGATTTCGAATACACAAGGACATCGTCGAAGAAGACCACGACAAACTTGTCCAATTCCGGCATCAACGTCGAATTCATGAGATACATGAAATGAGTCAGTGCATTGGTCAATCCAAAGGACATGACAAGGTACCCATACAATCCATACCTCGTTGAGAATGCCATCTTAGATATATCCTCTAGTCGAATCTTGATCTGATGATATCCAAAATGAAGATCCATCTTCAAGAATACCTTAGCACCAACCAATTGATCAAACAAAATATTGATGCGTGGTAGTGGATACTTATTCTTGATTGTGACAGCATTGAGTGGACGATAGTCCACACATAGTCTCAATGTCTTATCCTTCTTCTCCACGAACAGTGCAGAACAACCCCAAGGTGGTGAACTTGGACGAATGAAACCCTTGTCCATAAGTTCCTTCAGCTGCTCCTTCAGTTCTGCAAGTTCCTTAGGTGCCATCTTATATGGCTTCCTCGAGATCGGCACTGTTCCCGGTACAAGTTCAATCTTAAACTCGACATCTCTTTCTGGTGGCATACCAGGAAGATCTTCAAGAAATATGTCCGGACACTCACGTACCACTGGAATGTCCTTAAGTTTAATGTCCTCGGTGTTGTAAGTAGTTGGAGTCACTTGAATAATACTCTCAAGAGTGAGAGCTTGGGGAGGGTGGAGTGGAGAATTCAGATATATCCTCCGAGGAACGATGTCAAAAATAGCACAGTTGTATTGCAACCATGCCATCCCTAAGATGACATCTAACTTCTGATGATCCAGTATAAAGAGAGAGATAGGGTATAAGTTCCAACCCAGATTAAGAGGAACCCTGTAGACAATCTCATTTGCTACTACTTTCCCACCCGGAGAACAAATCATATATGGGTTTTGTGGGAATGATAGGCGACTGATACTGAATGACATAAGACTTGCTAATAAAGTTGTGGGAAGCACAGGTGTCAAAGAGGATGACTACGACATGACCAAGGAGAGAGAATGTACCCGTAAGTATGGGTGTGCCTTCCGGAACATCCTCGATGGCGAGGTGGTGGATGTTGCCGATTCTGGTGGCTGGCTTCTTGGGCTAGTTGCGGGGGCTGGTTTGCCCCTTCGTACGAAGACTGTCCCCTGCCTTGTCTGTCCTGCAGGCAGTCCTTGGCGAAGTGCCCCGTATGACCACACGTGAAACACGAGTACGGGGTCGTACCGGCACAGAAGGGAGGACGGAGTCCCGGTGCACCCGGTAGAGGTGGAGGTGCACGCGGAATCATCCCCTGCTGCTGCTGCAGATGAATACTAGTGTTGTTGAACTAGCAACCACGAAATATCGGTGGTCGCGATGGCGGCTGCCACCGGCGGCCGGATGGTGATCGATACACCATTCGGTACTTCTAAGGAGCACCACCTCTGCTGCTCTATGGAGCACTCCTTTTCTTCTTGTTAGAGAACAACTCCCTAGTAGCGTCCTCTTCTACAATCGCGGCATTGACAATGTTGTTGAAACTGACGCTGTTGAACAAGGCAAGCTTGTCCTTCATCTTGGGGTTCAAACCCGGGAGGTACATGATAGGCACAGAACGCCTCCCGAAACTCCTAGCATATCACGACATAGTATGCTGGTCGTGCGGCGAGATAATTCGCTCACCATGCCCTAGCAGATCCCTGCAACTATTGTGCCACGAACATGGTCTTTTGTTGTTCGGTCATTCGCAGCAAACCAAACTTTTCTTCGATGGAGCGGAGCCAGTTGTCCGCCTCCAGTGATTCATTGACCTCCATGAAGACCGGCGGGAGCGTTGACATGAAGTCCGAGTATGAACTCAGAGAGGGTTGTCGTGGACCCGCATCTGGTTGCCCCCCTTGACGGGACGAATGTTGAACCAAGGTCCACAGCATCTCAGTTTGCTCATCGCACGAGCCGGGCACTGCGGCGAGAACCTCCAGAGTTCAGTAGGTGGTGGTGGTGGAACTTGTTGCTGTGGTGTCGCAGCTTGGTCCTGGGTCGGAGATTCGTCCTCACGACCACGACTTGAACCTCCCAACTCAGGCGCCGAACGCATACGCACCATTCTGCATCCATATAATTTTAAAATCAGCAACATGTTTGCTTTTCCTTCATCCATTTCATATTACAGTAGTGCAAATATTGACAAGGGAATAAGTGCATAACATTCACATATATTGATAAAGTACAAAATTTATACAAGATATATTATCTCATGACCAAGTTTATAGTAGTGAACTCCAAAATGATGATCTCCCACTATGGAAGTACATTCCTACTATACTTGGTCTCCATGAGACGTCATACCCACCTTGTTATCTTATACACACTCACTACTATTTATAATAGGACACAAACATGGCCACAAAATAAACACGAGCAACTACTAAACTATATGTTGCCCCGTGATTGCAGGAGTGCTGCCCCCAGCCTACTCCGATACATCCTATTCGACGTACTCGAGTATCTCAGGATCTTCTTTATCCTCGTCCTCATAAAATGGTGCCACGGGTGCGGGTGCTGGAGCAGGAGTTGCTACCTCACCCGCCACCGATGATGTTGCAGCAACTAATGATTGCACATCAACCTGTAGAAGAAACATCTTATAGTCTTCCAGTTCCTTTCATGTATGATCGCAACTGGCTTCCCAATCCTGAGTCTCCTCCCTGGATTGATACCGTTCTTGAGTCACCGTACTCAACTAATCATCCAGCAGCTGCACCTCAAGTTGACTCGCCTCCAACGCGCTTTCTGCGGAGTGCGTTTCCTGGCAAGCTTCCGATAGATCTTGAACAGCTCGGTGCCACTAATGCTCCCTAACATTTAAACGTCGATTGAGAGGAGCAATCATGGCTCTAAGTGAGTCATTGTCCCAGTCAAAATAATATACTCAAATCAAAGCTTGTTTCAGATCACCCAGTAGCCGTTCAATGCTAAAATGTTGTGTAACACTCACTTGACATGATGATGCTGCATATAATGCCAAGATTATCTTGGGTACCTCTCCGTCAATGCCATAATCTGGACTCATTCGACTCGCCCACTCCTCACTATCTCTACCATCGACTGGAAAGAGCACGAACGGGGTGCCCACCAAATCATGAAAATGAAGCTTGCAAAAACCTTGCAATAGCAACACCTGCGGCAAAACACCACATGTCTTCCAACTGAGCCCCTTTCACCTGGATGGAGAAAGGATCCCATCCAATAAATGACGGACCAGCAGGCACATCAACATATATGGTGCATCTTGTCACACCTCCGTCATCGAATTCGCTGCCCCAATAGCTCGGTATGTCGCGATACCCGAACCGTTGAAGCAGCGCAATCAACAACTCCGGAAAACCTTTTCGATGAGCACACGTCGCGAACACCCATCCATTCGGTAAGTGTACCATTAAATTCGCCATCTGTGGAAAGGATACTTGAACAATTAAAAGGTTTCGAACTTCCAATAGTTCAAGGTAAATTTAAAGCTGTATTAGTAATCACATTCTGTTTCAGCTGACCCTCCTGTATAAATTCAAAATGTTTATGCAGGAAATATCGTAACCAGACGTTGGGTTGAATACTAAATTTGTAGTACACTTTGTAACCTTTCCATATTGTACTCATACAGCTCCTGGTGAGCTAGGAAGTAGAATCTATACAGGTTTAAAGTTGACCCAAGTTTTCTGGAAATTTTGACAGAACCTCCCCTGTATATGCGGTTATTTCCACAATTTATACAGGTATATCATAACAATATATTGATGTAATGACAAAATAACATTGTATAACATCAAGTTAAAAATCCAGAAGTAAAATATTTCAGCCTTGAAAAATTTGTTATACAGGTATAGCGCGCAAATTCAAAACTATGCGCAAACTGTTTCAAGTTCTGGTCTGCCAGAACCAAGTTTGCGACAATAGAAATTAAACACAGCTACAACAAGATTCTGGTCATGAGTGAAACATAAAGTTGATAGAGTACTTACTAAGCTTTCCAAAAATGTATATATGTGACCATGTACATATTCTGGATTAAAAGCTAGAGCTATCCAAACTTAACGGATGAACTGACTGGTTTCCACCAACAGTCCTGCAGTTCACTGTTTTGAACTCAAAATTTGATTTAACTCAACTTGAATCAGGAAAAACATTGAATATAAATTATGTAGACATTCTTCTACCCTTTCCATATATGTATCACAATAAGGCAGAAGATTTTTCTACAGTGAGTTATGGTAAAAATGCCGAGACTGGTACAATGGTATGGTCATCTGGAGCAATTTAAATATACTCCAAATTTCAACAGATTATCAAGCTTATCTGCCTTGATGGTCAACAGAAAAGTTGTAGAGGTCTTCAAGATATTTCCATCCATATAGCATACCCCTATGTTTATAATAACTAACCAAGATCATAGTCCAGCAAAGTTGAGCAAACTTCAGCTAGAAATCAAGAATCTTGGTTCTAACCCATTGTCGAGCCGATAACCAATGACACATGTCCCAACATACCAGCAAATTATAGTTGGACTTCAAACAAAATACATCCATTCTGTCGTTGGGGATGGTAGTATCAAATTTGATATTGACGGTACTACGTGCCTCACCAAAGAAAATTTTAACCGGTATATCCGGATACATTTATAGGTGGCCCTAGTATCGTTCATTCGCAAATGTGTTCTACACGGGTTGCTACCATATTCAGTGTAGCTGCAAAAGACAAACAATCCCCTTTCACACCTGCACACCACAAGGGCGGTTCGGGGAAAACATGATAAGCAGTCACAATAATATATATGAAAGTAAATGCATACAACTCTGGTGTGAGTCGCCCTCGAATGATGTCATGTCTCGAGGTATATGGCTGTACTACGTCTATACAGCAAAGACTCCCGCATGAACCGGCTTATACACGGCCGGGTATACGTGTTCTGGACATAGAATATGAATAGTTCTAGACATGCCCCCATAGAATATGAATAGTTCTAGACATGCATACTATCGGGTTATCCACCACCCGACGGGGGCTCCCACTAATTTTGTGTCACGTCGGGGTACCGCATGTCATATGTTCTCAGAAACATGAAAAGCTTCAGAGACTCATATTGACATTACGTTATAAGCCACAAAAATATCGCATACCACTCCTCGTATGCTGAGCATACCGAGATTGATCCACTCTCGGTGGCGTACGTTACCTTTTACCTAACGTCAGAGCGTCGTTATAGAAGTAATAACACATAAGTTTGTTTACCACCTTTATATCATATACTAATAATACTCCTTATAAGGGCATATAGCTAATTCCCCACTCATATAATCCTAAGTTTTCGAAAATATGTTCTTTTCAAGCACACTGTTCCCAACGATGCTCTGATACCATGTTGTGGGGACCGGAATCCCGACATCAAAGGATCTCATTGGGTGGTGTTGTGCGATGTGACACCCAACAGTATACAAGAAAAGAACGAGAATGAAATACAATACCAAGTCTTTATTTATAAACATAGCGGAAGTTTTACAATACTAAGCGAAAAGGAAAGAGAACTATACATCATAGCTACGCTCTCGGCACTGGCTATGCAAAAGAAAAGTAATTTATGCCCTGCATGCTTCGCCCTAGCAACACCCAACATACGTCGGCGTGCAGGGTTCCCACTTAGCTGTAAACCCTAGAGGGGGTGCAGCCTCGTCATCAAACCCATCATCAGTCGTATAATCTGCAAAAACTTGTTAACTCCAAACATGAGCTTAAGGCTTAGCAAGACTAACCCATCTCACTACACATTCGCATAAAGGACTCGCCTACGAGTGGATCCTTATAGTCATGTTTTAAGTAGCACATGACATTCTTCAGGCACGACACATCATGGACTCCACAATCAAACGAGAAACACTTTGCCGATGATATGACATGCCCAAAGCACATAATGCTATTACAGGTAAAGTATGGGGAAACTGTTAACTTTTAATTGTGCTATCTCTAATCCATACAAGGTTGCAAATCAATTATAATTCAATACATCATATTCTTCTAGCTTCTTAAGTATTTACTACATCACATCACAATGAAAAAAGTGGTACTCTATTACCGCGAGAGACGGTGATTGCAATGAGGACACACCCAGACAACACGACACGTACACACTTTCGGAAGTGTCAGCGAGTACATCAGTACCTACGTAGCACTTTAGCACTAGTCGTATCTGGCCACCTTTCACCCAACACTAGAATGCCGAACCGGTCGATCCATCACGAGCAGGAGGTCCCTGCGTGGGGCGTACTTTGATGTGCTCACCAGCTGATTTACACCCCGCTGCCCTCAACCCACGCCTATAAAACAGAACGGAATGCCTCGACAAACCAGTATCAAGCTACGTCAGTTTACTAGAGCCCATTTCTCCAGTATGTCGCCGGTATAATTCAAGCTTGTCCAGCACGGCCGCACACGGCACGTGCCTAAATAGGCATGGTCAGAGCTATGCGATGAAGATCACATCTTGTCGCTTCCTACTCATCTCTGACCGGTCTCAATTTCATATTTATAAAACATTTTTTGATCCAATTCATCCCGTGTTATAAAATCCTATCTCGCGAGTAGATTACAACTACTCGACTTCTTTTGGATCCCTATGAATATAAGCATGTCAGTTACTACACGAGTCTATAAGCTATTCTAACTACTCCCTGGGTTATTTGTTATGCAAGTGGATGTCAAACACCTTAAACGTAGCACAAACATTTGAAGACGTAAGGTGAATAAAAACTGCAAAGACACTATAAGGAATTTAAATACAAACCGGGGCTTGCCTGAATGCGAGTCTGAGTCTATGTTAGACCCCAACAGCTGGACTTCCAAAGTGTCCGGTTGCTCCCCGACTTCAGTTACTACATGTTATGCATATACTATATATGAATGACTTTGAAAAATAAATGTTATGTTTAAGGTCACAAGCTAATATCTTGTGAATCAAATAATATTATGATCTTAATTGGCTTTGGAACTTTTATGGTAGATATTAGGGACTATAATAGAGACTCTTGCAAAGAACAGGAGATGATCAAGGAAGTTTGCTGTCCCTAAAATTCCTACAAGTATAAACCTTCTCTGAATTTTGGTTGTAATTCTGGAGGTCTATCATGGGACCAGTGGTTGTCACTGTAGACGGGGTCTCAATGGTTCTAGGAAAATTAGTTTCACAATTTTCTAAGCTTCCTACAGGGAGAAACTGATTTTACAAGTTTTGGGAAAAAGCGGAAATTGATTCTGTATTTTTCTCAATTTTTAACTACATAGAGATTTGGAACACTGATCAACCCAGTAATTGAAGTCCAATGAACTTGAAATTTTTACTGGAGATCAGTGTATTAATAAGAGTGTTTTGACCAAAATTGGGAAATTCCAATTAACAAAACATGAGTAATTAATTTCCCAAGCAGTTAGCTCAAAGGAATTAATTATATAAATTCTAGGAGTTTCATGTCCAATAAATTGCATCACTGCAAAGTAGAGACTGATATGAGTCTACTAGAATTTATTTGTAAATTTTTAGCAATTCTACTAGGTGTAATGATTTTTAGAAGTTTAGTTGAATCCTAGAATTATTTTCCAATGGGAAACATTTGAATAAAGGAGCTGGGCCCACTGGTTTAAAATCAACCAATCGCAGCTGGGCAGCACCGAGGGCCATGGGATTAACCTGTGTAGCCGCACCAGATCCAGAGCCGCAGCTGATCCCGCGAGAGGGAATAACTTGCTGACATGTGGGATCCGCGAGGCTTTCGTCTACCTCCCGACGCGCGATGCAGCTGAGGTGGCGCAGCACCGGCGAGCTCATCGGGATGGCTGTGTCGACCTCCACTCAGCTTGGATCTGACCGCCTAGCCTCAAAATCAACCGCGCAACACGATGGTAGGGTCCAACCGTGGCGGCGACGGCCGGAGGTGGCGACATAACGACGGTGCCGGAGCTAGGGTTTCGGCTAGCGTCGGAATCGTACAGGAATGGCGCATGAGGCTTGGGAAGAGGCTAGAAACATTCCTGGAAGCATGGGGATGATGATTTGGGGGTGCAAACGGGGTGGAATAGACGGCAATGATGAGTTCGACAGCGTGCCGATGGTTTCATCATGGTGGCTACGAAAACCGACATAACATAGCCATTCCTCAATGATTCTTTCTACTTTTTATTCGTACAGAACTGCAAGGAGGCTAGCAAACTAATATGTAACTGGATTAAAAGATAGTTACATCTAGAAAACAAATTGCAAGGTGAACCAAGGAAAGGCGTTTAAGCATTCCGAAAAGGAAAAGAGAATTTAATGCTCGATAAAGGATTAGCATAGGAACGGTTTGTACCGTGAGCAAGATGGTGTCCTGCCGCTCAGTTCGTCTGTTGAAGTCAAAGCTTGAAACGACCTAGGCTGCTGGCTCTTCCGTGGACAGAGAGCGACGTCCTCGGCGGTCCAACGATGATGACGGCGGAACATTAAAATACGGGCCAAACAATGAACAACACGATGAGCCAAATGGTGAGGATGGTAGAGCATATCCTTGGCATCATGTTTGCTGTTTGCATCGAAGGGAAATAAGGCAAGGAGGAGGCACTCACCGGTGAGGAAAAACGGCGGCGGTGCTCTGCTTTGCAGGAGAGAAGAAAGAGGGAGCGGCGCGGCCAGACTCGTCGATGGCTTGAAGAAGAGGCCAGAGGGAGTTAAGGAGGCCTTCGGGGTGCTATCAAGCTAGCAAGCAGCTCGCCAGAGCTTTGCATGCGTGCGGTGTCGAGTGGGGCGGCGACGGAATTGCGGCAGCAGAGCACTCACGAATTTGTGTCTATGACTACTAGGTCCCACTCCCCCTTAAGCCTATCCTCTCTGGAACTTCAATTCCCCTACCAAACTTGATTCAAAAATCCTAAAATTTTGTGGAGAGACCAAGTTAAATATGGATATTATTATTCTGAAATTGGATTTCAAATTTGGACAAGCTTCAATTGGAATTCAAATTCAGATTTGAATTTGAATGAAATTCAATGGTGTCACTGAATTAAATAGCAAATGAGCTTCAAATATTATGAACCTTCGTGGATAAGTCAAGAAAGTCATGCTGGTCATGATGGTGTTTTCAAATTTTATGTTCAAATAAGTTTGAACAGAATTAAAAATTTGAACTTAAATTTGGCTTAAATTTGCTAAGTGTCTCAAACAAAATAGCAAATGGAATTCACAAATCTTGAAACTTGGCAGGAAGGCTATTTAGAATATTATGAGGCCATGGAAAAATGTATAGCCTTAGATTAGAATATTTTTAACAGGGCCTAAATGTACAGTGCTATATTCAAATTAATTTGAATATATTTAGTACTGCATAGTGTTTTGCCCTAGCAAAATCTATTCAATAAAATCCAAAATTCGCAGGAAGGTCACTTGAATTATCCTAGGGTCATTGAAAGTCCATCCCTTATGATAATAAAATTTGAGTAGGTGTGAAAGAAAGATTTTTGGATGATATCAAGTTCATGTGTACAATCATAATTGATCTCAACAATGGTTGATAACAAATGTGTAACTGAACTTTATATCAAGGAAAAACTGGGATTTTACAGCGCTGGTGGCTGCCATCGCTGGCTGGATGGTGAGCGATACACCACACGGTATTTCTGCGGACCACCCCCGCTGCTGCTCGACGGCACGCTCTGTTTTGTCTTATCAAAAACGAGCTCGCGTTAAGCATCTTCCAGTACAATCACGGCATTGACGATGTCGTTGAAGGTGTCGCGGTTGCATTGTGTGAGTTGGACCTTCATCTTAGGATTAAGGCCCCGGAAGAATATATCTCGCTTCTTATTTTCCATCCCCACATACTCCAGCACGTATTGCGCCAAGTGATTGAATGTGCGGATGTATTCGTGAGCACTCCTCCCGCCTTGCTTCAGCTCCAAAAATTCCTGAAGCTTCCTCTTCATTATACCGGGAGGTATATGGTAGGCGCGGAATGCCTCCAGGAATTCATTCCAGGCGACTGCATGACCAGCCGGCAGTAACGCGATGTAGTTCGCACACCAAGAGCCAGTGGATCCCTGAAGTTTGCGCTGCAAACAGCGCCTTCTGTTGTTTGGTGCATTGCAACAAACCAAACTTCGCCTCGAGGGTGCGGATAAAGTTGTCTGCTTCCAGAGGCTCCTCGGCCTCCATGAAGACTGGTGGATGTGTCGCCAAAAAGTCCGAATAGGAACTCTGTTGGGGCTGGTGTTGCCCATTGTCTTTTTGCCCCCCTTGACGGGACGAATTCTTCACCAACATACACAGTAACTCGGTTTGCTCGTCACGGGAGCCGAGTACTGTAGCCAGAATCTCCGCGAGTGCCCTCGGAGTTTCAGGTGGTGGTGGTGGAGGGACTTGTTGCTGTGGTTTCGCGGTTCGCTCCCGGGTCAGATATTCATCCTCACGACCCTGGCTCAAGACTCCCATCTCGGGCGTAGAATGCATACGCACCATTCTGCATTCACATGATTTAAATCAGCAACATGTTTGTTTTCTTCGTCTATTTTATACCATAGTAGTACGAGTATTGACAATGTCATAATTTTCTAACATTCACATATATTGATAAAGTACAAACTTTATACAAGATATATTATCTCATGACCAAGTTTACAATAGTGATTTCCAAAATGGACTCCCACTACGGAAGTGCATCTCAACTATACTCGGTCTCCATGAGATGTCATACACATCTTGTCATCTCCTACACACCCACTACTATTTAAAATATGACACAAACATGGCTACAAAATAAACACGAGCAACAACTAACTATACGTTGCCCCGTGATGGCAGTAGTGCTGCCCCATCCTACTCTGATGCATCGACATGGCCGTACTCAAGTATCTCAGGATCTTCCTCCTCCTCCGAATCTGAAGGCACTTGCTCACCCATGTTCAGCGGCATGTTATGAGCCGGTGCGTACAGAACTGGTTGCAAATTTGCTTCGGCCTCAATCAAGTCATCATGAAGTTGGTCTGTCTCGTACTCCCAATTCTGAGCTTCTTCGACGGCTTCGTCTCGTGCCTCGGAGACTACCAACAGCTGCTCTTGCCGTTTCTGCACCACCAATTGACTCGCCTGCAGTAGATCATGAGTTTGCTGCAGTTCCTTGCAAGTTTGTCTCACTTCGGTGTGAGCTTTTCGCAGTCTAGTGCGAGTGTGATGCAGATGATCCTCGCATTGATTCAGCCAGTGATTCATCAGAGCCAGGAACGAACGTATGTTCTCATTGATGTAATCAAGAGTGTCACCTCATTCAACCGTTTGCCTCAAGGCTTCGACTTGCTCCCGAAGGATTTCACCTTGTGTAAGAACCACCATGCTGGATGCAGTGATATATGTTCCAAGTGTTGTCGAGGTTGTGTCGCCATATGGTTGATAGGCCGCAACCATACGACGTTGCCACTCAAGACCAGCAGCACCACGGACCGGGAGAAGAGCAAATTTTGTCCTAGCCATGGCATCTTGATGAAGCTCACAAAGCTTCATAAGTGCTTCGCCTGCTGCAAAGGCCCATGTGTCCTCCAAGCGAGCTCCCTGAATAGTGACCGAAAAAGGAGCCCATCCTTAAAAATGCGAACTAGCCGGGATGTCGACAGGACGTTATATGAAAGTACGCCTCTGTCAACCGCCTATTGACCCGAATAGCATAGCATCTCGATGAAGCCTAACTGTTGGAGCACCTCCCACAGCATGATCGGGAAGCCCGGACGGTTGCCGCACGTGGAGAACAACCATCCGTCCGGCAATAGCATCATATCCGTCATCTATAAAAAGAAGTGCTGGAATGAGTCAAATACTCAAATTCAACAAACTTTGTTGATCAACAGATCATGGATGTGAAAATTGAATTATGAAAGTGAATCCAAATTCAAATGCCAAATGAAACATAACATTGGAATTCTGTCTCAGTTTCTGTTCATTCTAACCAGTCTGGAGAAATTCGAATTTTTCATCCAGTTAGAGGCACATTCAGGACTTGAGTTAAACTACAAAACTGTAGTACACTCAATTAGATTTCCAGATTGTATTTACTTGCCTCCAATCATTTCTTTATAAGTAGATATGATTTTTGCAAGTTGACAGTTTTCTGGAATAATTTTGACAGCATCTCCTTTGTTTAAATCTGATTTTGTCCACATTTTTCCAGATACAAAACATCAATATATGCAAAAATCGTAAATTACAACATTGTTGTATACATCCTCAGAATTACAGAAAATGCATTATATGAATTCATTCGTTGATTCTACAAAGAGATATGATCATGACAGTGACAGGGTACAGAAACTGTCCAATCTCTGTCCAGATTTAACAGAGTTTTGAAATTTGAATTTTTCTTTAGTTTACAGAGGGATTCTGATCTGAGGTTGAACATAAGAATTTTAGAGGCCTCTCTAAACTTTCCAACCATGTATGGTATATCTACCGGGGTGAATTTTACAGGAAGTCATGCTATTCCAAACTTAGTAAATTTTCTGTCAAGTTTACAGTTTGAACCATGAACTGGGCAATTTAAGTTCAAATGAAGTTTTCAAGTTTTAAATCTTGAAATCTGCCTTGGAGCTAAAAATAAAACTTGTGCAGAACTTCATCAAGTTCCAAAATCATAGGCCTGCATACCGCAGCGACTACATGATAAATTTTAAATCTGACCAGCACGCTCCAAAACAGAGATTACAAATTAAAAATTAGTCCTAAGTTGGAATTTTTTACTTGTTGTCGAGTCACACCTTGAGCATGGATACTGTCATCGATGTGCCTGGTGAAAATCGAATGCAATGCTGGTACTACACCCTCACCAAAGAAAATCCTATGCCAGTATTTCGGCATACGTCTCAACAGTGGTAGTAATGACGTTCACTCGGAAACGTTTTCTATTCGATCTACTTAGAATGTGGTTACTGTACTGCAACTACACACAAATGATAGATCAATCATATGGTGTCGTACGGCACAGCCCGCACGGGTGAACAGTTCATAATAATATATATGAAAGTAAAAACATTCGTCCCTTATCATTCCATACAGGCTGCCCCGAGCTAAGTCACGTCTCGAAGTGCATGACAGGGTTTCCTACCACCCGACGGGGTCCCATGTCTTTGCATAGTGCTGCACCAGAAGGGGGCGCATCGAGTTATGTCCAACTTGACGGGGTCTCCCACTAATTTTGTAGCACGCTGGGGTACCGCGTGTCATACGTTCTTAGAAACATGGAAAGTTTCAGAGACTCATATTGACATTTCCATGCCAAGCCATGGAAACAATTACATGCTACCTCTCGCATTGTGAGCTTACCGCAATTGATCCGCTTGCGGTGGCGTTCTTTACCTCTTACCTGACGCCAGAGCATCGTTAAAGAATATAATAACACATAAGTTAGCTTACCACCTTAGGTAACTAATACTATAATAGACCTTATGTGGGCATAGTAACTAATCCTCACTTGACTACAGTTAAGTTTTCAAAATAGGCTCTTTTCGAGTGTGCTATTCCCAATGCGGCTCTGATACCAGGCTGTGAGGACCGGGTCCACACATTTCAAGAATCACAGTGGGTGGTGCCGTGCAATGCGGCACCCAACAGCACACACGAAAAGAATACGACAAAATAAAAACTTTTATTTATATAAATAACGGAAGTATTTTACAATATTTAATGTACAACGGAAGATAATGCTCATAGCTAAATTCTCAGCCTAGCTACGCAAAAGTACAGCCGTCCAGCTCGCAGACGCTGCACACTAGCAACACACAAATTTACGGCGACGTGCAGTGCTCCCACTCGACGGTATACCCCAGCGGGGGCATCGCCTCATCATCGGGCCCTTCCTCATACGTCTCACCTGCAAACAACTTAAAATAGCAACCGTGAGCATGAAGGCTCAGCAAGACTTAATAGTCTCACCTAAACATGGAACTCTACATGCAGGGATACTTAACATAGGCATAGATATTGTAGTAAATAACTCGCCTATATGTTGATCCTTAATTTTCAAGTTATTAACAGAAGCTTACAATTTTAATAAAAGTAACTTTAGTGATCATATTTGACAGCATCAAAGTTTCAAAACAATTATAATTCAATATATCATATTCTCCTGGCTTCTTTAGTATTTACTACGTCACAGCGCAGTGAACAAGCGGTACTCAAATAACCACGAGGGACGGTGATTGCAATCAGTAGACACTCGGATAACACGTCAAATACACCCATTTTAGAAGTGGAATGAATCATACTTCAATACTATGTTGTATGCAGCAACCTTTCAAAGGAAACCCAAATGCTGAACCAGTCCATCCGTAACGGGTAGGAGGTCCCCGCGCGGAGCATCTTCTATGCCCGCCAGCAGATTTACACCTTGCTACCTTCAGTCCACTCCTATAAAACGGTAGGTTAAGCCTTGACACCCAGGTTAACCAATTACATCGGTTTCCTGGTTTCCATATAGCCAGTATGCATCCGGTACAGTTTAAACTTGTCCATCAGGGCCACACACGGATCGGTCCTCAATCGACACAAGTAGGGCTACGCACGTGAGACCACGTCTCGCTGCATCCCACCCGCTGTTCGGTCCTAATTTCATATTCATAAATCATTCCTTGATCCAATTCATCCCGTGTGATAAAATCCTACCTCGCGAGTAGATTCCAACTAATCGACTTCTACCGGATTTCTATGAACATAAGCATGGCATTTTCTACTCGACGGGCTGTAGAAATACCCAATACTCCATGGGATTTGTGGGTCAGGCAAGTGGAGTAACAAGCACCTTAGCTCTAATACACCAAACTCATCCTAGACATAAGTGATACAAATAGAAAATTTGAAATAACACTTAAATGCAAACCGGGGCTTGCCTGCCTGCAAGTCAGAGGGGAAGTTAGCTTCTGGGAGGATGCTTTCCAAGGCCTTCAGGTCCTCCTCGATCTTGGTCACTATATGATATGCATTATATAAAGTACATGAGTGATATTGAAACTATATACAAGATCTTATAAATAATGATCAGGTATGCAAATGAATTTAATTGGCATTGGAATTTTTACAGTGGATACTAAGTTCTATGAGGAAGATATGGACCAAAAATTAGAGATGTTCAAGGAGCCTTGTTGTCTCCAAAATTCCAACAAGTAAAAGCCTTTTTTGAAATTTGATTTTTAGTTCTGGAGCTTTGTCATGGCTAAAAGTGGATGATCAAGGTAGAGGGGGTCTCACTGGTTATAGGAAATTTTGTTTCATAATTTTATAAGCTTCCTATAGGAAAAACTGATTTTACAAGTTTGGGGAAAATGTTGAAAATATTTCTGGACATTTTCCATTTTTCAATTGACATAGGTGATTTGAACACTGTTTGGTCTAGTAACTGAAGTCCAATGAACTTGAAATTTTTACTGGAGATCTAGTGCATTTGTAAGAGTGTCCTGACCAAAATTGGGAATTTTACAATTAACAAAACAGGGGTAATTAATTTCCCAAGCAGTTTGCTCAAAGGAATTAATTATGCAAATTATGGAACTTTTATGTCCAACATTTGCACCAATGCAAAGTTGGGAACAAGATGAGTCTACCAGAATTTTATGTGAATTAGTTGAACAAGTATGCTAAGAGAAATTGATTTTCAAAATTTGCCCAAATTCTGGAATTAACTTCCAAAAGGAAAATTTGAATAATCCAGCCGGCCCCACTTCATTTAAATGGGCCAATCGCATCTGGGTCACGAGGTTAACCCACACAGCCACATCAAATCTGTGGCCACAGCTGACCCCGCGCAGTTAAGCAGTCGCTAACATGAGGGACCAAAAGGTCTTCTTCAACCTCCCGACACGCTACTCGGCCGCGGGGGCACTGCGCCAGCGAGCTTGCCGATTCACCTTTCCTGGCCTTCCTTCACCCCTAAACTCGCCGCCTAACCATTTTCCAGGGTGCTGAGCACGATGGTGAGGTCACCTGTAAGACCTATGTGTGCTGAATACATTGGCTTGTAGTGAATACACTTGGCTTTGATGATAAAAGTTTTGAATATCACCAAAACACCTTTTCTATCAAGGTCCGACTCTAGCTCCGAGCTACAGCAAGGTCCGACGGTAGGTCCGGCTTGGTTTGGGTAGCTCCGGTTACATTCGATGCTAGGTCCGACTAGCTTTGGTCAGCTCCGGTGAAGGTTTGTTTTTAGCTCCGGCATGTCTTTGATAGCTCCGGCATGCTTTTGCTAAGCTCCGACGTACTTTGTCTAGCTCCGGCTTTTGGGATAACTAGTTCCAACTAGTTCTGGTTAGCTCCGGCGCTAGGTTCTGCTAGTTTTGTAAGCTCCGGCGGGAGCTTGGTTGTACTAGTTTTGGTATGCTCCGGCGCTAGGTTCTACTAGCTTTTGTTAGCTCCGGCTCAAGGTCCGGGTTGCTCTGGCAAGGTCCGGAACTTGACCGTAGTACTTCTGCTTTTTTGCAATGTTTCGTACTTGCTTTACATTGTTGGAAAGATTGCTTAGTATTCATTTGCTATGTTTTTGGTGCGTTTTGGTTGATATGGATGATATCGTGTTACTTTGGTTTTGCAACATGCTTATGTGAGGTTCTCATGTAGGGTGTTTTGTTCGGAACTAACTTGAGTCAAGTCGAGGACTTGGGCTCGTATGGATTGGTTGTTTATTCATGTGCAGGTGTTGCTTGAGTTCAAGACATGGCTGGTGACGGGATCCATTGGACTAGTCTCAGGGAGGAGATGAGGTTCCAACAACCAAATTCAGGAGGAATTGTGGTTGAGCTGATCAGAAGGTTGCGCCACATGATTGATTTAAGAACAATGCATATGAAGGTATCGTGGACGTCATTGGAAGATGTTTGCATGTGTGCAAGGAGTGCATGGACGTGGCTGCATTGTTCTGGGACGTGATGAAGAGATGTGGACGTAAAGAATTGGTCCGAAAGGTCCAACCGACTAGGTTATGGACTCAGGCTGCGGCTGAGTCGGGTTTGACTCAAATATGGAAAGATTTGAGTTGGTTATGATAGGATTTCGTGTGGGTCACGAATTTGAGTTGTTTAGGAATGTGGGATGCGTTCCTAAGGTGTTTGGAAGTCTTAAGATTGCTTCTATCTGCGTATAGAAGAATCTTGAGCAGTTATGGAAAGTTACGATTCGTGATCTGAGTAGGATTGGAGTCCTAGTTGATATTAGGTTGGCTTTCGAGCTGGTTATATAAGCAAGGGAGCCCAAAGCTCGTGGTGCACGACTTTGGGGCTGTTCCTCTTGTGTTCTATTGAATAAAATTCGTAGTTTGAAGGAACTTTTGTGCCTTGTTCGTCCGACTTGTTCCAGACAAGTTTTACTCGTCGAGTTTCTGGACAGCACTACCTTTCATCGGTGGTTTTATCATAACTCGAGGTTTACAGATCCAATTGACGTGATTCTTTTTGGGTTGTCTTCACAACTTGTTTGTCTATCATCTGTCAAAAGTTAACGGTCATTGGATTTGTGGTCTATGATCTACACGAGTTTCTTTGCAGCGTTCCAGAACTGTTTTTTTCTTGGGTAGGGCAGATTGACCATTGTTTGATCTTTTGATCATAACTTGAGTTTTTCTCGACGGATTTGAGTGATTCTTTTTGTGTCGTATTTTTGACTTGATTCTCTCTGATATCTATCACTTTTGTCATGGTGAAACACGTTTAGATTAGTCTCACACACGATTTCTTTAACAGATCGTTTTTCTGCCGAAAGGGTTTGGGGTTTAATTGTTTCCGCCGCGTAAGATTTTTAAATCTACCATTCACCCCCCCCCTCTGGTAGCTTTCCACGTGCTCTTCGATCCTACAATTGGTATCAGAGCCACGGTGCTCTAATCTTTGTGATTTGCACGTGTTTTTGACTAATCATCATGGAGAAGTACTCCGTCAAACCTTGTGTGTTTGCTGGTATTGATTTCTAGGTTTGGAAGGCACGCATGGAGGCTTTCATCCAGGCACAAGGCTTTGAAATATGGGAGAAGGTATTCAAGCCTTACGAAGTGCCATCAAACGATCAAGTTACAGCTACAAATCTGAGAGATGTCGACAACAACAACAAGGCTCGGAACTTGATCATACAAGGATTAACACAAAGCGACTTCGACCGTGTTGCACACCTCCGATCTACATACAATGTGTGGAAAGCACATTGTGACTACCACAAAGGATCCAACACGATCAAGGAGGTAAGGCAAGACATGTTCAAGAAAGAATACATGCGCTTCGAGATGCAACCCGGTGAGTCAATTGATGATCTCTTTGCTCGCTTTAATAAAATTCTCAGCAACTTGTGAAGCAATAGACTTGTTAAGTGCATTAGACATGTCAATTTGGGAGATGAAAGTTACATCTATTCGTGAATCTACTGTCATGAGTACACTTACTTTAGATGTGCTATATTCCAAGCTAAAAACTCATGAAATTGATATAATATCACGTAAGAACCCCAACAAGTCTATTGCTTTTGTTTCTCAACGTGATATGCCTAGCTCCGGCCAATCTTCATCTTGTAGTACACTTGCTTTGTTGTCCTCTCTAACCCTTGAACAGATTGAGGAGTTTCCAGAGGAGGAGCTAGCACTTCTCTCTACGAGGTTCTCAAAAGCATTGCAAAATGTGAGAACTAGAAGGAGAGGAAGCCCCGAACCTCAACGATGCTTCGAATGTGGTAAGACAGGACATTTTCATTCAGATTGCCCTAACCTTTCAGGTCCTACTTCCCGGGATGAAAAGAAAACAAGAACGAAGCACTCCTCTGCAAAAGATACGAAGAAAAAGAAGGGTACCATAGGACATAACATGATTAACAGCTTCATCACCGCACTTCAAGAACTTAGTTCAAGTGATGTAGACTTTGAAAGTGATGAAGATGATGACGATCTGGCTAACTTATGCTTCATGGTGCGCAGAACAAGATCAAGATCAAGTCAGGAGGATGCAGAACACAACAGTGAAGACGATGAGGTATGTTCTACCTGCAATGAAATGTGTGATGCTATTTCTCGTGCAACTATTATTGTCAAGAAAAAGGACAAAAATCTCAGGGATAATGCTGCTAAAATTGAATCACTAGAATCTGAAATTAACCGTTTAAAAACCTTGATTCCTAGTGATGATGCATGTCCCTCATGTGACTTAATCTATGAACAATTGTCCACGTTAAAAAGTGCACACTCCTCCACTCTAGATAAACTTGGTTTAGAAATTGAAAAGAACAAAGAGCTTGCTGCACTTAATGATAAAAACTTGAAAGATGCTAGCTGTTCTACAATTGATTTGCATTGTTCTACTTGTGATGATCTTCATAAGAAACTACAGGATGCTATGAATGAAATTTCTATATTGAACAATGCTTTACGTTCTCATGAAGTTAAATTTTGTTCCAATTGCAAACTAAAAGGAAAAAATTCATGTGAAAATTGCTTTGATCTGTCCAATAAACTTGATGACATGCATAGGACATTAGATCGGTTTTGTAATGGGAATAAGAACCTAAACTTACTGCTAAATTCTTCCAAGTCTTGCAATAATAAAACTGGTTTAGATTTTGATTCTCATGCTCATGCTAAGGCACATCCACCTAAAATTGTAAAGTCATTAGGAAGTGGTTTGATTCAAACAGTTCCTAAACAAAAAGGAGTGGTTTTCAAATCTGCAGGAGTATTGCCTCATTCGGTTTCAAATAAAAATATTGCTTGCTCATCTAGACATGAACACAAAGTTAAATTTCATTGTACCTTCTGTGGTAGAGATGGTCATGTCATAGATTTTTGTTATAGACTAGCTAAACAACAGAAAACGGAAAGAATGGTTGCTAGATCTCATAACTTTCATGCAAAATTTGCTGCACACATTGAACCGAATGTACAACCTGCTGTTTTGAGTCAAACACATTCAAAGTTTACCTCCGGACCTTCTGTTTTTGCCTCCGGAGCTACTGATTTTTGTGCTACACAAGTAACACATTATAGGTCAGTAGTTAAGAATAAAAAATCTCAAACTTTGACTTATAAACCTGCTGTTTTGTCTCAGCTTTCGCGTGTTTTTCCTGCTGCACGTCGGGTGACTCAGTACTGGATTCCTAAATGCCTTTTGACTAACCCCAGTATTGATTCAATGACGTATTGTGCATTTATGTAGGTTACACGTTTGAGGAAAGAGAACATTTGGATTGTGGATTCAGGTTGCTCACGCCACATGACCGGTAACAAAGATTGGTTCCCCTCCCTCTCTTTTGTGTCACGTGTAGAGAATATTACTTTTGCCGATAATTCTTCAACTCCTATAATTGATAAGGGTTCGGTTAGAGTAAATGATCACTACACTTTGAAGGATGTGGCAATTGTCAAAAATTTGAAATACAACTTGCTTTCTGTTTCACAATTGCTAGATGAAAATCTGGAAATTATTTTCAATAAAAACTGCTGCAAAGTTGTAGGTTCAAATAGTGAGCTTATTTTTAACATGTCTCGGTTTGGAAGAGTTTTTAAAGCTGATTTTGATATGTCTTCCTCTAAGCATAGGTGTCTAGTTGCTAATGATTCAAAGGACTTATATTTTTGGCATCGTAGACTTGGTCACGTAGGCTTTGATCACCTAACGCGTGTTAGTGCTCTTGATTGCATACGTGGGTTGCCTAAGCTTAAAGGGGACAAATAAATTGTGTGCTCTTCTTGTAGACATGCTAAGATGGTTGCAGGTTCACATACTCCTCTCACAATGATCATGACAACTGAACCATGTCAACTTTTGCATCTTGACACCGTAGGACCTTCACGTGTTCAATCCTTCGAAGGTAAGTGGTATGTTCTTGTTATTGTTGATGATTATTCTAGATACTCTTGGGTTTACTTTATGGCGTCTAAGAATGAAGTTTTTAGTCACTTTAGAACTTTAGTTCTTAGATTATCAATTGATCACCCTGGGTCATTAAAAGCAATTTGAAGTGATAACGGAACTGAATTTAAAAATCAAACTTTTGATCACTTTTGTGCTGAAAATAGAATAGATCATCAATTCTCTTCACCATATGTACCTCAACAAAACGGTGTTGTAGAAAGAAAGAACAGAACCTTAGTTGAGATGGCTAGGACTATGCTTGATGAATATCAAACTCCTAGGAAATTTTGGGCTGATGCGTTAGCAACCGCTTGTTATGTCTCAAATCATGTTTTCTTGCATGCTAAGCTAGGTAAAACACCATATGAGCTTCTGTTTGGACATAGGCCTAGTGTTACACACATTCGGGTCTTTGGTTGCAAATGCTTTGTTAAGAAACATGGTAATATTGATAAATTTTAACCTAGATCTATTGATGGCATGTTTCTTGGTTATCCATCTCATACTAGAGGCTACCGTGTGCTTTTACTTGACACTAACAAAATTGTGGAGACTTGTGAAGTGTCTTTTGATGAAGCTAGCCCAGGTACTAGCTCCGGTGCTGCAGGACCAGATCCGTATCCTCAGGGGGAGGGTATTTTCAAAGATGAAGAAGAGCCGGTGATACTGCCTGGTAGTTCCGAAGTTGACACGTGTCCAGCTCCGGACATTGAACAAGCTCCGGCTATCACCTATGCTGGTCCTGATCATCCTCAAGTCACAAGCTCATAGATTTGTGATGAACATGAAGAAGAAGAAGCTTGTGAGACATCTGTTCCCCTACGGTTTTACAAAGATCATCCCCCACAACAGATGATTGGAAGCTTGCACGAACGAGTCACACGGTCCAGGTTTTGCGATCCAAACTCTCATGCTCATTCTTCTTTTGTTGCTTCTTTTGAACCCAAAGATATATCACATGCACTCACTAATGAATCTTGGATTATTGCCATGCAAGAAGAGTTATAAAATTTTGAACGAAATAATGTTTGGAAAAATGTACCTCCACCTCAAGGTCACACTTTAATTGGAACTAAATGGGTATTTAAAAATAAACAATGTGAGGATGGGGTTGTGGTTAGGAACAAGGCTAGGTTGGTTGCTCAAGGTTTCACTCAAGTTGAAGGTCTAGATTTTGATGAAACTTTTGCTCCTGTCGCTAGATTAGAAGCCATAAGAATTTTGTTAGCTTTTGCAGCATCTAAAGGTTTTAAGCTATATAAAATGGATGTTAAAATTGCTTTTCTTAATGGCTACATAGATGAGGAGGTTTATGTCAAACAACTACCGGGTTTTGAAATCCAGATTTTCCTAATCATGTTTACAAACTGTCCAAAGCCTTATACGGTCTCAAACAAGCCCCTAGAGCATGGTATGATAGGCTAAAAACATTCTTACTTGAAAAGGGGTTTACCATGGGCAAGGTTGATAAAACTCTTTTTGTGCTTAAACATGGCAATGACTCATTATTCGTTCAAGTGTATGTGGATGATATTATCTTTGGTTGTGCTTCTCATGATTTTGTGTCCAAGTTTTCAGCAATGATGAGTTCCGAATTTGAAATGAGTATGATGGGTGAACTCACTTACTTTTTGGGGCTGCAAATCAACCAAACCAAGGAGGGTACCTTTGTGCATCAAACAAAGTATACCAAAGACCTCCTCAGGTGCTTCAACATGGATAAAAGCAAGCCTCTTCGGACACCAATGGGAACAGCAACAACACTTGAACTTGATGAAGATGGTGAACCCGTGGATCAAAAAGAATATAGAAGCATGATTGGATCACTTTTGTACCTCACGGCATCAAGATCGGACATACAATTTAGCGTATGTCTCTGTGCACGGTTTCAAGCCTCCCCACGTGTTTCACACCGTCAAGCCGTCAAAAGGATTCTCAAGTACTTACATGGAACTCAAGAATTTGGCATTTTTCTTTCTTCTTCCTCAACCGTTACTTTGAAAGCTTTTTCAGATGCTGATTTTGGGGGTTGTAGGATTGATAGGAAAAGTACTTCCGGTGCTTGTCATTTTCTTGGTAATTCTCTTGTTGCTTGGTCCTCTAGAAAACAAAATTTAGTTGCACAATCCACAGCCGAATCTGAATATGTAGCTGCTGATAGTGCTTGCTCACAAATTCTTTGGATTGTTCAAACACTTAAGGGCTATGGGGTTGATTTAGATAGTGTTCCACTGTTTTGTGATAACACTAGTGCTATTTGCATTGCCAAAAACCCCGTGCAACATTCTAGAACTAAGCACATTGATATTAGGTATCACTTTCTCTGAGATAATGTTGAAAAAGGAAACATTGTGCTTCACCATGTAGATACAGAACAACAATTGGCTGACATTTTTACAGAACCTTTGGATTTCAATCGTTTTTGTTTCATTCGTAGTGATAGGGGTTATACATCCTCATGGCTTAAATTGAGGGGGAGTTTTTGAAACTTAGGAAGTCTATATGAAATTAAAATAATATGAGCATAGTATTCATATATAACTTTGTGATTCCTTTTACATGCTGAAAGTTCTTACTACATTATTCGTGTAATACATTTCGTAGTTTTTGCCATGTCTAGTAATTGGAATAATTACTTACACTAAATATGGTCATGGTCGAACTTTCTTGCTGTTTTAAACTTGTTGCATGCTCACAAGTCCTTTTAATCATTAAGAATTTATCAAGTAATCAACTCACATGTTGAGTTTTTATGAACAAATATAAATTGAGAAAAGATCAAGAGAATATGCATGCATCGCACTTCTTCTTTTGAGATGGCTTATCATTGCACTTAGATATGAACTTGGAAGAAGTTGTGTATGACTAAAACCATGTCCTTAAGCTTCTGATTGTCAAATTACATAGGCTTGGCTTGGTTGGTTAGAATAAGGAAGATGCACATATAATCTCTTGCAAATATCATATGATCCAAATTTATGCTTTGAAAACTAATAAAATTCAGCAACTAGTGTCATGCTATCAGGTTTTGAGATAGTTAAGTTTGTGAGATCATGACTTGCTTAAATTAAAAATTACACTTGATCTCTAGCATGGCTTACACTACTTTATGTATCTCATTGATGTGATAGTGTAAGTTACTTGATAGTATGACTTGGATGAGCTTTGTTTATATGTATATGTTATAATATGCTCATAACAACTAAAGGGGGAGAGATAATTTGTTTATATGCTCATGACTTGCTGAATACATTGTCAAAGGGGGAGAGATAAACATGAAGAGAAAGAGAATATGTGCATATGGAGAGATAATAAAGGGGGAGAAAAAGAGGGAGAAATAATATGGGATAATTTTTTGGATTTTCTTCTCATTTTACTTTTCATTTACAAAGGGGGAGAAATTGTTTTCAAAACTTTTATGTGAATAAGCCAATGTTCAGATTTTAAATGGTGTTGCCAATGCATTCATCAAGGGGGAGATTGTAAGACCTATGTGTGCTGAATACATTGCCTTGTAGTGAATACACTTGGCTTTGATGATAAAAGTTTTGAATATCACCAAAACACCTTTTTTATCAAGGTCCGACTCTAGCTCCGAGCTAAAGCATGGTCCGACGATAGGTCCGGCTTGGTTTGGGTAGCTCCGGTTACATTCGATGTTAGGTCCGACTAGCTTTGGTCAGCTCCGGTGAAGGTTTGTTTTTAGCTCCGGCATGCCTTTGATAGCTCTGGCATGCTTTTGCTAAGCTCTGACGTACTTTGTCTAGCTCCCGCTTTTGGGATAACTAGTTCTAACTAGTTCTGGTTAGCTCCAGCGCTAGGTTCTGCTAGTTTTGTAAGCTCCGGCGGGAGCTTGGTTGTACTAGTTTTGGTAAGCTCCGGCGCTAGGTTCTACTAGCTTTTGTTAGCTCCGACTCAAGGTCCGGGTTGCTCTGGCAAGGTCAGGAACTTGACCGTAGTACTTCTGCTTTTCATTTGCAATGTTTTGTACTTGCTTTACATTGTTGGAAAGATTGCTTAGTATTCATTTGCTATGTTTTTGGTGCATTTTGGTTGATATGGATGATATCGTGTTACTGTGGTTTTGCAACATGCTTATGTGAGGTTCTCACGTAGGGTGTTGTGTTCGGAACTAACTTGAGTCAAGTTGAGGACTTGGGCTCGTATGGATTGGTTGTTTATTCATGTGCAGGTGTTGCTTTAGTTCAATACATGGCTGGTGACGGGATCCATTGGACTAGTCTCAGGGAGGAGATGAGGTTCCAACAACCAAATTCAGGAGGAATTGTGGTTGAGCTGATCAGGAGGTTGCGCAACATGATTGAATCAATAACAATGCATATGAAGGTATTGTGGACGTCATTGGAAGATGTTTGCACGTGTGCAAGGAGTGCATGGACGTGGCTGCATGGTTCCGGGATGTGATGAAGAGATGTGGACGTAAAAAATTGGTCGGAAAGGTCCAACCGACTAGGTTATGGACTCAGGCTGCGGCTAAGTCGGGTTTGACTCAAATATGGAAAGATTTGAGTTGGTTATGATAGGATTTCGTGTGGGTCACGAATTTGAGTTGTTTAGGAATGTGGGATACATTCCTAAGGTGTTTGGAAGTCTTAAGATTGCTTCTATCTGCGTATAGAAGAATCTTGAGCAGTTATGGAAAGTTACGATTCGTGATCTGAGTAGGATTGGAGTCCTAGTTGATATTAGGTTGGCTTTCGAGCTGGTTATATAAGCAAGGGAGCCCAGAGCTCATGGTGCACGACTTTGGGGCTGTTCCTCTTGTGTTCTATTGAATAAAATTCATAGTTTGAAGGAACTTTTGTGCCTTGTTCGTCCGACTTGTTCCAGACAAGTTTTACTTGTCGAGTTTCTGGACAGCACTACCTTTTGTTGGTGGTTTTATCATAACTCGAGTTTTACAGATCCAATTGACGTGATTCTTTTTGGGCTGTATTCACAACTTGTTTGTCTATCTTCTTTCAAAATTTCACGGTCATTGAATTTGTGGTCTATAATCTACACAAGTTTCTTTGCAGCGTTCCGGAACTGTTTTTTTCTCGGGTAGGGCAGATTGACCATTGTTTGATCTTTCGATCATAACTTGAGTTTTTCTCAACGGATTTGAGTGATTCTTTTTGTGTCATCTTCGTGACTTGATTCTCTATGATATCTATCACTTTTGTCACGGTGAAACACGTTTAGATTAGTCTCACACATGATTTCTTTAACAGATCGTTTTTCTGCCGAAATGGTTTGGGGTTTAATTGTTTCCGCTGCATAAGATTTTTAAATCTACCATTCACCCCCCCCCTCTGGTAGCTTTTCACGTGATCTTCGATCCTACATCACCAAATGCCGGCAATGCCCAGAACAGTACACGACGGTGGCGGCAGAGCTAGGGTTTCAGCGACGGTCCGAATCGCTCGGAAATGGCGCAAGCACCTCGGGAAAAAGCTGGGAATGTTCCTGGGAGCATGAGTAAGACAATTTGGAGGTAAAATAGGAGTGAAATGGTCAACAAGGTCGACTTCGATGGTGGACCGACGGGCTTTTCCCTGGTGGCGGGGAAAGCTTGAATTGGCCGACCTTCACTCGATTGATTCCGTTGATTTTTGGCAGAGGGGTGCACTAAGAGGTTTGGATAAATATCTATGAACAAATTAAAGGATAGTTGCACGAAGAAAGCAAACTGAATGGAGAAGCTAGCTAGCTGATGGACAACGGCCAAAAGCAAAACATGGATCACACACTTGATAGGGGATGAAACGAAGAAAGGTTTTTACCGTGAGAAGGGTGGTGTCTTGGCGATCCTATTTGCTTCTGGGAGCAGTTCAAGAGATGGTTTATGGCGTCGATGCGACGGGGAGGAGGAGACGGTCATCGGGCTTCACCCTAATGGCGGCGACGAATCTTCAAAATACCACGTCGATAAGTAGTGAATCATACAAGCGAGGCGATGGGAAGTAAGAGCACAAAGTTGCGCCACCTTTTGCTGTTGGGAGCACAGCGAGACCTTGCTTTGTTTGGCCGGCAAAGGACGAGCAAACTCAGCGGTGATGTGGTGCAGCAGCGGGAGAGAAGACAGCACGAGGGAGCTTTGTGCTTTTCCCCTTCCGCCAGTGAGGTGACGACATAGATGAATTGAGTGGAGGGAGCATGCAAACGCATTGCCATACAGCTTCTTGCCGACGGTGAGCTGTAGGCAGCACCGAACATGGAACGGCGGGGAGTCAGGGAAAAACATAGCACTCATGTACTTGCCTCACTGACCCGTGAGACCCACTGCCCCCTCAAGTCAATCCTTCTCTGGTCCTTCAATTCCCGCACCTAGATTTGTCCAAAAATTACAGATTTTTGTGTAGAGGCCAATTCAAATGTGTAGATTCATATTTTGGAATTTTATTTCAAGTTTGGACAAGTTTTGGGTGAAATTCAAATTCAAATTTGAATTTGAATGGAATTCAATGGAGCCACTGAATTAAATATCAAATGAGCTTCAAAAATTTTGAAACTTTGCAGAGAGGCTATTTGGAATTTAATGATGAAATCAGATTTTTATTTTGGCAAAGTTGTAACAAGAGAAATTTCTGAATTTTTGGATTCCTTTTATTGAAGCTTGAATTGGTTTGATTTTTAATTGCCGTATTGATTTATTTTTTTCCATCCCAATTTCAACATCTGCCACCTGTACTTGGCACTATGAAATTTTTGGGCTTTTACACCTGGAGATTGTTGATTCCAACATCATAATCCTTGATAAGCTCCAACCATCTTCGTTGAGTCAAATTCAGATCTGTTTGTGTGAAAATATACTTTCAGCTCTTATGATCCGTATAAGTTCCACACCTATGTCTAAGGATATAGTGTCTCCAAATCTTTAATGCGTGTACCACGGCTGCTAGTTCCAAATCATGTGTTTGATTCTGCTCATGTTTCTTCAATTGTCTCGATGCATAGGCTACCACTTGACCTTCTTGCATGAGCACACATCCATGTCCTTGTCTCGAGGCATCACAATATATATCAAAATTTTTGCTTACATCCAGCAAAACCAAAATTGCGGCTGTTGTTAACCTTTTCTTCAACTCCTCAAAAATTTCTTGACAAGCTTGAGTCCATCGGAAAGCCTTCCCCTTCATTAACGGCTCTATCATAGGCTTGTCTATCTTGGAAAAGTCCTTGATGAACCGACGGTAACATCCAACCATTCCAAGAAAGCTCCTTATCTCCTTGACATTATGCGATGGTTCCCATTTCAACACGTCCCTCACTTTTCTGGGGTCAACTGATACTACTCCCCCCGAGATGATATGACCCAAAAATGACACTTCTTTCAACCAAAACTGGCACTTGCTGAATTTGGCATACAATTGGTGTTCCCTTAATTTCTGCAATGTAAGCCTCAAGTGTTCCTCATGTTCCTTCTCATCCTTCGAGTAGATCATTATGTCATCAATGAACACCACTACAAACTTATCCAAGTACTCCATGAAGACCTTATTCAAGAGGTACATAAAGTAGGCAGGTGCACTGGTCAATCCAAATGGGCATCACGTTGTACTCATAGGATCCATACCGTGTCCGAAAGGCTGTTTTGGGTATGTCCAATGGTCTAATCTTCATTTGAAAGTATCCTGACCTCAAATCAATCTTGGAATAGACACAAGCACCCTTCATCTGATCAAACAAATCTTCTATGCGTGGCAAGGTGTACTTGTTCTTGATTGTCACCTCGTTGAGAGCTCAGTAATCCACACACATCCTTTGTGACCCATCCTTCTTATCCACGAAAAGAACAGGCGCTCCCCAAGGTGAAGAGCTTGGGCGAATAAAACCCTTCTCTGGTTCCTCTTGAATCTGCTTCTTGAGCTCCGCTAACTCCTTAGGAGGCATTCTATATGGCCTCTTAGCTATACGTGCAGTTCCATGTATTAAATCAGTAACAAACTCAATGTAGCGATTAGGTGGCATACTTGGCAACTCATCCGGAAACATGTTCAGAAATTCGCACACCACTGGAATCACCTCAATTGCGGCACCATCCATGTGGTTCAGCTCCAATTGCTTCGGGGCATGTTGAGGTGCTTCGAATTCTACGATGATCCCTTCCTCATTGGTCAACTTCACCATCTTTGTGGCAAATTCGATGACTCCATTGTGCTTCCTCAACCAGTCCATATCGAGTATAATGTCCAATACTTGAGAATCCAAAACAATGAGGTTGGCAAAGAAGTCTACCCCCCCTTATTCTAAGGCTTGCTTTTGGACATACTATATTTGTCCTCATCTCTCCTCCAGAAGACTTAACCAATAGAGTAAACTTCATATGAGAGATAGGAAAATTATACTTGGCAACATATTTCGATGCAATGAATTAATGCGATGCTCCAGAATCAAATAACATAGTCGTCGGGTTGGAGTTTGCGAGAAACATACCAATCATCATGTCTTCCGCTTGTTGAGCATCCTCCGTAGATCTATGGTTCACGTTGCCACGAGCAAAATTATGTTGTTCACGGTTACCTTATGGCTGTCCTCCATTCGGTTTAGATTCTGTCTTGGCACATTGCTTCCTTGACCAAGGCCTGACTTAGGACATTGATCTGCAAAATGTCCAGCTTCTCCACAAGTATAGCACTTCCTAACTGCAGAATTTGGATGGACTTGATTATGCGCATTAGCACCGGGAAAGTTTGCACGAGGTGCAAAAGGCATTGGAGGCCTAGGCGCTTGCATGATAGGGCGTTGCTACACAAACTGGGTTGGGCGCGGTGCATAACTAGGGCGCTGTACAAGAGCAGAAGACCTGCAATAAGGCGCATTGGGTGGTGCAAAGTGAGGGAGCACATTACTTCCTTGTTGTTGTCCTTGATATGGAACCTTCCTCTTGTTGTCTAGCTCCATCTCATAGACTTTATTCTCAACCACAATTGCTTTATTCAAAGGCTTCTGGAAGTTGCAATAAGCACAATCCAGCAATTGCACTTGGATCTCATTGTTCAAACCCGTCATGAATAAGTACTGCTTTTGGCTATCCCGGCTCACATCCACAGGTGCATATCTTGAGAGTTGAGTGAATTTGTTGAGATATTCACCCACACTCGGTCTTCTTTGCCTCAAGTTTTCAAATTCTTGACTTTTCAAGATCATAACACCTTCCGGCACATAATGAGAACGAAATCTCTCCTTGTATTTTGCCCAAGTAATCCTGTCCTGATTCCCATGAGCATTGCATAGCAAGTCCCACCAAACGGCAACTGCTCCAACGAGTTGATCAGAAGCGAACAACACCTTCTCCCGGTCACGGCATTGGACAATAGCTAGCTTCTTCTCCACAGACATGAGCCAATCATTGGCATCCATAAGGTCAGCAGCTTGAGCAAAAGTTGGTGGCTTAGCCCTCATGAACTCTCCCAACATGTTATGAGGATGTGGGGGTGGCGATGGAGGCATGTGGGGCTGATTGTTGTTGTCCCATAGTTTGTATCATGGTCTGCATTAGCTGGTTTTGCATAGCCAATAGCTGCTCAAGGTTGATAGCTCCATGAGCAGGTCCTTGTCCACTGTTGTTCTGAGGTGCTCCATTGTTCTCCTCCTCATCATTGCCACCCCTCTGGTTGTGAGTCCTCACCATCTGAAGAAAACCAAAAGAGAAGAATTTGGAAAACGTCCAAAACTATATGCATCAAGGGATGTGAAACTAATCAACTAAACTACATATACTAGCCTATATGGACATGGCAATGCTAAAGCATCCCAAGATCCTCTACTACAAGCAGCAATACAAAGCAAGCAGCACACCAAGCAAAATCACATCGATTCCTGAGTGCTCCTATGTGCTCTAAAGTGTCCATTCTATCTAGGTTGCGTCCTATGGTCAACCTGTGGCTCTGATACCAATTTGTGACACCCGGTTCCGAAAATGAACCAAGCGAACGCATATGTGTGCCCAGGATGTTCAACACACATACACGAGTGCATTCACAAAAGGATCAGAAAATTACAACAGAATGGGATTAATTTAGCACTTTTATTACATAATTCAGAATATCCTCAAATACAAGATCTAATGATAATAAATGACAAGTTTGAACTAATGCAGCGGAAATAAACTAATTAAGCAAAATAAGAACTAAACAATAGGATAGCGTAGCTCCAAGCAACACCACAGGCAAGCTGACGCCAGACAAGGCCTAGGACTCCGCATTATCATCGTTATACTCCCAAATCTGACTTGCAACTGTTGGTGGGGGAATTGCAAGGTGAGTACATGTCGTACTCAACAAGTGTGGAAAGTATGACATGTAGCTGATTCAAATGACGAATATAATAATGGCTAAGTGCTGAAAAGTACATTAAACATTGGAAAAGCAATATATTATGTGTAAGAGAAGTAAACCCATCATAAACCATGTAGTTATCATAATACAAGTCCAAAACTCATTACCATCATCCATATATCAGATTTCTCATTACCATTAACCATATCCATTGCCACAAACCATAATACCATCCCATAACCAGTACCAAACTATCCCAATACCAAAACATCTTAATACCACAACCCTTTTAATAATGTAGGTCATCCAAGTGCTCTTAACTGGGAGCACGACTATCATGATAGTTTTATTACTCTGCAGAGTTTGTACCACTTTACCCACGTGTTTGTGATTTCATCACCCGTCAGCGACTAAAGAAAACCTCCATTATGTCAAAACACTACCATTGGTGTATGGCCAAGAGATCACAAAATAGCCTTTACAAAGGGACTACTAGCATGTATGGACCCACTGAGGTTTCACCGGTGGCAATGTCTCCAACTAAACACATCTTCAACCAAGGGCCTCCTCTTGTGCCATTCGGATCCCTGGGAGTCCCGCCTCAAATCCAAACCCAATCTAACTCCCCCTCCCCCGTGCACCAAATGAACCGCTCAATACTAGCAATAACCTATTTAATCAGCTACGCGGCACCCATACTTGGCCTCATGGTGGCATTGTTGTCCTGGCTTATTCTCGCATGAACGGCTCCTTGGATCTAAAGCAAGCGAAACCACCATGACATCCAACCCATCCACATACCATTCTTGCTTAGATCACCTGTTACCATATCATATTGACCAGTTCATATGAACACATATTTTAGTGGTATAGCTTTTTCCCATCCCAATTACTTAAGTGAAGCAAAGAGGTAAAAAGCCCTCCCCAACTCTCTACCATGTATTCCAGATGGCAAGGGTGGTTAAACAAAGCTAGTTAACTTCCTATCATAATAGTTCCCATCAAATTGACACAAGCGTATAGTTTTGAAAACAAAACATTTATTGTTGCAATAGGATCGATATGTTTAAGGACGCTTGCCTTGCTCTTGTGCTTGATTCGGGTCAAAAACATCAAATTCCTGGTGTTGGAGGTCCTCCACGACACTCTCTAGCGCAAAACCGTCTAATCCACGCAATAAACATACAAGACAAGAATCACAATCAATAAGTGCACTTATATTACTCAATATGTCATGACATGCATGATTAATGCAAATGCGAAATAAAACTAGTTAATGAGTTATAAATGATGTTCACTAACTGGTTCTAATAGTTTTTAACAAGTTTGGACAGGTTTGGAATTGATCAAATTCAATTTAGAATTAATTCAACAGGAAATAGCCAGCAAAATTGGACTAGTCCACTGCAGGGCCTGACTAGTACGCCCTTCGCAAGAACAGTGAACTAGGGTTTTCTAGATCGACGTGAATTTGGAGGAACGGGGTTGAGTTCATATGAGAAATAGAGAGTAGAAGGTATACCAGGTGTTTAGAACTCCAATGGATCAAGAGTTTTGGAGGCAACACTTGGATCTTGACATTCTAGGGTTGATGAGGAACATAAAGGTGATTTGTTGATGAAGAACAAAAACTTGATGGAGATCTTGATCCTCTTTCGTTTCGTCCTCTTCTTCTTCTTGCTCAAGATCTCCTTCTACCTCCTTGGTGGTGGCTACCCACAAACTAGGGTTTGTGGTCTTTCAATTGAGGCAAAATGATATAAAGTCAAGGGGTGGGGTTGTTTATATAGAGGTGGAGGCTAGGGTTTGATGGATTTTGAGTTTGGGGAGAGTGAAAGCCGGTGTGGGGTCCCACATGGGCTGCAAAAAGAGTTGGACACGACGTCCTTAGGCCCACTTAAGGTAAAACCCAAAAACAAATTGTGGAACAAAAGATCAAATCGGAATCGAGATTACCGAACAAGTCCAAAAAGGGTCGGACTAGTCCGAAGATTGACAGAGGCAAAAACGGACAAGCCGAACTATATTAGATGGGTCCGAACTTGGTCAGAGGAAAATTAGACAAGTCTGGCCAAAACCGGACAAGTCCGATTTTAGTCAGAGGAAAAACGGACAAGTCCGCTGGATTACCAGACAAGTTCAGGGACTTAGCAAAATTTCCAAGGAATTGAAGTACCGAACTAGTGCGCAATGGACCGGACAAGTCCGAATGTGTACAAAGGGAAAAACCGTAATAGTGTGCATGAAAACGGACCTATCCGATGAATGTCAAAGAGAAATCGGACTAGTCCGCACTAAAACCGGACTAGTTCGCACTTCTCAGAACTTTTGAGTGCGGTTTTGCTCTAAATTCATTTTAAACTTGTTTCTTTTTAGGTGGATTAATGTTAGACATGTATTAGAATGTATGCAATGCATGACGGATGAAAATGAGGGTGTTGCACCTCGCATATTAGAAGATGTGAGGAAAGTGTTTCACATCAACACTGCGAAGGCGGTTCGACAAGATTTGTCGAACGCCCGTATTCAAGTTATTAATGAGTACTTGAAGGCGAACTACTACGATGTGCGACACTTTCAACAGGAGAGCAACAACCAACTGACATAGGAGGAAGAGTACGCGTAGGTATGTGAGGTGTAGTAACAATGACCTACAACTATGTGCAGGGCCACTTGAGCTGGTTGCAGGGTCGGTCCGATACATACTGGGCCCTTTGTCGTTACTAGGCTAGCGATGAGTTTAAGGCTAAGTCCAAGAAGGCTCGTGGGTGCAGAGGGGTCGATGGGAAACAGAACCACGGTAAAGATAACCACTTGGGTTTAGATAAATGTGTGGTACGTGTGTCTAACTTATGTTTATATATTCATAATATATTGTTTGTACTAACACGTATTGACCGGAGCGAGAGACGGGGGTGCTACCGACCCCTGATAAGGTTTGGAGGAGAGGTCACATGGACCCTTCTCAGCTGAGTGGTGCAGCCAGGCCACAACCGAGCGGCTGGTAAGTTTATAAATCATTCATATTAATTAAAACTATATGGATTGTTGAACTTACACAGTTTTCTTGTTTTCAGGCTAGGTATGGGGAGGAGGCTAGGAGGATACACTGTGAAGGTTTCAATTGGGATCATGAACCAATCGATCCTAAAGTCGTGTATGCAAGCAGAGGTGGAAAATCCCACGGAAGGTGAGTTCGTAATTCATTTTATCATTTTCAATTCAAGATATTTCAATTCCATATTATCAATTCATTTTTTATAGGCTCACCATCTTTGACGGATTTATCGACTCGAGGGCGGCGCGACCTGCGAGAGGGAGCTCCACACAGGCTTTGTCGGTGGGCATTAGTTGTCGTGTCTCGCAAGAGGAGACTCACGCCCGTCAGGTCGAGGAGGGCAAGACGGAGATTGAGGCAGTGAAGACAGCGATGCAGGCCACCATCTCCTAACAGCTAGCCTGCATGTAGCATATGCAGGAGGCGATAGAGGCAATGGCGGTTGATGGCGGTAAGTTATAGTAATTTAAATTCATTGCATTCTTAATAATATGTAATAACCTGTAACATTTGCAATGACAGAGTTTCTTTCAGGGCGAGAGAGTCCAGGGGTTGCAGCTCCAGCTACCTCCACTGCCACCGGACTAGTCCGGTGTCCCTGAAAACCCTAGGAAGAGGGATTATCCGGACTAGTCCGGTGGCAAACCTGACTAGTCCAGTGATCCTTGACAACCTAAGTATTTGAAGATAACTAATAGTGATCCAAGGACAAGTTTTGCAAATAATCTTGGTGTTTATGACCAGAAAGTAATCCACACAAAAACATGGTCATAAATTTCAAGATTTCTTCATTAAAAGTAGTTTTCTTAGGAGAAAAAGAGGTGAAGGGCAGTTTTAGCAATAAAATGCAACATTTGAAGTATCAACCAGATGTGCAACATTTCAAGCCACATTTCGAGAGTCAAGAATATTAAGTTCATTCCTAAGTTCACAAGTCCGGTATGCTAGAGATCAAATGTAATTTTCAATTTAAGCAAGTCATGATCTCACAAACTTAACTATTTCAAAACCTGAAAACATTACACTAGTTGATGTATTTTTATTATTTTTAGTTATCAATTAAAGCTCAAATTTGGATCATATAACATTTGCAAGAGATTATATGTCGCATCTGTCTTATCCTAACCATCCAAGATAAGCCTATGTCATTTGACAATCAGAAGCTTAAGGACATGGTTTTAGTCATACACAACTTCTTCCAAGTTCATATCCAAGTGCAATGATAAGCCATCTCAAAAGAAGAAGTGTGATGGATGCATATTTTCTTGATACTTTCTCATTTTTATTTGATCATAAAAGCTCGACATGTGGATAGTTGATTGATTAATTTTCCATTATTAAAAGCACTTGTGAGCATGCAAAAAGTTCAAAACAGCAAGAAAGTTCAATCATAACCAGATTTAATGTAAGCAATTAGTCCAATTACTAGTCATGGAAAAAAACTACAAAATGTATAACATAAGTAATGTAGTAAGAACTTTCAACATGTAAAAGAAATCACAAAGTCATATATGTATGAAATACTATGCTCATATTATATAAAATTAAAATTCACACATAGACTTCCAAAGTTTCAAAACTCCCACTCAATTTAAGCCATGAGGATGCATAACCATTACTTCACTACGAATGAAACAAAAACGAGTGACATCCAAAGGTCTTGTGAAAATATCAGCCAATTGTTGTTTGGTATCTACAAGGTGAAGCATAATATTTCCTTTTTCGACATTAGCACGGGGAAGTGATACCTAATGTCAATGTGTTTTGTTCTCAAATGTTGCACAGGGTTTTTAGCAATGCAAATGGCACTAGTATTATCACAAAATAGTGGAACACAATCTAGATCAACCCCATAGTCCTTAAGTGTTTGAACAATCCAAAGAATTTGTGAGCAAGCGCTAGTAGTAGCTACATATTCAGATTCGGGTGTGGATTGTGCAATTGAACTTTGTTTTCTAGAGGACCAAGCAACAAGTGAATTACCAAGAAAATGACAAGCACCCGAAGTACTTTTCCTATCAATTCTACAACCCCCAAAATCAGCATCCAAAAAAGCTTTCAAAGTAACGGTTGAGGAAGAAGGAAGAAAAATGTCAAATTCTTGAGTTCCATGTAAGTACCTGAGAATTCTTTTGATGGATTGACGATGTGAAGCACGTGGGGAAGCTTGAAAATGTGCACAAATACATACACTGAATTGTATGCGGTCTTGATGTCGTGAGGTACAAAAGTGATCTGATCATGCTTCTATATTCTTTTTGATCCACGGATTCACCATCTTCATCAAGTTCAAGTGTCATTGTTGTACCCATTGGTGACTGAAGAGGCTTGCTTTTGTCCAAGTTGAAGCACTTGAGAAGGTCTCTTGTATACTTTGTTTGATGCACAAAGGTACCTTCCTTGGTTTGCTTGATTTGCAGCCCCAAAAAGTACTGAGTTCTCCCATCATACCCATCTCAAATTTTGAACTCATCATAGCTGAAAACTTGGACACTAGATCATAAGAAGCACAACCAAAGATAATATCATCCACATACACTTGAATAAATAATAAGTCATTGCCATGCTTAAGCACAAAAATAGTTTTATCAACCTTGGCCATGGTAAACCCCTTTTCAAGTAAGAATGTTTTTAAACTATCATACCATGATGTAGGACTTGTTTGAGACCGTACAAGGCTTTGGGCAATTTGTAAACATGATTAGAAAAATTTGGATTTTCAAAACCTGGTACTTGCTTGACATAAACCTCCTCGTTTATGTAGCCATTAAGAAAAGCACTTTTAACGTCCATTTGATATAACTTGAAACCTTTAGATGCAGCAAAAGCTAACAAAATTCTTATGGATTCTAATCTAGCAATAGGAGCAAAAGTTTCATCAAAATCTAGACCTTCAACTTTTTGTGAAATCTTGAGCAACCAATCTAGACTTATTCCTAACCACAACCCCATCCTCACTTTGTTTATTTTTAAACACCCATTTAGTTCCAATTAAAGTGTGACCTTGAGGTCGAGGTACAAGTTTCCAACCATTATTTCTTTCAAAATTTTCTAACTCTTATTGCATGGCAATAATCCAAGATTCATTAGTGAGTGTGTGTGATATATCTTTGGGTTAAAAAGAAGCAACAAAAATAGAATGAGCATGAGAGTTTGGATCGCAAAACCTGGACCGTGTGACTCGTTCGTGCAAGCTTCCAATAATTTGTTGTGGTGGATGACTTTTGAGAACCCGGAGGGGAGTGGACACTTCAAAATCTTCTTCTTCTCCATGTTCATAGCAAATCGATGAGCTTGGGACTTGAGGACGATCTGGACCAGCAATGGTGGTCGTCGGTGTTGGTTGTAAATCAAAATCAGGAGCTGGAACAATATCATTAGCTGCTGAATTTTCGGCAGCAGCACCTCTTCTTCCTCATCTTAAACAATAATACTCTCCCCCTGCAGATATGGATCCAGACCTGCATTATTTGAGCTAGTACCTGGGCTAGCTTCATCAAAAGAAAACTCATAAGTCTCCAGAATTTTGTTAGTGACAGGTAAAAGCACACGATAAACTCTAGTATTAGATGGGTAACCAAGAAACATGCCATCAACAGATTTAGGTTCAAATTTATCAAGATTACCATGTTTCTTAACAAAGCATTTGCAACTGAAGATTTGAAAGTGTGTGACACTAGACCTATGTCCAAACCGAAGTTCATATGGTATTTTACCTAGCATAGAACGCAAGAAAACACGATTTGAGACATAACAAGCGGTTGCAATTGCATCAGCCCTTAATTTCCTAGGAATTTGATATTCATCAAGTATAGTCCTAGCCATCTCAAATAAGGTTATGTTCTTTCCTTCTACAAAACCGTTTTGTTAAGGTACATATGGTGAAGAAAATTCATGATCTATTCCATTTACAGCACAAAAGTGATCAAAAGATTGATTTTTAAATTCAGTACCATTATCACTTCTAATTGCTTCTAAATATCCTGGATGATCAATTGATAATATAAGAAATAAAGTTATAAAGTTACTAAAATCTTAATTCTTAGATGCAATAAAATAAACCCAATACTATCTAGAATAGTCATCAACAATCACAAGAACATACCATTTACCTCCGAAGGATTGAACACGTGAAGGTCCTACGGTGTCAAGATGCAAAAGTTGACCCGGTTCAGTTGCCATGGTCATTGTGAGAGGAGCATGTGAACCTGCAACCATCTTAGAATGCCTACAAGAAGAGGACACAATTTCTTTGTCCCCGTTAAGCTTAGGCAGCCAACGTATAGGATCAAGAGCACTAACACGTGTTAGATGATCAAAGCCTATGTGACCAAATCTACGATGCCAAAAATATAAGTCCTTTGAATCATTAGCAACTAGACACCTATGCTTAGAGGATAACATATCAAAATCAGCTTTAAAAACTCTTCCAAACCAAGATATGTTAAAAATATGCTCACTATTTGAACATACAACTTTGCAGCAATTTTTTTTTGAAAATAATTTCCAGATTTTGATCTAGCAATTGTGAAATAGAAAGAAAGTTGTACTTCAAATTGTGGACAAGTGCCACATCCTTCAAAGTGTAGTGATCATTTACTCTAACCGAACCCTTAGCAATTATAGTAGTTGAAGAATTATCGGAAAAGTAACATTCTCTACACGTGATACAAAAGAGAGGGAGGAGAACCATTTTTTGTTACCAGTCATGTGGCATGAGCAACCTGAATCCACAATCCAAATGTTCTCCTTCTTTAAACGTGTAACCTACATAGAAGCACAATACGTCGATGACTCAATACTGAGGTTAGTCAAAAGGTATTTAGGAATCTAGTACTAAGTCACACGACGTCTACCAGGAATAACACGTGAAAGGTGAGATAAAACAGCAGGTTTATGAGCCAAAGCTTGAGGATTTTTGTACCCAACTACTTACCTACAAGGTGTTACATGTGTAGCACGAAAAAACAGTAGGTTTGGGAGCAAACTTTGCATGTTTTTGACTCATTACAGCAGGTTGCATGTTCCTATCATTCGGTTCAGCACGCACAACATGTTTTTCTCGGTTGTTATGTGATCTAGCAATAATTCTTTCCTTTCTCTATTGTTTAGCTAGTCTATAACAAAAATCTATGACATGACCATCTCTACCACAGTAGGTACAATGAAATTTAAATTTGTGTTCATGTCTAGATGAGCAAGCAACAAGTTTATTAGAAACTGAATGAGACATCATCCCTACAGATTTGAAAACCACTTCTTTATGTTTAGGAGCTGTTTGAATGAAACCACTTCATAATGACTTTATAATTTTAGGTGGATGTGCCTTAGCATGAGCATGAGAATCCAAACCGAAACCAGTTTTATCATTGCAAGACCTGGAAGAATTCAGCGGCAAGTTTAGGTTCTTATGTGCATTACGAAACCGATCTAATGTCCTATACATGTCATCAAGTCTATTGGACAGATCAAAACAATTTTCACATGAAGTTTTTCCTTTCAATTTGTAATTAGAACAATTTTTAACTTCATGAGCATGTAAAGCATTGTTCAAAACAGAAATTTCATCCATAGCATCATGTAGTTTCTTATCAAGATCATCACAAGTAGAACAATGCAAATCAATTGTAGAACAGCTAGCATCTTTCAAGTTTTTATCATTAAGTGCAGCAAGCTCTCTGTTCTTTTCAATTTCAAGTTCAAGTTTATCAAGAGTGGAGGTGTACACACTTCTTAATGAGGACAATTGTTCTATATTAATTCACATGAGGAACAAGAATCTTCACTAGGAATCAAAGATGTCTAACGATTAATTTCAGATTCTAGTGACTCAATTTTAACAGTATTGTCCCTAAGCTTTTCGTCCTTTTTCTTAACTATAACAGTGGCACGAGAAATAGAAGCACACATTTCTTTGCATGTAGGACATACCTCTTCATCGTCGTTGTTGTGTTTTGCCTCCTCCATACTTGATCTTGATTTGCCCGCCATGAAGCACAAGTTTGCCAAATCATCCTCATCTTCGTCACTTCCGATGTCCACATTGCTCGAACCAAGTTCTTGAAGTGCGGATATAAAACTATTCACCAATTGGAGTCCTGTAAAACCCTTCTTTTTCTTGTTGTTGTTTGCAGAAGAGTGTTTCGTCCTTGTTTTCTTTTCATCACGGGAAGTAGTACCTGAGAGGTTAGGGTAATCCGTGCGAAAATGTCATGTCTTACCACATTCAAAGCAACGTTGAGGTTCGGCACTTCCTCTCCTTCTAGTTCTCACATTTTGCAATGTTTTGAGAACCAAGTAGAGATGAGTGCAAGTTCTTCCTCTGGAAACTCTTCAATCAATTCAAGGGTCAGAAAGGACAACAAAGCAAGTGTTCCACAAAATGAAGATTGGCCGGTGCTAGGCACTTCACGTTGAGAAACAAATGCAAGATACTTGTTGGGGTTCTTACGTGAGATTATGTCAATTTCATGAGTTTTCAATTTAGAATATAGAACATCCAATGTAAGGGTACTCATGATAATAGATTCACATATAGATGTGACTTTCACCTCCCAAATTGACATATCTAATGCACTTAACAATTGCCTAGCATTTTCAGCATCTGAAATATTAACATTGACACTACGCAAGTTGCTGAGATTTTATTAAAGTGAGCAAATAAATCATCGATGCACTCACCTGGTTGCATCTCAAAGCGCGTGTATTCCTTTTTGAACATATCTTGTCTTACCTCCATTATTGTGTTGGATCCTTCGTGGTAGTCGCAATGTGCTTTCCACACATCGTATGCAGATCGGAGGTGTGCAACACGGTCGAAGTCACTTTGAGTTAATTCTTGTATGATCAAGTTTCGAGACTTGTTGTTGTTGTCGACATCTCTCGGATTTGTAGCTGTAACTTGATCATTTGGCGGCACTTCAAAAGGTTTGTACACCTTTTCCCATATTGCAAAGACCTGCACCTGGATGAAGGCTTCCATACGTGCCTTCCAAACCTTAAAATCAATATCACTAAACACACAAGGTTTTGCGAAGTATTTCTCCATGATGATTAGTCAATAACACGTGCAAATCTCAAAGATTAGAGCACTGTAGCTCTAATACCAATTGTAGGATAGAAGAGCACATAAAAAGCTACCAGAGGGGGTGAATGGTAGATTAAAACTTTTTCAACGGAAGTAACAAAAATCCCTCGGCAGAAAATCAATCTGTTAAGAAATTGTGTGTGCGACTAATTTAGACATGATCAACTGTGACAAAACCAGTATAGATTGTGGAGAATCATGTCACGAAGGCTTCACAACAAAAATCAAGGAAATCCATCGAGAAAAACTCAAGTAACGATTGAAAGATCGAACAAAGGTCAATCGGTCCTACCCGAGAAAAACAGCTCTGCGACACCACAAAGAAACTCGTGTAGATCCGAAACCACAAATCCAATGACCATGAAATTTTCAGAGATGATAGACAATCGAGTTGTGAAGACAACCTAAAAAGAATCACGTCAATTGGATTTGTAAAACACATGTTATGATAAAACCACCGAAGCAAGGTAGTGCTATGCAGAAACTCAATGAGAAAAACTTTTCTGAAACAAGTCGGACGAACAAGGCATAAAAGTTCCTTTAAACTACGAATTTTATTGATCAAACCAGAACATGAAAAGCCCCAAAGTCATGCACCACGAGCTCTGACCTCCCTTACTTATATAACCAGAACATCCAGACTAGGACTCTAATCCTACTCTGTTTTAACCGAAACTTTCCATGACTACTCAAGACCCTTCTATTCGCAGATAGAAGCAATCTTAAGACTTCCAAATACCTTAGGAACATATCCCACATTCCTAAAACAACTTAACTTCGTGACCCACACGAAATCCAATCGTAACCAACTCAAATCTTTCAATATTTGAGTCAAACCCGACTCAGCCGCAGCCTGAGTCCATAACCTAGTCGGTTGGACCTTTCCGACCAATTTTTTACGTCCACATCTCTTTATCACGTCTAGGAACCATGTAGCCACGTCCATGCACTCGTTGCACACGTGCAAGCATCTTCCAACGACATTCACGATACCTTCATATGCATCATTCTTGATTCAAACATGCTGCATGACCTCCCGATCAACTCAACCTCAATTCCTCCCGAACTTGGTTGTTGAACCTCATCTTCTCCCTAAGACTAGTTCAATAGATACCGTCACCAGCCATGTCTTGAACTCTAACATTTGCACATGAATAAACAACCGATACTTCCGAGCACAAGTCCTCGACTTGACTCTCATTGGTTCTGAAACCACAATATCTTACGTGAGCACCTCACATAAGCATGTTGCAAACCATAGCAAAATGATATCAGCCATAACGCATCAAAAACTTAGTAAAGCAATACTAAGGAAACTTTCCATAAGTGTAAAGCAAGTTTGAAACATTTCAGGGTAAAAACAGAACCATTGCAATCTAGCACCGGACCTTGCCAAAGCTAACCGGATCTTGAACCGGAGCTTATCAAAGCTAGCAGGACCTAGCACTGGAGTTTACCAAAGCTAGAAGGACCTAGCGCTGGAGCTTACCAAAGCTAGTTGTACGTAGCCATAACAAGTCATACCTAACAAAAATAAGTCGGACCTAGAAAAAGAAGTTGGACCTAGACAAAGCAAGTCGGACCTTAGATCAGACCTTGCCGGAGCTACCAAAAACAAGCCGGACCTATTTTCAGACCTAGCAAGAGCTCAGACCTAGATTCGGACCTTGCTAAAAGATGTTTTGGTTGTATTCAAAACTTTTTATCGCCATATCCAATGTATTCAGCACACATAGGTCTCGCAGGGCCCACCGTATGGCCGTCGGCCACAGCGCTAGAACCGACAACCATAACTTAGGCGCGCGGGGCCCATGTTATGGCCGTTGGTCCTGGAGTTGGTGTAGACAGTTTTATAATTTGACAGGAACTTTTTTTTCAAAGTGTGGGGCCCATGCTATTGTTGTCAGCCCTAGAGCTGTAACCGATGATCATAAATAAAGCTGTCAGTCATGATCGTGACGTCGACGGATATAGGCTTATCAACGTCGGCTTTCGCAAGACGAGGATTATAACCCACTTTAATTCGTCGGGGCCGACGATTACAATTTCCCCAACATTTCTTTGCCTGATTCTTGCAGTGCTTGGTGTGTGCTTGTGCTTGTGTGCTGGTGCGAGTTGTGGGACGTCTAGCATTTTTTCCACATCTGCATGTAGTAGAGAGTTGTAGAATGCTTGTCCACATCCTCTAATAGGGTTATTAGTATTAATAAAAGAGTTGTTAGCTACGTATACCTTGATGCAATAGTTGGGGTGTTTCTTCTCAAATTCTAAATTCTTTCGTCTCTACTATTCTTTCACCAACAGATGCCGAGGACCCACAATCAAAGGAATGACAATGGTGAAGAGGAGAACAATGAAGCACCGCAGAACAACCAGGGAACTACACAGGGAGCTATCAACCTTGAGCAGATGTTGGCTATGCAGAACCAGCTCATGCAGACCATGATACAGACCATGACACAGCTGCAAGCTGGCAACAACAATCAGCCCCACATGCCTCCAACACCACCACCAACGCCACCCCACAATCGATTGGTAGAGTTTATGAGGACAAGGCCGCCTACTTTTGCTCAAGCCATAGACCCTATGGAAGCTGATAATTGGATGAAGTCTGTTCAGGAGAAACTTGCTATTGTCTAGTGTAGTGATAGAGAAAAGGGTCTTGCCTCACACCAGTTGATTGGAGCTGCTATAGATTGGTGGGAATCTCTATGCAATGCCCATGATAATCAAGAGAGAATCACCTGGGTTGAGTTCAAGGTGAAGTTTAGTTCTCACTATGTGCCATAGGGAGTTACAATACTGAGAAGACAATAATTTAAAAACATCAGGCAAGGAAGGATGAGTGCGAGTGAGTATCTCAACAAATTCACCTCCTTCTTCATTTCTTAACATTCGGGCCCGAAGGGACGGGTTCAGACGGCTTGTCTTGCTTCTCCAACCATTCCTTCTTTGGTGCTTTGGTGGACTTGGGCCTTTGGGGAGGCCCAGACTTCTCTGTCTTCTTGGGGTGTTGACGTGGATGATAAGACAGGTTCTCCGCATAAATCAATTTCCTCATGAATGCAATGAGAGGGTCCACCTTTGGAGGTGTGATTTAGACCTCTTGAATGTGCTTAACATTCACCCCAATACAGACCATGGAGCATTGCTCCAACTTTGGGCGAAAGTTAAACTTCTCCTCATTGCCACTGATATGGAAGTGGATTTCTCCAGCTCCCACATCTATGCGAGCCTTCGCGGTGCTAAGGAATGGTCGCCCAAGAATGAGCAGCGTATCCTTTTCGACATCCATGTCTAGCACCACAAAATCAACATGTATGAAGCAATTCCAGATTTTCACCAGAACATCTTCAGCGATACCCGTCGGATAACGGACTGAAGAATCAGCCAGTTGGAGCTACATTGATGTTGGAGTAAGCTCTGTGAAGTTCATCTGGTCGGAAACCACCTTGGGCATCACAATCACACTTGCTCCAAGGTCATAAAGGGTCTTGTCAAAGTGGTGAGCCCCAATCGAGCAAGATATTGTAGGACATCCGAGGTCCTTCTTCTTTTTCAGAAGCCATTAAGGATGGCTACACTGCAGTCTTCCATAACCTTGACAACCTTAGTGGGGGGCCATGGCCGCTTATTATTCAATATGTCCTTGAGATAGCGATCATAAGTGGGTACTTGCATCGCATCAATCAAGGACACATTGATGTTGATTTTTTGAATAACCTCAACAAAGCGGTTGAATTGCTCATCCACTGTTGGCTTCATTTTCCTGTGAGGGAATGGCAATAAGTTGGTGTCTTCAAATTGCTTGGCCATTCTCTCACTAAGTGGTTCACTTATGCCAACTGGGACATCCTCCTTCACTTTTGTAGTTGTCCTCTTCTCTTGTGTTGGATACGGTGGGTCACGAGTGGTCTTGCCACCTCTCATAGCCACCGCACTCACTTTTCCATTGGAGGAACCACTGCAGCATGTTGAGCCAACTAATTTTCCACCATATTGTTGTAGCTCAATTGATTCTTGAAGGCTGAGGATAGTCCTTCAATCTTGGCATTAATGTTCTCTATGGTCTTGTCATTAGTCGACGGTTTCATGGATAGAGCATCATTGATCTTCAGTCGGCTAATGGCAAGCTCTCTCAAGTTGGGTTGATTTCCATTGTTGGCATTGTTGTTGTACCCTCCTTGAAAGAAAGAGCGTAATTGGCCCCACTCTTTAACCTCCTGGACGATAGCCAATGTTGTTTCTATTGTTGGCTATGTATAAGGCATCCACACGGATTTCTGGGCAGTCATTGCCCAAATGGCCTGTGTTGCCACAGACTTCATAAGTGATGTGAGAGTCTAAGGCATAGGCATTGCCACATACCTCACCATTGCTTTGTCCATCAATCTTCTTCATAAGGAGGTCCAATTTGGCAGCAATCATGTCCACCTCCTTCTAGGTGTGCATGCCTCGCTGGCGGGTATGGAGACTCTCGTCACTCCAACCCATGTTTGACACGATCTTCTCAATCAAATCTGTGGCTTTGGGTACCGTGAATGAGAAGAAGGCACCTCGAGCAGCAGCATCAACATGGTCACGGGCGGAAGGGATCTGCAAGTTATAGAAGTTTTGGATAATGAGCCAATCATCCATCCCATGGTGACGACATGCCAAGATGTACTTCTGAAGCCTTTCCCAAGCCTCAGGAATAGATTCCTTGGCATCTTGCTAGAAGCTGGAAATTCTTCCACTGGGGCATTGGTCTTGACCAACAGGAAAAACTTGGCGAGGAATGTCGTAGAATACTTCTCCCAAGTGTCTACAACACTTCAGTTCGCATAGAACCACTGTTCCACTCTCCCAAGAAGAGAGAACAGAAACAGCCTAAGACAGACAACATCAAGAGATATGTCCTTGATCTTAAAAGTGATGCAGATCTCAAGGAACTGTTGCAGGTAAGCACTTGCATCCTCGTTAGCCTTCCCACAAAAATGGGTTGGCTGGCACCATAGTTATTAGGCCAGTCTTGATTTCAATGTTCACGTCTCCCATGTTAACAGTGGGCCCAACAGGCACATTGTTAGTAGAGGGAGCCGAAAACTAACGAAGAGTCTTCTAGGTCATTGGCGTTTTGGTTGTTGGTATAGTTGCGCTGGCTTGCTTTGCTGCTCGAAGCTTTTGAGGAGTAACGACACGAGGTCGATCTCTCATAAGGGATTCGGAATCTTCAACAAAGTTTTCCAGCAAGTAGAAACCAGACATACACTACCTTGTTTTCACATAAAATGCAAAAAAAAAGGGTTATCCTACTAAAACCTATCCAGGGTCCTATCCTATTCACTCAATCATGCAATACTTCGGTTGCCTTCCCCGACAACGGCGCCAGAAATGCTTGTTGACATTTCATACGCACTACTAACAAATCATTCCTAGCAGGGGTACAAGAAGTGCTTCTTAATAGTTTTTAAATCACAAATGTAATCTGCAAGCGCATGGAGTCTATCGATGTAGCATTTCCCCTTTTAGAGTATTCCCAAAGGGTGTCATTTATATTCTCCCAAAGGAAGGCTAGGTGGAAACAAAGAAATCATCAAATGGAGAGGCTAGGTTGATCTAGGTAGGGTTCCACCAAGGATGGGTAATTGATAGCTGGAGGTAGTGTGGCACACACAAGAGCATTATATTCTAGGGGGGTAAATGAGGTAAAGAGGGACTAGGCTAAGAGTTAGGTGGATGCTCCTACCATTCTTCTAATGTACATATACATAGCCTAAGTTAGTTACTAATGATCATATTAATTATGAATTCTCATGCTAAGTGGATTAACACATCGGGCACGGGTTTATCCCAAGCAAAACTAAGATGACTCCCGCCATGATCTTGTGGCATAGCTGAACGTGGAGGATTACAAAGGATAGATAGGGTTGTGACCACCTACTGCCGACCTCTTCAATCTGTGGGTCTACGAGACATTCAATGCTACTTATCTATCTTGGCACCTTGCTAGCTGAAAGTGCATCTAGGCATCCCTGTGGGTTTTGGATGATTGATGACGACAATTAAGAGGCTAATGAGCTAAAGTGATCTTAAGCACAGGTACAAGGATTGAAATGTGATGAAAACCCTCAAAAAAAGGAATAACGGGCGTCAAAGACTCAAGAGTAGAAATTAGGGTCTCTATGGTATTGAGCTTATATGAGCCGTGTCATGTGAGAGGGTGGATGTATTATGTGCATTGAGGTCATTCTAGAGGGCTCAAAGTGGTGGTTTAGAGAAAAACCTAAGTAAGAAGCCAAAAATGAGAAAAACCCTAGGAGGTCGGACTAGTCCGGGCCTCAAGGCCGGACTAGTCCGGCCAGGCAGACAAGTCCGTTTTGAGATGGACTAAACATCTCTGGAGTGGATCTGAGTGAATTTGGAGCTAAGTCCAAGAAGTCCAGACTTGTCCATTTTTGGACGGACGAAAGCGCTCTGGAGATGTTCGGACTTGTCTGTTTGTGCGCGGACTAGTCCGATTGAGACTTAGTGAGATAAGACTGAGAGAAACCCTAGAGGGCCGGACTATTTCGCTCCTGTGGCCAGACTAGTCCGGGCCAACCCAGAAGAGTCTGTGTTGGGACAGACCAAACGGTTCTGCCCACTTCGGACTAGTCCGTTTTGGACCGGACTAGTCCATTGTCTAGTGACTTTTTGAATTTGGAAATTTGGCGGGTAGCATGACAATCGTCGCGTAGTGTGGCAGTTTTCGGGACCTGACCAGAGGCCAGTGGTCCCATAGGGCCGGACTAGTCTGCCCTTCTGCTGAGGTCAGCAGAAGGGGCTCGGGACCCCTATAAAAAGAGGACCCCCGGGCTCATTTGAACAATTCTTGAACCCTAGCGCCGCCACAAGCATCCTAGAGCCTTCTAAAGCCTTCTACTTGTCCTACTAACCCCTTAAGAGCAAATCTTGAAGAGATTAGGGTTTGGGGAGGAGAGTAAAGGAAGATCATCGCGCTTTGTCTCTTGGTTTGATCTCTTGCACATTGTGTTGTGTATTGTGGCTTGTGTGAGTTGAGCTTCGTGTGCTCCTCATTGTATTGATTTGTGGGAGCCTCAAGTTGTGAGTAGCCCCATCAAACTTTGTGATTGCCCACTGATATAGTGGAAACCAAGCCGGCCGTCGTGGTGGCTTGGTGAGATAAGGGTCAAGTGAGACCCGGTCCTTGTGTGGACTTCTCAACGTGGAGGTAGGCTTCTTCATGGAGCTGAGCCACGAGATAAATCTCGTTTCACGTGTCTTTCGCTTTTCGTGATCACTAGTATTGCTATTAGGGTTCATTTTGCTCTTATTGCCCTACACTTTGCTCATTATTGTAAACTTGCAATCTAAGTTTTTAAACATCACAATCTGAGCTGTACAAGTTTACTACACATTGCTTATATCTTGGGTGAACTTTAATTCCGCAAATAAATTGTAGAAATCAAGTTTTAGGGTTTCCACCCTGTGCTGAGTGGACTAGTCCGGCCCTGTGCAGACTAGCCCGGCCATAGGAATTTAATCTTGTTTGATTAAGTGACTTCAGGTATTATTGCCTATTTCCCCCCTCTAAGCGACTTTCAATTGTTATCAGAGCGGGCTTCTCCCCAAGACTCTAACAACTCGGAGAAGTAATGGTCGGAAGGGGTGACAACAAAGTTCTGGTGGTCATCGATGACACCAAGATGAAGAACATCGATGTTCTTCAAGATGATCCGAATGACGACAAAGAAGTTTGAATGCTCAAAGCACGGCTTCGTGAGAAGCTCAACATGCCCAAAAAGGAGATCAAGCCAATTGCCGCGACCAACATCGACAATGGGAGTAGTTCACAGGAATACTCCCGGAATCCTTATAATTATGAACAACTAATCGCGAGCAATCATTATTTATCTATTCCCATTGGCAAACCTCCTCAATTTGACGGAGGTGATTATTCTATGTGGAAGCATAATATGAAGATGCACCTCATTTCCTTAAACCCTAGCTTGTGGCAAATTGTTGTGATAGGTGTTCATCTTCCGAAGAATGAGGAAGACATCACACCGGAGCAAGCCGTTCTTCTACATCGCAATGACCAAGCCGTTGGAGTGATTACCTCCTCATTGACTCGTGAGGAGTTCAACCGCATTGAAGGGTTGGAGGTTACCAAGGAGATATGGGATACCCTCAAATCGGCGCACGAAGGCAACCATGTCATTAGGGAGGCAAAGATCCATATGATTGATGGAGAGCTTGGGAGATTCACCATCATGGAGGTTGAGTCTCCCTAAGATATGTATGACCGACTCAAGACTCTCATCAACAAGAGTCGGTCATATGGAAGCACCCGGTGGACCGACCATGAGGTGGTAAAGAGGATGATTCGAGCGTTCATGCTTCGAAACATCACTCTTTGCTCACTAATTCGTGAAAGTCCGGGCTTCCACAAGATGACTTCCGAAGAAGTGCTAGGGAGGATCATCAACCATGAGATGATGGAGCAAGATGCAATGTTCTACAATGATCTAAAAAATCTTTCCTCCTCCAAGAAAAGGGATGTTTCATTCAAGGCAACGTCCTCAAGATCACAAGATAAGGAAGAGAGTGATGAAGAGAGTCCTGACACCGATGAGGAAGAGGCTCTTTTCATCAACAACTTCAAGAGGATGTTTAGAAAAAGGAGAGGTAGCTACCAAAATGAAAGAAAGAGCAAAGACAAGCCCAAGACAAGATCAAAAAGGGCTTGCTACAATTGTGAAGAATATGGCCACTTCATTGTGGATTGTCCACATGAAGAAAACAAGAAGCAGAAGGAGGGCAAGTCGAAAGAGAAGAAGTACTTCAAGAACAAGAAGCAATTCAGACATGCCCACCATGGAAAGGAGTGGGATTCAAATGATTAGTCCTCCTCCGATGAAGATGAGAAGGTAGCAACTATTGCTATGAAGAAGACAACAACGGAGAACAAGCTCTTCCCCAACTTGGAGACTTCAAGGACAACATGTCTCATGGCCAAGGAGGGAAGAAAGAAGGTTAGATCTAAATCCTCTTCTTCAATTTCTTGTCATGATGATTTTGATAGTAGTAGTGAAAACGCACACATGCTTAAAGATATGAGTAAAAGCACTTTGAAGAGACTGAGATTGTTAACGGAGGAGATATTTGAAAAGGAAGAACTCATCAACCGTCAAGAGGACATGCTCATTCCACAAAAGGAGAGATGTCAAGAGGTTGAGGAGCTCTTGGAGCTTGAAAGAGAAAGAAGCAAGGCACTTGAGTGTGATCTCGCTTTGAGCAAGGAAACTTGCTCAAACCTTGAGAACACTACAATTGTGCTCAAGGATGAACTTATTAGTTTGACACAAGCTAACAAGATCCTTGAGACGCAAGCGAAGTCTCTCAAGGTCAATGCACCTTTTCCTCTACAAGCTCACCTTCCACAAATATTAAATCCGAGGCATCTCAACCTTGTAAATGCTCAAACTTAATCATAAATCTTAAATATGATCTTAAGTTGGCACAAATCAATCAAGCACCCAAGGGTGGCATCTTTGACAAGGAGAAGGTGGCATATGCACATAGTGCATATACCAACACAGGACATCCCCTTGTCAAGGATGGTCTTGGTTATTCTAGGGGGATGAGGCAAAACGCCAAAACTCCCAAGAATGGCAAAGACTTGATTGTTTTTGTCAAAGGAGGCTCATACAACAACAAAGGGAAGAACATTGCTACTTCACCAAAAATGCCTAAGAAAGAACCTCATCCGTTGTTCCATGATTTTGATGCTTCTTATGTTTTATTGAGGAACAAGTTTGAAAAGGCATATGCTAGGTATGTTGGTCCACACCGCAAGAGTCCTAAACCTTGTGTGTGGGTGCCCAAGTGCCTCTTGACTAACATCAAAGGACCCAACACCGTTTGGGTACCTAAATCCAAGGCTTAAATCTTTCTTGTAGGCATACTCCCCCGGTGGAACCAAGTGGGTTCTTGATAGTGGATGCACAAATCATGTGACCGGAGAAAGGAAGATGTTTGTGGAGTATGAGCTAAATGATGATCCAAGTGAAGGAATCTATTTTGTGGACAACAGCCAAGGAAAAATCCTTGGCACCGGTAAAATTGCTATATCCCCTAATCATACTCTTTCAAATATTTTGCATGTTGATTCACTTGATTATAACCTCTTGTCAATATCACAACTATGTGACAAAGGTTATAATTGTTTATTCACTAATGAGGGTGTGACCGTCACAAGGAGAAGCAATGGCTCAATTTCCTTTAAGGGTGTACTCAAGGGAAAGATCTATCTTGTGGATTTCTCCGCGGATAAATACCAACTTGATACATGCTTAATTGCAAAAACTAACATGGGATGGCTTTGGCATAGGAGGCTAGCCCATGCTGGGATGAGAAATTTGCAAAAACTTCTTAAGGGCGAGCACATCCGTGGTTTGAAGAATGTTTTGTTTGAAAAGGATAGGCCATGTAGCGCATTCCAAGCCGGAAAGCAAGTTGGAGCACCACATCCATCCAAGAATATTATGACAACATCAACACCATTGGAGCTTCTACACATGGATCTCTTCGGTCCAATCACCTACATTAGTATTGGTGGTAACAAATATGGTCTTGTTATTGTTAATGACTTTTCACGTTTCACTTGGGTATTCTTTTTGCATAACAAGAGCGAGACTCAAGGAATTCTCAAGAGATACTTGAAGAGAGCTCAAAATGTGTTCTCCTTGAGTATCAAGACCATAAGGAGTGACAATGGCACCGAATTCAAGAATACTCAAGTGGAAGAATTTTTGGATGAAGAAGGCATCAAGCATGAGTTCTCAGCCCCCTACTCCCCTCAACAAAATGGGGTGGCCGAGAGGAAGAATAGGACTCTGATTGAGATGTCAAGAACCATGCTTGTACAAGACGTCGGACCGGTTTTGGGCGGAAGTGGTTAACACTGCTTTCCATGCCATAAACTGGTTGTATCTTCACCGCATACTTAAGAAGATGTCGTACGAGCTCCTAACCGATAACAAGCCCAACATCTCTTACTTTCGTGTTTTTGGAAGTAAATGCTACATTCTTAACAAGAAGCCTAGGACTTCGAAGTTTGCTTCTAAGTCCGATGATGGTTTCTTGCTTGTCTATGACTCAAACACTTACACCTAGCATGTCTTTAACAAATCCTCTGAATTTGTTGAAGTAGCACGTGACGTAGTGTTTGATGAGACTAATGTCTCCCAAGTGGAGCAAGTTGATGGTCATGTGCTAGATCAAGAAGAAGCTCCACAAGTGGTGATAGGAAGGATGGAACTTGGAGACATGCGACCACAAGAACAACCTCAAGATGCAAGTGACCATCCTACACATCAAGCAAGCTCCTCCTCAAATGATCAAGATCAAGTTCCCCAAGATGCGCTACAAGAAGATAAAAATGGAGGCATCAATCAAGGGGGAGACAATGAGGATGAGGAAGACCAGGATGATGAGTCAAGACCTCAAGCGCCACACCCAAGAGTGCATCAAAGCATCCAACGGGACCATCCCGTTGACAATATACTTGGAGACATCTCCAAGTGGGTAACTACTCGATCTCGTGTTGCAAACTTTTGTGAAAATTACTCCTTTGTTTCTTCCTTGGAGCCCCACAAGGTTGAAGAAGCACAACGAGATCCGGATTGGATGATGGCCATGCAAGAAGATCTCAACAACTTTGAAAGAAATCAAGTATGGGAGCTTGTGAAGAGGCCTAATGCGAATGTTGTAGGCACCAAATGGATGTTCCACAACAAACAAGATGAACACAGGGTGGTTACAAGGAACAAGGCACGACTTGTGGCCAAAGGGTATTCACAAGTCGAAGGTTTAGATTTCAAAGAAACCTTTGCTCCCGTAGCTAGGCTTGAATCAATTCGTATATTACCTGCCTTTGCTACTCACCATGATTTCAAGCTATATCAAATGGACGTCAAGAGTGCATTCCTCAATGGTCCAATCAAAGAAGAGGTGTATGTGGAACAACCCCCCAGATTTGAAGATGAAGAATTCCCAAACCATGTGTACAAATTGTGTAAGGCTCTCTATGGACTCAAACAAGCTCCTAGAGCTTGGTATGAGTGTCTTAGAGACTTTCTAACTCAAAATGGTTTCAAAATTTGGAAGGCGGACTATACCTTATGCACTAAACACTTCAATGATGATTTGTTTGTTTGCCAGATATATGTTGATGACATTATATTTGGTTCTACTAACAAAGCTTTTTGTGATGAGTTTTCCAAGATAATGACGGAAATATTTGAGATGTCCATGATGGGGGAGTTGAAGTTCTTTCTAGGTTTTCAAGTGAAGCAACTCAAGGAAGGGACGTTCATTAGTCAAACCAAGTACACACAAGATATACTCAAGATGTTTGACATGGACAAGGCCAAACCCATCAAGACTCCTATGGCAACCAATGGGCATCTCGATCTCAATGAAGATGGTCCAAGTGTGGACCAAAAGGTATATCGTTCCATGATATGCTCATTGCTTTACTTATGTGCATCTAGGCCCGATATCATGCTTAGTGTGTGTATGTGTGCTAGATTTCAAGCCGCTCCAAAGGTGTGTCATTTGACTGCCATTAAAAGAATTCTTAGATATTTGGTTCACACACCAATCCTAGGACTTTGGTACCCCAAAGGCTCTAACTTTAACCTCATTGGATATTCCGATGCGGACTATGTGGGGTGAAAAGTTGATAGGAAGAGTACATCGAGAACTTGCCAATTTCTTGGTAGATCTCTTGTCTCTTGGTCCTCAAAGAAACAAAACTCCATTTCTCTTTCCACAGCCGAAGCAGAGTATGTCGCCGCCAAAAGTTGTTGTGCACAACTTCTTCGGATGCGACAAACTCTTAGGGACTATGGCATAAACTTGTGCCATATCCATCTCCTATGTGACAATGAGAGTGCCATCCAAAAAGCCCACAATCCAGTTGAACACTCAAGGACCAAGCACATCGATATTTGCCACCATTTCTTGAGAGATCACTCTATCAATGGAGACATTGCAATTTCTATGTGAGAACCGAAAAACAATTGGCCCATATCTTTACCAAGCCCCTAGATGAGAAAAGATTCTGTGAACTTAGGAGTGAACTAAATATCCTAGATTCTCGAAATGTGGCTTGAATCTTGCACATCTGATTGTTATATTCAAAATTCACACATGCTTGCAAAAAACTCATCATCCTCAATTTTCTACAAATTATATTAAAATTACTAAATTCTTGTGAATCATGGTCATAGTTTGATTGTTGATTGCTTACTGACCATGTTTACAAAGATATTTTGTGAAATCTAGTCCAAAAGGATCAAATCTCCACAGAAAACTCAATACATAGGAGTTTTCAGCCTTAGGGCCGGACTAGTCCACCCTTAGACCGGACTAGTCCGGGGTCTCAGAATGTCCGGACCCAGTCCGATAGCCGGACAAGTCCGGGTCTCTGACCGGACAAGTCCGGCCCTTGGGGACTTAACCTCCGCCGGGAGCCCTCGACCTCTCCACTTCCATTCAAACACTCTCTCCGAAAATGCTCGAAAACCGTCTCCCAAATGGTGATTTTTGATTCCCTCCAACAAATCTTGATTCCAATCGGTGGCTTGAAGTCCTTAGGTGCTTAGGAACCTTTCCCCAAGCATCGAAGGCCGATTCCTTTCTCACATGTTGTCGAATCGAAGATTTGAACAGGTATTCTTGAGCTAACCCCAAAATCCTTGAAATTCAATTCTTTTGGGTCCATTGATAGACTTCTTGACAAATGTTGTTGTGCACATCAATGTGATCATGAAAATCTATTTTTGTGGTAGGATCCGTAGTTTTTGCAAAATTTCTCTAGATTAGGTTTCTTACTGTGTGAACCAGACTAGTCCGGCCACAGGGCGGACAAGTCCGACCTCATGCGGACAAGTCCGGCCCCTGGGCAGACAAGTCCGGCCCTTGGGTGGACAAGTCTGGGTTACACAGTGAAAACCCTAACCTAGGTTGGTTTTGTGAATTCTACCTCCACCCCATAACATCCTTTGACTCATACACATTCCCTTGCTTCTCTTGTCAGTAACCATGTCGGACAATGAGTATGTTCCACCTTCCGACTCTGAGACCGAAGCGGAGAAGCAAGCTCCTTATCGCTGGAAGAAACAAGAGGATCAAGAAATGGCTGTTGCATACTTTGCATTTTAGAGGGCAAAGAAGACGCAGCGAGAGGAGCACAATTCTGCAGCTGCCAAGGCAGCCCCGAAAAGGAAGCGGCTTGTGACTTTGGGTGAACAAGCTACGACCCAGGGGGTGGGGACCTCCAAAGATAAAGGCAAGGCCCCAATCGATGCTGCACCCAAGAAGAGGGTGATAGTGGCCAAGAAGGCTGCTAGCAACGTCAAGAAGGGTGCCTCTCAACCCATAGGCCCCTTGAGGATGTCTTCTCCTGCACGGAACCCAAACTGTGCAGCTACCTTCAACGCTAAAATCTTCAAGGGAAAGGGGTCTGTGAAGGCACGCAAGCTGAGGAAGATTAATGTCTATCAGAGAGCTAGGAGCACAGTGGATCCCCACTTCTGGTGTGACTTCCACTATGACTACTACTGGACGGTCTACATGACCAAGCAAACCTCTGTCACAGATGCTCAGTGGATAGACTGGGATTACATGGCTCAGAAGGATCATCAAGCCTTCAATGCTGTGATTGAGGCCGTTGAGAGGCATGGGTTGAAGAAGTTCATGGCTTTCCAGTATGACTGGAATGTTGAAGTCATCACTCAGATCTATTCCACTTTGTACTTCCACACTGATGGTGACAGGAGGATTACCTGGATGACACATGGAGAGTAGTACTCCACTACCTATTGGGAGTTTGCTCAATTGCTTATCTTGGAGGACCAACTGGATAATGAGATCATCATTTCAAATCTGAAGCCAGTTGATCGAGACACCCTGGAGTATATGTACCCAAGTCATACATCAGAAACATCAAGCCTTTAGATAGTGTGATCAACCAGGTCCTCAGGAAGACCATTGCCCCCAAGGATGGATATGTGGGGATAATACAAGGAAATCTAAGGCACTTGATGGTCCTCATTGATGGAGATGTCTGGTTCAATGTGGTGGACTACATCTTTGATGACATCTTCAACATCTCACACACCCCCAACAAATCATGTGGATACGCTCCTACATTATGTACATGATCGAGAAGATCTCTGGACTCACATTCAAGAAATACATCATTCACCGGAGGCTTCGACCTCAACTCCCTCCTCTAGAGCCGGCTGCTCCTAGGAGGAAGAATGTGGATCCTCCCACTTCTTCCTCTAGCTTTGTGCCATCTCCTCCACCACCTCCGCCTTCGTCACAATGCGGGAGTGGACTCCTCAAATGCTTTGAGGCTCTTTTCTCCTCTTGCCGGAACACGGAAATTCAGCAACGTCGCATGGAGCGTCGCAATGAGAAGTATCTCAAGGCGATGTGCGACAAGCTGGACATTTCTATGTCTCCCACCGAGGAGAGCGATGGTGAGCTCACTTCTTTCTCGGAGTTCACTGCCGAGGAGCTCGCTTAGTTTGGAGAAGATGGGACTTCCACCGAGTCCCCAACCGATGATGATGAGGCCAATGATGACCCGGAGGCCATGAAGAGCGACAGCGGGTGTCAAGGCTGTGATGACGATGACGACTCCGACGATGAGTAGACCTAAGGGCCCCTTCCTCTCTTCTTTTCCTTTTTGGTGTATTGATGCCAAAGGGGGAGAGATAGATTAGTGGGTGGAGCACTTAGATATAGGGGGAGAGATATAGGGGGAGAGATGGAGAGATGGAGAGATAGATTTGTTTGAGAGAGTATTTGATCTATGAAGGACTTATGTTTTAAAAACTCTCATTTCAAGTTGTATTTTAAGAGTTAATCTATGTATTCATGTATCTTGACTAAATTTGTGATGTGTTGCCTTATTTACATGTCTATCTTGCATAATCATTGACTTATCACACTTTATGAACACATCACTTAGGCACCCCACCAGAATGTGTATATGTATGAGAACTCTCTCAATCTCTCTTACTCATGATGCATACATTGAGGTAGAGTAACTCATACAAATACATGTTATGAAAACAAATTATTATCCTTGTTGTTGAAGTATTAATGTGTTGTCATCAATCACCAAAAAGGCGGAGATTGAATGATCATCTAGGCATCCCCGTGGGTTTTGGATGATTGATGACGACAATTAAGAGGCTAATGAGCTAAAGTGATCTTAAGCACAGGTACAAGGATTGAAATTTGATGAAGACCCTCAAAAAGGAAAAGGATAAAGCGGGCGTCAAAGACTCAAGCGTAGAAATTAGGGTTTCTATGGTATTGATCTTATATGAGCCGTGTCATGTGAGAGGGTGGATGTATCATGTGCATTGAGATCATTCTAGAGGGCTCAAAGTGGTAGTTTAGAGAAAAACATAAGTAAGAAGTCAAAATGAGAAAAACCCTAGGAGGTCGGACTAGTCCGGCCAGACAGACAAGTCCGTTTTGAGACAGACCAAATGCCTTTGGAGTGGATCTGAGTGAATTTGGAGCTAAGTCCGAGAAGTCCGGACTTTTCCATTTTTGGACGGACTAAAGCCATCTGGAGAAGTTCGGACTTGTCCGTTTGGGCACGGACTAGTCCGAATCAGATTTAGTGAGATAAGACCGAGAGAAACCCTAGAGGGCCGGACTAGTTCGCCCCTGTGGCTGTACTAGTCCGGGCCAACCCAGAAGAGTTCGTTTTGGGACGGACCAAACGGTTCTGCCCCACTTCGGACTAGTCCGTTTTTGACCAGACTAGTCCGTTGTCTAGTGACCGTCTGAATTTGGAAATTTGGCGGGTATCGTGACGATCTTCGCGCAGTGTGGCAGTTGTCGAGACCTGACCAGAGGTCAGTGGTTCCATAGGGCTGGACTAGTACGGGGTTAGAGGTCGGACTAGTCTGCCCTTCTGCTGAGGTCAGCAGAAGGGGCTCGGGACCCCTATAAAAAGGGGACCAACTGGCTCATTTGAACAAGTCTTGAACCCTAGCACTGCCACAAGCATCCTAGAGCCATCCAAAGCCTTCTACTCGTCCTACTAACCTCTTAAGAGCAAATCTCTAAGATATTAGGGTTTGGGGAGGAGAGTAAAGGAATATCATCGCCCTTTGGCTCTCGGTTTGATCTCTTGCACATTGTGTTGTGTATTGTGGCTTGTGTGAGTTGAGCTATGTGTGTTCCTCATTGTATTGATTTGTGGGGGCCTCAAGTTGTGAATAGCCCCATCAAACTTTGTGATTGCCCATTGATATAGTGGAAACCAAGCCGGCCATCGTGGTGGCTTGGTGAGAGAAGGGTCAAGTGAGACCCGGTCCATGTGTGGACTTCCCAACGTGGAGGTAGGCTTCTTCGTGGAGCTGAACCACGGGATAAATCTCGTTTCACTTGTCTTTCGCATTTCGTGATCACTAGTATTGCTATTAGGGTTCACTTTGCTCTTATTGCCCTACACTTTGATCATTATTGTAAACTTGCAATCTAAGTATTTAAACTTCACAATTTGAGCTGTACAAGTGTACTACAAATTTCTTATCCCTTTGGAGAACTTTAATTCCGCAAATAACTTGTAGAAATCAAGTTTTAGGGTTTCCACCCTTTGCTGAGTGGACTAGTCTGGCCCTGTGCAGACTAGCCCGGCCATAGGAATTTAATTATGTTTGATTAAGTGATTTATGGTATTATTGCCTATTCACCCCCCCTCTAGGCGACATTCACTAGCATATTAAGTAATTACCTTAAGAGCCTAGGCACAAGCCATCCTAAGGCAATGAACTAAATCATTGTTGAACCAATGTTAATTCATAGCAGAAGTGATTCATATTAACATAATCATGTCATTGCTAATTAGACTATAGTAGGGGTTTGTAGTTTTATGATGATATAATGAGAATGGTATAGCATAATCATAACTACTACTCCTACCACACATATGGAATCCACAATCAAACAAGAAACGCATCATCCAAGTATATGAACAATAGAAGACTAAATATAACATCTTTATTACGAGCAAAGTCACAAATACAAATAGGAATATGAGAGCCATACCTTTCCCAATTAGGAATTGGGAAGAGACTCCTTCTACTCCTTTTCCTACTTGGACTATGGACTAGAGGCTCTCATCTCTACATCCTAAACTCCTCTAAACCTATGGATAATAGTGTATACAATGGATGAATACTCAAGTGGTGTGTGTGTGTGAAGTGAGGGTAGGGGGTCCTATTTATAGCTGGAGAAGGGTCGGTTCCTGTCACCAAAAGCGCGTGAATCAGTCTTCATCATTATCAGTGCACCATAGAGAGTCGACATGTGGAAGTTGACAGTGTTTGGTGCCAGGACCTAGTCGGCCGACTAGGGGGGTCGGCCGACCTGATCTTGGCTCCTTTTGCGGTGTGCTTCCTCCAGGTCACTTCTAGGTGGGTCCCCTTGACTGATATGGGTGATACACCATTGTATGGCCTCGAATACTTCTGTTTATGGGCCATTGATCCATGTGGTGCCACATGTTTGTGGGGACCAGAGTCCACACATTCCAGGAATCGCATTGGGTGGTGCCGTGCGATGCGGCACCCAACAGCACACAAGAAAAATATTACAAAATAACCAACACAAATATTTAATTTCACAAGATGATCCTCTTTTAGAACATAATATACAATGCAACAGAATATACATACTCATACTCTCAACTAGCTATGCACAAGAGAACGGTCCATGCCCGCGGACGCTTCTCACTAGCAACACGAAACAAAAAGCAACGGCAAGGTTTACGTGAGAGATACATCTCAACATGCTCGAGATCTCATGGACAACCACAACATAAAGGTAAGCTAATAATACCTGCAAAAACCACAATATAGCAATTGTGAGCACAAGGCTCAGCAAGACTTAGCCGTCTCACCTAAAACATGGAATTCTACATGCTGGAAACTTTAAAGACTGGAAAGTTGAATTTGCAGGAGTGGACTCGCCGAAAGTAAATCTTTAGTGGTCAGTTTTAATGTATCATACGCGATCCATGGGCATAGCATCATTGTGAATTCCACAATCAAAAAAGAAACGCTTCATCCACGATGATACTTGCTCAAGGTTACATAAGCTTTATTCAAGTTAAATGTTTTGTAAATTTGTAAATTTAATTATGCTATCTCTATAGCAGCCAAGGTTTCAATACTAAGAATTATTTATAGCAACATATTCATAATCTTTCAATTTATCTTTATTACTACGTCAAGACTCAGTGTCCAAGTATGCTCAAATAACCGCGAGCGACGGTGATTGCAACCAGTAGACACCCGGACTGCACGACACGTACGCCCATACTCGGAGTTGCAATGGCACATTCCCCGGGTGCCGTACGCAGCCACCTTTCCTGAGACTAACCCATATCAAAACAGTTCAATCGACCCGAACAGCGAGCTCCCTTAAGGTACACCTTCGCTGTGAGATGTTCATGAGCGAGTTACCTCCCACTGTACTAACAGCCGACAGCTTAAGCCGATTGAAAAGGTTCCAACATATGATCCTCAAGGTACATCGGTTTCCTGGGTTCCATATAGCCAATATGCACCTGATACAGTTCAAACTTGTCCAACAGGGCCATGCACGAGACGGGCCTTAACCGACACGGACGGGGCTACCAATCCATCTCCCCAACACCTGCCTCGCCATTACCGACCCAGGCACGATGTGGGCAAACCAACCTACACAAATCCACGTCCACGTCTCATATTAAAGAGTGAATGTTATAGTAACCTCTCGCGAGTAGGTTTCCCTCACTCAACTTCTCTCGCAAGTAGAATTCAACTACTTGACTTGTGGTCGATAAAATATGACCAATCTTGCGAGTAGTGTCCAACATACTCGACTTCTAACGATTTTCTAACTTAACATTAAGCATAGCAATAATAATACGATGGAGTCTTATACTACCCATCCACTCCATAGATTATTTGGTCCTGCATGTGGAGTATTCAATCAACATAGACCTAATGCACATATCAAGTCTATTCAGTACAGTCTGTATAAAGCAAAAGTTTAAAAAGGCACTTAAATGCAAACCGGGGCTTGCCTTTCGGTTGAAATAAAAAGGTCAGCAGCGATCAGATAGTAGCCTTTGTCGAGAATTCACGCCACAGCAGATCCAATAGAGAATTCCACTCCTCCAGGTTGTGCTTCTCGTTGGCCACCTTCGTCGCGAACACTATCGAAATGATATGCAATTAAGAGATTGCAATTTATTAATATAACAATTGAAGTTGATTATAACTCAAGAAGGATTAATATTGGTTAGGAATTGAAGTTCTGTTGTTGGACTGGACAGCAACAGAAAGGAAATGAGATGAACTTAGGCAATGGACATATGAAGTAAAATAGATATTGTTTTGTACATAGGAATGTGATCTCAATTTTTTACAGGTTCAAAATATTTCCTGAGCCTGAGAAAATTACAGGTTGTTCACTTGGTCATTTAAGAATAACCAGGTAAGTTTCAGATACAGCAATTGAATATATTGGTCTACAAAATTTCTTAAGTTTTTAGCTTTCTCTGAATTTTCATTGTAATTCTGGAGGTCTATCATGGCTACCAGTGGTTGTACCATACATAGGGGATCTCACTGGTTCTATGAAAATTTGTTTCATAATTTTCTAAGCCTTATATTATGAGATATTGAATTTACAAGTGGGGATGTTTTATTGAATTGTTTCTGTTGTTTTTGGGCGTTCTGTGACCAGTTAGGAAAATATTCATATTGAACTAGGTTAATAAAGTTCAATGAAGCTGAAATTTTTACAGAAATTCAAAAACTTAGTAAAGAACATTTTGGCAAAATTTCATATGTCTCTATGAAGTGAAGCATCAGATAAAATCAAACATGATTTTTCTTTGAAGGGCTCTACAGGAAAATCTAGGAATTTTCATGATGATTGGGTTGTAGTTCTGGTTATTGTGGATAAATATGAAACCAATAAAGTTGGTTTGACAAATTTTGAAGCTTTATACTGAGATATATTCAATTTAGAAGTTTGCACAAGTTTCTGTACAAATTATAAATGAATTTGACTATTTTTATGTGCATAGACAATACACAGGTGATCAGACCATGTAGTTGAAGTCTAATGACCCTGAGATTTTCGCTGGAGTTCAAGGATACTCAAATGAAGGTTATGGAAAAATTTGGTAATTTTCCAAAGAGCAGAACCATTGGAATTAATTCTATAAGCATTTTTCTTATTTGAATTATGGAGACATTTCTATGGGCTTTCATAAAATTCCAAGTGCACCACTAGAAAGTATTATTCATTCTGGTTCTAACACAATTTATTTGGGAATTGTTGGATAATTCTACTAGGAGATATGGATTTTTGAACTAGGAACTAAATCTGAAATTTAATTTCAAATGGAAAAGGTTTGAATAATGGCTGGGCCCACAGGATTTAAAATGGGCCAATTGGGTTGAAGCAACACCGGGCCATACGGATCAGGGATGTAGCCACACGGGATCCTTGTCCACACCAGATCCGGGCGCGCGCGTTATACCCCCTGACGACTGGGCCCCACGGGGTCGTCATCTACCTCCCGCCAGGCGCGCAACCGCGGCGGCGCCTCGCCGCCCGTCGATCCACGGCAAGGATCCTCTCCAAATTTGCCGCCTAAACCTATTTTGAGGTGATGAGCACTCCTAAGGGGTCAGCGCATGTCGGAGATAGCTGGAAAGGCTTCCGCGATGGCGGCGGCGGAGATTAGGGTTTCTGCCATGTTGGCCGATCCCTACGGTGGGTGAAACAGATCGGGAAGACATCGGGAAGATTCATGGAAGCATGAGGAACAATAATCTGGCCATAAGAGGGAGGGGAAAGGCTTGGAAACTGGTGGCGACTACGGACCGAGGAGGGAAAAATCCGCGGTTTGGGAAAAATGGGATTCCGGTGTGAGTACGCGATGAAACTCGATGACTCTTGTTCGAGGTGATGCACCTGGCCATATAGAACAACATAGCACAGGTGCACAAGGAATAAACAACCGTGCGAAAAGTATTTCGCGTGCGAACAGACTATACTCATATTCAAAGATCGTCGGAAGAAATGGAAATACGGGGGCTAGGAAGCATGGCATGGGCTGAAACTTTATGAGCATGTTCTACAAGTAAGTGCACACCTTTTTCCTTCAAAGACCGAGGGGAGAGGATGCTTGCATCACTGGGGCGCCGAGGGACAGAGGGCGGCAAGAACAGAGGAGCACGCTGGAGGTCTGAAAATTTTCAAACCCATCGATGGGAAGCCTCAAACTGTGAAGGGGAATGATCAAGGAGCTGCACAAGAGGTTGGGTAATAACCCAGGGTGAAAAAACTGGAGCCATACCATTGCTCCCTGGTGGATTTCGAGGGGGAGGAGAAGAACTCGCCGGGAGTGAACTTTCTGCGCCCAGCTGAAGTACAGAGGGGAAAGACTCAACTTGGAGACTGAGGAGGTGATATGGAGGAGTCCAGGACGAGCTGGGGGCAGCTGGAGGCGACCTCCACAGTGCAAGCAGCTCTGTGGCAGTCGCATGCCGGGAGGTGGCGTCCTGGGAAAAGCAGGGGCGGATTTGAACCTATGACCAGTGGGTACCACCCCTCTATTCATCTCTATCTTCTCTGGACACTAAAATATTCCACCAACTTATGTCCAAAAATTCTAGAAACTTTATGGTAGACTCATTTGAAGGTGTAGAAATTGATTCTGAAATCATATTGTTTATTTTACCAAGTTTCAATTGAACTCAAATTTAATTTTGAATTTGAGTTGAATTCAAAGAAGCTATAGAATTAAATAGCAAACTTGCTTCTAAAATTATGAAAACTTGCAGGGATACTATTTGGAATATTTTGAAGCTAATGGTGAGCTCAGATTTTTATTTTGGCAAAATTTAAACATGAGCTAAATTTGAAATTTTGATTTCTCTCAATTGAGGTTTAAATTGGTTTGAATTTTTCAGATTCAAATTTTTATTTCTTTTTCCCCTCCAAATTTCAATATCTCCCATATGATCTTTGCATTATAATTTAGGGCTTTTACATTCCTCCCCTTAAAAGAATCCCGTCCCGAGATTAAAAAATGAAAGAGACGGAAGTAAAAATATTACCGGAGATATGACGATAACATGTCTGGATACTTGGTGCAGAGAAAATATTCACTCTCCCATGTTGCTTCCTCGACGGTGTGGTTACTCCATAAAACTTTAGAAAACCACATCATCCGGTTCCTTGTGACATGAGACTTTTCATCGATAATCCGGATTGGATGCTCGACGTAGATGAGATCCGTTTTCAATTATTCCAATTCTTCAAGGCAGATGTCGGTAGACGGTTTGAGACCTTTCCGTAATTGGGATATGTGGAAATGTAATGAACCCCAGTTAGAGTTATTGGTAACTCCAATCTGTACGCAACAGGACCACATCTTTCAATGATGGCAAATGGACCGATAAAACGCGAAGCCAAATTTCCTTTTACTCCAAACCGATGAATTTCTTTCATCGGAGAGACACGGAGATACACGTGGTCTCCGATGCTGAAGCTTAAAGGACGATGCCTTTTATCCGCATAACTTTTTTGTCAAGAATGAGCGGCTTTGAGATTAGCTTGAATAACTTTTACTTGCTCTTCGGCTTCATTAACCAGTTCAATCCCATATACCACTCGTTCACCAGATTTGCACTAGTTGATTGGTGTGCGGCAGTTCCTGCCGTAGAGAGCCTCATAGGGTGCCATTTTTATACTAGATTGATATCCGTTGTTGTACCAGAATTACGCCAACGATAATTGATCATCCCAATTTTTACCGCGGTGTATGGTACATGCTCTTAACATATCCTCAAGTATCTGATTTACCCTCTCGGTTTGTCCGTCAGTCTGAGGGTGATATGCGGAACTACGAATTAACTTCGTCCCTAATGATGCATGTAGCTGCTCCCAGAAACGAGCAACAAACAACGATCCTCTATCCGATAAAATGGTGCGGGGAACTCCATGTAAGAACATAATTCTTGATATGTATAAATCCGCATATTTCTTCGCATTGTACACCGTATGCACTGGAATAAAATGTGCTGACTTAGTTAACCGGTCAACGATCACCCAAATGGAATCGTGCTTGTGAGCAGTGAGAGGGAATCCAACAATGAAATCCATACTCAGATCCTGCCATTTCCATGCCGGTATTTTCAATGGTTGCAGCAGTACGCTTTTTCTCATGTGGCCAGCTTTCACTCTCCGACATGCTTCACACTCGGACACATACTTTTCTATTTCTTTCTTCATATGTGTCCACAAAAAATTAGTACAGAGATCTTGGTACATTTTATTGCTGCCAGGGTGGATCGAATATTTGGACAAGTGAGCCTCATCCAAAATCTTCTTCCGCGGGTCAATGTCCCTTGATACCACTATTCAATTTTTGAACCATAAAGTTCCTTGTTCGTCTTCCCGTAAACATTTCATTTCTCCGCTTTTAAGACTTCTTTGAATATCAGACATTCTCTTGTCTTTCTTCTGAGCCTCTACAATCTCCTCTCTAATTGTAGGTATGAGAGCAAGGTTATACAGAGCTCCATATGGAATCACACATAGACTTGGTTCATCTTCTTCCATAGAATTGATGGTCAAATTATGAACGTGAGACTTTTGACTAAGTGCATCGGCAACCACATTGGCCTTGCCGGGATGATAATGAATCTCAAGTTCATAGTCTTTGATAAAATCTAACCATCTCCATTGTCTCATATTTAATTCTTTCTGAGTGAATATGTACTTCAAACTTTTATGATCTGTGTAGAGATGCACTAGATTTCCCATTAAGTAGTGCCTCCACATCTTCAGTGCAAGAACTACTGCTGCCAACTCTAAATCATGTGTTGGATAATTGTGTTCATGATTTCGGAGTTGTCTTAATCCATATGCAATTACTCTTCCATCTTGCATAAGTACGCAGCCCAATCCGATTCCGGATGCATCACAATAAACATCAAACGATTTCGTCATATCGGGTTGAGCCAAGATCGGGGCTGTTGTGAGATGCTTCACTAGAGTTTTGAAGGCTTCCTCACATGATTCACTCCATACATACTTGCTGCCCTTCCTTAATAAGTCCGTCATAGGCTTTGCAATTTTAGAGAAACTTGGAACAAATCTCCGATAATAGCCTGCTAAACCCAAGAAACTACGGACTTCATGTACGGAGGTGGGAGATTGCCCTTTCAGCATTTGTACCACTTTACTCGGATCCATAGCTATGCCTTCTGCTGAAATAATATGTCCAAGGAATGGAACTTGATTAAGCCAGAACTCACATTTACTGAACTTGGCATATAGCTTGTGATCACGCAGTCGTTGAAACACGATCTTGAGATGTTCGGTATGTTCCTCTTCTGACATGGAGTGTACCAAAATATCGTCGATGAACACCACGACAAACTTATCTAACTCTGGAATGAATACCGAATTCATTAAGTACATGAAATGTGTTGGGGCATTTGTGAGACCAACTGACATAACCAAATACTCATAAAGTCCATATCTAGTTGAGAATGTTGTCTTCGGTATATCCTCTGGTCGTATCTTAATCTGATGATAACCAGACCAAAGATCCATTTTAGAGAATACCTTAGCACCCACTAATTGATCGAAGAGCTGATCAATACGTGGTAGTGGATACTTGTTCTTGATAGTCACGACATTATGCGGACGATAATCCACACATAGTCTCAATATATTGTCCTTCTTCTTGACAAAGAGAGTTGGAGCTCTCGCCACCCGTCGATCCACGGCACAGATCCTCGCCAAACTCGCCGCCTAACCCTATTTTGAGGTGATGAGCACGCCTAAGGGGTCAGCGCATGCCGGCGATGGCCGGAAAGGCTTGCGCGACGGCGGCGGCGGAGATTAGGGTGTCGGCCATGTCGGCCGATCCCTACGGTGGGTGAAACAGATCGGGAAGACATCGGGAAGATTCATGGAAGCATGGGGAACAAGAATCTGGCCATATGAGGAAGGGAAAGGCTTGGAAACTGGTGGCAATTACAGATCGAGGAGGGAAAATCCACGGTTGGGGAAAAATGGGATTCCGGTGTGAGTACCCAATGAAACTCGATGACTCTTGTTCGACGTGATGCGCCTGGCCGTATAGAACAACATGGCACAGGTGCACAAGGAATAAACAACCGTGCAAAAAGAATTTTGCGCGCAAACAAACTATACTCATATTTGAAGATCGTCAGAAGAAATGGAAATACGGGGGCTAGGAAGCATGGCATGGGCCGAAACTTTACGAGCACGTTCTACAAGTAAGTGCGCACCTTTTTCCTTCAATGATCGAGGCGAGATGATGCTTGCATCACTGGGGCGTCGAGGGACAGAGGGCGACAAGAATAGAGGAGCATGCCGGCGGTCTGAAAATTTTCAAACCCGTCGATGGGGAGCCTCAAACTGTGAAGGGGAATGATCAAGGATCTGTGCAAGAGGTTGGGGAATAACCCAGGGCGAAGAAACTAGAGCCATACCGTTGCTCCCTGGTGGATTTCGAGGGGGAGGAGAAGAACTCGCCGGGGGTGAACTTTCTGCGCCCAGCTGAAGAACAGAGGTGAAAGACTCAACTTGGGGGCAGAGGAGGTGATAAGGAGGAGTCCAGGACGAGCTGGGGGCAGGTAGAGGCGACCTCCACAGTGCAAGAAGCTCTGTGGCAGTTGCATGCCGGGAGGTGGCATCCTCGGAAGAGCAGGGGCTAATTTGAGCCTATGACCAGTGGGTCCCACCCCTCTATTCATCTCTATCTTCTCTGGACACTAAAATATCCCACCAACTTGTGTCCAAAAATTCTAGAAACTTTATGGTAGACTAATTTGAAGGTGTAGAAATTGATTCTGAAATCAGATTGTTGATTTGACAAAGTTTCAATTGAATCCAAATTTGAATTTGAGTTGAATTCAAAGAAGCTATTGAATTTAATAGCAAACTTGCTTCTAAAATTATGAAAATTTGCAGGGATACTATTTGGAATATTTTAAAGCTAATGGTGAGCTCAGATTTTTATTTTGGCAAAATTTAAACATGAGCTAAATTTGAATTTTTTATTTCTCTCAATTGAGGTTTAAATTGGTTTGAATTTTCAGATTCAAATTTTTATTTCTTTTTCCCCTCCAAATTTCAATATCTCCCATCTGAAATTTGTATTCTAATTTAGGGCTTTTACAATGTTTTTGCTTGATTGGCTGGGATGGTATTTTATAGGATTGCTCCCTCTCTTTTACCTCATTTCTTGTAGTAATTCCTAGCATGCACTATTTCTCCAAGGACAAGTGGAAATAGGTTAAATAGAAAGGTAATGTGTGCAAGAAATGACAATTCCTTCACATAATTGAGTTATATTGAAAGGTGAAATTGGTATATAATAGCCGTCAACACTTAATGGCAAAGCGCGTCTCCTATTCCCCACGTCTCCTTTATCTTCGTGATTTTCTCCATTTTGCTTCGATTCACTGTTGATATCACACAGATCACTGAACTTAGAGCACATTCACTTGATAACTAAATCATCCATTTGTCCAAAAAATAATCAAATCCTTCCTTATGATTCCTAAGGAACACAGTGAACACACCACACATTCAATCATTCACACAGTTGAACACACAAGATAATATTCATTCACACAGATGAACACAGATAAATTTCATTCATTAACACAATATATTAAAAAACACAAGAAAAAGGTACAAGAAGACACAAGAAAAGAAAAACAGTAAATAAAGAAAAACTAAATCCTCCTCCTCCTCCTCCTCCTCCTCCTCCGGCGGTGACTCCGGTGCTGGAGCAACAGGGGCCTGCACCGGTTGCCCGCGATTGAGGTTCCTAGCCATCGCTGCCACCAAGTTATTGCGGCCCTCGGCGCCGAGCACCTGGGCCATCGTCCCGAACAGAATGTCTAGACGATCAGCCACTCCCATGAGAGCGTAGAGGTAGTGGACGATGGTACCCATTCCAGTAAACTCTGGAAGGGTACCCATACCCATGGAACTCATGGCGGGAGAAGTACTGTTGTACGGCTCACATGCCATAACAAGGCGCTGCTCGTTGTTGAGGTTCTCGGTGGAGCTGCAACACTGTTTCTTACATGGTGGCTCCCTCGGTGGGCTTGGCGGTGGAACATTGCCTATGGTGGTGGTGGGTCATCGGTGAGGAGAAGACGAAGAAGAGGAAATGGATGCAAAAGGAGAGACGCGCGTGTGGAGAACTGATGGGTGATGGCGCGTCTTATATAAGGTCTGTGCAGAGTCGATGATGGAGAGGTTGGTTTCTCGCGCATTGATTGGATGATCGCACGCATCTCTGCACCACCACCACCGAAATTAAGTTCTCCGCAGTCCTCGTGCTGCATGTCTCTCTTTATAAACAATTGAAGACGTGCTTTCATATCTTGCTTGTCTCGCTTTAGTCTCACTCATCTCGCTTCAGTCTCGCTTGTCTCATTTTTGTCTCTCGCGTCTCTTTGCACCAGCCATTAAGTTTCTCCCCACCTCCTCCTCCTTTACTGATCGACCAACTCCAGTGCGACCCCTACCTCTGTTCGACCAACTCCAGTGTGACCGCCACCTCTCCTCACCATCGCCGTTGTTGTCACTATTTGCCATGGCTGCGTTTGATATCGACTTAGTGCGTAACCAACTGAAGGAGGAGCGCTTGGCGTGGCGCAAGAACCATCACCATGTATGTACATATGGCACACCAGTCGCATGGTTGTATGTAGATGTGCAATGGAGTGATGAACTTAACTGTAGTTTTGTTTTTCCATTTTGTTTGTTTTTGGTATTTGCAATTTCATGGCTCACCACCATTCGCATCACTTGTTTGTCCAATTTCTCTGCGTAGAGTTTCTCTACGAAGCCTGAGTCGGGAGACATAATGAAGTGGCAGTGCATCATCTCCGATAAAAAAAGGGTAAGTCATGAAGAACAAGCACAATCATATCCAATATAACATCGTCTCCTTATCGATGAATATCCTTTGTAGACTGACTGAGAAGGTGGTTACTACCCCCTAATAATCTCCTTCTCGGAGAACTATCATTGGGGCCTCCAAGATGTGCCTTTCCACATGGTTTCTTCCACCCGAATGTCCATTGCTCAGGATGTGCCTTGGGATTCTTGATCAAGAGACTGTAAGATAGGATTAATTTTCTTAGGTAATTAGTAATTGTTGCCGAACTTATTTGAACTGATTTCTTATGTTGCTTAAATTGATATTTCGTAGGGGTGGTGGTCTGGTTTTACGATCAAAACTGTACTACATGAAGTTTAGTGATTGCTTCATTAGCCAAATGCGCCCGATGTTGAAAATGATTGCTATACTCTACTAATCAATGTTAGTAACTTTGTGTTAGTGATCAACATAGGTTATATATCATTCCTAACTCAGCATTTGTTAATTTAAAGAATGTCAATATTTTAGGATCCAGGGGTGTCGGTACCCTCCGTACCGGATACCCCTTGGGATTGCAAAGATCACAAGGAAACTCCATCTACCAGATTTGAAGACATATGAAGACCCCACATGTCAGGCGTAGCCGGACCTGCTTCCCCAACATGGTTAGTCCCGGGGCCGCCACGTGTATCACAAGACCGGAGCTATCACCCACACCTGGGAAGCTCTGGTCAGAATACCAATATGGCACCCCCAGACCTAACCCCACACAGAGGGAAGCTCCGGTACTGACATGTGTCCAACAGTAGCGGACCTACCCGTCCGCGACAGTGAGCTCCGGAGCTGCGACGTGGCAACCGTCGGACCTTCAACTTCAACTATCAGGCCGGTGGACCCCCCAATGGCTCTGGACCTTCAAGGATCAACCAAAAGCTTCAATACCCGATTAAGTGCCATTAATGCCATATTAATGACGCACGATCGTATGGTCCTTAATACTGGTAACGACACTGTTAAGGCCCGTTACCAGGCTATTAAGGCTAATTAACTCCATTTATTGTGTATCAAGCATGTGTAACCGTCGGGGCCACCTGTCGGGCCAGGCTAACATTGTAACGACTAGTCCTTGTACTATAAAAGGACTGGTCGATGATACACAAGGGACGGTTGGAGACAACGGCTGAACACCCTGAGCTAGACGAGCTTGCTTAATACATCACCTACACACCCCGTGGAGTAGGGTATTATGCTCAGGCGGCCCGAACCACGTAAATCCCTATGTACACGTGTCTTTCACCTTCTTGAATCTCTGCGCGCCCATTACCGAACTACCACTCCTCGATCTACCAAAAGTAGTGCTGGGAGATCTTTCGGTTCCAAACGCCGACAGTTGGCGAGCCAGGTAGGGGCGCCCGAGATTTCGAGTATGGTGAACTCAGCTGCTGGATCATCCAACGGCAACATTGCCGTTCAACCCGCTGGAGGCAATCCCTCCAGCATGTAGCAACCAGCAGGTGTCGTGGCTCCAACAGGAGTCATGCCTCCACCACCACCGCCTGCACCAGCACGTCAAGCTGAGCAGCATGATGGTGCATCGGCATCGGTCACTTCATCGGCAAACAACAACAACCCTGAACACGCGCTTCATGCAGCGCATGCTCTCCTCAAACGTCCACCGCCTCCTGGTGCATCCCAGGTTGCGATGGAGCAGTGGAGGGTTGATGTGGAACACCTAGTTGCAGCAGCAGCTGACCACATCAGCAACCAAGGTCCTCCTCCTTCGGGGCAGGCCCCGTCGCAGCGCTGGTCCGTGTCTGGCAAACTTGGTCTGCATGCTTCCCAGAATAGGAGGCGTGCTGCGTCACAGCAAGTTACGTTGCTACCCTCCAGGGCGCGACGTACTCATACGGTAACCAGGATGTCAACTCATGACCTCCTGGTGGAGCTTGATCGCCGTTACTGTCAACAGGACGGTCATGTCTGATGAGGATATCACTTCTATGGATACAAACAACACTCCATTGAACATACAAGATGCAATCAATAGAGTTCATACACAACAATTAATTTCAGAGGTGAACTCGTTCTTATATATTTCCTTATATGTTTTTGAACATAGATTGCTACTTAATGATTTATTTGTGGTTAGGATCCATGGAGAGGTTCAAGGAGTACTTGGAGGGAGTATTAGGGACGTGGAAGACCAGAGAATTCGTTCAAAGAAGATGGAAACCGAGCCAAACTCCAAATCGTATCCAACTCGGAGTCCAGGAGCAGTACGCACTAAAACGGACGCCCAGGACGCATACGAACTCCGTTTTGGACGTTCTACATATGCACGGAAAGTGGAGAGGATAAACTTTCCAATGGAACCGGTACCATGTCAAAATTCCTTCGGAGTCGTCGAAAATCGTCGAAACAAAATCAAGTACAGAATCTGTCAGGGTGCTGCGCCACCGTATTGGGCCATTGGGCCTTGTATCAAGTCTAAGTCCATTATTTTCATGTCTTAGGGTTAGGTCACGACCCTAACACACCCTTGGACGTCCTCCCACCTATATATACTCCATGGTAGCCGCTATAGACAATTGGGTTTTGCATAGATTAATAATATCGCTGTTCTACAGTTTGTGAAACCCCAACTTCGCGATTTCAGATCGTGTCTTCTACGTTCTTGCTTGTGTTCTCGGTTGCACATGCAGGGATTAGCCTTCTTGGCGAGGTCAATCGTGTGAAGCACGGTTGATAACCAACGGAGCGGTAGTGTAGTGATTGCAGGGGCCGTTCGTGTTCTACTCGAGAGCCTCGGATCATCAACGTCGAGATCTCCATCAATCGACTTACCCATTACCTTTCGGAAGATCGGGACCAATTTTCCTATCAATGTCCATATCGAGCGTGCTCGCGAAAGGCGAGAGGCTCGAGACAGCCCTGCTCCCGAGGGAGTAGGAGGAGGCTGTTCTGCACTGGCCATGCACCTACGCATGGTCTGATGTCCACAAAAGTTCCGGCCACATTTGCTGGAGAAATTTGACGGGACTGTTAACCACCGCAATCCTTGCGACCGGAGGTAACGAGGCTGTAATGGCCAACTACTTCCCAGTAGATTTGACTACGAATGCTAGGTCCTGGTTCATGAGCCTTCCTCACAACTCTATCAATAGTTGGGAGGAATTGTGCCAACAGTTCACCGTCAATTTCGGGAGTTCATACACCCGACCAGGCACCGAACTAGACCTTTTTGCAGTTGTGCAAAAGGGGGGAGAATCCCTGCGCTCGTTCATCCAGAGGTTCTCCCAGGTACGAAACACCATTATTTCTATCTCTAGCGCTTCTGTCATTGTGGCATTTAGACAGGGCGTACGGGATAAGAAGATGCTGGAGAAGCTGGCGGTCAAGGAGATCACCTACGTCACGGAGCTCTTCAGCTTGGCAGACAAGTGTGCCAAAGCTGCAGAGGGCCGTGAGATGCACTCCAAACCACCTCTAGAGGATGGCAAAAAATCCTCTAAAGGAAAAGCCACTACCTCCGGGAGTGGCAAAAAGAAGAAAAATCCCAACGGCAAGAAGAAGTCGTCGGCCGGCACATCCACTGCTGCAGCTGCAGCAGCTCCGGATGGTCGGGGGCCACGCCCCGAGAAACGACCTTGTTCGTCCTCTGAAGACGGTGGCAACTCCAAAATGTGGTGTCCTATCCACAAGTCGAACGGCCACAACTTGGAGGATTGTTGGGAGGTCCAAAACCTTGCCGAGCGCTACAACAAGTGCCGGGAAGAAGTTCCTTTCCGTCAGAGGGAAGGAAAACAGAAAGTTGACGAAGCTCCGACTGATGAGGAGTTGGGCTTCCAGGACCCTAAAAAGGTCCTGAAGGCCGTGTACACCTCTGTCAACGACGACTCTGACGTCTCCGACAATGAGCGCTGGAAGACCATGAACACCATCTTTGGTGGTTTGTGGGACATCACCTCCCGCCGTGTCCTCAAGACCATGCGGCGGGACATGGCCTCAGTAGCTCCTACAGCCAGGGCGGAGCCTCATTGGAAGTGGATGGACACTACCATCACTTTTGATGCTTCGGACTGCCCTCGGAACATGATTGGAGCTGGCCAGCTACCTCTGATGGTATCACCTACCATCAACAACATTCAACTCCACCATGTAATGGTGGACGGAGGTTTGGGGCTGAACCTCATAAGCTTCAAAGCTTTCGTCAAGCTTCATCTCTGACCTTCGGATCTTCGCCCCTCCCGACCTTTCTACGGAGTAGGTCTGGGGGACATAACACCGCTCGGTGCCATTACTCTCCCTGTGACCTTCGGGACTCGGGAGAGTTATCGCACTGAGAAGTTGATCTTTGACGTCGCTCAAATCAACTTGCCCTTCAACGCCATTCTGGACAGGCCCGCCTTGTACAAATTCATGGTTGCCGCTCATTATGGCTACCTGGTGTTGAAGATGCCAACACCACCTGACATTCTTCGAATCCGCATAGACCGTACTACCGGAGTGACTGCTTTGGAGTAACTGCATGCGCTTGCTACAACGCAGGAGGAAGAATCCAGGCAGGAGCAGGCTCCAAAACCCCCGAGGATTCGTCAACGAGGCTCAACCTCTGCACCTCACGTGCAACCAAGCTGCGACATCGGTATCCCCGTTAAGGTCATCCAAATCGGTTTCGATGCCGCTCAGACCACCCGTATATAGGGAGGTCTGAATGACAAATAGGAAATCGCGCTCATCACTTTCCTTCGGGCTAATGTCGACGTGTTTTCCTGGCAACCGTCACAAATGCCTGGGATTCCCAGGGAAGTGATCGAGCATAATCTAAAGATCTACTCCGACACTCGGCCCATACATCAGAAGCCTTGAAAGCAATCCCTAGAGCGACAGAACTTCATACGACAAGAAGTGAAGAAGTTGCTCGAAGTTGGATTCATCCGAGAAGTCTTCCATCTAAAATGGCTGGCAAACCCAGTCGTTGTACCCAAGGCCGGCGGGAAGATTCGGATGTGTATCAACTACACAACACTAAATAAGGAATGCCCAAAAGATCCATTCCCACTACCTAGAATAGATCAGATAGTGGATTCCACCTCCGGGTGTGAATTACTGTGTTTCCTAGACGCATATTCTGGGTACCATCAAATCAGAATGTCTAGGGAAGATGAAGAACATACTTCTTTTATCACAGTAGATGGATTGTACTATTATACTGCCATGCCATTTGGTCTCAAGAATGCAGCTTCAACATTTGTACGAGCAATGTACAAGACCTTTGGAGGGCTCATCAGAGACGTAGTGGAAGTGTATGTTGATGACATCGTCGTCAAGATCAAGGACAAGGAGTCACTCCTTGACACCTTGCAATCTATCTTCGACAAGCTGCAGGTCACCCGCACGAAGCTGAACCCAGACAAGTGTGTCTTCGGGGTTAGCTTCGGAAAGCTTCTCGGTTTCCTGGTAAACCACCGGGGCATAGAGGCAAATCCGGCGAATATTAAAGCCATAGAGGAGATGCGGCCACCAACTCGCATCAAAGATGTCCAGAAACTAACTGGATGTCTAGTCGCCCTCAGCCGGTTCATCTCAAGACTGGCGGAACGGGCGCTACCCTTCTTCAAGCTATTGAGGAAGTCCGGACCATTTCAATGGTCTGAAGAAGCAGAAAAGGTGTTCCAAGAGCTAACGAAGCTCCTCACCACTCTACCAACCCTGGTAGCTCCGAACCCTGGCGAGCCCTTACTGCTTTACATTTCAGCAACCGACGAAGTTGTCAGCATGGTCCTGGTCGCGGAGAGACCAGAACCATCTCAAGCTCAGGAATCTAGACCCTTCCGGGAGGGTACGGAGGTTCCTGAAGGTGAGTCTGGGTCCCAGCCCCCAGACTTGGATCAACACGGAGTTATCCCAGAAGACTTGGACCCCTCCAGGAGGGTCCGAGTCGCTCCTGCAAAAGCTCCGAGTTCCTCTAGCAGGGACCCGGAGGTCCCCGAAGCAGGTCCGGACCCCTCTGGGAGGGTCCGAGTCGATGTGGAGGAAGCTCTGGGCCCCTTCGGGAGGGTCCGGACAGTCCAACGCCCAGTATACTTCATTAGCGAAGTACTACATGATGCCAAGACTCGATACTTAGAGGTGCACAAGCTGCTTTACGCAGTCCTCATCGCTTCCAGGAAACTTCGCCATTACTTCCAAGCTCACAAGATCTCAGTAGTGACCTCTTACCCACTGCGTGCGATCTTGCATAGTCCCAACTCTACTGGGAACATTGCAAAGTGGGCAGTGGAATTGGCCGAATTCGATATTGAATTCGTTCCCAGACAAGCGATCAAGAGTCAAGCATTGGTAGACTTCGTGGCGGAATGGACCCCCTCTCCATCAAACCCTGGGGGCCCTAGTGAGCAGAAGTCAGAACTTAAGGCTCCGGTCTTCACTGAACCTCACTGGACCCTCTACATCGACGGCTCCATGCAAAAGCAGGGGGCCGGAGCTGGAGTCCTTCTCCTCGCTCCAACCGGGGAGAAGGTAAAATACATGGTCCACCTTGACTTCAAGGCGACCAACAACATGGCAAAGTATGAAGCACTCATTCATGGACTAAAGGTGGACTATAATACGGTGTCAAAGCAGCTGTTGGTCAAGGGAGATTCGCAACTCATCATTAAACAGGTGAAGGGTGAATGCTCATGTAACAACCCTCAACTAGTTGCTTATCTCCTTGAAGTCCAGAGGCTTCAGAAGGACTTCGATGTCCTGGATCTCCACCATGTCCAGCATGTCCATAACGCTGAAGCTGACGAACTCTTGACGAAAGCGTCAACCGGAGCTCCGGCTCCTGACAGAACCTTCATCCGGAGGTTGTCAAAACCCACAGCTCATCCTGCCGAGAGCGAAGGGGGCGAGACCAGCATCCTGAAGCTGGCAGTCCTGATGGCCCTGTTACCATGGCAGCCATCAAGGGTCGTAGGTGTTGCCGGAAGCTCCGAGCAACCGAGCACGCAAGACTCAAATGCTCAAGCAAGCTCTGATGCATGGATCTCAGAGATCCGGAGCTACTTGAAAGACAATATCCTTCCTGACGATGATATATGCACTGACCGGATAGTCAGGTTTGCTAAAAGATACACGTTCGTAGAAGGGGATCTCTACCGACGCGGTGCCAACGGCGTCCTAATGCGGTGCATCACTGGGAAAGAAGGTTGCGAGCTCCTCGCAGTAATCCATGGAGGCGAGTGTGGGAACCATGCGTCTTCCCGCACTCTGGTCGGTAAAGCCTTTCGGCATGGCTTCTACTGGCCTACAGCGCTCCAGGATGCAACTGAGCAGGTGAAGAAATGCAAAGCATGCAAGTTCCGTGCAAAGCAAATTCACACACCGGCTCAGCCTCTACAAATGATACCTCCTACATGGCCCTTCATTGTGTGGGGGATGGACATCTTGGGACCTTTCCCAAGAGCCGTCGGAGGTTACAAGTTCCTGTATGTTGCCATTGACAAGTTCACCAAATGGCCGGAAGCAACTCCAGTTGTGACAATAAACAAGCAATCAACTATCAATTTCTTACAGTCCATAGTATGCAGATTTGGAGTCCCGAACAAAATCATAACATATAATGGGACCCAATTCACAAGCTCTGCTTTCTAAGGATACTGTGAAGACCTCGGCAGCAAAGTCAGCTACGCTTCCGTAGCTCACTCGGCAAGTAATGGCCAAGCCGAGAGAGCAAATGCAGAAATCCTGAAAGGACTCAAGACACGCACATATGAGCGCCTGAAAAAACATGGAGCCAACTGGATCGAAGAACTTCCACCCACTTTATGGGCCAATAGGACAACTCCAAACCGGTCAACCGGAGAGACACCCTTCTTCCTGGTGTACGGAGTTGAAGCAGTCCTTCCTCCGAAAATCACCTTGGGGTCGCTCCGGGTCCGAACCTCCGACGAAGGCACACAGGACCAGCTCCGGTGTGAAGACCTTGACCTCTTCAAAGAGGGAAGGTGCTGAGCAGGTGTTTAGAATGCCCAATACCGCCAAGCTCTCCGGCGCTATCACCAACCTCATGTTCACAGCCGACAGCTCGAGGAAGGCGATCTGGTGCTATGGAGAATACAATCCAGATAAGGGTTAAACAAACTCTCCCCCAGCTGGGAGGGACCCTTCCGAGTGATCAAAGTATCCCGTCCCAGATGCGTTCGCTTGGCAACCGAGGATGGGCCACCTCTCCCAAATCCTTGGAACATTGAGCACCTCCGTAAGTTCTACGCTTAGTATCACGGAGGTGAGTATGTAATTACATGTGGTGTATGTTATAGAGTCATTGTACAGAGTCGGGTAGCTCCTCCGGGAGGGCAGTCGGACCTACCCTGTTAGGTCCGCAACGCCCATGCAACACTTGTCACAGTCTCAGAACTAAAAGTGTAGCTAGCTACCTTGGGTCAAACGAGAAACGAAACACACTTAGCCTGGTTTCGTACCCTAAGAGTGTACTTGTTTCCCCTGTACCCCGGACCAATAATGAAAGACATTATTGTGTGAAAACAGACTCCACGTGCATTTACTTTGTACAGGCTCAATATTTTTTATTTTTCTCTTTCTTGTCTATAACAAAGTTTTGCAGCTCTTAAGAAACTTTAGCTTGACCAGTTCATGTACAATTTGAGTTGCATTGTCTATTCTCTTGGGTTCAAGCATTGTTGATGGCCTACTTGTCTGAATGTCGCCAAGCCAATCTAGGGCCGGAGTGTGCTATCAACTTAGCCTGGTCCTGCACCCTAAGTACGCCACTCTACCTACACCCCGGCAGGCCGAAGTAAGGCAAGTCCGGAAACAATCGGACCTGAAGGAAGCTAGACGGCGCTGTTGATTGTATTTAGAATTGCGTTCGACCTAAAACATTCTCGGGAAAAGTAAGCCGCAATGAAGTTATAGATAAGAAATGGATTTTACTGTTTTTCTTGACTTCAGTGTGCAGGAAAAATAAACAAGCTCTGACATCCTCTAGGCGGCTTGTGGTCAATGTTCGAACATTGACATCGAGCATCTCTGGAGCTACTCAGTTCCGGTAAAGCTAGGAGGCAAGTCAAGATGGTGGAAAGACTCTAAAGTGGAGTCTAACATTGACACAACACGTGTTGTCGGAGGTCACTGCCTGAGCTGCCAAAGCTCCGACACCCCAGAGGACTAACCATTAATGCTTCGAAGCTACTAAACTCCGGCGATGGTCAATGCCGGAGCCACTAAGCTCTAACAGCCTCAGGGGGCCTACACTATCAAAGACTTCGGACCTACATTCTATAAGTTTAAAGCATGCAAGTCTTCAACAACTGGTGCATCCTCTTGGTACATGTTCATAATGAAATTGTGTACATCTACCAGGGGGCTAAGCGAGACAAAGTTGTTGAAGACAAAAAATGAAATTCGAATTCACAAAAATTTTGATTTCATTCATCTGGAGACAAGAGATTACAAAATTGGAGAGGAAGAAGAGAAAGTACAAGCGGGAGCTGCAGGGAGACGATCTTAGACCCTATGGAAGAAATAGGCGACCTTCTGAGCCACCTCCGACACGTTGGCTCGGGCGGCTTCACCCTCTCCTTCGATGGGACCTTCAAGCACCGGGTCCAAAGGGAATTGAGGGTCCTGCTGGTGTAGCACGTCAGCACATACTCTGCGACGTTCTTCGCCAGGGACTGACCCTCCATTTCCAATTGGTCCGCGATGACATTGCCCATCATGGAGAGTTTGTTGCCTGCTGAACCCAGCGCCTCTAACGCCTGGTCCAACTCCAGCTCCGGATCATCCGGACGCACGGGACTGAAGCCCATCGGCGTCACGTGTCGTTGGCCTTGCCCAGGAAGTACCAAACTTGTTGGGACTCCGCAGCCCTTGCACCACGCATCTCCGCCAAGGATCTTTTGGCCGCCGCCAGCTCCGAGCTCTCCCGAGCAAGACGCTCCACCTCTTTGGCATTCTGCTGAATCGTTTCAGCAACCTGCCTTTTGAGCTTGCTGAGCTCTTCCTCCCGGAGGTGGATCTCATTCCGGCGGTTGACCAGATCTTTCTCCTGGCCCCGCACTTTCTTCTCCCGGGCAGCGATGGCATTCTCCTTCTTGTAGAGTTCTTGCCCTCGCTTCCAGGCCTTCTTCTCCTCCTCCTTGCAACGCTCATCCAATTTCTTGGTGCTTTCTTCGAGGCTCTTGAAAGTGCATCTAGGACTCCCTTGTGGGTTTTGGATGATTTATGACAAGCAATTGGGATCCTAACCTCTTTATTGAGATGAATGCAGGCCTATAATGGAAAATGAGCAAAATACCAAAAAGAAGGGATGAGGAGGAGCAAAGCGGAAATGAGCTCAAGGAAAAAGAATAGCAGATTATCGTGTATGGAGTGTGTTAAGGAAACACACCCCAAGAGCTCAATGATAATTAAACACACACATTGCACAGAGTTACACAGGACCGGACTAGTCTGTTCCACCCCGGACTAGTCCGATAAACCTTTCTACACCAGATCGGACAAGTCCGATATCTGTCGGACTAGTCCGATATCTTTCTGACTAGAATCGGACTAGTCCTCCCAAGTGCGGACTAGTCCACAAAACACTACACAAGTCACACAAAATCGGACAAGTCCGTTATCAACCGGACTAGTCCGATATCCTTTCTGATCCACTTCGGACAAGTCCGATGTTCACACGGACTAGTCTGAAAAACCCCTCTGATCCAAGTCGGACATGTCCTGCAAGTGCGGACTTGTCATCCAACACACTTAGGGTTTCTCATGTCCGGACAAGTCCGATGGACATCGGACTAGTCCGAAGATTTCCAGTAGCAAAATCGGACAAGTTCGCTTTCAGCCGGACTAGTCCGATATTTCGAGACACTTAGGGTTTGCAACACACAGCACACCGGACTAGTCCGGTGACAACCACGGACTAGTCCAAACTTTCTGAACCCTAACAGTCACTTTTAGAAACCTCATATAAATAGAGGTGCACCGCCCACTTTTAACAGCTCTTGAACCCTAGCGCCATCACACCTCCCAAGAGACTCAAAAACAACCTCTCTCCACAAAATTAAGTGCAAAATCGTCCAATCCTTTGAGGATTCAATCTAGATCATTGGAGAGACACTTGCTACACCACATTGAGATCTTGGTTTGATTCTCTAACACACTCCTGCATTTCAATTGTAACTTGTGAGTGTGTTTTCGGTGGTATTGTGTTTTGTAATCTAAGGGAGCTCTCAAAGTGTGAGATCGCCCCTTGAATTTTGTTATTCACCCCTTTGTGATTAGTGGAAGAGGATTGGCCTTTGTGGTGATCCAACGAGGGTAGGGTTGGAGAAAACCCGGTCCTTTTGTGGACTCCTAAACGTGGATGTAGGTGGCCTTTTGTGGTAGCCGAACCACAGGATAAACACTTGTGTCTTGTTTCATTGTTCATCGTTCAAGTTAATCAACTTAATCTAGGGTTTCACAAACATTGTTCATCTTACGTTAAATTGTTAAACATAAGACTTAATTGTGATATAATTCAGTATATAGCTATTAAACTGTTGTTTGATTCTCTACATCCGTTGTACACATAAAAGAATCAAACCAATCGATTAAGTTTAATAAGCTTAGTCCGTGAACACTGGACTAGTCCGCACTTTACCGGACTAGTCTGATATCTCTGGTATTAAATCGGTTGTTGAGTGCTGCAGGATCCACAAATATTCAAAAAGGCCTATTCACCCCCCCTCTAGGCCTACATTCAATTGGTATCAGAGCCAGTTTCTTCAAGAAAGAGTTTAACCACTCGAAGAGATCATGTCGGACATGAAGGACGTCCAGAAAATCAACAACCAAGAGGATATTAACAATGACAAGACCCAAAAACTGGAGAAGTACCTTGAAGCCATTCAGGACTTCGAGGACGATGATGAGGAGACGCTGGAGCTGAAGGCACTCCTCAGAAAGAAGGCACTTTCCAAAGGGAAAGCAAAGGTTGAAGAGAAGAGGAAGGGGAGTAGTCACACCGACTACTCCCGATATCCTTTTAACTATGATCGTCTAAATTCCAATAACAACCATTACTTATCTATCCCACATGGAAAAGCCCCACACTTCGATGGAAGTGATTACTCCATGTGGAGGCAGAATATGAAAATGCATTTGATTTCCCTCAACCCAAGTTTATGGCATATTGTGTGCACAGGAATAGATATTCCGGATGACGACAAAGAGCTCACCCCAAGCCAAGAGCGGGCCATTCACAAAAATGCTCAAGCCGCAGCTGTAATCACATCCTCACTCGGTCGGGACGAGTTCACCAAGGTGGATGGACTCGAAATTGCTAAGGAAATATGGGATACTCTGCAAACCGCACATGAAGGTGACCGGCATGTGCATGAAGCAAAGATTGAAATGATCGAACGTGAACTAGGAAGATTCGCAATCGAGGAAGACGAGTCACCTCAGGATATGTACAATCGATTGAAGACACTCGTCAATAAAGTGTGTTCATATGGGAGCAAGAAGTGGAATGACCACGAGGTGGTAAAGCTCATCCTTAGAGCTTTTATGCCTCGCAATGTCACGCTATGTTCCATGATTAGAGAAATCCCAGGATACAAAAGGATGACTCCGGATGAATTGCTTGGTAAAATTATCAACTTTGAAATGATGAAGAAACAAGCAAAGCACGTCAAGGAAATTGCCGACCTCACCTCGGCGAAGAAGAAAGGAGTCGCTTTAAAGTCCACCCTCAAGCCTCTATCCAAAGAAGCAAGAGAATCACAACTAGAGGAGGACGGTGATGAAGAGAGCAGTGAGCTAGATGAAGAGGATTTGATACTGTTCATGAAAAAGTTCAAGGGAATAATGAAGAAAAAGCAAGGGACAAAATCAAGTGAAGGCAAGTACAAGGAAAGAACAAAGCCAAAATTGAGACAGGCGTGCTATAATTGTGGTGAATATAACCACTTTATAGTGGATTGCCCATATGAGGAGAACAAGAAGAAGACTAAAGAATCCAAGCCTCAACCTAAGAAGTTCTTCAAGAAGAAGAAACAAGCCGAACAAGCACATATTGGGAAGCAGTGGGACTCAAACGATGAGTCCTCATCATCCGATGAAGAAGGGATGGCTAGCATAGACATTGATAACACGTCCAAGAAATCTACACTCTTTCCTACACTCGGTGCAAGAAAGGGAAATGGCACTTGCCTTATGGCAAAGGAAGGTAAACGCAAGGTAAACATCAAAACCCCTTCCATGCATTCCTACTCTAGTGATGATGAAATAGATAGCGATGATGAGGACATGCTAAATGGACTAGATAGGAAAACTGCAACAAAAATGAAATTCTTACTTGACCAACTTGTTGAGAATGAAAGGTTAATTGATCGTCAAGAGGACATGATTATCTCCCAAAAGGAGGAGAATGTCGAACTTGAAAAACTTCTAGAGCTTGAAAAGGAGAAAAACAGTTCACTGGAGCTTGAGTTATCTTTAAGCAAGAAAGCTTGCTTGGAGTTAACCGACTCAAATGTTGCAATTAAGGACAAACTTGCTGACCTGATCAAGGCTAACAAGATCCTTGAAGTGCAAGTTGAGTCACTCAAGCTGAGTGAACCTTCCTCTTCTTCAAACTCACCTTCTGAACCCACTAAAACTGAATTTGCTCATATGTGCACATGTGGTAAAACTGACACCAGATTGAAAGGGAAATCAATCTCCACAAAGGATAAAAATCCTACTCAATGTAGCATATTTGACAAGGAGAAGATCAACTATGCACGTCGTGCATACTTGGTCCAAAGACCTCCAAATGTCAATTATGGCATTGGTTACTCTTATGATGAAAAGCTACATGCTGGAAGTCATAAGAATAACAAGGGAAGGATCTCCTTTTTGTAGGGAAGATCCTCTCAAACTGGTAAGTCGAAGGATAAAAATTTGAACTCACATGAATACCGGATTAGTTCGGTCTGTGCCCGGACAAGTCCGGTCGTCCGGACAAGTCCGGCCTCCCAGACTAGTCAGTCTCATGAACAACAACAACTTTTATTTAAAACTTTTGATGCCTCCTATGTGTTAATGAGAAACAACCTTGGCAAGGTCTATGCTTATTATGTTGGGCCACGCCATGGGAACACAAAATCCCATGTGTGGGTGCCCAAATGTATTTTTACTAACCTCCAAGGACCCAAGCAAGCTTGGGTACCTAAAACCAAAGCATAATTTGTTTTTGCAGGCCTATTCCTCCGGTGGATCCAAACGGGTGCTGGACAGTGGGTGCACCAATCACATGACCGGAGAAAGGAGGATGTTCGTGGAATATGAAGAGAACGAGGACCCAAACGAAGGCATCTACTTCGGAGATAATAGTCAGAGAAGGGTGCTCGGTACCGGTAAAATTGCAATATGCTCTGAACACATGCTACCTCATGTTTTACATGTTGAATCTTTAGATTATAACCTGTTGTCCATATCTCAACTATGTGACAAAGGTTATAATTGCTTGTTCACTAACGAGGGTGTGACCGTCTCTAGGAGGAGTGATGGTTCTATTGCATTCAAGGGTATGTTGAAGGGAAAGCTTTACATGGTTGACTTCAACAAGGATAAAGTCGAACTCGACACATGCTTGATTGCAAAAACCAACATGGGCTGGCTGTGGCATAGACGGCTAGCGCATGTTGGTATGAGGAACCTTCAAAAACTCCTCAAGGGCGATCACATCCGAGGTTTGAAGAATGTTGTTTTTGAGAAAGACAGGCCTTGTAGCATGTGCCAAGCCGGGAAGCAAGTTGGAGCACATCATCCCGCAAAGAATGTCATGACTACTACAAGACCGTTCGAACTACTTCACATGGACTTGTTTGGTCCAATTGCTTACATAAGCATCGGCGGTAACAAATACGGTTTAGTTATCATTGATTATTTTTCTCGCTTCACTTGGGTGATCTTTTTGCATGATAAGTCAGAAACACAAGGAACACTCAAGAAATTCCTCAAGCGAGCCCAAAACAAATTTTCATTGACAATCAAGAGTATTCGAAGCGACAATGGCACGGAGTTCAAGAACACACAAGTGGAGGAGTACCTTGATGAAGAGGGCATCAAGCACGAATTCTCAGCGCCATACTCGCCACAACAAAACGAGTTGCCGAATGAAAGAACCGAACACTCATTGAGATGGCAAGGACAATGCTCGATGAGTACAAGACATCGGATCGATTTTTGGTGGAAGCAATTAACACCGCTTGCCACGCCGCAAATCGACTTTATCTCCATCGACTACTCAAGAAGACTCCCTATGAGCTACTTACCGGTAACAAACCAAACATTTCATATTTTTGAGTTTTCGGTTCTTCATGTTACATCCTGAACAAGAAGCCTAGGACTTCAAAGTTCGCTTCGATGTCCGATGAAGGTTTCCTGCTTGGTTATGATTCGAACACATACGCCTATCGTGTCTTCAACAAGGCCTCTGGACTTGTTGAAGTTGCACGTGATGTGGTGTTCGATGAGACTAATGGCTCCCAAAAGGAGCAAGTTGATTCATGTGAATTAGGTAAAGAAGAAGCTCCATGTCAAGCATAGAAAAGAATAGCTCTAGGCGAAGTTCGACCACAAGAACCACCTTCACACGAACATGAGGAAAATGAACCACAAGAGGAGACCATCAATCAAGGGGGAGCCTCAACACAAGATCAACCACAAGAGTACGAAGATGATCAACAAGTCAATGAAGGCAACCACTTAGGGGGGAAGCAGACAATCATGAAGACACAACTCCTCAAGTGCCACATCCGAGAGTACACCAATGCGTCCAAAGGGATCACCCAATCGACAACATCATCGGTGACATCCAAAAGGGAGTAACCACTAGATCTCGCATAGCTAACTTTTGTGAGCATTATTCGTTTGTATCCTTTTTGGAATGACGCAGGATTGAGGATGCATTGAAGGATCCAGACTGGGTGGTGGCGATGCAAGAAGAATTGAACAACTTCAAGCGGAACGAAGTTTGGGAACTTGTGGCAAGACCCAATGCAAACATCGTCGGCACCAAGTGGGTCCTCCGCAACAAACAAGACGAACACGGGGTGGTGACAAAGAACAAGGCACGACTTGTGGCCAAAGGGTACTCACAAGTCGAAGGTTTGGATTTCGATGAGATTTTTGCTCCAGTAGCTAGGCTTGAATCTATTAGAATATTGCTTGCATATGCTACTCACCATGATTTCAAGCTGTATCAAATGGACTTGAAAAGCGCCTTCCTCAACGGACCGATCAAGGAAGAGGTGTACGTGGAGCAACCACCGGGATTTGAAGACGAAGAATTCCCCAACCACGTATATAAATTGCGTAAGGCTCTCTAGGGCCTCAAACAAGCTCCTAGAGCTTTGTATGAGTGTCTTAGAGATTTCTTAATTGAGAATGGTTTTCAAATTGGCAAAGTAGATTATACATTATTTACAAAGAATTTAGATAATGATCTATTTATTTGTCAAATTTATGTTGACGACATAATTTTTGGTTCAACTAATCAATCTTTTTGTGAGGAATTTAGCAAAATCATGACATACAGGTTTGAAATGTCAATGATGGGAGAATTAAAATAATTTTTGGGATTCCAAGTGCGGCAACAAAAGGAAGGGACGTTCATAAGCCAAACCAAGTACACGCAGGACATACTTAAGAAGTTTGGCATGGACAAGGCAAAGCCCATAAAGACCCCCATGGCAACAAATGGTCACTTGGATCTCAATAAAGATGGACCTAATGTCGACCAAAACGTATATCGCTCCATGATTGGATCTCTACTCTATTTATGTGCATCTAGGCCAGATATTATGTTAAGTGTGTGTTTGTGTGCAAGATTTCAAGCCAACCCTAAGGAATGTCACTTGACAGCCATAAAAAGGATCTTGAGATATTTGGTTCATACACCCAACCTGGGTCTTTGGTACCCAAAAGGCTCAAAATTCAATCTCATTGGTTATTCCGATGCAGATTATGTCGGGTGCAAAGTAGATAGAAAAAGCACCTCCGGCACATGCCAATTCCTAGGGAGATCCTTAGTTTCTTGGTCCTCCAAGAAACAAAATTCCATTGCCCTATCCACAGCCGAAGCGGAGTATGTTGCAGCCGGGAGTTGTTGTGCACAACTCCTTTGGATGCGACAAACTCTAAGGGATTACAGTTACAATATGAACCGTATTCCTCTCCTTTGTGACAATGAGAGTGCCATTAAAATTGCCCACAATCCAGTTGAGCACTCTAGAACTAAACACATATACATAAGACATCATTTCTTGAGAGACCATTCCGTGAAAGGAGATATAACCATCTCACATGTCAACACCCAAAAGCAATTGGCCGACATATTCACCAAGCCACTTGATGAAAAGCGTTTTTGCGAACTCCGAAATGAACTAAATATCCTTGATTCTCGGAGTGTGGCTTGAAAGGTTGCATACCTGTATGAATTCTTCAAAATGTTGATTGAATTGTGACAAACATCTCTCTCAAGTTTTCTCGAAAAACTATGTCAATTACTAGATCTTGGTGAATTATGATCATTGTTTATTTGTTGCATGCTTACTGATCAAATTCATCAAGATTAATTGATTTGTTTTGCCCCTCCCTTCTCTATTTATGAACCTTCAAATATATATATATGAATGGGCTATGCAAATTTCTTCTGGTGACCACGGACTAGTCCGTGGTTACCCGGACTAGTCCACCCCTGCAGACTAGTTCGCCGAGTGCCGGATTGGCCGGACTAGTCCGATAGACCACGGACTAGTCCGATATAGCTCTCTGGATGAGTTCGGACTAGTCCGGTCGTCTCCGGGCTTGTCCGATTTTTCGTGTCCATAACCCTAGCCGCCACAAAACCCTAATTCCTCTGATCCCCACTCTTCCTCACGCACTCTCTCTCTTGCGCTCAAGCTCCCAAGGCGGTTCCTTGATCCCACCATCAAAAAGGTGCGCATTTGGGCGCAAATCAAGCTTGACCTCGTGTGGATTGAAGCTAGCGGACTTGTCCGGGCTCCAACTCCCTATTCCTCAAGCTTCAATCGAATTCTTCGATAATTTTCTCCCAAACCCTAAAAATCTTGTTTTTTCTCCATTGTTGATCGAATAGCCTAGCATCTTCAACTAGATACATGCCCCTTTGATGTACTACGTGTATGCTAAGCTTGTTATGCATTAGGAATCGGCTTTTGTCCACTATGTTAGGTTTTTGAGGATGAACACCGGACTAGTCTGGTCCATGCATGGACAAGCCCGGTCCCCCGGACTAGTCCGTGTCTGTGCACCAGACAAGTCCGATGTTTCTGAACTTAAAACCTAATTCTTCAATTCCTCAATGCACTTCCTTGCTATCTTTTCATACCTATGCCTTGTATCACTTATCATCATTCTTGCAAATGATTCTCAGATCATGTCGAGCTCAAACGATGAAATCTCCGACTTTGAGGCCGAGATGGACCACGAGGTGGCACCTCGGACTTCGACGGGTCTTGGCAAGAAGCGCCAAGAAAGACCCTCCGAGACTGCTCCTTCCCCTCCTCAGGCTCGGAGGAAAGTGCTAGCGAAGAAGCCAGCCTCCAAGGTGCCAGCCTCTAAGGCTGGTGGTGGCCCTAGCTCTGCAAGAGCCCGCCAAGCAAAGGGCAAGGGAAAAGGAATAGCGACGGGGCCAGTCGGGCCCTTGAAGCTGCATGCTCCCATGGAAGGGGTCCGGGACCCTACTGAGGAGAAGTTCAATGGCAAGGGCAGTGACTCGGCCGTGAAATTCAGAAGCATTGACTGGTATGCCAGGCCGAAGCAAGCTGCAGATGGAAGGTTCTGGTGCAACTTCCATGCAGATTTCTACAAATCGGTGTATCTACCAATGAAGACCCCCGTGGTGCGCAGTCAGTGGATTGACTGGGCGCACTTTGAGAAGAAGGGCTGCTCATCGTTCACTGATGTACTGAGAGCCATTGAGAAGCATGGACTGAGAGATCTGTTTGCTTTCAGACACAACTGGAATGATGAAGTGATTGCGGAGTTCTTTGCGACCTGTCACTTCTCTAGTGAGGATGAAGAGAGTGTCACTTGGATGACCCATGGATCCAAGTACAGCATCACTCAAGAAGATTTCACTAGCTTGCTTCACCTGGACACCACAAGGTCTGATTGCTTAGTTATACACAACATTGGTGTCATTGACAAGGACAAGATGAAGTTTCTATATGAGCCAAACTCAATGTTCAACCCTCCTTCCACCAAAAACATGAAGCCATTCTTTGTGGTGTTGAACAGAGTGTTAAGAAAGACCATTGCCCCTAAGGATGGGGACGCAGGGAGTGTGCAAGGATACCTCCGGACTCTGATGAGAGTCATAAGCAAGGACCGCCCATTTGATGTGGCGGAATACATTTGGAATTATATGGTAAACATCTCCTGCACTCCCAACAGATCTTGCGGATATGCTCCTTACCCTATGTTTGTGATTGAAAAAGTCACTGGCATTGAGTTTGTGAAAGATGTGGAGCATCTCCCCTTGAGGCCTCAAATGCCTCAAAAGCCGAGTGTGCAGGCTGCTCCTTCGCCGGCCTCCAGTCCTGAGGCACCGGCAAAAACAAGTGAAGGTGTCAGGGCTGTCCCTGCTTCTAGGGAAGCCCCTCAGAGAGGATCAGCTAGTGGGATCCTCAAGTATCTGGCTGCTATATTCACCTCCTGCAAGAAGGCCTAAGTGAAGGTCCACAAGCTCAATCAGAAGAGAAAGGAGGACATGAAGTACATAAAGGCCAATATGAAGCAAATTTGCCAAAAGCTGGAAATTGATCCCATTAGATCTCCAGTGATCTCTAAGGACTCTGATCCAGACTACACTGAGCTTGCGCCCTTGAACCCCTCTGAGCTTGCCTACTTTGGCATTGGGGGCTCGAGTGGCTCCGTTCCTCCTCCTTCCCCTCCTCGTCAAGCTGATGATGAAGAAGAAGAAGAAGACGACGAAAGGACCGACAGTGAAGAGTGAAGACCCTAGGACCCTCCTCTCATCTTTTTGGTGTCTTGATGCTAAAGGGGGAGAGATTGAGGGGGAGTCTTAGCTTTAGCTATAAGATGCGAGGAGAGAACTCTTTTTATCTATCTTTGTGATTGTAATGTTTTAACTGTGCTTCTAATATTAACTTTGGTTCTGTAAATGCAATGCTTACTTAATTTGAGAAGTATTGGTTATAATCTGTAATTTTTGCTCCTGGAATGACATATGTGCTTTATTTTGGTTGATTAATGCAAATTATGTCATTATCGACGTCTTAATGTACTTAGTTATGCATCCCACCATAAAGAATGCACATATGGATAATTCTCTCACTGCTTGATGTATTATGATTCATATGTGCATACTTTATGAAAATCACAATTTTTGTCATATTTTGTGAAATCTCAATTGGTTGTCATCAATCACCAAAAAGGGGGAGATTGAAAGTGCATCTAGGACTCCCTTGTGGGTTTTGGATGATTTATGACAAGCAATTGGGATCTTAACCTCTTTATTGAGATGAATGCAGGCCTATAATTGAAAAATGAGCAAAATACCAAAAAGAAGGGATGAGGAGGAGCAAAGCGGAAATGGGCTCAAGGAAAAAGAATAGCAGATTATTGTGTATGGAGTGTATTAAGGAAACACACCCCAAGAGCTCAATGATAATTAAACACACACATTGAACAGAGTTACACAGGACCGGACTAGTCCGTTCCACCCCGAACTAGTCCGATAAACCTTTCTGCACCAGATCGGACAAGTCCGATATCTGTCGGACTAGTCTGATATCTTTCTGACTAGAATTGGACTAGTCCTCCCCAGTGCAGACTAGTCCACAAAACACTACACAAGTCACACAAAATCGGACAAGTCCGTTATCAATCGGACTAGTCCGATATCCTTTCTGATCCACTTCAGACAAGTCCGATGTTCACACGGACTAGTCCAAAAAAACCCCTCTGATCCAAGTCGGACATGTCCTCCAAGTGCGGACTTGTCATCCAACACACTTAGGGTTTCTCATGTCTGAACAAGTCCGATGGACATCGGACTAGTCCGAAGATTTCCAGTAGCGAAATCGGGCAAGTCCGCTTTCAGCCGGACTAGTCCGATATTTCGGGACACTTAGGGTTTGCAACACACAGCACACCGGACTAGTCCGGTGACAACCACGGACTAGTCCGAACTTTCTAAACCCTAACGTTCACTTTTAGAAACCCCATATAAATAGAGGTGCACCACCCACTTTTAACAGCTCTCGAACTCTAGTGTTGTCACACCTCCCAAGAGACTCAAAAATGACCTCTCTCCACGAAATTAAGTGCAAAATCGTCCAATCCTTTGAGGATTCAAGCTAGATCATTGCAGAGACACTTGCTACACCACATTGAGCTCTTGGTTTGATTCTCTAACACACTCCTGCATTTCAATTGTAACTTTTGAGTGTGTTTTCGGTGGTATTGTGTTTTGTAATCTAAGGGAGCTCTCAAAGTGTGAGATCGCCCCTTGAATTTGGTTATTCACCCCTTTGTGATTAGTGGAAGAGGATTGGCCTTTGTGGCGATCCAACGAGGGTAGGGTTGGAGAAAACCCGGTCCTTTTGTGGACTCCTCAACGTGGATGTAGGTGGCCTTTTGTGGTAGCCGAACCACAGGATAAACACTTGTGTCTTGTTTCATTGTTCATCGTTCAAGTTAATCAATTTAATCTATGGTTTCACACACATTGTTCATCTTACGTTAAATTGTTAAACATAAGACTTAATTGTGATATAATTCAGTATATAGCTGTTAACTGTTGTTTGATTCTCTACTTCCGCTGTACACATAAAAGAATCAAACCAATCAATTAAGTTTAATAAGCTTAGTCCGTGAACACTGGACTAGTCCGCACTTTATTGGAGTAGTCCGATATCTCTGGTATTAAATCGGTTGTTGAGTGCTGCAGGATCCGACAAATATTCAAAAAGGCCTATTCACCCCCCTCTAGGCCTACATTCAGCTCTTGTTAGCCAGAGTTGTCTTTTGGACAAGCTCCTCCTCCCTCTTCACGAGGTCGTCCCGCAGCTCCAGGAATTTCTGCTCTTCATTTTCGAGTTGTCTCTCCCGAGCTTCAAGAGCCTCCCAGTGCTTGACGAGACTATCGTGGAAGGCAGAGAGCCTTTCCTAACGTTCATCAACTGCACTATTGGCAGTCTTGGCCTGATCATATATGGCTCGGGATTCGTTGTCTAGGGTTCGCGTCATGCTTTCCCTCTCATCCAACAACTTTGCCCAATACTCCAGACGGACCTTCTCCCTTTGCACCCACTCCTTGTCGTCAGCCAGCCTCAACTGTGCCAGCTTGGTCTCGAAATGGAGTCGATTGCGCCACCTCCTAAGGGTTTCGCACTCCTCCTCAAGGGCCTTGCCGTCGTGGTAGAACACCAGTTGAACCTGGCAAAGGCTGGAGTAGGCGTTGTCGATAGACAATGATAGGGGGATTGGGTCCGAACCTGCCGGGGTCATCTCCGCTGGCTCCAGCGGATCTTCAGCAACAAAAATTTTGTCCCACTCTACGAGAGCGGTACCCTGAGCTTCCACTGCACTAGGGCCGTCCTCCAGGATAGCCTCGGCCGCCGCCGAGGAAGTGCTTGCAGCAGAAGTACCGACCTCTAGAATTGGTTCCGAAAGCCCAGCCGCCAGGTCATCAACAATTGGTCTCTCCAGCGGGGGGCCAGCAGCTTCATCGCAGCACTCTGGCTCGGCAACAGGCACCTCCGGGATCACTGCTTCTGGAGCGGGTGTCGAAGGTCCAGTCGGAGCAGAAAGCACTTCTGGCTCTGGTGCAGGCGCTTCATCCGCCTCTGGCTCAGATGCTGGCACTTCAGCCGTCATGGGCTCCGGCGCTGGCACTTCGACCGCCATAGGCTCAGGCACCGACGCCTCCGCAGCAACTGGCTCAAACGCCGGAACCTCTTCAACAGCCGGTCTATAGCCGAAACTTCTGCAGCAATCGGCTCTGCCGCCGGAGCTTCCTCGACGAACAGCTCAAGTGTCGGAGCTTCATCAACACCCGGCTCTTCCGCCGGGACCTCCTCAACCACCAGCTCGACTGCCGGGGCTTCAAAAACATTTGGCTCTAGGGCCGGAATCGCAGCTTCCTCCGGCTCTGCGGCCGGAGCATCAATCATCACAGCACCCAAGCCCGGAGCTTCAACCTCCGAGGCTGGCGCTGCTAGTACATCTTCAGTCCCGTGGTCCGGCGCTACCACGGTAGCTTCTGGGGATGAGTTGTCCAAAACCACGAGAGCCGGCACCGGGGCTGTCGCAGCCTCTGCCACCTCTTGGGGCGGCGCTAGAATCAGAGCAAGAGCTTCAGCCTGCACAACCTCAACTACTGTTGCAGGGGCCGGAGTTTCAGCCCTTTTCTTGGGCATGCTGTGGATGAAGGACGAAGAGACTCAAAATACAGTTAACAATAAAACAACTGACTGAGGTAAAAAATAAAAAATTACCTCAGAAGGCGTCCGCACCAATTCCCACATAACCTCTTCTCCGGACCTCCGGACTGGCCCAGCCAACACTGGTGTGGTAGTCCCGGAGGGCCCCCCGGAGCTTGCTGCTGCTGTCGGCGTAGCTCTGGTCGAGGCTCCCCTCGACCGGGAAGGACTATCGGACCTGGATCCCTCAGCTGGCCATGGGACCGAAGTCACTTGGCCGGAGCTAACACCCCGGGAAGATGTCGCAACTGGAGTAGACGCCGCCATTGTAGACCTTCCCCTCCGGGGAGAAGGAGACACCGCGGAAGAAGAATGCCTGGCTCTCCTGTCGGCATGCTTCCTCTTACGGCTCGAGGGCTCGGCCAATTACTTGCCCTTGCCGATGACTTCGGTTCTTGGCTTAGGGGCGGGGATGGAGCCTCCTTCCAGAGCTTCGGAGATCGCCAACCCGGTGGTCGAGCGCCTCTCAACGACACCAAGGTCGTCAAGCACCGGCATCATCCGCCGGATCTCCCTATTGAATGTTGCCTCCATGTTCAGTGGGAGGAAAGCTGGCGGCAGAGCCAAATCGTCGCCCTCGACGTCGATGCCGTGCTGGAATTTCTTCAGGTGGAACTCCAAAGTTGCACCCTCCATGTTGGACTTCAAACCGGTCACGATCCGGTCGTCGTCCAGGATACTGTTGTGGGCCCAAGACAACTTCTCCCTCCTCTTCAATGGAGCCCACCTGTTGGTCAGGATGTTGCAAAACACCGACTGGGGAGTCACCCCTCCTTCCACACATAGGCGGATCCTGGTCAGGGCAGGATCGAAGACATCTGATAGCACCGGAGCTTCACTCCAAACTGCAGTGTCAGTGTTGGGGAGGCCTTCCGGTAGCTCCATCTTCTCATGCTCCTCCACCCTGATTACAATCCAATCCTTCTTCCAGTCGTCCCATTTCCCAGAATGGAACGACCGCAAGTACTTGTACGGGCACTTCTTGAGCTTCATAAAATAGTAGAATCCAAGGTACTCGTCGCTCTGACCTGTGGTTTGGACAGTTAAGAAGGTGCAGAAGAGCTCAATGCAGGGGGGAATGCCTACCCATCTCGTAGAAGTGGAAAAATATGGACACCAGCAGAATGGAGTGGGGGCCAAGGTGGTAAAGCTGTAGACCATAGAAGTCTAGCATCATCAAGAAGGAGGAGAAAGGTGGGATTAGTCCCACCATGGCATACGCGAAGAAGTACACCATGTCGCTGGCGTGTTCCTTCTCGAACAAAAGCTTGCCAGCGCGGACCAGGTGGTTGAAGAAGTTAGGGGACCATCCCATGAGGGCCCAGACCTTCTTCAAATCGTCATCGGTCTTCATTCGGCTCTGGCGGAGACCCAACTCCATTGCAGCACAGCGAGGCAAGAGAGGAAAGGCAAGCAAAAGTTTGGAAGGTTTGAGCGCAAGATCGATTGAGGGGCGTAAAGAACCCCAAACGTTGTGTGCTTTCCTTCTTAAGTAAGCCCCCGCAATGCCTGGATGGAAACCGCAGGGGAGCCGACAATACCAGTCAAAAATTTCACCCTGCCAATGACAAGGGGGCCCGGGGCCACCCCGATGATCAAGATGAGGTTCTTACCCCAGGCGAACGGTTGCCATCATGAAAGGCGGGAAACCCGAAGTCAGCGGCCTGATAGGGTGCGCGGAATCGATAACATTTTTGTATAGGGAACCGGCGACCTTCAATTGCGTGAGATCCGCACGCTGAGATCTCACCTGCCGCCTTCAAGATACGCCACGCGACGGAAGTTTAACTGTGAACTACCGCCAACGGCACAACCAAAGACTTTTGAAGACACGGTTCAGAAACCGAAGAATGGACCCACCTCCGGCAAAATGACTTCATCCAAAAGGTCTCTCCCGAAGGTGAGTCCAGGGGGCCACTGTCGGTACCCTCCGTACCGGATACCCCTTGGTATTGCAAAGATCACAAGGAAACTCCATCTACCAGATTTGAAAACCTCTGAAGGCCCCACATGTCAGGCGTAGCCGGACCTGCTTCCCCAACATGGTTAGTCCCGGGGCCACCATGTGTACCGCAACACTGGAGCTATCACCCACACCTGGGAAGCTCCAGTCAGAATACCAATATGGCACCCCCGGACCTAACCCCAGACAGAGGGAGGCTCAGGTACTGACACGTGTACAACAGCACCGGACCTACCCGTCCGCGATGGTGAGCTCCGGAGCTGCCACGTGGCAACCGCCGAGCCTTCAACTTCAACTATCAGGCTAGTGGACCCCCCAACGGCTCTGGACCTTCAAGGATCAATCAAAAGCTTCAAGACCCGATTAAGTGCCATTAATGCCATATTAATGACACACAATCAGATGGTCCTTAATACTAGTAATGGCACTGTTAAGGCCCGTTACTAGGCTATTAAGGGTAATTAACTCCATTTATTGTGTATCAAGCATGTGTAATTGCTGGGGCCACCTGTCGGGCTAGGCTAACGTTGTAACGACCAGTCCTTGTACTATAAAAGGACTGGTCGACGATACACAAGGGACGGTTGGAGACAAGGCTAAACACCCTGAGCTAGACGAGCTTCTTCTTCTGGAGCTTCTTCTAGACTCACGAGCTTAATACATCACCAACACACCCCGTGGAGTAGGGCATTACACTCAGGCGGCACGAACCACGTGAATCCCTATGTACACGTGTCTTTCACCTTCTTGAATCTCTGCGCACCCATTACCTAACTACAACTCCTCGATCTACCAAAAGTAGTGCCGGGAGATCTGCCGGTTCAAAACACCGACCAGGGGAATATAAGAGACGTGTTCAGGAGCAAGTTGGACAGTACAGTTTAGATTGATCGATGGGAGCTTCATAGTAATAAGTTTAGAAATGTATACTTTAGAGGGCACGCAATGTGTATGAACTATGAAATTCATTGAGTTGCAAATTATCTCTAAATTGCAATGTCATTGCATTTGTTTATCCCTGAATTTCAATTATATCCCTGAATTGCAATGTCATTGTGTTTGTTTATCCCTGCAACGGATCCTCGTGATGCTAACTCTGGACACGAACTATGTCGTGCGAGTGGCAAAAGGGAGATGAGCCCATGAGAGATGAACTTTAAACAGGCGCGTCTCCGATTTTTGACCTCCGGCAAAAGGGAGATGGGCGAATGAGAGACACACTTTATTAAGGCCCGTCACCAATCTTGACCTCCAACAAAAGGTAGACAGGCATATGAGAGACGGGAATTATATAGGCTCGGCTCTGATTTTTAACCTATTCTTAGCTCTCGTGCGCTCTCTGGCACAAAAATTCGCGCAAAACTTACTCTCGCTCTCTCGACCTAAGGGAGACGCTCAAATGAGAGACGATGTTATAGAGGCTCGTCTCTGAGTTTTGCTATTTTTATCTCTTGTGCGCTCCCTCCCAACACTTGGCGAAAATTTTTAGCTCTTGCGCACTCTGTCGACCTAGAGATCGCAACTCCTGAGCAAGCCCATGTTGTCCCTCTTCCTCAACTCACTCTTCGTCATTGTCGCGTTGCCGCCGTCGACCCTGACCAGCCATCAACGACGGCCTTCGTCATCAGAGAGTTGAGCACGTAGGAGCATGCTACCTCGTCCCTGTCCGCGGAGCACACCACCGCCTCGACCCCGACCTCGGTAATCGGTATGAACACGCTGCCAGCTTCACATAAGTGGAAATGTTCTTCCTGGTTGGTGTCCTGGAACACATTCATCTTCCTTGTTTATGTCCAATGTAGAAGTAATGTATTTGTTTTGACTATCATTGTGTATTATGAATTATGATTTGCAAACCCTTGAAACTGCTAGAACTGTGGTTGACACTAGCATTTGCCATCCCAGTGAGTTTTATTTCTACCGCTGCAGTCACGTTGAAATGAAGGTACCTATGCAATAATTGGTGTTGCTCTCATGAGTTTTTGATATCAGGCTATTAATGAGATAGCGGAATGTAAATTGTTTGTTTTTTCATGGGACAAGCACACCAGCTCACTAACATGTCCTTTATCATGAATACAATTTGTCTGTTAAAGCTTTGCAGATGCTCACCAACTTCCTGTGCTACAAGTAAACTCGGTTCTCCATTCACTAATAGTTCCTGTGTTTATTACAATTGTATTTCAATTTGTTCCTAAGCCTTCAGATATTTGCTCCCTTATGTGACTGTTTAAGAGAATGTGACTGTAATTTGATAATGTTTTATATGATTTCAATGATTTTATTGAATTTTAGGATGTCTCAGCCAGAGCGTTAGAGGCTATGAAGGTTCATCGTTAATAAAGTCATTGATCGGGAAAATTTTCATTATGGTATACATGATTAGATGATAAAAGTTATGATGTGTGTAATTAGTTACTTTGTAATCAGGATAAACAAGGGGCATTCTTTGTGTAATTAGTATACTTGATAACAACGATTGACACTTTATTAATATTTGATTGTTCAATATAATTTAAAGTGTGATATTTTTTCTATGCATTTGTTCATGTATGTGTGTGTCGCTGACACTGGCAATGCGGCTGCCAAATCCTGGCTAGCTCCAGGATGTAGCCGGTAACCAGGATAATCAGGGGAGGGAGGCTCCTAGTAGGAGACCCTACCTGTAAACAATTCACGATGATCCGTAAAAAAGCTCGTCTCGGATTACCTAGATAAAGGAGACCAGCTTCTTTAAAGCCCGTCTCAGATCAGTCATGAAATCTGCGTCGAGCTACCATAAAGCTTGTCTCCGATCAGTCGATAAATTTGTGAGGCGCTGTATTAGAGCTTATCTCGCATGTATGCTGATGGGTCACGAGCGAGTTGCTCATCTCTGATGACTTTGCAAAGAACGTCGTGCATGACTCCGCGCTATCTTTGAGCTTGTCTCACACTTATGTTGATCAGCGACATGCCCGCCACCCGCCTCTGGTGACTACGTAATGCGAGATACGATGACGGAGATGCACTGTTTGTTCGTCTCCGTTCTTCGTTCGGGCTCGTCTCAGAGGAGCCTTTCTCACGTAGTGCATGTACATTCATTGGACCCTAAATTAGCTGTCACTTACAGGAAATTCCTCTGACATCGTGCTTCAAGGCTTATTACACTCCCTACCACCTGCAACTTTCATTAATGTTCTTTCTATTAATGCCGATAGTGCGTCTACTGCTACCACTTCACTTTCTCCGGACATTAGACTCATTTTGGATGATTTTGCTCCCTTATTCGACTCATCCTTGGGGTTGCCTCTCTTAGAAAATATACATGCAAAAGCAACAATGGATCTCCCAAGGCATACGATGCAAGATCATAGACGACACGCGAGGCATGATATTTGTTAACGAGGTTCAGCCGAAGCCTACATACCCGGAGTGTGACTACAGGCGCTCCTTCCCATTACGCGACACAACCCGCTACGAGGTTCTACCGAGGGCCACCGCCTTCTCCCTGAGAGTTTATCGCTATGTTGTCATAGTTATAAAAACGGCTCTCATTTTATATTTATAAGGACGTCGGTTAAAGAGTCAAACACAAACTCTACACCTAACCACTAATACAACTCAAAATCTTAACCGTAACCAACTCGTATACAATATTAGACACTCTCGATACCCGGCATACTGGGTACCCTCGCGCACAAGCTAGAGTCGCCTAGGTACCCCGCCTTTCGCAGGGGCAGTGTCCAAGGGCGCCACGTGTTCAGAAGACTCGGACCCATCAGCCTCAGATACGGGGTCTGAGGTACCTGCAAGAGACCCTGGGGAAGAGTTCAGCTCCCCCTCGAAGACGAGCTCCCAAGCAGCCACGTGTCTAGCCGGCAAGGATCCCTCACCCACTTAAGACAGGGCTCTTGAGCTGCCACATGGTCCGAGACATTAGACGGGCCACCTCCCGTATAGGCAGACTCCGATGCTGCCACATGTCCCGCAAGGCGGGACCTAACCTCCTTCGGAGGTGAGCTCTCGAACTACCACGTGGACCACAGGACGGGACCTGACCTCCTCCATAGAGATGAGCTCCCGAGCTATCACGTAGTCTAGCCACTTTCCCTGGACGGAGGGACACAGGATTTAAGAGGGCGGTGTGCCTTGTTCCTGATAAGGATTGAAGATACGCGGCTTCCCCAGATGCATGGCCTGGCGCACACCTAATTTTAGGAACCGCTATGACCAATCGCATCGCAGTGAAGACGCCACAGGCCTATCCCGCTCTGCCAAGTGGGTAGCTTATGGCGACAGAGACAGATGGACAAGACATCTCCTGCCATTGTCAGCAACAACGCATGGGCTACTGACGACTCAGGCGGCAAGACAGTGAGTCTTCAAGTCCACAGTCAGAGCAAGCTTATGCAAGAAGCCTTAGATCTTTAGGATAATATCGCCCCGGGACCATCTGTCGTGCCCTGGAACCCACTTGTAAGATGTCCGACCTTAGCTATAAAAGGCTCGGACTGCCACCATTACAAAGAACCGAACATCAAACTCACGCATAGACACACTAGCAATACCATCCACCGTGGAGTAAGGTGTTACACTCCTTGCGGCTCGAACCACGTAAAAACAATTGTGTCATACTCTCTCACGCACTAGTACACTTGATTGAGGCCTAAGCCCCGTCGAATAAGAACCTCCATGGGCTGCTCCTTAGCAGATTCGGGGGAAGTTTCACATTAACGTTTCGTCATTTGGCGCGCCCGGTAGGGGATTTTTCCCTCAAAAATAGTGGTAGCGCTTTCACCATCATGGTGTTCATCAGGCCCGTGGAAGGCAGTTTCCGCGGTCATTGTCCGGTGACCAGATCCGTCGCTCGACCGGTGCTCTCGAGTCCATCATGACCCCGTGTAGGTACGGCTGGCCAGGAAGACGCATCGGGACACATCCCGGCTCAGTCGGCTCCTCCGGCGCCGCCGACAGCAAGCCCGGGGAGCGCTCTGGTAGTGGCCAGAGCTCTTCTCCACCACCCACCGTCGCTGAATGCTTCCCAGGGAGCGGCTCAGTAGTGGGTCCAAGACATCGACCACTTCATCGTCGCGGCCATCAACTCTCCCATCAGAGTGAGACACCACGTGTAGCTATCGCGCACGCTGATGAGGACATCTCTCCTTTGCATACAATGCAAGGACCAATCACTAGAGCATGTGCACGACAGTTGGATCTCCAGGTACGTTCTAACCTTGTCAATTGTTTTTCAGAACTTAAGCTTGTTTCCATGCATGTTTTATTGATTAGGAACAATGGAGAGGACCAGAAAGGTCTTGGAGGAGTCCAAGGAATAAAGGAGGAGGAGATAGGACGTGCACACCAAGCAGGAACCCAACTACAACTCGACTTCGACTCCACCTCGGGTTCCAGGAGCTGCCTTCACCAAAACTGACGTCCCGTCCACATACGGAGTCGGATTTGGACGTTCTATATATGGTTGGAACTGTTATTTCATAAAGATTCCAATGGAACCAGCCCCACTTCAAGATTACTTCTAAGTTTATGGGAATCAACAAAACAATTGGGCGTCCAGAATCTGTCCGGTGCTGCGCCACCATCTTTTGGACTGCTGGCCCGTGTATCGTGTGGAAGCCCATTAGGGTTGCGTCCAGGGGTCTTGCATTCCCCTAAACTCCTTTTTATACAGCAGCCATCACCACATTAGGGTTGGGTTTTGCTTAGATAAAATCTGTCATTGAACAGTGTCGCCGATCATCGGTTGTGAGACCCCAAATTCGTGATAAATTCAGTTTTGATTGCAACTTCTCTGTTCTTGCTTGTGTTCTTGATTGCGCTTGCAGGGATAAGCCTTCGTGATGAGGTCATTTGTGTGACACGGGTAATAACCAACAGAGCAGTGGTGTAGTGATTACGGGGTTTTGTTCGTTCAGAGCCTTGGATCATCAACGTCGAGATATTCACCCAATCAAGTTTACCATACCTCTCGAAAGATCGGGACTCATCCTCCTATCAATTGGTATTAGATTTCCAGGTTCGCGTGAGGGTACTTGTGTGCCCTTTAGATTTATTATGTTTCAGTCCTATCCTCCAAAAAAAGCCACAAAAAAAATTTACCTTCCCTGACCTACAACCGCCGCTCAGCCTTTTGCACAATTTAGTTTTGGAGTCCGTAGTTCTAAGTTCGTGTCCTAGGTTGAGTCTGGTTGCTGGTTTAGATTTGTTTTGGTTCAGTTTTGTTTCTTCCATCCGCTGCCATATACAAAAAACCAATCTACAAAAAAAAATAATTCATCCACCGATTCGTTTCTGTTGCTGTTTCAGCACCACCAAAACCTGATTTGGGGTATCCTCCTTAAAACAGGCATAACTTTTCGCTCGGAACTCCGATTGAGGCGCATTTTTTTCCAGAGAGGTCTCAAAAAATCCACATACGATACACCGGCTACGCCGGTCACGGTGTTTTCAAAAAAAATTAAAAAAATTAAGAAGGCCCTCGTTTTGAACCCCGAACTTCCGGCACCAGTTTTTTCAATCGCTCCTGAATTTGTACCGGTCACATCTTTCATCGGATTGAGCTAATACTTGGTGCTGCTTCTATTCTTGTGCCCCTGGTTGAGAAAAAAATATCAAAAAATAAAGAGAAAAAAAAGGATTTTGATTTCTACTAGTGCTTCAAGACAAAAACTGGAGGCTAAGGGGTTTTCTAGTTGTGTTGTTCCTGTGTGAGTGCTGGATACTTGCTGATATTATCCTTGTTGTTAATCATCATTCAGCCTTGTTCTTGCTTGTTGCCATAACTGTTCTAATACATTCTTAGGCCAGCAACTAGGTGAAATTCTTTGGTCACTTATTCAGCATTGCTATCTGTTACTAACTTGTGTGCCACATAAATATACTGCATTTGAGCCTTCCAAGCTCCACCTTCTCTCGAGCAGAATAGGTAACCTATGCAATCACACCGACTGTCTGCTTGCTTCACATCGGTCATCGTTGGCCACCTGAATTGCTGCTAAGAAACTTGTAAGAGTGGAGTAAGACGCATCTTACTGATCGATTTTCCACTTCCACTTCAGAGAGCGTAGTAATAGGGTTCTTCACGATCTTTTGTCTTCATTTTTGTTTTGTACTAACAACGACAGGAAAGAATTCTATGGATAAGACCTCTGGTTCTACACCTCCGGATGATGATGAGTGTGTGTCTCATATGGAACTAAGGGACATGATGCGGGCGATGACTGAAGCTTTCAACAATTACCAGACCACTACAACAGCCACCTTTCAGAGGCTCCATACAAATGTTGATGGTCTGACCACACGGTTGGATGAGATGGAGACTCATCTTCCCCAACAAGCTACACCCTCTATCATCCTTGATGCTGATGCACATGCTCATGATGACACAGAGGATGACTTTAATAACGATGAGGTTGATGCACAGCAGCGCCATCGCCCTCGACGAAATCGTCAAGGTATGGGAGGTAGACCTCGTCCTCATGCTCCTGAACAAGATAATGATCCTTACGCTAAGATTAAGTTTTCTATTCCACCATTTTATGGATCTTATGATGCTGAGACTTACTTGGATTGGGAGATGATGGTAGAACAAAAATTTAGCTCTCATCTTGTTCCTGAGGGACATAGAGTTAGACAAGCCACTAGTGAGTTTAAAGATTTAGCTATAATTTGGTGGAATGAACTTGTCAATACACTTAATGCACCACAGACATGGGCTGCGTTAAAATAAGAGATGCGCGCTAGGTTTGTTCCTCCTTCATATAGATGTGATCTTCTTAAGAAATTGCAGCGCTTTGATCAGGGTGACATGACTGTCCAAGAGTACTACCAAGAGTTGCAGAAAGGTATGCTTCGTTGTGGGGTAGTTGAGGATCAGGAAGACCAAACTGTTAGGTTTTATGGGGGCTTGCGGCGTGAGATCCAGGACCTAGTTGACTACAAGTAACATCATTCTATTCAACATTTATTTCACCTTGCTATGTTAGCAGAAAAAAAGAAGTGCAGGGTCGCCAACAGCAGCGGCGGAACAACACCTTCACACCACGACAGTTGCCGGTGCCATCGTCCAAAGTAGCGCCCTCCTCAAGCGTACGTTCTTCTACACCACCCTCCACCGATGTTGTACACAGCAGCACCGCACCTTCTACATCACGAGGACAAGATAACAGCAAGTCCCAGATGCCTCAAGTTGTTGTAGCAAAGGCGGCTGCTCCCAACACTTCGTCAAGTCGCACCTCTGACATCAAGTGCCACCGTTGCCAGGGACTTGGCCATATGCAACGAGATTGCCCCAGCAAACGGGCGATCATTGCCACTGCTGATGGTGAGTATGTTAGTGCTTCTGATATTGAAGATGAAAATATTATTGCAACTAACATTTCAGGTTTGGATGATGGTGTTGAGGAGGTTCTTGGTACATCTACGACCAACAACTATAGGACTTTGATTGTGCAGCGAGCTTTGAGTGCAACGCTTTGAGAGGATGAAAACCGCCAACGTCACAACCTTTTCAACATGTTTCTCATCATCAAGAACTGTCGCGTACATACCATCATTGATGGTGGTAGCCGCAACAATTTGGTGAATGTTGAGGTGGTCAAGAAGCTTGGCTTGACCACACGGAAGCATCCCCACCCTTATCACATTCAATGGTTTAACAACAATGGTAAGGAAAAGGTAACACAAACAGCAAGGATACATTTTTCTATCAGTTCTTGACCTGAAGATGCTTCAGATGCTAGCCACGAACAACGTGCAAGATGTCTCAGAGCTCTTCTCCATCTCCGACTGTTGTGCCCGTGTGGTTGAGGGCCGTGATTGGCACAACTAGATTGCCCCCGGAGCGGGCGGAGTCAGCTAGACCGGCGACAGTGATGTTACCCCAGGTAGCGGCGAGAAGAAGAACCAGGTTGGTGTGGGGACCACCAGAGTCCACACATCCGAGGATCTCATTGGGTGGTGCCGTGCGATGCGGCACCTAACAGCACACATGAAAAGGATACCAAAACATATAAAGTTTTCATTTCATAAATATATTCAGAGTTTACAAAACAGTGTACATCAGAAGTACACACGCAGCGGAAAAATACATACTCATAATCTCCCCTAACTAAGAAGGAGAGAAGTCGTCCATGCCCTAGGACGATTCTCACTAGAAACATGAAGAACAATCAGCAGCACCGTGGTTCACATGAGATTTATATCGACACCTCGAGTCTCATGTACAACCTGAACAACAGAAATAAAACTAATACCTGCAAAAATCGTTAAAGCACAAACGTGAGCATAAGGCTCAGCAAGACTAACCCATCTCACTAGACATATGCAGGGGTAAGTACTAAGTATGGGTAAGGAATAGCATAAAGGACTCGCCTACAAATGGATCCTTATAATCATGTTTTAAGTAGCAAATGACATTCTTCAGGCACGGCACATCATAGACTCCACAATCAAACAATAAACGCTTTGCCGATGATATGACATGCCCAAAGCACATAATGCTATTACAACTAAAGTATGGGGAAACTGTAAACTTTTAATTGTACTATCTCTAAGCCAAACAAGGTTGCAATACAATAATTAAGCAGATCAGTAATATTTATCATCATTCCATTGCTCTTGTTTACTACGTCACAACTCAGTGAAAAAGTGGTACTCTATTACCGCGAGGGATGGTGATTGCAATCAGGACACACCCGGAATACATGACACATACGCCCGCTCGGATGTACCATTCACTGTACTCCACTCCCACGTTGTATGTGGCCACCTTTCACCCGTCATCTTGATTTCGAACCAGTTCTACTGTCCCAAAAGTAAGGTCCCTAACCGAGCACGTCGAAGTTGCTCCTTAGAGGTTCCACCTTACGATCATCTTCCCCCAAAGGACGGCGGTATAAGTTTCGACACGAGGGTGCCCGAGCTACATCAGTTTAATGGACCCCATTAATCCATTATGTAACCGGTACTATTCAAACTTGCTCAACAAGGCCGCACACGAGACGGTCCTTAACCGACACAGACGGGGCTACAACCAACCTCCACATTTGCCTTACCCTTACCGGCCCAGGCCCAAATGTGGTCGCAAGCATTGTCCCCCTTATCCGGGATCAGACAACCTTGCGCGTCCCATCCTACAGGAACATCCCCGTCAACATCTCCAATTATTAAGAGTGAACATTTTGGTAACATCTCGCGATTAGATTCCCCTACTCGACTTCTCTCACAAGTAGAATTCAACTACTTGACTTGTGATCAATAAAATGTGACCCTCTCGCGAGTAGATTCCAACTACTCGACTTCTACCGGATTTCCTATACATTAGCAAAGCAGTAACTACAGGTCAAACTGTAAACCGTTCCAACCAATCCTTAGGATTTGTGGTCACGCAAGTGGAGTATCAATCACCCTATACATAATGCACATAACAAACTTAAGACGTAATGTGAAAAATACTGCAAAACTCTGTAAAGCTTTTAAATGCAAATTGGGGCTTCCCTTGTTTGCGACTCTATAACAATGTTAGTTGTTAGGGCTTGATCTTCCTCTGGAGAACCTGCCATGGAACTTCAGTGGAAACACCTTGGCCTTCTCCTTCAAGCAAAGTTTCTAGTTGATCACCTATCAGCACGTTCCTATCGACATAATATGCATATAAGTAATTAAGTAATTTTAATAATAGACTCCACGGGGTTGTGCAAACTTTAAGAACGAGGAGTTTGACTAGGAAGGACAGATATGCCTCTGTTGTGTGGGTAACCAGAGGATTAGTCAAGGTGGACATAGTAGTGTCGGTATGAACTGAAAGGTACAACATAAAACTACATTGCAACTTAGCATACCACACTTCAAGCTATGCCACGCGAGATTGACAATTCTGAATGGTGAAGAAGTGTTGGGTGGAGAAGTGTAAGGACGACCCAAAAAATCAAGGTGGGACATCGAAAGCTGGAGTATGAGTGGAGTGTACAAGACGAAGGTCGCGATTTAGCAGTCGACCAATGATCTTAACTTAACTCATAAAGGAGTAAACCTAGTCAAGTGAGCAATGATGTCATAGGGTCCTGACTTAGGATGAACCATGATGGAACCTAACGACACTTGGGACTGAATTGAGATCAACATGGCTTGGACTTAAGAAGTCATTACAAGCACTGTTAACCTAGCATGAGTACCAAGACAACGTTCAAATGACTTTTAGGTAAAGTAGTTTCTACGGCAAGCTTCTCGAGCATCGTTCAAGTGCTTACACGACAGCACTAATGTAGTGTCTCCCGCAAGCCTGTCCAGGTGAGCTCGATAAGCTCTCGGGACTTAAACATGATGCGAGACCTTGTCATGAAGGCATGCTTTGCCATCTCGAGAAGATCGTCTTAGCGACGTACACATCAACCCGGACTCGTCAATTGGGTGAGCGGAATCCCGAACACCAGCTTGTGAGTCTTAAGGCTAGTGATGTCGACTCGGTTGTTGATAAGCGACTCGATGAACCTGTCATCGATGAAACGACACATCTAGTTAAGCAATTCCGCAGACGGTTAAGAAACATCATCAACACGAACAAGAAATCCTTATCCAAGGTTTTGCCTTGGTCTAGTTTTCCTTGTCGGTCGCAACATTCTCGCTTTACTTAACCATAGGTCATCGGTGATCACCACGCACCTTGGTTTGACCTAGAAGGCATTTTGTCGAGGACCTTGGCTATACCTAGGACTCGACTGCTCTCACAACGACTAAAACTAATTTGGCTTGACAACCATTGTCCGACGAGTCGTGCTGGAGTTTCAGCACCACACACATCACAAGCATCCTTCATCTCGATGCCAGGACACGATGATGGCTCGGAACGTCACGACGACGCCATGTGGTCAACGACGTCGACGTGGCTAATGGTGAAGCATCGAGCACGTACGGACAAGTTAATGCTATTCAAAAGACAAAGAAGGTCAACTTGGGGACTCCTATAGGAATGATATCAATGCGGAAACTGGACGTACGGCTTGACGACACATGAGTACCATTAGCGATCAGGACGAACGGACTTCTGTGATGTCAAACAAGGCATTTTACGGCAAGGCTCACCTTGTAGGAATTTTGCCGAACATCTTGTGTGTGTACTTGATTTCCGTTGCTTCATCACCGTTCAAAGGGCATCTTGGCACATGTCCTTGTCAATTTGCCACCTCACAATAGACCTGCATCCGTAGACCAGCATGGAATGACAACACACTTAGTTTCTCCTTGTAACCATTTCATCGAACACCTTGGCTGCAGCACTATCCCAACTAATCTTTGCACAAATTAGAGCTAACCTTGAACCAATTGTCTTCGCCGTTGTGTCATCAACGTGTTCTTGCATCTTATACATCTCACAGGTCACTCGCTTCGCTGGTTGGGTGCAGCCATGGCGCGGAACGGGGCGACGATGCCGGGTGTCGACCACCGGTTGAGGTGTTGGACAGCGGCAATGTGCGGAGAAACGGCAAGCGGACTAAGCACCATCGGTGAATGGCGCGGACAAGGGAACACACTCGCCACGGTCAGCACGACGGGTAGTAGGCGGCAGCAAAGAGCACGGCCGGCGAGGAGCAGGGCCTCGGCAGGACGGCGCAACGCGGATGACTAGCGCCGCTGCGGCCGAGTGAGGGGGAAACAAGGGCCGTCGAAGAGCAGGGATGGAGCATGCGCGCTGTGGCGACATGGAGCAACAGGCAGTTGATACGCGAGCAACAGCGAGGGCAACGTTGCTGCGTGCGGCCAGAGCAGAGATGTAAGGGTGTGCGGCGGTGGGTGTGGGGGACGCGAACAGAGCCAGAGGAAGCTGGAGCGGCGGCCGTGGCTGCCGGGAACTCGCATCGTGCGCCGCACTCGGGTGCGGTCAGAGCGGCTCGTGGCGGTGCTGGCGGACGGAGCAGGGTGGGGCGAGCCGACGGCCGACGTGGGGAGATGCCGTGGCGGCCAGGAGGTGGAGCGCCGGCGTGGTCAGGCGAGCGGACGGACGCGACGGAGGCGCGCGGCATCAGTGGCGCGTGGTGCAGGGCAGAGGCACGAGGAAGAATGCGTTTGCGGTGTCGGCAGACTGAGCAGGCGGATGGCGGGGAGGTGTGCGCTGGCGGCGAGGCTACGAGAAGGGAGGACGGCCAGCGTCGGAGGCAGGGTGCCGTGAGACGAGCGGGAGTGGGGCGCGGGCGAGAGGAGCATGCAGCCGGGGCGAGCGGCGTGCCGTGGATAAGGAGTCGGGCGCGGCATATAAGGAACGATGTGTTCATCGCGGTGGCACATGCAGGGTATCGGTGTCACGCTGTGGGCAGTTGTCGACCTGACCATTGGGGACCACTTGTGGGACCCACTTCCCTCCTTCTTATCTTCATTCTAACTGCAATTAAATATCTAACAAGTTCTAAAAGTGTTAAAAGTGGGCAGGGACACTAAACAAAATATAAGGAATTTATTGGGCAAATCAACTTCAGTATTTGGTAAAGTTTCAAACAAATTCAAATTTTGAATTTGAATTCAAGTGGTGATACTTGATTCAATGAAATAAATGGTAGATTAGTTTCAAAAATCTTGAAACTTTGAAGTTACCCTTTTTGAACCATAAGGGACCTCAGGAAAAATTTGGAGTTGATTTGGACAAGATTAAGTACAAAGTTTAAATTTGAAGTCGACCCTGATTAAACTCTCAGTACGTGTCCAATAAATGGAAAATGTGCTTCAAAAATTTTGAAACATTACCGAGAGTCTATTTGGAATATTAGAAGGTCATAGAAAAATTTACAGCCGTAGATTTGAATTTTTTTGAATGTCCCATTTTAGGGTTGGAATAATTCCTTTTTCTTTCTCTCTATTTTGTTTTCTTTTCTCCTTTAATTTTTCATTGAAATTGTGAATACTTGGAAATTAAAGATTTTACACCTTAAGTTCCAATACATTAGCAAACATGTTCGATATGTAAAATTTTAACAAGTTCCTATTTTTAGTGAACATTGGTTATTCATATGGTTCATGTCAGTTTGAATTTCCAAGTCCATTTTCAAAATTTTTAAGTTCATATTTTTGCGTTTTAGTTCTTCCGAAAAGTGGGCTTTTACAATCCTTCCCCCTTAAAGGAATCTCGCCCCGAGATTCTAACAAGTAGAATAATAGAAACGATGAGGGAACGATCCATAAAAGAGGGTCATTGACTAAGGAAAATGACAATGCCCTTAAAGACTTGGGTTCTACGAAATAATGATTATCTTCAAGAATCTTAAGAAATTCTAAAGTTTGCTTCAAGTGATTCCAGTCTTTAGGTTGAAAACCTTGACAGGATGCTCGACATGACAATATCACGTCGTAAAACTCTCACGTCTATTACTAACCCTTTATTGTTGTACTCTTACACTAACACGACATCTTGTTCTGTCCTAGTCTTGACTTGAAGAATTTGCACTTGTTCTTTGCTTCTCTAGGTCACCTTGATAGTTTGAAACTATCTTTGCATTGATTCTTGGTTGCTTGCTTGATTTTTGCATAGGTCCTTATAACGTAATGTGGTATTTCCCCTGACACGAGTTAAGATGGTTTACGAGGTTAAACAACAATCATTAACGTCGTTTGATGTTTAGTCAACCATAGGATCCCTTAGCTGTATCATAAGAGTAGCAAAGCACTCAACACTCTTATGGGGCCGAACAGCAGGAATACTGAAAATATGGCGACTACAAGGTTTTTGGGTTTATCAACATCTTCAAACAATAGAAATAGAAGATGAAGACCCTTTGCGGTGGTACACAAGGATTTAAGGATTCAGCATCCTCATATGTTTCAACACAGCAAAGAACTCAATCATATGGTAACTACAAGGTTCTTGGAGTATCAAGGTTACCATATACCAACGCAAGATCTTAGATGGACCCAAAGAGTTTCACGAGGTTGACAACCGAACGGTATCCTCTCTTGGAAGGAGATTTCATGGATTTTACAAGGTTGATCATCGAACTGATGACCACTTGATGACGAAAAGTATAGTTGCAACAATCAAGGTACTTGAACCTAACAAGTCAAGGATGGAAGTCCAAGTGTTCGTTTAGTTGCAAGTGAGGTTGAGTAATTGGTCTCCCAAGTATTACTCAATAGAAAGGAGATCAACAATGTAAGAAGTCAAATGAAGATGGTGAAATGACCGTAGTCATTAGACACCTTAGCATAGTTTGAATGGGGTACACAGTCTTGCTCTAAATTTTATTATTAGCATGCATTCCATCATTGGTGTTACATTGGTAATGATGCTTCATGATGCATCATATATTGTATGGTGCAATGAATATGCACATGGTATGGTGCAAATGGTGCATTTGTATGGTGCAAATGATGCAGATGTATGGTGCAAATGGTGCACATGCATGGTGCAGTAGCTTTTATAGTTTGAGCAAGACTAAATGAACCACACCCACAAAACTCAAGTATTGTCTGATGATTTGCAAGGATTGGATACCGTGGTCGTGAAAGACACTCAATGAGTAGCGTTACTTTCATAACTCGACCATAGTTAAGGAATTCATAACAGAATGATTGACAAGGAATGTGAGAAATATACCACATTACCTCGACCTTTCGAAAGCTTGTTCATGTTCTACTCAACTTGATTGTATCTTCATCAGGAGAAAAACAACTAACTATATGTCTCTAGTGATGCTTCACTTAACCTTCGCTTCGATCTGGCAAGAGGAACTGATATCCTTAGCGATCACATTAGTGGAGTTGAAGTCACACTTCTTCTTTGAGTAACTCAATCTGGTGGTGGATGTTGGATCCTCTTGAAGATGTAATCTTACTTGATCGTCTTCTTGTTGACACGACTCGTTGTAACCAAGGTTGATGGTTGAATACCACGATTACTTGAGTGCTCGCCTTCCCCCTTAAAGTTTCGAACCAGGATGTCGAAGCATACTTCAAACAATCCTCATAGAAAGACGAGATGTAACTCAAGTAATTGCGACCTGCGTTCAACATCATAAGATGTGATGTGGCAAGTCACTTAAATCAGACACTAGTTTGCCTACCCAAGGGAAAAGGGCTTCAAATGAGTTAAACACTCTATTCACTTGGTAAATACTTGAGTCCTAACTCTTGTGGTTGCAACACTCCTCGAATTGATATCGAGAGCCGAATGCCTAATAAAAACCAAAAGGTTCAAACTGGCTAGGCTATGGTGACAAACGACCAGCCTGGATGCAAACTCGATTTTGATCCAGTAAATGACAAAATCAGATCTATAGGTGAATAAAAAAGTTAAAGTAAACTTCAAAACCTTTCCAAAAAGTATTGGTTTGCCTCTAGATCATCCCTGGTTTACACGTTATGCTATTTTAAAGTCAGCAGAATTTTTCTGCACTTTCAGCAGAACCTGCTTAAAAAGTAGCACTTTCGATCTAAAGTTTTCAGGCTGTTCTGATGGAAATCTGGAAAGATTATTATTGACAAAGTTGTATCCAATGTAATAAGATTTCGAGAATGCATTTATTTGTATTCATATCAGTCCTGGTTTAAAATATATGAATTTTTGAAGTTGGGAAAAATTTCAGCATTCAGAATTTGAATTCAGTTCAGATTGACCACACTGCATTCAAACTTGATTTGGAATAGGTAGATGACCGATTTAGGCCTGGAGACAATTGCAAAAATTGTATCTGATTCTCTATCCTTTCCAACGGTTACTCGCACGACACCATTGGATCAAGGTTCTTTGAGTTATGGATTAAATTCGGAGGTGTACAGATTGCTGTCCAGTTTAAGTGTGCCTGGACAGTCTCTGCGATTATCCAAATTTCACCCACTTAACAAAGGATTTTGGTCTCGAGCTGAATATAGAACTTGTAAAGTACTTCCACAACTTTCTAAGTAGTACTTACTTACCCTTGTAGCACTTCTAGTTGAGAAGATATGGCATTTGCAAATTGACAGTTTTTCTTAAAATTTGGACAGCACCTCCTTTGTTTAAGGCTGATTTTGTCCACAATTTTCAGATATACAAACATCAACATTTGCAAAGATAATACATATAAAACTTGTTGCATACATTCTCAAGATTCCAGAAAGGTAAAACTCGAAGCCAATCAATGATCCTACTCAAAGCTAGGGTCTAAACAACAACTAAATCCAAATCTGCCAGATTCGGAAATGTCACGACACCTTAAACGATACTTCGATTTAGGCCTTGTTATTGCGAGTTTTAGCCTTTGTGTTGAATAGAAAGTTGATAGAGGACTCTTTATTCTTTCCATACATGTATAAACATGCATAGGTTGCATTTCTAGTTTAAGAGTTATGGCCGTTCAAAGTTCAGAATTTTTCTGACTGTTTCAGATAGCACCTATATACATGTACTATCTTCAACTCCAGTTTCTAATTAGTCCTAAACTGAATTTGAGGTAACATTGAATAAAAAAGTTGTAGAATAGCTCTTACCCTTTCCAGAAATGTATCATAATGGAATAGAAGAGCTTTCTACAAGGAAATATGGCAAAAATTCAGATACTGGTCCATGTAGTTTCAGAACAGCAGCTGCTGTGATAACGGTGCATTTTCATCACCATAAAAGCGTCTTTTGGCTTGGAGGTCAATAGAAAACTTATAGAAGAATTCAAAAGCTTTACAAAAAGTATTCACTTGCCTCCAAATCCTTCCAGGTTGAAGAGATACGGATTTTTGAAGTGGAACAATCGGTTCTGGTTTCAGAATTTAATTTGACAGAACTTAGTTGGTTTATTGCTGATTTCATCACTGATTTTCAGATGGATAACCTCATAATTTGACAACAAGTTCCATTACAAACTTGTCACACAGGTCGCATGGTTTCCGGAAATGTACTATACGAAGTTATTCGACGATTCTACAAAGAGTTATGGTTGAAATGCTGAGGCTAGATCATTATATCAAAGAGGTGAATAAATGCTGGTTTCTAATGATTTGGACGAGTTTTCCCAGTGTTGTTCTGTCCAACTCGTTCATAGAGAAATCATCGAGGACCTGAAGATCTCCCCCATCCGTATAGAATACTACGATGTCCTATGAAGTTTAACTAGAAGCACATCTTGACATAATCGAGCTAGATTCCGTCAAGAGTACACAAAAGTCTTAATCTTCATCCTTCTTCACATTGTACGTTCCATGTCAAAACTTTAATCCAAATCTTACCAGCATATGGGAGCTGGATCTTATAAGATGATAATGAAGCCATTCTTTCGTAGGGGAGGGTCAAAGTATCAATTGTGATACTGACGGTACTAAGTGCCTCACCAAAAGAAAAGTCTAACCCGATATATCCGGATACGTCTATAGGTGGTTCTAATATCGATCACTCGCAAACGTTTGCTACACGGGTCGCTACGGAGTTAGTGTACCTCCAGAAGACAAACAATCCCGTTTCACAGTTTCACACCTCAAGGGCGGCACGGGGAAACACGACAGGCAGTCACAATAAGATATAATCAAAAGTAAATGCATACGACTCTGGTGTGAGTCGCCCTCAAGCGAAGTCATGTCTCGAGGTACATGGTTGTACTACGTCTGTACAGCAATGACTCACGCACGAACTGGCTTATACACGCTCGGGCATACGTGTTTCGCATGCTCCCATAGAACATGAATGGTTCTAGAGATGCATACTATCGGGTTATACACCACCCGACGGGGGCTCTCACTAATTTTGTGTCACGCTGGCGTACCGCGTGTCATATGTTCCCAGAAACATGGAAAGTTTCAGAGACTCATATTGACTTTCCGTGCTAAGCCACGGAAATTTCACATACCATATCTCGTATGCAGAGTTTACCGAGATTGATCCGCTCTCGGTGGCGTACCTTACCTCTTACCTTGAAGACGGAGCATCGTTACAGAATAATATAACGAGTTAGTTCATCACCTTTATAACTTATACTAGTAATAGTCCTTAATAGGCATATAAATAATCCTCACTCGACTACTTCAGAGTTTTTGAAAATAGGATCTTTTCGAACGTGCTATTCCCAATGAAGCTCTGATACCATGTCTGTGGGGACCGGAGTCCACACATCCGAGGATCTCATTGGGTGGTGCCGTGCGATGCGGCACCTAACAGCACACACGAAAAAGATACCAAAACATATAAAGTTTTCATTTCATAAATATATTCAGAGTTTACAAAACAGTGTACATCAGAAGTACACACGCAGCGGAAAAATACATACTCATAATCTCCCCTAACTAAGCAGGAGAGAAGCCGTCCATGCCCTAGGACGATTCTCACTAGCAACATGAAGAACAATCAGCAGCGGCGTGGTTCACATGAGATTTATCTCGACACCTCGAGTCTCATGTACAACCTGAACAGCAGAAATAAAACTAATACCTGCAAAAATTGTTAAAGCGCAAATGTGAGCATAAGCCTCAGCAAGACTAACCCGTCTCACTAGACATATGCAGGGGTAAGTACTAAGCATGGGTAAGGAATAGCATAAAGGACTCGCCTACAAATGGATCCTTATAATCATGTTTTAAGTAGCAAATGACATTCTTCAGGCACGACACATCATAGACTCCACAATCAAACAAGAAACGCTTTGTCGATGATATGACATGCCCAAAGCACATAATGCTATTATAGCTAAAGTATGGGGAAACTATAAACTTTTAATTGTACTATATCTAAGCCAAACAAGGTTGCAATACAATAATTAAGTAGATCAGTAATATTTATCATCATTCCATTGCTCTTGTTTACTACGTCACAACTCAGTGAACAAGTGGTACTCTATTACCGCGAGGGACGGTGATTGCAATCAGGACACACCCGGAATACACGACACATACGCCCGCTCGGAAGTACCTTTCACTGTACTCCACTCCCACGTCGTATGTGGCCACCTTTCACCCGTCATCCCGATGTCGAACCAGTTCTACCGTCCCAAAATTAAGGTCCCTAACCGAACACGTCGAAGTTGCTCCTTAGAGGTTCCACCTTACGATCATCTTCCCCCAAAGGATGGCGGTATAAGTTTCGACACGAGGGTGCCTGAGCTACATCAGTCTAATGGACCCCATTAATCCATTATGTAACCGGTACTATTCAAACTTGCTCAACAGGGCCGCACACGAGACGGTCCTTAACCGACATAGACGGGGCTACAACCAACCTCCACATTTGCCTTACCCTTACCGGCCCAGGCCCAAATGTGGTCGCAAGCATTGTCCCCCTCATCCAGGATCAGACAACCTTGCGCGTCCGGTCCTACAGGAACATCCCCGTCCACATCTCCAATTATTAAGAGTGAACATTTTGGTAACATCTCGTGAGTAGATTCCCCTACTCGACTTCTCTCACAAGTAGAATTCAACTACTTGACTTGTGATCAATAAAATGTGACCCTCTCGCGAGTAGATTCCAACTACTCGACTTCTACCGGATTTCCTATACATTAGCAAAGCAGTAACTACATGTCAAACTATAAACCGTTCCAACCAATCCTTGGGATTTGTGGTCATGCAAGTGGAGTATCAATCACCCTATACGTAATGCACATATCAAATTTAAGACGTAATGTGAGAAATACTGCAAAACTCTGTAAAGCTTTTAAATGCAAACTGGGGCTTGCCTTGTTTGCGACTCTATAACAATGTCAGTTGTTAGGGCTCGGTCTTCCTCCGGAGAACCTTCCATGGAACTTCAGTGGAAACACCTTGGCCTTCTCCTTCAAGCGAAGTTTCTTGTCGATCACCTATCAGCACGTTCCTATCGACATGATATGCATATAAGTAATTAAGTAATTTTAATAATAGACTCCACGGGGTTGTGCAAACTTTAAGAACGAGGAGTTTGACTAGGAAGGACAGATATGCCTCTGTTGTGTGGGTAACCAGAGGATTAGTCAAGGTGGACATAGTAGTGTCGGTATGAACTGAAAGGTACAACATAAAACTACATTGCAACTTAGCATACCACACTTCAAGCTATGCCACGCGAGATTGACAATTTTGAATGGTGAAGAAGTGTTGGGTGGAGAAGTGTAAGCGCGACCCAAAAATCAAGGTGGGACATCGAAAGCTTGAGTATGAGTTGAGTGTACAAGACGAAGGTCGCGATTTAGCAGTCCACCAATGAACTTAACTTAACTCATAAAGGAGTAAACCTAGTTAAGTGAGCAATGCTGTCGTAGGGTCCTGACTTAGGATGAACCATGATGGAACCTAACGACACTTGGGACTGAATTGAGATCAACATGGCTTGGACTTAAGAAGTCATTACAAGCACTGTTAACCTAGCATGAGTACCAAGAAAACATTCAAATGACTTTTAGGTAAAGTAGTTTCTACGGCAAGCTTCTCGAGCATCGTTCAAGTGCTTACATGACGACACTAATGTAGTGTCTCCCGCAAGCCTGTCCAGGTGAGCTCGGTAAGCTCTCGGGACTTAAACATGATGCAAGACCTTGTCGTGAAGGCATGCTTTGCCATCTCGAGAAGATCGTCTTAGCGACGTCCACATCAACCTGGATTCGTCAATGGGGTGAGCGGAATCCCGAACACCACCTTGTGAGTCTTAAGGCTAGTGATGTCGACTCGGTTGTTGATAAGCGACTCGATGAACCCGTCATCGATGAAACGGCACATCTAGTTAAGCAATTCCGCGAACGGTTAAGAAACATCATCGACACGAACAAGAAATCCTTATCCAAGGTTTTGCCTTGGTCTAGTTTTCCTTGTCGGTCGCAACATTCTCGCTTTACTTAACCAGAGGTCATCGATGATCACCACCCACCTTTGTTTGACCTAGAAGACATTTTGTCGAGGACCTTGGCTATACCTAGGACTCGACTGCTCTCACAACGACTAAACCTAATTTGACTTGACAACCATTGTCCGACAAGTCGTGCTGGTGTTTCAGCACCACACACATCACAAGCATCCTTCATCTCGATGCCAGGACACGATGATGGCTCGGAAAGATGACGTCATGTGGTCAATGACGTCGACGTGGCTAATGGTGGAGCATCACGAGCACGCACGGACAAGTTAACGCTATTCAAAAGACAAAGAAGGTCAACTTGGGGACTCCTATAGGAATAATATCAATGCGGAAACTGGACGTACGGCTTGACGACACATGAGTACCGTTAGCGATCACGACGAACGGACTTCGATGATGTCAAACAAGGCATTTTAGGGCAAGGCTCACCTTGTAGGCATTTCGCCGAACATCTTGTGTGTGCACTTGATTTCCGTTGCTTCATCACCGTTCAAAGGGCATCTTGGCACATGTCCTTGTCGATTTGCCACCTCACAATATACCTGCATCCGTAGACCAGCATGGAACGACAACACACTTAGTTTCGCCTTGTAACCATTTCATCGAACTCCTTGGCTGCAGCACTGTCCCAACTAATCTTTGCACAAATCAGAGCTAACATTGAACCAATTGTTGTCACCGTTGTGTCATCAACGTGTTCTTGCATCTTATACATCTCACAGGTCACTCGCTTCGCTGGTTGGGTGCAGCCATAGCGCGGAACAGTGCGACGATGCCGGGTGTCAACCATCGGTTGAGGTGTTGGACAGCGGTGATGTACGGAGAAACGGCAAGCGGACTAAGCACCATCGGTGAACGGAGCGGACAAGGGAACACACTCGCCACGGTCAGCACTCGCCACGGTCAGCACAACGAGCAGCAGGCTGCAGCAAAGAGCACGGCCGGTGACGAGCAGGGCCTCGGCAGGACGGCGCAACGTGGGTGACCAGCACTGCTGCGGCCGAGCGAGGGGGAAACAAGGGCCATCGAACAGCAGGGTCGGCGCATGCGCGCTGTGGCGGCATGGAGCAACATGCAGTCGATACGCGAGCAGCACCGAGGGCGACGTTGCTGCGTGCGGCCGGAGCAGCGATGCAGGGGTGTGCGGCGGTGGGTGTGGGGGACGCGAACAGAGGCAGAGGAAGCTGGAGCGGCGGCCGTGGCTGCCGGGCGCTCGCATCGGGCGCTGCACTCGCGCGCGTTCAGAGCGGCTCGTGGCGGTGCCAGCGGATGGAGCAGGGGTGGGGCGAGCCGACGGCCGACGTGGGGAGATGCCGTGGCGGCCAGGAGGTGGAAAGTCGGCGTGGTCAGGCGAGCGGACGGACGCGGCGGAGGCGCACGACATCGGTGGCACGTGGTGCAGGGCAGAGGCACGGGGATGAAGGCATGCGCGGCGTCGGCAGACTGAGCAGGCGGACGGCGGAGAGGTGTGCGCTGGCGGCGAGGCTACGAGAAGGGAGGACGGCCAGCGTCGGAGGCAGGGTGTTGTGAGACGAGCGGGAGTGGGGAGCGGCCGAGAGGAGCATGCAGCCGGGGCGAGCGGTGTGTCGTGGATAAGGAGTCGGGCGCGGTATATAAGGAACGATGTTTTCATCGCGGTGGCACATGCAGGGTATCGATGTCACGCTGTGGGCAGTTGCCGACCTGACCATTGGGGACCACTTGTGAGACCCACTTCCCTCCTTCTTATCTTCATTCTAACTGCAATTAAATATCTAACAGGCTCCAAAAGTGTTAAAAGTGGGCAGGGACACTAAACAAAATATAAGGAATTTATTGGGCAAATCAACTTCAGTATTTGGTAAAGTTTCAAACAAATTCAAATTTTGAATTTGAATTCAAGTGGTGATACTTGATTCAATAAAATAAATGGTAGATTAGGTTCAAAAATCATGAAACTTTGAAGTTACCCTTTTTGAACCATAAGGGACCTCAGGAAAAATTTGGAGTTGATTTGGACAAGATTAAGTACAAAGTTTAAATTTGAAGTCGACCCTGATTAAACTCTCAGTACGTGTCCAACAAATGGAAAACGTGCTTCAAAAAATTTGAAACTTTACCGAGAGTCTATTTGGAATAACCCCCACACTTCAACAAGCTGTTGCTTTTGGCGGCCAGAACAAGCCGTTGCATGGCTCTCCCGTTGCCGCAGCAGCGGCAACCGGTGGGGGAAAACCCTTACGCTTCGACAAGCGCCCACGTCAGCCACCTGCTACTGACGACAACGTCGAGCCCTGCCCCGTGCACAAGACTTGCGACCACACCGCGTGCGAGTGTGTAGGATCGAAGAGCAAGTGAAAAGCTACCAGAGGGGAGAGTGAATGGTAGATTTAAAAATCTTACGCAGCGGAAACAATTAAACCCCAACCCCTTCGGCAGAAAAATGATTTGTTAAAGAAATCGTGTCTGAGACTAATATAAACGTGTTTCACAGTGAAAAAATTAATAGATATCAGAGAAAATCAAGTCACGAAGACAACACAAGAAGAATCACTCAAATCCGTCGAGAAAAACTCAAGTTATGATCGAAAGATCAAACAAAGGTCAATCTTCCCTACTTGAGAAAAAACAGTTCTGGAACGCTGCAAAGAAACTCGTGTAGATCATAGACCACAAATCCAATGGCCGTGAAATTTTGACAGATGATAGATAATAAAGTTGTGAAGACAACCCAAAAAGAATCACGTCAATTGGATCTGTAAAACTCGAGTTATTATAAAACCACTTACGAAAGGTAGTGTTGTCCCGAAACTCGATGAGTAAAACTTGTCTGGAACAAGTCGGACGAACAAGGCACAAAATTTCCTTAAAACTACGAATTTTATTCAATAGACCACAAGAGGAACAGACCCAAAAGTCGTGCCCCATGAGATCTGGGCTCCCTTGCTTATATAACCAGCTCGAAAGCCAACTCAACTCAAATCAGGAACCTAATCCTACTCTGTTCACGAATCGTAACTTTCCATAACTGCTTAGGATTTTTCTATACGCAGATAGAAGCAATCTTAAGACTTCCAAACACCTTAGGAATGTATCCCACATTCCTAAACAACTCAAATTCGTGACCCACATAAAATCCTATCATAACCAACTCAAATCTTTCCATATTTGAGCCAAACCCGACTCAGCCGTAGCCTAAGTCCATAACCTAGTCGGTTGGACCTTTCCGACAAACTCTTTACGTCCACATCTCTTCATCACGTCTCGGAACCAAGTAGCCGCGCCCATGCACTCCTTGCACACGTGCAAACATATTCCAATGATTTCCATAATACCTTCACATGCATTGTTCTTGATTCAATCATGTTGCGCAACCTCCTGATCAGCTCAACCACAATTCCTCCTGAATTTGGTTGTTGGAACCTCATCTCCTCCCTGAGACTAGTCCAATGGATCCCATCACCAGCCATGTCTTGAACTCAAGCAACACCTGCACATGAATAAACAACCAATTCATATGAGCCCAAGTCCTCGACTTACTCAAGTTAGTTCCAAACACAACACCTTACGTGAGAACCTCACATAAGAATGTTGCAAAACCACAGTAACACGATATCATTCATGTCAACCAAAAACGCACCAAAGACTTAGCAAATGAATACTAAGCAATCTTTCTAGAGATGCAAAGCAAGTACGAAACATTGCAAATGAAAAACAGAAGCATTGCGGTCAAGTTCCGGACCTTGCCAGAGCAACCCGGACCTTGAGCCAGAGCTAACAAAAGCTAGTAGAACCTAGTGCCGGAACTAACCAGATTTAGTCAGAACTAGTAAACCCAAAAGCTGGAGCTAGAAAAATCAACTCGGAGCTTAGCAAAAAACACACCGGAGCTATCCAAAACAAGTCGGACCTTAATAAAAAGGTGTTTTGGTGATATTCAAAACTTTTATCGTCAAAGCAAGTGTATTCACTACAAGCCAATGTATTCAACACACATAGGTCTTACAATCTCCCCCTTGATGAATGCATTGGCAATGCCATTTAAAATCCGAACATTGGCTTATTCACATAAAAATTTTGATGGCAATTTCTCCCCCTTTGTAAATCAAAAGTAAAGAAAATCCAAAAATTATCCCATATTATCTCTCCCCCTTTATTATCTCTCATTATGCACATATTCTCTTTCTCTTCATGCTTATCTTTCCCCCTTTGACAATGTATTCAGCAAGTCATGAGCATATAAACAAATTATCTCTCCCCCATTAGTTGTTATGAGCATATTATAACATATACATATAAACAAAGCTCATCCAAGTCATACTATCAGGTACCTTACATTATCACATCAATAAGATACATAAAGTAGTGTAAGCCATGCTAGAGATCAAATGTAATTTTCAATTTAAGCAAGTCATGGTCTCACAAACTTAACTATTTCATAACCTGAAAGCATGACACTAGTTGCTGCATTTTATTATTTTTCAAAGCATAAATTTAGATCATATGATATTTGCAAGAGATTATACATAAATTATATTTTCAAAGCCTTATTCTAACCAACCAAGCCAAGCCTATGTCATTTGACAATCAGAAGCTTAAGAACTTGGTTTTAGTCATACACGACTTCTTCCAAGTTCATATCTAAGTGAAATGATAAGCCATCTCAAAAGAAGAAGTGTGATGCATGCATATTCTCTTGATATTTTCTCAATTTATATTTGTTCATAAAAACTCAACATGTGAGTTGATTACTTGATTAATTCTTAATAATTAAAAGCACTTGTGAACATGTAACAAGTTCAAAACAGCAAGAAAGTTCGACCATGACCAGTTTTAGTGTAAGTAATTATCCCAATTACTAGACATGGTAAAAACTACAAAATGTATAACATGAGTAATGTAGTAAGAACTTTCAGCATGTAAAAGGAATCACAAAGTCATATATGTATGAAATACTATGCTCATATTATTTTAATTTCAGATTCACACATAGACTTCCAAAGTTTCGAAAACTCCCCCTCAATTTAAGCCATGAGGATGCATAACCCCTACTTCACTACGAATGTAACAAAAACAAGTGAAATCCAAAGGTTTTGTAAAAATGTCAGCCAATTGTTGTTCGGTATCTACATGGTGAAGCACAATGTTTCCTTTTTCAACATTATCTCAGAGAAAGTGATACCTAATGTCAATGTGCTTAGTTCTCGAATGTGGCACGGGGTTTTTAGCAATGCAAATAGCACTAGTGTTATCACAGAACAGTGGAACACTATCTAGATCAACCCAATAGTCTGTAAGTGTTTGAACAATCCAAAGAATTTTTGAGCAAGCACAAGCAGCAGCTACATATTCAGATTCGGCTGTGGATTGTGCAACTGAATTTTGTTTTCTAGAGGACCAAGCAACAAGAGAATTACCAAGAAAATGACAAGCACTGGAAGTACTTTTCCTATCAATCCTACAACCTCCAAAATCAGCATCGGAGAAAGCTTTCAAAGTAACGGTTGAGGAAGAAGGAAGAAAAATGCCAAATTCTTGAGTTCCATGTAAGTACCTGAGAATCCTTTTGATGGCTTGATGATGTGAAGCACGTGGGGAGACTTGAAACCGTGCACAAAGACATACGCTGAATTGTATGTCTGGTCTTGATGCCGTGAGGTACAAAAGTGATCCGATCATGCTTCTATATTCTTTTTGATCCACGGGTTCACCATCTTCATCAAGTCCAAGTGTTGTTGTTGTTCCCATTGGTGTCCGAAGAGGCTTGCTTTTGTCCATGTTGAAGCACCTTAGGAGATCTTTTGTATACTTCGTTTGATGCACAAAGGTACCCTCCTTAGTTTGCTTGATTTGCAGCCCCAAAAAGTAATAAAGTTCACCCATCATACTCATTTCAAATTCAGAACTCATCATTGCTGAAAACTTGGACACAAGATCATGAGAAGCACAACCAAAGATAATATCATCCACATACACTTGAACGAATAATGAGTCATTGCCATGCTTAAGCACAAAAAGAGTTTTATGAACCTTGCCCATGGTAAACCCTTTTTCAAGTAAGAATGTTTTTAACCTATCATACAATGCTCTAGGGGCTTGTTTGAGACCGTACAAGGCTTTGGACAGTTTGTAAACATGATTAGGAAAATCTGAATTTTCAAAACCCGGTGGTTGCTTGACATAAACCTCCTCATCTATGTAGCCATTTATAAAAGCACTTTTAACATCCATTTGATATATCTTGAAACCTTTAGATGCAGCAAAGGCTAACAAAATTCTTATGGCTTCTAATCTAGCAACGGGAGCAAAAGTTTCATCAAAATCTAGACCTTCAACTTGAGTGAAACCTTGAGCAACCAACCTAGCCTTATTCCTAACCACAACCCCATTCTCACTTTGTTTATTTTTAAATACCCATTTAGTTCCAATTAAAGTGTGACCTTGAGGTGGAGGTTCAAGTTTCCAAACATTATTTCTTTCAAAATTTTCTAACTCTTCTTGCATGGCAATAATCCAAGATTCATTAGTTAGTGCGTGTGATATATCTTTGGGTTCAAAAGAAGCAACAAAAGTAGAATGAGCATAAGAGTTTGGATCGCAAAACCTGGACTGTGTGACTCGTTCGTACAAGCTTCCAATCATCTGTTGTGGGGGATGATCTTTGTAAAACTGTAGGGGAACAGATGTCTCACAAGCTTCTTCTTCATGTTCATCACAAATCGATGAGCTTGTGACTTGAGGATGATTTGAATCAGCATTGATGGTTGTCTATGTTGGTTGAGAATTAACATCCGGAGTTGAATCAAAGTCTTTAGCTGCTGAATTTTCGGGCAGCAGCTCCAATTCTTTCTCATCTTCAACAAAAATTATCCCCCCTGCGGATATGGATCTGGACCTGCAATGTTTTAGCTAGTACCTGGGCTAGCTTCATCAAAAGACACTTCACAAGTCTCCACAATTTTGTTAGTGTCAAGTAAAAGCACACGGTAGCCTCTAGTATGAGATGGATAACCAAGAAACATGCCATCAATGGATCTAGGTTCAAATTTATCAAGATTACCATGTTTCTTAACAAAGTTTGCAACCAAAGACCCGAAAGTGTGTAACACTAGGCCTATGTCCAAACCGGAGCTCATATGGTGTTTTACCCAGCTTAGCACGCAAGAAAACACGGTTTGAGACATAACAAGCGGTTGCTAACGCATCAGCCCAAAATTTCCTAGGAGTTTGATATTCATCAAGCATAGTCCTAGCCATCTCAACTAAGGTTATGTTCTTTCTTTCTACAACACCGTTTTGTTGAGGTACATATGGTGAAGAAAATTGATGATCTATTCTATTTTCAGCACAAAAGTGATCAAAAGATTGATTTTTAAATTCAGTTCCATTATCACTTCTAATTGCTTTTAAAGATCCTAGGTAATCAATTGATAATCTAAGAAATAAAGTTCTAAAGTGACTAAAAACTTCATTCTTAGACACCGTAATGTAAACCCAAGAGTATCTAGAATAATCATCAATAATAACAAGAACATACCATTTACCTCCGAAGGATTGAATACGTGAAGGTCCTATGGTGTCAAGGTGCAAAAGTTGACACGGTTCAGTTGTCATGATCATTGTGAGAGGAGTATTTGAACCTGCAACCATCTTAGCATATCTACAAGAAGAGCACATAATTTCTTTGTTCCCTTTAAGCTTAGGCAGCCCACGTATGCGATCAAGAGCACTAACACGCGTTAGGTGATCAAAGCCTACGTGACCAAGTCTACGATGCCAAAAATATAGGTCCTTTGAATCATTAGCAACTAGACACCTATGCTTAGAGGAAGACATATCAAAATCAGCATTAAAACTCTTCCAAACCGAGACATGTTAAAAATAAGCTCACTATTTGAACCTTCAACTTTGCAGCAGTTTTTATTGAAAATAATTTCCAGATTTTCATCTAGCAATTGTGAAACAGAAAGCAAGTTGTATTTCAAATTTTTGACAAGTGCCACATCCTTCAAAGTGTAGTGATCATTTACTCTAACCGAACCCTTAGCAATTATAGGAGTTGAGGAATTATCGGCAAAAGTAACATTCTCTACACGTGACACAAAAGAGAGGGAGGAGAACCAATCTTTGTTACCGGTCATGAGGCGTGAGCAACCTGAATCCACAATCCAAATGTTCTCCTTCCTCAAACGTGTAACCTACATAGAAGCACGATACGTCGATGACTCAATACTGGGGTTAGTCAAAAGGCATTTAGGAATCCACTACTGAGTCACGCGATGTGCAGCAGGAAAAACACGCGAAAGCTGAGACAAAACAGCAGGTTTATGAGTCAAAGTTTGAGATTTTTTATTCTTAACTACTGAACTATAAGGTGTTACTTGTGTAGCACAAAAATCAGTAGCTCCGAAGGCAAAAACAAAAGGTCCGGAGGTAAACTTTGAATGTTTTTGACTCAAAACAGCAGGTTGTACATTTGGTTCAATATGCGCAGCAAATTTTGCATGAAAGTTATGAGATCTAGCAACCATTCTCTCCCTTTTCTATTGTTTAGCTATTCTATAACAAAAATCTATGACATGACCATCTCTACCACAGTAGGTACAATGAAATTTAACTTTGTGTTCATGTCTAGATGAGCAAACAACATTTTTATTTGAAACCGAATGAGACAATACTCCTGTAGATTTGAAAACCACTTCTTTTTGTTTAGGAACTGTTTGAATCAAACCACTTCCTAATGACTTTACAATTTTAGGTGGATGTGCCTTAGCAAGATCATGAGAATCAAAACCTAAACCAGTTTTATCATTGCAAGACTTGGATGAATTCAGCAGCAAGTTTAGGTTCTTATTCCCATTACAAAACCGATCAAATGTCTTATACATGTTATCAAGTTTATTGGACAGATCAAGGCAATTTTCACATGAAGTTTTTCCTTTTAATTTTCAATTGGAACAATATTTAACTTCATGACAACGTAAAGCATTGTTCAATATAGAGATTTCATTCATAGCATCTTGCAGTTTCTTATCAAGATCATCACAACTAGAAAAATGCAAATCAATTGTAGAACAAGAAGCATCTTTTAAGTTTCCAATGTCATGTGCAGCAAGCTTATTGTTGTTTTCAGTTTTAAGTTCAAGTCTATCTAGAGTGGAGGAGTGTGCAGTTCTTAGTGTGGACAATTGTTCATAGATTAAATCACATGAGGGACAAGAATCATCACTAGGAATCAAGGTTTTCAAACGGTTGATTTCAGATTCTAGTGATTCAATTTTAGCAGCATTATCCCTAAGCTTTTTGTCCTTTTTCTTAACAATAATAGTTGCACGAGAAATTGCATCACACATTTCATTACAGGTAGAACATACCTCATCGTCATCACTGTTGTGTTCTGCATCCTCCTGACTTGATCTTGATCTTGTTTTGCCCGCCATGAAGCATAAGTTGGCTAGATCGTCATCATCTTCATCACTTTCAAAGTCTACATCGCTTGAACCGAGCTCTTGAAGTGCAGTGATGAAGCTGTTAATCATCTTGCGTCATATGGTACCCTTCTTTTTCTTGTTGGGGTTTCCAGAGGTGGTCTTGACCTTTTTCTGTTTTTCTTCATGGGTAGTAGGACCTGAAAGGTTAGGGCATTCTGTACGATAGTGTCCTGTCTTACCACATTCAAAACAGCGTTGAGGTCTGGAGCTTCCTCTCCTTCTAGTATTCACATTTTGCAATGCTTTTGAGAACCTAGTAGAGATTAGTGCTAACTCCACTTCTGGAAATTCCTCAATCTGTTCAAGGGTTGGAGAGGACAGCAAAGCAAGTGTCCCACAAGATGATGTTTGACCAGAACTAGGAATATCACGTTGAGAAACAAAAGCAACAGACTTGTTGGGGTTCTTACGTGAGATTATGTCAATTTCATGAGTTTTTAACTTAGAATATAGCACATCTAAAGTAAGTGTACTCATGACAGTAGATTCACGAATAGATGTGACTTTCATCTCCCAAATTGACATATCTAATGCACTTAGCAATTGTCTAGCATTTTCAGCATCTAAAAAATTAACATTGACACTACGCAAGTTGCTGAGAATCTTATTAAAGCGAGCAAAAAGGTCATCAATAGACTCACCGGGTTGCATCTCGAAGCGCATGTATTCTTTCTTGAACATGTCTTGCCTTACCTCTTTGATCGTGTTGGATCCTTCGTGGTAGTCACAAAGTGCTTTCCACACATCGTATGCAGATCGGGTGTGTGCAACACGGTCGAAGTCGCTTTGTGTTAATCCTTCTATGATCAAGTTCCGAGCCTTGTTGTTGTTGTCGACATCTCTCAGATTTGTATTTGTAACTTAATCGTTTGATGGCACTTTGTAAGACTTGTATACCTTCTCCCATATTGCAAAGCCTTGTGCCTGGATGAAAGTCTCCATGCGTGCCTTCCAAACCTGAAAATCAATACCAGCAAACACACAAGGTTTGGCGGAGTACTTCTCTATGATGATTAGTCAAAAACACATGCAAATCACAAAGACTAGAGCACCGTGGCTCTGATACCAATTGTAGGATCGAAGAGCACGTGAAAAGCTACCAGAGGAGGGGTGAATGGTAGATTTAAAAATCTTACGCAGCGGAAAAAAATTAAACCCCAACCCCTTCGGTAGAAAAACAATATGTTAAAGAAATCATGTGTGAGACTAATATAAACATGTTTCACCGTGAAAAGTGATAGATATCAGAGGGAATCAAGTCACGAAGACAACACAAGAAGAATCACTCAAATCCGTCGAGAAAAACTTAAGTTATGATCGAAAGATCAAACAAAGGTCAATCTGCCCTACTCGAGAAAAAACAGTTCTGGAACGCTGCAAAGAAACTCATGTAGATCATAGACCACAAATCCAATGGCCGTGAAATTTTTGCAGATGATAGATAATCAAGTTGTGAAGACAAAACAAAAAGAATCACGGCAATTGGATCTGTAAAACTCGAGTTATGATAAAACCACTGATGAACGGTAGTGTTGTCCAGAAACTCGACGAGTAAAACTTGTCTGGAACAAGTCGGACGAACAAGGCACAAAAGTTCCTTCAAACTACGAATTTTATTCAATAGAACACAAGAGGAACAGCCCCAAAAGTTGTGCCCCACGAGCTCTTGGCTCCCTTGCTTATATAACCAGCTCAAAAGCCAACTCAACTCACCTCAGGAACCTAATCCTACTCTGTTCATGAATCGTAACTTTCCATAACTTCTTAGGATTCTTCTATACGCAGCTAGAAGCAATCTTAACACTTCCAAACACCTTAGTAATGTATCCCACATTCCTAAATAACTCAAATTCTTGACCCACATGAAATCCTATCATAACCAACTTAAATCTTTCCATATCTGAGTCAAACCCGACTCAGCCGTAGCCTGAGTCCATAACCTAGTCGGTTGGACCTTCCTGACCAACTCTTTACGTCCACAACACCTTACGTGAGAACCTCACAAAAGCATGTTGCAAAACCACAGTAACATGATATCATTCATGTCAACCAAAAACACACCAAAGACTTAGCAAATGAATACTAAGCAATCTTTCCAGAGATGTAAAGCAAGTACGAAACATTGCAAATGAAAAAAAGAAGCATTGCGGTCAAGTTCCGGACCTTGCCAGAGCAACCCGGACCTTGAGCCGGAGCTAACAAAAGCTAGTAGAACCTAGCGCCGGAACTAACCAGAACTAGTCAGAACTAGTAAACCCAAAAGCCGGAGCTAGAAAAATCAACTCGGAGCTTAGCAAAAAACACACCGGAGCTATCCAAAACAAGTTGGACCTTAATAAAAAGGTGTTTTGGTGATATTCAAAACTTTTATCATCAAAGCAAGTTTATTTATTACAAGCCAATGTATTCAGCACACATAGGTCTTACAGAGTGCCGGGAGATCAAGAGATGCACCGAACGCTACCAACAGCGGGCGCAGCAGCGCCCGGACGGCGCCCCCTTCCGCCAGCGGGAGGGCAAGCAGAAGGTCGACCTCAAGGTTGACGATAACGAGGAGATGGAGTACCAGAAGCAAGAGCAGGCCGTCAAAGTGGTCCGCCAAGATGAGGACTCTGACGCCAGCAGCGACCACGAGCATCGCAAGACACTCCACGTCATTTTCGGAGGGTCTTGGGATCCCGCGTCCCAGAACGCGATCAAGAAACTCCGTCGAGCGGTCGCTCCGATAGCCTCTGCTCCCACTCCGGCGCTGCACCACCGGTGAAAGGAGACGACAATCAGTTTCACTCCTCCGACTGCCCCAAGAACATGGCTGGGGCAAGGGTTCTGCCTCTCCTGGTCGCCCCCACCATTGCCAACGTCAAGCTCCACTATGTCTCAATAGATGGCGGGGTCGGCCTCAACCTCCTCAGTTGCGTAGCCTTCGAGCAGCTGCATATCCGGTGTCCAAGATCAACCCCTCGAGCCCATTCTCAGGGGTGGGGCCAGGGAGCATCATCCCATATGGCAACATCCATCTCCTGGTGACCTTCGGGACAACAACTACAGGACGGAGAGCATCCTCTTTGACGTCGTTGATGTCAGCCTCCCCTTCAATGCCATCATCGGCAGGCCTGTCCTATACCGATTCATCGTTGTAGCCCACTACGGCTACCTCATCCTGAAGATGCCAACTGTAACACCCTCATTTTCATGCATCATGCATTGCATAAGTTCATATACATGTTTGACATTAATACACATAAAAAAAGAAATAGTTTAAAATGAATTTAAAGCAAAACCGCACTTAAAAGCTCTGAGAAGTGCGGACTATTCCGTTTTTGGTGCGGACTAGTCCGATTTCTCTCTGACCTCCCTCGAACATGTCCATTTTAGCAGCAGACTAGTCTGTTTTTCTCTCTGTACAGTTTTCTAACTTGTCCGGTCCATTGAAGACTAGTCCGGTCATCCCATACTTTAAAAATTTTGCGAAGTCTTTGGACTTGTCCGGACTTTTCTGACATCTAGGGGACTTATCTGATTTTTCTCTAACTAATATCGGACTAGTCCGTCCTTGCACTGACTTGTCCGGTGATTGTGATCCGAGTTGATCTTTTGTTCCATGACACATTTTTGGGTGTTACCTAAAGTGGGCCTAAAGACGTTGTGTCTAACTCTTTTGGAGCCCATGTGGGACCCCACACCGGCCTCCACCCTCTCTAAAACCGACCTCCATTGAAATCCTATCCCTCCACCCCTATATAAACAACCCAACACCCCAACCTTACATCCTTTTGCTACAATTGAAAGAACACCAAACCCTAGTTCGTGGGAGCCGCCATCAAGAGGAGATCCAGCAACAAGAAGAAGAGGAGAACTCGAAGGAGGATCAACCAAGCGAGATCTTGATCGACTTTTCGTTCTTCATCACCAATCCCCCATCAACTCTTCATCACCAAACCCTAGATCGTCAAGATTCAAGTTTGTCCTTCAATTCTCGACCTTTGGACCTCTAAACATGTGGTACACCCCCTACTCTCTCTTTTCCATTTGAGTTTTATCCTAAATCTCACAGATCAAGAAAACACTATTTTGTTGGTTCTGCGAAGGGCGGACTAGTCCGGTCTTGCTGTCTGTTTTCAGTTGAATTAATTCTAAATTAATTCGAATCAATTTCAAACCTGACCAAACTTGATAAAAACCATAAGAATTAGTTAGTAAACATTATTAATAACTCATTAACAAGTCTTACCTCACAATTGCATTAATCATGCATATCATGTAATATTGAGTAACATATGTGCACTTATTGATTGTAATGTTGGTTTTGTATGTCTTTTGCGCGGAATAGAAGGTTTTGCTCTAGAGGGTGTTGCCGAGGACCTCAAGCACCAGGAATTTGAAGACTTTGACCCAAACCAAACCCAAGAGCAAGGCAAGTGTCCTTGAACATACTGATCCTGTTTTTACAATAAATGTTTTGTTTTCAAAATTGCATGCTTGTGTCAATTTAATGGGAATTCCTATGATAGGAAGTTTACTAGCTTTGTTTAACCACCCTTGTCACCTGGAATACATGGTAGAGAGTCGGGAAAGGCTTTTTACCTTTGTTTTGCTTAATTAATTGGAATGGGAAAACAACCAAGTTACATAATTATAGATTATTGAGATGATGGATAATGTACACTGATGAGCATGGTTAATGGTAACATGATAATGGATGATCTAAGCAAGCATGGTATGTGGATGGGTTGGATGTTATGGTGGTTTTGCTTGCTTTAGATCAAAGGACCCGTTCGTGGAGCGACCATCCAGGATTTACAGTGCCACCACGAGGCCAAGTATGGGTGCGACATAGCTGATTAATTAGGGTATTTCTAGTATTGCGTGGATCATTTAGCGCACAGGGGAAGGGGAGTCGGATTGGGTTTGTTTTTGTGGTGGGACTCCCTAGGATCCGAATGGCACAAGAGGGGGCCCTTGGTTGAATATGTGCTCAATTGGAGGCATCGCCACCGGTGAAACCTTAATGGGTCCGTACATGCTAGTAGTCCCTTGGTAAACGCTATTTTGTGATCTCTTGGCCACACAACTAAGGAAGTGTGAGATGGCATAATAGAGGTTCCATAGTCATCAAAAGGTGATGAAATCATGAACACATGGTTAAAGTGGTACAACCTCAGCAGAGTGTCTGAAAAAACTATAATGATAGTCGTGCCACCTGATTGTGACATAGAATTTGTTATTGATTTAATACCTGGAACTGCACCTATAGCTAAGAGGCCATATAGGATGCCTTCTAAGGAGTTAGCGGAGCTCAAGAAGCAAATTCAAGAGCAACTAGAGAAAGGTTTTATTCGCCCAAGCTCTTCACCTTGGGGAGCGCCCATACTTTTTGTTGACAAGAAGGATGGATCCCAAAGGATGTGTGTGGACTACCGAGCTCTCAATGAGGTGACCATCAAGAACAAGTATACTTCGCCCCACATAGAGGACTTGTTTGATTAGATGAAGGGTGCTTGTGTTTTCTCCAAGATTGATTTGAGGTCAGGCTACTTCCAAATGAAGATAAGACCGTCAGATATACCCAAAACAGCTTTTCGGACACGGTATGAATCTTGCGAGTACACTGTGAAGTCCTTTGGATTGCAAATGCACCTGCATACTTTATGTACCTCATGAATAAGGTCTTCATAGAGTACCTGGACAAGTTTGTTGTGTTGTCCATTGATGACATTATGATCTACTCGAGAAATGAGGAGGAACATGAGGAACACTTAAGGCTTACGTTGCAGAAATTGAGGGAGCATCAATTGTATACGAAATTTAGCAAGTGCCAGTTTTGGTTGAAAGAGGTGTCATTTTTGGGTCATATCATCTCAGGAGGAGGAGTATCGGTTGACCCAGGAAAAGTGAGGGACGTATTGAAATGGGAACCCCCACAGAATCTAAAAGAGATCCGAAGTGTTCTTGGAACGTCTGGATATTACCTTCGATTCATCAAGGACTTTTCCAAGATAGCCAAGCCCGTGACGGGGTTGCTAATAAAGGGGAAAGTTTTCCAATGGACTCAAGCTTGCCAAGACAGCTTTGCGAAGTTGAAGAAGAGGTTAACTATCGCCCCAGTATTGATATTGCCGGATGTGAGCAAAAGTTTCGATATTTATTGTGATGCATCAAGACAAGGACTTGGATGTGTGCTCATGCAAGAAGGTCAAGTGGTAGCCTAATGCATCAAGACAATTGAAGAAACATGAGCAGAATTGTCCAACGCATGACTTCGAACTTGCATCCGTGGTACACTCATTGATGATTTGGAGACACTATATCCTTGGACATAGGTGTGATATTTATACGGATCATAAGAGTCTCAAGTACATATTCACACAAATGGACCTGAATTTGAGGCAACGAAGATGGTTGGAGCTCGTCAAGGATTATGATGTGGGGATCAACTACCATCCAAGAAAGGCTAATGTAGTGGCTAATGCTCTGAGTCAGAAAGGAGTAAGTCATCAACTCACGGTTCGAGAGCTGCCATCCGAGCTATGCAAGAAATTTGAATGGTTGAACCTTGGAGTTGTGAATTAGATGGGATAGTGGAGTTAAACCCGACCTTTGAACAGGAGATTCAAGAGTGTCATAGGATGAGGAAATCCAAGAGATCAAGGAAACAACCCAAGAGGGAAGATAATTCAGGTTTGATGAGGATGACCATGGTACCTTATGGCTTGGAAAAAGGATTGTTGTACCTAATGTGAAGCATATTCGGGAGACAATATTAAATGAGGCACATGACTCACCTTACTCAATTCATCCTGGTTGTACAAAGATGTACAAGGACTTAAAGACATGTTATTGGTGGGCTAGCATGAAAAGGGACATAGTCGAATATGTAGCGTTGTGTGATGTGTGCCAATGAGTGAAGGCGGAACATAAAAGGACAGCCGGATTATTGCAACCATTGAACATTCCAGAATGGAAGTGGGAAGAAATCGGGATGGACTTTATAGTTGGTCTACCACGTACCTAGTCCGGTTATGACTCCATATGGTTAATCGTGGATCGGTTGACTAAGTCAGCTCACTTTATTTCTGTCAAGACCACCTTTAATGGGGAGAAGTTGGCTGAATTGTATATGGGAGAAATAGTATGTTTGCATGGAGTTCCGAAGAAGATAGTGTCGGATAGAGGTTCTCAATTTACCTCCAGGTTTTGGCAGAAATTGCATGAAGCATTGGGGACGAGGTTGAATTTTAGCTCAGCATATCACCATCAAACAGATGGACAAATTGAGAGGACCAATCAGATTTTAGAGGATATGTTGAGAGTTTGTGCCTTGAAGCATGGAAGAAGTTGGGACAAAAGCTTGCTGTATGCGGAATTCTCATAACAATAGTTACCAATCAAACTTTAAAATGTCACCCTATGAAGCACTATATGGGAGGAAGTGTAGGACACCTTTGTTCTTGAATGAGACAAGAGAAAACCAAGTGTTTGGACCTGATATGATGCAAGAAGCTGAGAAACAAGTCCAGATTATTTGTGAAAACTTGAGGGCTAGTCAATCAAGGCAAAAAGACTATGCAGACAATAGGAGAAGGAAACTAGCCTTTGAAGTGGGAGATTTTGTTTATCTACAGGTGTCACCAATGAGAGGTCATAAGAGGTTTAACATAAGAGGCAAGCTAGCACCTTGATACATTGGGTCATTAAAGATTTTGGACAAAAGAGGAGAAGTGACATATAAGTTGGAGATGCCAACTCACTTATCGGATGTTCATGATGTATTTCATGTTTCCTGGCTCAAGAAGTGTTTAAGGGTACTGAAAGAACAAGTACCAATGGAAGAGTTGAAACTAGAGGAAGATTTGACGTATGTCGAGCAACCGGTCAAGATCTTGGAGACAAAGGAGAGAGCCACAAGGAACAAGGTGATACGATGGTGTAAAGTGCAATGGAAGCATCATACAGAATCAGAGGCAACTTGGGAGCCGGAAGATGATCTCAAGAAGGAATTTCCCTATCTCTTCTCTTCCACGTCGAATCTCGAGGGCGAGATTCATTTTAAGGGGGGTAGGTTTGTAACACCCTCATTTTCATGCATCATGCATTGCATAAGTTCATACACAGGTTTAACATTAATCCACATAAAAAGGAATGATTAAAATGAATTTAAAGCAAAACCGCACTCAGAAGTTCTAAGAAGTGCGGACTAGTCCATTTTTTGGTGAGGACTAGTCCGATTTCTCTCTAACCCCCCTCGGACATGTCCATTTTAGCCGTGGACTAGTCCGTTTTTCTCTCTATACCGTTTTCAGACTTGTCCGGTCCATTGTGGACTAGTTTGGTCATCCCATGCTTGAAAAATTTCGCGAAGTCCTTGGACTTACCCAGACTTGTTCGACATCTAGCAGACTTATTCGATTTTTCTCTAACTAATAACGGACAAGTCCGTACTTGCACGGACTTCTCTGGTGATCATGATTTCGAGTTGATCTTTTATTCCACGATGCATTTTTGGGTTTTACCTTAAGTGGGCCTAAGGACGTCGTGTCTAACTCTTTTGGAGCCCATGTGGGACCCCACACCGGCCTCCACCCTCTCTAAAACCGACCTCCATTGAAACCCTAGCACTCCACCCTTATATAAACGACCCAACACCCCAACCTTACATCCTCCATCAACTCTTCATCACCAAATCCTAGATCGTCAAGATTCAAGTTTCTCCTTCAATTGTCGACCTTTGACCTCTAAACACGTGGTACACCCCCTACTCTCTATTTATCACATGAGTTTTCTCCTAAATCTTGCTGATCAAGAAAACCCTATTTCGCTGGTTCTGCGAAGGGCGGACTAGTCCGGTCGCAAGCGGACTAGTCCAGTCTTGCTGTCTGTTTTCTGTTGAATTAATTCTAAATTGATTCGAATCAATTTTAAACTTGTCCAAACTTGTTAAAAAACATTAGAACTAGTTAGTAAACATTATTAACAATGCATTAACAAGTCTTACCTCACAATTGCATTAATCATGCATATCATGTCATATTGAGTAACATATATGCACTTATTGATTATAATGTTTGTTTTGTATGTCTTTTGAGTGGAATAGAAGGTTTTGCTTTAGAGGGTGTTGCTGAGGACTTCCAACACCGGGAATTTGAAGACTTTGACCCAAACCAAACCTAAGAGCAAGGCAAGTATCCTTGAACATATTGATTCTGTTTTTACAATAAATGTTTTGTTCTTAAAATTGCATGTCTGTGTCAATTTGATGGGAATTCCTATGATAGAAGTTTACTAGCTTTGTATAACCTCCCTTGTCACCTGGAATACATGGTAGAGAGTCGGGAAGGGCTTTTAACTTTGCTTCGATTAATTATTTGGGATAGGAAAATAACTAAGTTATATAAATATAGATTATTTAGATGATGGATAATGTACACTAATGAACATGGCTAATGGTAACATGGTAATGGGTGATCTAAGCAAGCATGGAATGTTGATGGGTCGGATGTTATGGTGGTTTCGCTTGCTTTAGATCTAAGGACCGGTTCGTGGAGCGACCATGAGGGATTTACAGTGCCACCACGAGGACAAGTCTGGGTGCGGCATAGCTGATTAATTAGGGTATTGCTAGTATTGTGCGGATCATTTGGCACATCGGGGAAGCGGAGTCGAATTGGGTTTGGATTTGTGGCGGGACTCCCTGGGGTCCGAATGGCACAAGAGGGGGCCCTTGGTTGAAGATGTGCTCCGTTGGAGGCATCGCCATCGGTGAAACCTCATTGGGTCCGTACATGCTAGTAGTCCCTTTGTAATGGCTATTTTGTGGTCTCTTGGCCACACACCTAAGGAAGTGTGAGATGGCATAATAGAGGTTCCATAGTCATCGAAAGGTGATGAAATCACGAAAACGTGGGAAAAGTGATACAACCTCTGCAGAGTGTCTTAAAAACTATCATGATAGCCATGCTCCAGGCCATGAGCAACCTGGACCCTCACATGATTAGAAGGAAACTTAGGATTTGGGATGGTTTGATTATGTTTTGGTATTGGGATGGTTTGGTACTAGTTATGGTTGATAATATGGTTAGGGCTGGTTATGGATTGGATTATGGTATTGGATATGGTTAATGGTAATAGTGAAATCTCGTACAATGGTGATGGATATGGAATATGGATTTGTACTATGATAATCATTGTCGTATATGATGGGTTTACTTCACATACATAATATATTGCTTTTCAAATATTTTAATGTACTTTTCAGTAGTTAGCCTTTATTAATTTCATCATTTGTATCAACTAGATGTCATACTTTTCCCACACTTGTTGAGTACGACATGTACTCACCCTTGCAATTCCCCCCCCCAACAGTTGCAGGTCGGGATTGGGAGTATCACAATGTTAATAAAGAGTTCTAGGCTGTGTGTTGCCGTCAGCTTTGCCTGTGGTGTTGCTTGGAGCTGCGCTACCATATTTTCTTAGTTCATTAATTAGATTATTTCCGCTGCATTAGTTCAAACTTGTCATTAATATTCATTAGAGCTTGTATTTGAGGATATTCTAAATTCAGTAATAGAAGTACTTCTTAATTAACTTGTGCTGTGATAATCATCTGTTTATCATTTGTTAATCACTGGTGTATGTGTGTTGAACGTCCTGGGCACACATATGTGTTCACTTGGTTCATTTTTTGAATCGGGTGTCACAAATTGGTATCAGAGCCACAGGCTCTTCAACAGGACCTTCAAAAACTGGTTCCAGGGGTAGATCAGGGTACCGGCTCCGGTAGCACACTAGGACATGGGATGCCACCGTTTCCACCATCGCCCTACCCTCGGCTTCCAGGCATTGAGCCAGCTGACGCTCCTACAGATTGAGGTATCGAGTGTGCCACTCCATCGTGCACTCCTGGGCTTGGACATCGAGATCACGCAAGGAGGGTCCTGACGCTCAGCTGAGTGTTGCGCCCGATCCCACGCCAAGTCCCTCTCCCGAAGCTCAAGATCTTCAAGGCGGGATTGCGGCCTGTACCAATCAGCCTCAGCCCGAGCCATCATCGCATGGGCCGCCACTTCTTGCTCGGCGACAGCAGCCTCCCACTCAGCAATAGCAGCTTTGCAGCTGTCTAGGGCCTCTCGACCCTCCTCAAGGGCGAGCAGACGGGCGTCGATCGTATCGTTGGCCACCTTGGCGTCGGCCAGCATCTTCTAGGACATTGCGTCCAGGGCCTTCACCAAGCGGTGCCTCAGCTCCAGCTCCTCGCTCTTCTTCTAGTACTTCGCCTTCAGTTCAGCAATCCTGGACCTCAGAAGGTCATCCCAGCCTTGGAGGCGTTCACCCTCAGCAAACAGCTTCTCCCATTCCGCAGTGAGAGCCCCCTGCGCCCGGCGGAGGTTGGATTGCACCTGGAGGTTCCTAGACTGCGCCGAGTCCATGATGTCGGAGAGGTGATCTGGCTGCGCCGAGTTATGGAGGGCTGCCCGACAATCATCTCGGGGACCCCTTCCTCCTGAAGCAGCGAAGGTGAGGCCACGAGTACCAGAGACCTTGTCCCCGGAGGCTGAGTATGAGTGGCAGTGCAACCCGAGGCAGCAGCGTCACCATCGCCAAGGGAGCTGCCCGCCGAATCAGCAGCAGCGGAGGCCAAGCATTCAGCCCCCTGAGTCGGCTCCGACATAACCTCTAGCGCGACGGCTGAGGGTGCCTCCAGCACGATAGCTGGAGACGCAGCTGAAGAAGCTTCATCTCCCACACGAAGTACAGACACCGGAGCAGCGCTCTCCTACGCCAGCTTGGCTGCCTGCCCCGCCGGAATAGTCATAGCCTCCACCACTTTGAGGCGCTCCGGGGCACTACCCCCAGCGGCAAGGGTGTCACAGCAGCTGACGTGGCCCTACATATCAAAAAAAAGTCCTGATAAACTAACAAAGGCGGGCGAGATAACAAAGCAAGCGTTGGAAAGAATGCCTTACCGGCGTCCCTAGAAGCTCCAGCGAGCCTCCACCTTCAGCGGCCCTAAAGTCGCAGGCCCAGATGATGGTGTGGCAGGCGAAGTCGCCCCAACCGGGCCTCCACCAAATCCACCAGTGATGCCGCCACCCTGCATCCACGTACCTCCACCGGCCCCAATGGAGCCACCCCCGTAGCCTCCTCCCAAGCTGTCGCCGACATCGACCCGATGCCTCTTGTCCTGAGGCTCCGTAGGTGTAATGCCCCCAGAGCCCCCTATGGAGCTTTGGACTGCACCGGCGGCGGGGATGCTGAATGATGCATCGACCACAGATGCCGGCGGAGCCACCGCTTGACAGACTGAGCCTCCACCCGAAGAGCCGCTGACACCCAATGCTGAGGAGGGGCACGCCGAAGGACGTTGACTTGGAGTGAAGGCCACCTGCGGTGGTGCCTTTGACAGCGACCGAGGGCGTTTCTCCTTCACGACCTCAACCACCGGTGACTTCCCCTTCCCTGTTCCAGGGATCGGAGCTTTTCCCTTGCTTGCATTGGGGACCTGCGCCTTGACCTTCCCTCCGACAGAGGGAGCGTCCTCCGCCCCTAAAGCTTCGGAGCCTGGAGCAGGTGCGAACACTAGTGAAGAGTCGACGATGGCCAGCCCACGGATCTCGTCACCTACCTGCCGCGGCGCAAGACTGAGTGAGTCCAGGTTTGGCATCTCCTTCAGAATCTTTGTCCGATTGTCCCCATCTGTGCAAAGCGGTGGGCAAGACCGCGGGAAGTTGAAGACGTCGTCTGACAGCTGGTCACCGCATGACTTGGACATTGCATCGAGCACCTCTTGCGTGTTCGTCTCTGTGTCGTGACCCCGCACCAGTCGGGTGCTATCCTGTAGCTCGAAGTAAAGCCATGCAAAACGACAATGGTGCTCAAGGGGAGCCAAGAGTCGAAAAACAAAGTCCGCCATAACCGTCAACTCTGACAAGCCATGATTCGTCAGGAATTGGATTCTCTTCATCACCGTGGTGTAGGCCTGCTCCAACTCTGTCCGCTCCTCCCAGGTCTCCTTCCTGATTTTGCCCATCTGGTGGGCATAACCATGCAATTGTGAGCATCGACTTGTATGATCACCCAGTCCCTCCTCCAATCGGCCCACTTCGCTGAGGACAGTGGGATGATGTACTTGAAGGGGTTGTTGGCCCGATGCTAGAAGCAGTAGCCGCCAAGGAAGTTAGCTTTGTTCTTCTTCCCGATCTACCTCAGCATGAAGAACTGCTGAAACACCGACAAGGATGAGAACACCCCGATGAACATCTCACAGAAGTGCGAGAACACCGCCACCACCACCAGAGAGTTCGGTGACAAGTGGTGAAGCTGAATCCTGAGGACCTCTAGGAGTGTCACCAGGAAAGAGGAAATGGTGGGAGCGAACCTGGAGTACGCGTACGCCTGGAAGAAGACAATCTCCTTCTCCCCCAACTTCAGAGGCAGCGTTCCTGGGCGGATCAGATCCCGCCACTCCTCGTCCTCCTAGCCGAACAAGCATCTCAGAGGTGCAACGTCAACAATGTGAGAAGGAGACAAGGCTGAATCCATCAGGGTAGGAGTCAAGAACCACGAAGGTGGGGAGAGAGTGGGTGCACAAGGTGGAAGACAAAGGCTCCAACGTTGGGGAGTGCGTAAGGAAGAAACACCTTTGCTCCTAAAGGTTTCCTTTTAACTCCCCGTTAGGCATTCGAGCGCACTGAGCAGAATGCTTGAGGTCGAAACCCGCTGCTCAACTCGTAACGTCCCAAACGGTGGGGCCCAGGTCCGCTGTCAGAGAGACCGGCCTAAAGGGGCATCGACCCGAGAAGGCAACCCGGCAGTTCCCATAAAGGCAGGAGTAGAAGGAGCAGAAGTGTAGCAGCTGCATTGGGAACCATCACAGTAGAGATACTGCATCAAGCAAAGATCCCGTCGCCATGACCCCTCAACCAGAGAGGGATGCGTAGTCACAACAGCAGAGGTGCGCATCACTTTGGCTGATCAAGACAAAATAAAAAGGCCATGCGGGAAAGTAGGATAGGGCTCCACCCACGGGCTCGTTGCCTCCCCCCAAGGTGGACACAGGGGCCACTGTCGGTACCCAGCATACCGGGTACCCTCGCGCACAAGCTAGAGCCACCTAGAAACCCAGCCTTCCGTAGAGGAAGGGTCCAAGGGCGCCACGTGTTCAGAAGACCCGGACCCATCGGCCTCAAATACGGGGTCTGAGGTAACTGTAGGAGACCCTGGGGAAGAGTTCAGCTCCCCCTCGAAGACGAGCTGCCAAGCAGCCATGTGTCCAGTCAAGAAGGATCCCTCTCCCCCATAAGACAGGACTCCGAAGCTGCCACGTGGTTCGAGACATCAGATGGGCCACCTCCCATATAGGCGGGCTCCGGTGCTACCACATGTCCCGCAAGGCGGACCCTAACCTCCTCTGCGAAGGTGAGCTCCCGAGCTGCCACGTGGACCACAAGACAGGACCTGACCTCCTTCGCAAAGATGAGCTCCTGAACTATCACGTAGTCCAGCCACTTGCCCTGGATGGAGGGACGCGGAAGTTAAGAGGGCGGTGTGCCTTGTCCCTGTCAAGGATTGAAGATACGCGGCTTTCCTAGACGCATGGCGCGACGCACACCTAATGTCAGGAACCGCCACGACCAATCGCATCACAGTGAAGATGCCGCAAACCTATCCCACTCTGCCAAGTGGGTAGCTTACGGCAACAGAGACAGTTGGACGGGACATCTCCTGCCATCGTCAGCAACGGCGCATTGCCTACTAACGACGCAGGCGGCAAGACGACGAGTCTTCTAGTCTATGGTCAGAGCAAGCTTATGCGAGAAGCCTTAGATCTGTAGTATAAGATCGCCCCGGGACCACATGTCAGGCTCCGGACCCCACTTGTAAGGCATCTGGCCTTAGCTATAAAAGGCTCAGACCGCCACCGTTACAAAGAACCGATTATCAAACTCACGCATACACACACTAGCAATACCATCCACCGTGGAGTAGGGTGTTACGCTCCTTGCGGCCCGAACCACGTAAAAACCACCGTGTCATACTCTCTCATGCGCTCGTACACTTGATTGAGGCCTAAGCCCCGCCAAACAAGAACCTCCGCGGGCTGCTCCTTAGCAGATCCGAGGGAAGTTTCGCATTAACACTTCGACAGACACATATCCAACAAACCCACCTCGGCAAATATTACACAACTTTAAAGTCGTCATGCGCGAACCTCCATGTACACAGACTTGAGTTCTCAGCTTTGTAGCTCACGTAGAGCCACTTGACGAATCCAACACCTTAGACTCGCCATTCGAAGAGAACACCGCTATCTCTGCAACTCCATCTTCCGTAGCTCCACCTGCAACGAAAGACCCTTGCAACTTGTACAAATTTGATGCTTCTCTATCTCCTATCATCACAATCTCATCACCCTTCATGACTTTAAGTGTATTTTCATCCGGCTCAACCCAGAATTACAAACCATCACGATGTAGAACCCCAAGTGAAATTAGATTCCTCTTCAGCCCTGGTACATGCTTAACACCTTGAAGCACCTGCTCACCTCTGTCTTGTGTCTTAATCTTTGATCTTGCTTATTCCAATATTAAAGTGTCCTCTATCATCTCCCAAATAAGCTTTGCCAAAATCACCTGACTTATACAAAGAGAACCACTATCTTTTATGTGTCACATAAAAAGAGCTTGCCGAATCTAACATCCACACTTCAGTTGATTGTGTTTTGATAGCCACTGAGAGAACATCACCGTTGCTATTCTAGTCACATTTAGGAGTTACCATATTAGCACTTGAACCCTTCACTTTTGCTAGACAATATTTTTTAATATGTCCCCACTCCTTGCAGACATAGCACTGCACCATTTTCTTTTTTTTTTTGCTCTTGACCTCCACCTTATCCTTGGCATTCTCACCTCTGATCAACAAACCTTCATCTTGAGATTCTTCTGTTGCATTGTTCTTCCTCCTTTGCTCTTGAGCTATAGTGACGCTGCAGTAACATCCTCAATTTTGATGGAATCATTATCGAATGTCAGAGTCGTTACCGTTTGCTCATAAGATGGCAGCAACGAGCATAAAAGAATTATTGTCTTGTTTTCACCATCAATTTTTGCATCTAGTTGACCTAGATCTGTGATCCTTAGATTGAAAATAGTTATGTGCTCTGCAAGATCTGACCCCTCCCGCATCTTCAGCCCATATAACTCTTGCTTACACCTTGATCATCAAAGTCTTTGACATGAACTGATTTTCCAGCTTGTCCCAGATTTCTTTTGGTGTATAGCCAAGTCGATGACCTTTACATGACATTGTTAGACAGACACAACCGTATGTTCCAGCTTGCATATGCTCCTCCTCCCATTCGTCATCATCCATTTTGTCTGACTTCTTCGCTTTCAGAACAGACAAAAGACTTTGTTGCGCAAACAAATCACAGCAAGCCGAACTTACCGTTACTGGTGCTTCCTCTGGTTTTATACGCACACCATCAGATCAATAAAGATGAGTTGGACAGGACTTCCAAGACGAGTCGGACGCCACACATGCGAGGAGCCGAATCACATATGCATCCAAGTCCTCCAAAACCGCATGTGTCCAAGTCTATCTCCAGATGCATGTGCGCCTTAAAGTTCATTACTCTTGCCACTTGAAAAGAAAACTGACAGAATCTTTTAATCCTCACGTACGAGTAGGAGTCTACCTTCCACTCACGTAGGCATCCAAGCTTTCTACTTTTCTTTCAATACAGGTGACAGGTGTATGTCCTTACGTATGCATGCATCAGCAAACTCCGTTCTTCATGACCCATATGTAAAACTCCAAAATTCTTTTATTTGCGTGATGCCCGAAACCAGGCTACATATCTGCACTCTAGCCGTCGGAACTTTTCGGCGATTGTCTAGTCAACCATCATTGTTCGCTTACTGCTGCAACTCAGTCTCTTGCGCTGGCTACCACACCAACTGTCACTACTATAATAAGTCTCATTGCAGACGGCTCCAAACCTATTATCACAAACGGTTTTTAAAACCGCCTGAAACGAAGAGTTTGTGATAATCCGCAATTTCACAAGCGGAGAAGTGATACCGCCTGTGAAGAAACATTATCACAGGCGGTTTTTACTTATGCTAGCCACCTGTAAAGACAAGTTATCACAGGCGGGTGGTGCAGCATATATATTCGCCTGTGATAATTGTCTTAGCACAGGTGGGTCTTGCAGCATAACTAACCGCCTGTGATAATGTTGTTATCACAGGCGGATGCTTACCTACATCAAGCCGCCTGTGAAGACCTTTTACCACAGCCAGTTTCTACCTTAACAGTTATCGCCACTGTGATAATTAGGTTACCACAGATGGTTCTTTATCTGTATCTAGCCGCCTGTGATAATTGTTTCTCAAAAGCATGCCTAGCTGTTGGTTAATAACCGCCTGTGATAAGGTATAACCTATGCAGTACTACTGTTGTTATTTCCAATTTCTAGGTCAATTCAATATAATCACATAACAAACATCAACAATATCATCACAGAAGAAAAGTCAACAATATTATCGTCACAGAAGTCAATTTCACTAAAACAATATACATATGTACAACACATACAATTCATCTCATAATTTACAAGTTTTCACTAAAAACTGTTTCTATTGGCATAGTCGCAAAGTTCTGGCACATCAGCTGCTGCACCATTCTCATCAAAGAACTTCCCTGTTTTGTGCAAAATTTCATGACGAATGAACTGACAGAGTTCAGAAGCAATCCTGTTGGCTCCTCCATCAGGAATATTTCTACAAACCGGCCATTCTTCGTTCAGATTCTTCGTGTGCTGCAATATAACACATAACAAGGTTTAGAATGTGTTGGTTTGAACGATCTCAAAGTATAGATCAAAGTGAGAGTATACAGGAATTTAGTTGGTATTTTTGGAGCAGTTGTACTATGAGCAATTGAATTTTGAAGTTGGAATCAGAATATGAAAATAATGTTTCTGGTAATATTGAACAGCAGAGAATATAAGTATAAATATACTAGTTACAATGAAAATGAAACTCAAAAGTAAGAAAATAAGGTATCGACATTAAGGATAACTTACATCCTCACGATTCACTCTATATACGCCGACGGTCCGAAGATGCTCGCATACATAATACCCGCATAAGACACTCCCAGCAGACTGCTTCGGACAAGCATAATACGTTTTAATGTCCAATGCATCCATATTGGAAGGTCTCTAACTGCTAAGCTGTTCCGCGTAAAACCGCCAAGCGCTGTAATACAAGAAATGTCATATAAAACTTTTCAACACATTCTAAATATGTGTAAATTAAAATTATTGAATAAACGTACAGTTTAAAAATGGAAAGGAAATCTTTGTAACGATCTGGTGGGAAATCGGCCGAGTCCAAGGCTGTTGCCTTTCCCTGCGTTGGCTTGATGAAGATCATTATATAGTGATCACTGCAAACACACAAACACACGTGTTGACAATTACCAATAACTGCTATTTCAATGTCATGTGTCGAACTTACTCGAAGTGGTACGGAGCCTTTACGAGGTAGTTGCCATCTCTGACAAAGTTAAACATTTCATGTCCTATGTAAGTTGCAACTTCTGTCCTTTTATCCTTCTTAAGTTTTGCGATTGCTTTTTCAAAATCTTTTTTTATGTGCTTGGATTGTTCTGAGTTTCGATCCGCCTTGACATCGAATAGCGCCTTTGCAATCCTAGTAGGGTCAAGGATACCTGTCTTGCGCGCCAACTTATCATTATCCATGTATTGCATCCTATTGAAGAAGTCCAGAATTGTTATAATATCATGAAATGCATATGCGTGTAGTAAGAAAATCAAATACGAAATACTAGAGCACTTACAAGCACTAGATGAGCATCAGGTTGATTTCGAGCATGCTCCGATGCAAAAGGGGACACAACTCTTCAAATAAAATGACTCGTCTATCTTCTCCAGTGCTCCAGAATGCTTCTTTTGGAATACAAAATGTGACGCAATTAAGATCATATTTTGTGCTGGCAAGGATGTACCACTCATGCATTCTTTTGAGCGAGACAGGTTGTTTGCTAAGTTGTACAGATGTCATGAGCGGCTTCCCATTCTTAAATTTAGGAGGAACATCCTCAAGCTTGTATATTGGAACTCCTGGTTTAACTAAAACCGTCCGCCGATTATACATGACACAGTCTTCTTCCCACTCCTCGATATTTCCTAATTCTAGCTCATGAGAAGAACGAGATGCACTCGATTTTATAATATTTTCCTTCATAGTTTCCAAATACTTTGACACTTCTGATGAAGGTTTCTTATTTTCGTATGGGCTAACTTTGATAGGCAATAATGATCGAAGAGTAGTCCTCGGAAGTTGGACACTGGCTTGTTGAACCTGTTGTTCAACTGATTGCTCTTTACTCCCAGCAGCTGGCTCTAGTGCTACTTCAAGCTGTTGCTCAACTGGTTGCTCTTTACTAGCAACAGCTTGCTCTAGTACTGCTTGAAGCTGTTGTCCAACTTGTTGCTCTTGGATATCTTTACTAGCAAGGTTACTATCATCCTTGCTGAGACATAGGGGGAGTGGATCTTTCTGGACTGGGAGTGGATCTCCATGCACTTTTGCCTTAGAAGATGGGGTTGCAGTATTTGGAGATGCGACGGGGCTAGAAATTGGCTCATCATCCAACACGATATCGCGTCGGTGCCAAAGGATTAATCGGTTGACAGCTTGCCCCAGAGTCGCGATCCCCTCAGGTGTGACGTGGTCTATTTCATAATCTTCATAATCACTATCAATGATCTGAAGAACTTGCACAACAGCATAATACAACGGAAGTGGATTCCCGTTGAAGTCACTATCAGGCTTTGCCATAGCAGTGGCAACCTGTTTGGTTTTGTTCCCTGCTCTGCCTATCGGGACAAGAAGACGAAAAGATTTGTCGTTAGCAATATCATCGACAGGGAACTTATGGGTTGACCCTGAGCCTGGCACAGAACCAACGCTGCTAGGGTAGGCAGTTGGAGATACTAATTGCTCCTTTTGCACCGGAACCATCACTGTACTCGGTGCCACTAATTGTCCCGATTGTCTAAGTTATTCCATTATTTCTTGCATATTTTCTTTGACCTTTTGAGCAATCGTTTCATCAAGTGTTTTCTTAAACTTCTCACGTCTTCTATATGTGTCTCTATCTTTAGGGAAACCATCTAGCCAAGACATTTGAGAAGAGACCGCTCGAACCCGTCCGCTGTGTTCAGGGTTTCCTAAGATAGCGGTAAGTTGGTCATTCTCCCTCTTCGGCTTGAAGAGACCCTTCTGTTGCTTTTCAATTACTTCTTTCATTTTATCCTCTACTTCATTCCGAGAGTCGGGCTTTTCAAGTTTGCCCTCGTCGGTCAAACCTGATCGAGCAAAGACCCACCGTTGAGTTCGCTCATCGCACCCTTCTAATGGGTCCTTACTGGTAATTTCGTCTAATATCTTATTCCATTTCTGGACTTTGGGGCCATATCCGGCAGACCCCAAGCGATGATGGTATTTGTTCTTTTTTGCAAGCTCTGACCTAGTTGCACTTAGAGATTTAGCATCAGGTGTGCTCTTTTGACGAACAAACTCTTGCCACTGAGCTTGTGTGATTTTTCCCATCTTCCTCGGGCTAGGCACCTTATCGGTCTTAACATAAGCATTCATTTCACTCTTCCAGCCACGAAACTTCTTGCCGCAAGAGATCAATGTTGCTTTCTTTACTGCTTCTTATGTGCCTCTCGGGAACTTGAATTGTTTCTTTACCCTTTCCCACAACTCATTCTTGGTCTGCTCAGGTAATTTCCTCCAATTCTCGGTTGTGATTGGCACAACCTCCCTAACAAGAAAACTGCATGCATTACGGTACTTGGTAACTGAATCCAGTGGTTCTTGGGGAAGCCCACCTGGACCGACCCTTGTTATGTACATGATGTGGTCCAATGGACCCTTATTGGGACCTCGTTGTCCTCGTTTCCGCTTGAGTGAAGCTAAGGATTCATCCATTGGACAACCTTATGCGGTTTTAGGAGCCGCTGTAGGCTCATTGTCTTCGCGATTAATCTAGGTAGAAAAAAATTATAAGACTTCATATACTTCTATTTCGAGATCCTGTCAAGCTAATCCCTTCACAGTAAGCTCTTGTAGATGCAAGTAACACCCGAGACTCATCATTTGGATTGTTAAAAGCTTCAATTGAAGTCTAACGATACTTCCCGTCCATTTGAGGGCTTGTTTGGATAGGAGTACACCCAAACAAGCCCTGCAAGATTTCTTTCTCTTCTCTCCATTTTAATAAATCACGAAGATGCTACTTTATGAGTTCTAATGGGTGAATATATTGACTAGAAATCAGTACCATCTCTCTTAGTGCTTTACACAAGCGACGAAACGTACAACTTCAATCACAAATGTTGTTTGTACCATTTTCATAGTAATTTGACCTTAATCTTTAAAGCATAGATTTATCAATAATTGAAGCTTCCTCATCAGCCATGTTAATGACAGTTACAAGGGAAGGGTTTGTCGAAGCTAACGAAATCTCGACGGGACTGAAGACAAAGAGATGCTGCATATGATTGACAATGCCCAGGTTAGACAACATGAAGCTATGATGACAGCCTTCAACAATATGAAAAGTGATGCCAAGGTTATGCTTGCATCAACCAAGACATGTTGTGAGGGTATAACACTTGTTGGGGCAAGCACAACCTTGGCCAAAATCAGAAATCACGCCACCGTTGATTACTCTGAAAGCTCCATGGATTACTCTAAAGTTTACCGAGTACGCACGGAGAAAACTTTAGAGTAATCCATGGCGACTTTAGAGTAATCCACGGTGGCATGATTTCTGATTTTGGCCAAGGTTATGCTTGCCCCAACAAGTGTTATACCCTCACAACATGCCTTGGTTGATGCAAGCATAACTTTGGCATCACTTTTCATGTTGTTGAAGGTGTCATCATAGCTTCACGCTGTTTAACCTGGACATTGCCACTCATATGCAGGATCTCTTTATCTTCAGTCCGATTCAGATTTCGTTAGCTTTGACACATTCTTCACTTATAACTACCATTAACATGTGTGATAAGGAAGCTTCACTTATTTGATAAATCTATGCTTGAAAGATTAAGATTAAATCCCTATGAAAGTGTAAAAACAAGATTTGTGATTGAAGTTGTTTGCTTACTCGTTTGTGTGAAGTACTAAAAAAGTGGGTACTGATTTTTAGTCAATATATTTAGGCATTAAAACTGAGAAAGGAGTATCTTCCTAAGTTTTCAAATGGACAGGAGAGAAAGAAATCGTTCAAATGGATGGGAAAATCCTTCCAAGGATCGTCAGGCTTCAAATTGATGCTTTCAACAATTCAAATGATGAGCCACGGGTGTTACTTGCATCTACAATAGCTTGCTGTGCAAGGATTAGCTTGACAGGAGCTTAGCAGCATCAAAGGCGGTTATTAAGTACCAACCACCTGTGAAAAATTTAAAAACCGTTATGAAAAACTGATGCCTATATAAAGACCCCGCGGAGGCACGCCTCTGCCCAGTCCCACATCGCGCCACGAGGTATCTAAGTAAATTCGCATAGTTTCCTTACTATGCATTGCATGCTACCTTTTTCTTTGTATATTTTCATAAGCTGCCAGTTTTATGTGTTGGTATTTGGATTGTGTCCTTTTGCATTTGTGTACATATGCGTTTGGATTCAGTAATTTGGAAGTTTGGAAGTTTGGTCTTTCAGATAATGATGTCTCGGGCGTGTAGCCGATTGAAGGAGGAGCGCTTGGCGTGGCGCAAGAACCATCCCCATGTATGTACATATGGCACACCGGTCGCATGGTTGTATATACATATGTATCTATAATGGACTGATGAACTTAACTGTAGTTTGTTTTTCCGTCTTGTTTGTTTTTGGTATTTTCAATTTCTCTGCGTAGGGTTTCTATGCGAAGCCTGAATCAGGAGAGTTATTGAAGTGGCAATGCATCGTCCCCGGTAAAGAAGGGGTAAGTCATGAAGAACAAGCACAATATGAGTTTAACCATCATCCTCCTATTAATAAATTTCTTTTGCAGACTGAATGGGAAGATGGTTACTACCCCCTGACAATCTCCTTCTCTGAGGACCATCCCTTGGTGCCTCCAAGATGCGTCTTTCCAAGTGGGTTCTTCCACCCAAATGTCCATCGTTCGGGAGCACTCTGCATCGGGATTCTTGATCAAGAGACTATAAGATAGACCTATTTTGCTCATGTAATTAATACTTAATTTTTGTCGAACTTATTTGAACTGGTTTCTTATATTGCTTAAATTATATTTCGTAGGGGTGGTGCAGTGCTTTTACAATCAAAACTATACTACTTGAAGTTCAGCGTTTGCTGCATCAGCCAAATGTGCCCGATGTTGAAAATGATTGCTATAATCTACTTATCAAGGTTAGATGACACTTTGACTTAGTGACCACTGTAGGTTATTCATTCCTCCAACATTTGTTAATTTAAATAGTGTCAATATTTTCAGGATCCAGCGGAATATAAGAGACGTGTTTGGGAGCAAGCAGGACGGTACAATTTAGATTGATCGATGGGAGCTTCATTGTCGATTTACAATGAATGTAGCATGATTTTTGTTTTCTACTTGATAGGGCGCTTCATCGTCGTTGTTTGCAGCTGTTACAGAGAGAGGCTCACTTAAACTTGTGCTCAGTGTGTAAAGATGCTATCTTTGAACAATTGTAAAGCCTCTAATAGTGTATTATCACAATTAAGCCAGCCTCACTGGTGATCGAGCATTTCCTATAATGCATTACTGTACTAGTATCCGCTCATTTGTGTTTTTTCCTGATATAATTTTCCCTGCAATGACTACATACGGTTGTGATAATTGCAAGGACTACATCCCTGTAATTTCAATGAAAACCGCTTGTGATAATTGAACAACTACATATGGTTCTTAAACAATGACCGCCGGTGAAAATACATGATCTTCGTAGGCCGTTGTTAATGAAGAACCGCCTATGAAGTTCATTACATTACAACGGTTATTAATTAAGAACCGCCTATGAAGATCTTGTATTTACCCAGACGGTTGTTTCTTAAAATCCGCATGTGATGTTATTTTATTGCAGGCGGTTCTTAAGTAATAACCGCCTGAGAAGATCGAGTATTTATCCAGACGGTTGTTTTTTAAAATCCGCCTATGTTGTTCTTTCATCATAGGCGGTTATTATATCATTTGTCATCACAGTCACATATTTTTAAGGACCGTCTGTGTTTGAAAAATTGAGGCACCTGTAAAAATGCTTTTTGTAGTAGTGTCTGCCGCAACATCAAGCCCTCATGAATACCTGTGCATGAGTGTGTCGCACCATGACTATTCGTATGGCCGACACAGCCTGCTTGCATGACGCGACATTGTCTTTGTGCAACACCAGTCACACCGCCTTGTTGTGATTTTCTAATGCTTCGATCTCTTCAGCCTTCGCCACATCTAGCCGCTGGTCTGATCGCAAGACGAAGCCGTCACCCTCATCGCGTCGTGTTCAACGGCCACCTTATCAGTTTGATCTCCACGTCTAGACGATCCTCGCCAGTTGCAGCCTGTCGAAACACTCTAGACTGCCTACCTAGAGTGTTCAACAACACCGATCAGATCGCTGATCGCCATATATAATGCTCCATCTTGCACCACATCAACCAGTTCCACGATTCCCTCGAGCATGTTCGTCGCACCTCCACAATGATATTTTGCATCACCTCTAGATCCAATCTAACATTGGCTTTGATTAACACTTGTTAGAAAATATACTTGCGGAAGCAACTATAGATCTCCCGAAGCATACAATGCAAGATCAAAGACGACACGCGAGACACGATATTTGTTAACGAGGTTCAACCGGCCTACATCCCCGGGGTATGACTACGGTCGCTCCTCCTAAATACACAACACAACCCACTACGAGGTCTCGACGAGAGCCGCCGCCTTCTCCCTACGAGTTTATCGATATGTTGTCCTAGTTACACAGCGGCCCTCCTCTTATATTTATAAGAAGGTCGGTTAAAGAGTCTAACTCAAACTCTACACCTAACCGCTAATACAACTCAAAGTCTTGACCGTAACCAACTCGTACACAATATTCAACACATATCTAACAGCCTCCAAGCAGTGCTTGTTATCACAATATCCCACTATTACCTGGTGCACAGCCTCTCAACATTCATCCATACCGCCACCCTCCACAATTGAAGTTTTAAATCGAGTCTTAAGTACAAGAAATGTTGAAAAATGGATTGAAACAGCCAAGTACAAGCCCTTTCAACTCCCCGTTACTTCTGGTCAAGAGAAAGGAAAATCTGTCGCACTTCTGTGTGGATTTCAGACACCTGAACACCTCACAGTGAAGCAAAAGTTTCCTATACCGATTGTGGAAGACATTTTCCATGAACTCTCATCAGCATGTTGGTTCACTAATCTCGATCTCTGATTCAGATTTCATCAGATATTATTGAGCCCCGCGGAAGAATACAAAATTGTGCTCTCAACGCACGAAGGGCATTTTGAGTATCGCGGTGGCAGAGCTAGAGGTATTGCCAGGTGGGCCTCGGCATATCTTGGGCCAACCAAGTGATAGGATGGATTGTATCCTGGTGATTCAATTCTGCCTACGCAGTTAGCTAACCATCCTACAGTTTGCATGGTATTTTCCATTATTAAATGGCACACGCTGTGGGCTGGGAAACAAATCCATTTATTCTTTTCTAGCAGAGTTACAATAAGCTAACTAGATGTTCACACACGGTCAAACATCCAGCTTTCCTCATGTGCAGGAGTACTCGTCTACTGCCATTTTTGTCTGTGCTCCCTCATGATAAGCAATATCTCAGAGCTATCTCTTAACCCCATTGCAGATTGTCAAGAAATAAAGGAATTTTTTAAATTAAATAAAACTTTACCTCCTTTCGTATTTGTTTCTTTTCACGTTGTTCACGTTCTGCCTTCTTATCAACATTTTTTGTGTATCAGAATGAAGGACGTCAACTATATCCTTACATTAGAGATCAATTTGCCCAATATAAACATTAATATGAGATATTTATTACATAGTAAGTTTGTATCACCGCGTGAACATTGGATAATTGTTCGGTAACATTCATTGAGTGGGATACTTTATTCGAAGTGGATGAAGATGATTGTCATTTAGAAAGCAACAGACAAAAAATTCGAACAAGTGGTATTGTAAATCTTTCATATTTCTATATTATAATTTTATATTTAATAGTTATCATGCTATTCATTTTATATCAAATTATCTTACAAATTTTACAAATGTTTATTAAATTAGTAAATATTTTTACGAAATTGAATATAAATTTTTTTATGCGGCATTGTCGAAGCGTACGAATGACACTTCCCCCGGTACTACTAAACTGTAGCCCGCGGAGGTTCTTGCATCGGTTTGGGCGCGCGGGGATCTCAGACACGATGATGACAGAGACGATTTACGTGGTTCGGGCCGCCTGAGCGTAATACCCTACTCCACGGGGTGTGTGTTGTTGTATTCAGGATTCACTAGTGTTTGCATGCGTATGAGCTTGCTTGTCTAGTATCGTGTAGCACATCCCTTTTATAGAACAAGGGGTGGATGTTACATGAGTTGCCTGACCCGACATGTGGCCCTGACGGTTATTATTGCCTAATACACAATTAAGTGTGTTTAAGCACCCTAATAGCATGATAACACGCCTTAATGGTGGCGTTACCAGTATTAAGGATCTTCTCATCGTGCTCCATTAATATTGTATTAATAGCACATAATCAGGCCTTGTAACTGTAGCAATCACTATCCCTTGAATGTTCATGTCGTTGGAGATCTGTCAGTATTTCCACTGGTGTCGTAGGTTCGGAGGTTCAACACGTGGCAGATCCGGAGCTTCCCCTCGCGGGGCAATAGGTCCGGAGCCACTACACACAAGGTGGCACAGGAGCTTCCCTCAATTGGGGGTTAGATCCGGGGTCATTGTCCACGTGTCAAGCATGGAGCTCCCCTATGTAGGGAGTTTATCTCCGGTCTTATGTTACACATGGTAGTGCCGGAGCTACCCATATGAAGGAGGTGGGTCCCGTGCCGTGTGACACGTGGGTCCTACGGAGGTCTTCAACTTTGAAGGGTGGAACTCCTTTGCACTTCTTGCGGTATCATGGGGTACCCGGTACACAGGGTACCGATAGTGGCCCCCAGGCCCACCTCTAAGAGAAACCATTTAGGTTAAGTTATTCTACTAGAGGTGGGGCCATCCTCGATTCCCGCATTGCGACTTCAAAGGTTTTCTGATGTACCATTGGGGCGATGGTCCGGGATTGAGCCCTCGCCGCATGGCTTGTTTTGAATGCGGCAGATGAGATCTTTGAGTGTGGATCTCATGCAATTGAAGGTCACCGGTTCCCAATATGAAAACCATATTGGTTCCGAGCGCCTTGTCACGCAGCTGCCCTCGGGCTTCCTGCTGCCCATCATGACAACGGATCGACTGGGGTAATAACCTTGACTTCTTCGTCGAAGTGGCCCCTGGCCCATTCGTGATTGACAAGGTAGATTTTTTGTAATGTAGCCTTGCTCTCGTTGTGGTTTCCATCCAAGTGGCGTGGAGGCTTACTTAAGAAGGAAAGTTTGCATGGTTTGAGGACTCTTTACGCTTTCGATCAAACTTGCGCTCAGAGCCTCCCAACCTTTGCCTAGCTTTCTCTTCTTTCGCTCCACTTTCCCGCGATGGAGTTAGGACTTCCCAAAAGCCGCATCCAGAGCAAGGATAATTTGATGAAGGTCCGAACCATCATGGGGTGGTCCAGTGACTACTTCAACCACTTGGTTCGGGTCGGCAAGCTCCCCTTCAAGAAGGAGCACCGTGGTGAGATGGTGTACTTCTCAGTGTACGCCATGGTGGGACTGATCCCACCTTTTTCAAGTTTTATCTTGAAGTTGCTGGACTTCTACGGCCTCCAACTGCATCATCTTGGTCCCCACTCCCTCCTGCTGATGGTGACTTTCGTCTACTTTTGCGAGATGTGGGTGGGCGTGCTTCCCTGCATCGAGCTATTCCGGACCTTCTTCACGGCCCATACCACCGGCAAGGGGATAGAGATGCTCGGCTTCTACTACTTCGTGAAGCGCAAGAACTGCCCCTTCAAGTACTTGAAGTCATTCCCCTCAGACAAATGGGATGACTGGAAGAAAGACTGGGTCGTCATTGCAGTGGAGGAACACGATAGGCTGGAGCTGCCCTAAGGACTCCCCAACGTTGATACAGATGTCTGGAATGTAGTTTTGAAGCTATCAGATGCATTCAAGCCTGTCTTGGCCAGAATCCAATAATGTGTAGAGGGTGGAGTGACCCCCCAGATGGTCTTTGGAAATTTCTTGGTGAACAAGTGGGCTCGGATGAAGAGAAGGGAGAAGCTCGCCTGGGCTTTCAATAGTGTGATGGATGACAACCGGATTGAAACCGGTCTGAAATCCAACTTGGATGATGAAGCTTTGAGGCTCCATCTCAAGAAATTTCAGCACGGGTCCATCGCCGATGAAGCTTTGGCTCCGCCGGCTGCTTTTTTGCCTCTGAACATGACTCCAGAGTTCAGCGGGGAGCTTCAGAGGAAGATGCCTGTGCTGGATGACCTCGGTGAAGTGGAGAAGTGCAGGACCTCCAGGATTGTAATTCCCGGAGCTTTCGGGGGTGAAAGTGCATCTAGGACTCCCTTGTGGGTTTTGGATGATTTATGACAAGCAATTGGGATCCTAATCCTTTTGTTGAGATGAATGCAGGCAAATAATGAAAAATGAGCAAAATGCCAAAAAGAAGGGAAATGAGAAGCAAAGTGAATTTGAGCTCAAGGAGAAGAAAATAGTAGATTATTATGTATGGAGTGTGTTAAGGAAACACACCCAACAGCTCAATCACTTTCAAGCACACACACATAATGCACAAAGTTATACAGGACCGGACTAGTCCGATATCAGCCAGACTAGTCCGATATCACTTTCTGCACTAGATTGGACAAGTCCGGTATCCACCGGACTAGTCCGATATCTTTTTGATCCACTTCGGACTAGTCCTCCCCAATGCGGACTAGTCCTCAACACAATGCACAAGTCACACTAAATCGGACAAGTCCGTTGTGATCCGGACTAGTCCGATATTCTTTCTGATCCACTTCGGACAAGTCCGGTGTCTACACGGACTAGTCCGATATACACACTGATCTAAATCGGACAAGTCCTCCAAGTGCGGACTTGTCATCCTAAACACTTAGGGTTTCATATGTCCGGACAAGTCCGATGGCAATTGGACTAGTCCGAAGATTTCCAGTAGTGAAATCGGACAAGTCCGTTTTCAACCGGACTAGTCCGATATTGCTGGAGACTTAGGGTTTGCTACACATAGCACACCGGACTAGTCCGGTGACCACCACGGACTAGTCCGATCTTTCTGAACCCTAACGGTCACTTTTAGAAACCCCATATAAATAGAGGTGCACGGCCCACTTTTATACTCTCTCGAACCCTAGCGCCGTCACACCTCCCAAGAGACTCAAAAACCACCTCTCTCCACGAAATTAAGTGCAAAATCGATCAATCTATTGAAGATCACTTCTAGATCATTGGAGAGACAATTGGCACACATCATTGAGCTCTTGGTTTGATTCTCTAACACACTCTTGCGTTTCAATTTGTAATTTTCGAATGTGTTATTGGTGGCTTTGTAAGTTGTAATCAAGGGAGCTCTCAACGTGTGAGAACGCCCCTTCAACTTGGTTATTTACCCTTTGTGATTAGTGGAAGAGGATTGGCCTTCGTGGCGATCCGACGAGGGAAGGGTTGGAGAAGACCCGGTCCTTTTGTGGGCTCCTCAACGTGGACGTAGGTTGCCTTCGTGGTAGCCGAACCACGGGATAAATCCTGTGTCTTGTCCTTTTGTGTTCTTCATCTTAATTGATCAACTTAATCTAGGGTTTGTTTCACTTTGTTCAATTTGAGTTAAATTGTTGAACAAGAGCCTTAATTGTAATAGAATTTGACATACAACTATTAAACTGTCATTCAAGTTTATATTTTCGCTGCAAACCTTAACGAATCAATCAAATTGACTGAACTTGATCAACTTAGCCCGTGAAAACCGGACTAGTCCGCACTTTACCGGACTAGTCCAATATCTCTGGTATTGACTTTGTTGTTGAGTGTTACAGGAACCGAGAACATTCAAGAAGGCCTATTCACCCTCCCCCTCTAGGCCTACATTCAATTGGTATCAGAGCAGGTTCTTCAAGAAAGAGTGCAACCACTCGAAGAGATCATGTCGGACATGAAGGAAGTTCAGAAAATCAACAACCAGGAAGAAGTGAACAACGACAAGAACCAAAAGCTGGAAAAGTATCTCGAAGCAATTCAAGACTTCGATGATGATGACGAGGAGACGCTGGAGCTGAAAGCACTCCTCAGAAAGAAAGCACTTTCCAAAGGGAAAGCTAAAGTTGAAGAAAAGAAGAAGGGGAGTAGTCACATCGACTACTCCCGATATCCTTTTAACTATGATCGTTTAAATTCAAACAACATCCATTACCTATCTATTCCTCTTGGAAAAGCCCCACACTTCGATGGGAGTGATTACTCCATGTGGAGGCAAAATATGAAGATGCACTTGATTTCCCTTAACCCAAGTTTATGGCATATTGTGTGCACAGGAATAGACATCCCAGATGACAACGAAGAGCTCACCCCAAGTCAAGAGCAAGCCATGCACAGAAACGCTCAAGCCGCAGCCGTAATCACCTCCTCTCTAAGTCGAGATGAATTCACAAAGGTGGACGAACTGGAGATTGCCAAGGAAATATGGGACACACTACAAACAGCCCATGAAGGTGATCGGCATGTGCAGGAGGCAAAAATTGAAATGATCGAAGGCGAACTAGGAAGGTTCGCAATTGAGGAAGACGAGTCTCCCCAGGACATGTACAACCGATTGAAGACACTTGTAAACAAGGTTCGATCATATGGGAGCAAGAAGTGGAATGACCACGAGGTTGTAAAGCTCATCCTTAGAGCATTTATGCCTCGCAATGTCACACTATGCTTTATGATCAGAGAAAGTCCCGGTTACAAGAGGATGACTCCAGATGAATTGCTTGGCAAAATCATCAACTTTGAAATGATGGAGAAACAAGCCAAGCACGTCAAAGAAATAGCCGACCTCACATCGGCCAAGAAGAAGGGAGTTGCCTTAAAGTCCACACTCAAGCCTCTATCCAAAGAAGCAAGAGAAGCACTGCTTGAGGAGGACAGCGATGATGAAAGCAGTGAGCTGGACAAAGAGGATATGATTTTGTTCATGAAAAAGTTCAAAAGAATAATGAAGAAAAGACAAGGAACAAAATCAAGTGAAGGCAAGTACAAGGAGAGGACAAAGCCGAAGATGAGGCGGGCGTGCTATAATTGTGGTGAGTATAACCACTTTATAGTCGATTGCCCGTATGAGGACAACAAGAAGAAGAATAAAGAAGCCAAGCCTCCACCGAAGAAATTCTTCAAGAAGAAGAAACAAGCTGAACAAGCACACATTGGAAAGAAGTGGGACTCAAACAATGAGTCCTCATCATCCGATGAAGAAGAGATGGCTAGCATAGCCATTGAAAGCATGTCCAAGAAACCCACACTCTTCCCCACGCTCGGTACAAATAAGGGAAATGGCACTTGCCTCATAGCAAAGGAGGGTAAATGCAAGGTAAACATCAAAACTCCTTCCATGCATTCCTACTCAAGTAATGATGAACTAGATAGTGATGATTAAGATATGTTAATTGGATTAGATAGAAAAACTGCTGCTAAAATGAAATTTTTACTTGACCAACTTGTTGAGAAGGAATGGCTAATTGATCGTCAAGAGGACATGATTATCTCCCAAAAGGAGAAGTATGTCGAACTTGACAATCTTCTAGTTCTTGAAAAGGAGAAAAACAGCTCACTAGAGCTTGAGCTAGCTTCAAGCAAGAAAACTTGCTTGGAGTTAACCAACTCAAACGTTGCAATCAAGGATCAACTTGATGACCTGATCAAGGTTAACAAGATCCTTGAAGTGCAAGTTGAGTCACTCAAGCTAAGTGAATCTTCCTCCTCTTCAAGTCTACCTTCTCAACCCACTTCAACTAATCTTGTTCATATGTGCAAATGTGGTAAAATCAACACCAGTTTGAAGGAAAAGTCTACCTCCACAAAGGATAAAAATCCTACCCAATGTGGAATATTTGACAAGGAGAGGATCAACTATGCACGTAGTGCATACTTGGTCCAAAGACCTCCAAATGTCAAGTATGGCATTGGTTACTCTTATGATGGAAAGCAAAATGCTGGAAGTCATAAGAATAACAAGGGAAGGATTACCTTTGTGAAGGGAGGACCCTCACAACCTGGTAACTCGAAAATTAAGAACCTGAACTCTCATGAACACTGGACTAGTCCGGTTGTGGTTCGGACAAGTCCGGTCATCCGGACAAGTCCGGTCACCCAGACTAGTCCGATCCATAAACAACAGCAACTTTTGTTCAAAACCTTTGATGCCTCTTATGTATTAATGAGAAACAATCTTGGTAAAGTTTATGCTTATTATGCTGGGCCACGCCATGGGAACACAAAATCCCATGTGTGGGTGCCCAAATGTATTGTAACTAACCTCCAAGGACCCAAGCAAGCTTGGGTACCTAAAACCAAGGCATAATTTGTTTCTGCAGGCCTATTCCTCCGGTGGATCCAAATGGGTGCTAGACAGTGGATGCCCCAACCACATGGCCGGAGAAAGGAGGATGTTTGTGGAATATGAAGAAAACGAGGACCCAAACGAAGGCATCTACTTCGGAGATAATAGTCAAGGAAGGGTGCTCGGTACCGGTAAAATAGCAATATCCTCTGAACACACTCTTTCTCATGTTTTACATGTTGAATCTTTAGATTATAACCTGCTGTCCATATCTCAATTATGTGACAAAGGTTATAATTGCTTGTTCACTAACGAGGGTGTGACCATCTCAAGGAGGAGTGACGGTTCTGTTGCATTCAAGGGTATGTTGAAGGGAAAGCTTTACCTTGTTGACTTCAACAAGGATAAAGCCGAACTCGACACATGCTTGATTGCAAAAACCAACATGGGTTGGCTGTGGCATAGACGGCTAGCACATGTTGGTATGAGGAATCTTCAAAAAATCCTCAAGGGCGATCACATCCAAGGTTTGAAAGATGTTGTTTTTGAGAAAGACAGGCCTTGTAGCGCGTGCCAAGCCGGGAAGCAAGTTGGAGCACATCATCCCGCAAAGAACATCATGACTACGACAAGACCGCTCGAACTACTTCATATGGACTTGTTTGGTCCAATTGCTTACATAAGCATCGGCAGTAATAAATACGGTTTAGTCATTATTGATGATTTTTCCCGCTTCACTTGGGTGTTCTTTTTGCATGACAAATCAGAAACACAAGGGACACTCAAGAAATTCTTCAAGCGAGCGCAAAATGAGATCTCACTATCGATCAAGAGTATTCGGAGCGACAACAGCACGGAGTTCAAGAACATACAAGTGGAGGAGTACCTTGATGAGGAGGGAATCAAGCACGAATTTTCAGCACCATACTCTCCACAACAAAACGGAGTTGCCGAAAGGAAGAACCGAACGCTCATAGAGATGGCAAGAACAATGCTCGATGAATACAAGACTTTGGATCGATTTTGGGCGGAAGCAATTAACACCGCTTGCCACGCCGCAAATCGACTCTACCTTCATCGACTACTCAAGAAGAGTCCTTATGAGCTACTCACCGGTAACAAACCAAACATTTCATATTTTCGAGTTTTCGGCTCTCCATGTTATATCTTGAACAAGAAGCCCAGGACTTCAAAGTTTGCTTCGAAGTCCGATGAAGGTTTCTTGCTTGGTTATGATTCGAATACTTACGCCTATCGTGTTTTCAACAAGGCCTCCGAACTTGTTGAAGTGGCACATGACGTAATGTTCGATGAAATTAATGGCTCCCAAAAGGAGCAAGTTTATCAATGTGAATTAGGTAAAGAAGAAGCTCCTTATCAAGCATTGAAGAGAATGGCTCTAGGCGAAGTTCGACCACAAGAGTCATCATCACAAATACAAGAGGAAAGTGAACCACAAGAGGAGATCAACAATCAAGGGGGAGCTTTGATACAAGATCAATCACAAGAATATGAAGATGATCAACAAATCAACGAGGGCAACCACTAAGGGGGAGAAGAAAATGATCACCAACACACAACTCTCCAAGTGCCACACCCATGAGTACACCAATGCATTCAAAGGGATCACCCAATCGACAACATCATCGGTGACATCCAAAAGGTAGTAACCACTAGATCTCGTATAGCTAATTTTTGTGAGCATTACTCGTTTGTCTCCTTCTTGGAACCACGCAGGACTGAGGATGCATTGAAGGATCCGGACTGGGTGGTGGCAATGCAAGAAGAGTTGAACAACTTCAAGAGAAACGAGGTTTGGGAACTTGTGGCAAGACCCAATGCAAATATAGTGGGCACCAAGTGGGTCCTCCGCAACAAGCAAGACGAACACGGAGTGGTGACAAGAAACAAGGCACGACTTGTGGCCAAAGGTTACTCACAAGTCAAAGGTTTGGATTTCGATGAGACTTTTGCTCCAGTAGCTAGGCTTGAATCAATTAGAATATTACTTGCATATGCTACTCACCATGATTTCAAGCTGTATCAAATGGACGTGAAAAGCGCCTTCCTCAACGGACCGATCAAGGAAGAGGTGTACGTGGAGCAACCACCCGGGTTTGAAGACGAAGAGTTCCCGACCACGTATATAAACTGCGTAAGGCTCTCTATGGCCTCAAACAAGCTCCTAGAGCTTGGTATGAGTGTCTTAGAGATTTCTTAATTGATAATGGTTTTCAAATTGGCAAAGTATATTATACATTATTCACAAAGAATCTATATAATGATCTTTTTATTTGCCAAATCTATGTTGATGATATAATTTTTGGGTCAACTAACCAATCTTTCTATGAAGAATTTAGTAGAATTATGACAGACAGGTTTGAAATGTCAATGATGGGAGTATTGAAGTACTTCTTGGGATTCCAAGTGCGGCAACAAGGGGAAGGAACATTCATAAGCCAAACCAAGTACACGCAGGACATACTCAGAAGTTTGGCATGGACAAGGCAAAGCCCATTAAGACTCCCATGGCTACGAATGGCCACTTGGATCTCAATGAAGATGGACGAAGCGTCGACCAAAAGGTATATCGCTCCATGATTGGATCTTTACTCTACTTATGTGCATCTAGGCCAGATATTATGTTGAGTGTATGTTCGTGTGCAAGATTTCAAGCCAACCCTAAGGAATGTCACTTGACAGCCGTAAAAAGAATCTTGAGATATTTAGTTCATACACCCAACCTTGGTCTTTGGTACCCAAAAGGCTCCAAATTCAATCTCATTGGTTACTCCGATGCAGATTATACCGGGTGCAAAGTTGATAGAAAAAGCACCTCTGGCACACGCCAATTCCTAGGAAGATCTTTGGTTTCTTGGTCATCTAAGAAACAAAATTCCATTGCATTATCCACAGCCGAAGCGGAGTATGTTGCAGCCAGGAGTTGTTGTGCGCAACTCCTTTGGATGCGACAAACTCTAAGGGATTACGGTTACAATATGAACCGTATTCCTCTCCTTTGTGATAATGAGAGTGCCAATAAAATAGCCCACAATCCAGTTGAGCACTCTAGGACTAAACACATAGACATAAGACATCATTTCTTGAGAGACCATTCCATGAAAGGAGACATAACCATCTCACATGTCAACACCCAAAAACAATTGGCCGACATATTCACCAAGCCACTTGATGAAAAGCGTTTTTGCGAACTCCGAAATGAGCTAAATATTCTTGATTCTCGGAGTGTGGCTTGAAAAGTTGCATACCTGTATGATTGCTTCAAAAATGTTGATTGAATTGTGAAAATCATCCCTCTCCATTTTTCTCTCGAAAAACTATGTCAATTATTAGATCTTGATGAATTTTGATCATTGTATGATTGTTGTATGCTTACTGGTCAAATTCATCAAGATTACTTGAATTGTTTTGCCTCTCTATTCTCTATTATTGAACCTTCAAATATATATGAATGGGATATGCAATTCTTTCCTGGTGACCACAGACTAGTCCGTGGTTACCCGGACTAGTCCGCCCATGCAGACTAGTCCGCAGAGTGCCGGTTAGGCCGGACTAGTCCGATAGACCACGGACTAGTCCGATATAGGTCTCTGGATGACATCGGACTAGTCCGGTTCAAGTCCGGACTTGTCCGATTTTTCGTGTCCATAACCCTAGCCGCCACCAAACCCTAATCTCCTCACCCTCACATTTGCTCTAGGCTTCCTCTCTCTTGCGCTCGAGCTCCCAAGGCGATCTTTTGCATCCTCCGTCGAAAAGCCACTCATTTGGGCGGAGATCAAGCTTGAAGACTTGGGGATTGAAGCTAGCGGACTAGTCCGGCCTCCAACCCCCAAAACTTCGAGCCTCCATTGATTTCTTCGGTAAAAATCTTCAAAATCCTAGAAATCGTGTTTTACTCAATTGTTGATCGTTTGGCCTAGCACCCTTCACTAGTTACATGCTTAGTTGATGTACTACGTGTATGCTAGACTAGATTTGCATTAGGGATTGTATCCTATCCAATATGTTAGGTTTTTGAGGATGAACACTGGACTAGTCCGGTCCATGCACGGACAAGTTCGGTACCCCGGACTAGTCTGTGCCTGAGCACCGGACAAGTCCGATGTTTCTGAACCTGAAACCTAATTCCTTAATTCCTTAATGCCATCCATTGCTATCTTGTCTTACCTATGCCTTGTATAACTTGTCATTATTCTTGCTCAATCATTCTCAGATCATGTCGAGCTCCAACAACGAGATCTCCGACTTTGAGGCCGAGTTGGACCACGAGGTGGCACCTCGGTCCTCGGCGGGTCTTGGCAAGAAACGCCAAGAAAGACATTCTGAGCCAGCTACCTCCCCTCCCCAGGTTCGAAGGAAGGTCTGTGTCAAGAAGCCCGCCTCGAAGGCTGCTACGTCTTCAAGCGGCCTTCGTCAAGCAAAGGGAAAGGGCAAGGGAGTCACAACGGGGCCAGTTGGGCCCTTGAAGCTTCATGCTCCCAGAGAAGGGGTCCGCGACCCCAATGAAGAGAAATTCAATGGGAAAGGCAGCGATGTGGCAGCCAAGCTAAGAAGCATTGATTGCTATGGAAGGCCAAAGCAGGCAGCTGATGGAAGGTTTTGGTCAAACTTCCATGCAGTATTCTACAGGCTGGTTTACCTGCCAATGAAGACTCCGGTGATGCGCAGTCAGTGGATTGACTGGGCCCACCTAGAGAAGAAGAAGTGCTCAGCTTTTGATGAGGTCATTGCTGCAGTAGAAAGGCATGGTCTGAAGGATCTGTTTGCCTTCAGACACAATTGGAATGATGAAGTGATTGCACAATTCTATGCAACGTGCCACTTCTCGAGTGAAGATGAAGAGAGTGTGACTTGGATGACCCATGGATCCAAGTACTCCATCACTCAGGAGGATTTTGCAAGCTTGCTCCATTTAGACTCTGTTGGACATGACCACCTGATCATCCACAACATAGGGGTCATTGAGAGGGACAGAATGAAGTTCTTGTATGAGCCCAACTCTAAGTATGTTCCTCCCTCCACAAAGAACATGAAGACCTTCTTTGTGGTTCTGAACAGAGTTCTCTGGAAGACCATTGCCCCCAAGGATGGGGATGCAGGGAGTGTACAAGGCTACCTCCGGACTCTAATGTGGATCATAAGCAAGAAGAGACAGTTTGATGTTGCAGATTACATATGGAACGACATGGTCAACATCTCAAGCACCCCCAACCGGTCATGTGGCTATGCTCCCTACTTGATGTTCATGATTGAGAAGGTCACAGGAATAGAATTCGTGAAGGATGTAGAGCACACTTCCCTGAGGCCTCAGAAGCCTCAACCTGTGAGTGTCCAGGCTGCTCCCTCGCAAGCCTCAAGTCCTGAGGCACCGGCAAGAGAAAGAGATGCTGCTAGGGCTCCTCCCCCCTCCAAGGAAGCTCCTCGAAGAGGATCCGCCAGTGGGATCCTCAAATACTAGTCCGCGATATTCTCCTCCTGCAAGAAGACTGAAGTAAAGCTTCATAAACTCAATCAGAAGAGGAAGGAGGATATGAGATATATCAAAGCCAATGTGAAGCAACTGAGTGAAAAGCTGGAGATCAACCCCATTGGATCTCCAGTAATTTCTGAAGATTCTGATCTTGACATCTCCGAGCTCGGGCCCTTGTCCCCCTCCGAGCTTGCCTATTTTGGCATTGGGGGCTCGAGTAGCTCCGCTCCTCCTCCTCCCTCTCCTCCTCGTCAAGCGGAGAGCGAAGAAGACAAAGAAGATGACGAGAGGACAGACAGCGAAGAGTGAAGAACCTAGGACCTTCCTCTCTCTCTTTTTGGTGTCTTGATGCCAAAGGGGGAGAGATTGAGGGGGAGTCAAGTCTTAGCTTTAGCTGTAATAGGATGCGAGGAGAGAGCCTTCTCTGTACTTTTATTTGTGATTGTAATAGTTTAACACTGTTTTCATATTAAGTTTGGTCTTGTGATGAATTGCTCAATTTATTTGCGAGTATGTGATGAAAACTGCATTTTTGCTCCTGGAATGTCATATGCACTTGGTATCGGTTGTCTAATATAAATTCTATCATTCTCAATGTATTCATGCACTTAGTATGCATCCCACCATAAAGAATGCACATATGGATAATTTTCTTGTTGCTTGATATATTTTTGAGTCATATGTGCATACTTTATGAAAATCTCATTTTTTGCCTTATTTTGTGAAATCTCAATTGGTTGTCATCAATCACCAAAAAGGGGGAGATTGAAAGTGCATCTAGGACTCCCTTGTGGGTTTTGGATGATTTATGACAAGCAATTGGGATCCTAATCCTTTTGTTGAGATGAATGCAGGCAAATAATGAAAAATGAGCAAAATGCCAAAAAGAAGGGAAATGAGAAGCAAAGTGAATTTGAGCTCAAGGAGAAGAAAATAGTAGATTATTATGTATGGAGTGTGTTAAGGAAACACACCCAAAAGCTCAATCTTTTTCAAGCACACACACACAATGCACAAAGTTATACAGGACCGGACTAGTCCGATATCAGCCGAACTAGTCCGATATCACTTTCTGCACTAGATCGGACAAGTCCGGTATCCACCGGACTAGTCCGATATCTTTCTGATCCACTTCGGACTAGTCCTCCCCAATGCGGACTAGTCCTCAACACAATGCACAAGTCACACTAAATCGGACAAGTTCGTTGTGATCCGGACTAGTCTGATATTCTTTCTGATCCACTTCGGACAAGTCCGGTGTCTACACGGTCTAGTCCGATATACACACTGATCTAAATCGGACAAGTCCTCTAAGTGCGGACTTGTCATCCTAAACACTTAGGGTTTCATATGTCCGGACAAGTCCGATGGAAATCGGACTAGTCCGAAGATTTCCAGTAGTGAAATCAGACAAGTCCGTTTTCAATCGGACTAGTCCGATATTCCTGGACACTTAGGGTTTGCTACACACAGCACACCGGACTAGTCCGATGACCACCACGGACTAGTCCGATCTTTCTGAACCCTAACGGTCACTTTTAGAAACCCCATATAAATAGAGGTGCACAGCCCACTTTTATACTCTCTCGAACCCTAGCGCCGTCACACCTCCCAAGAGACTCAAAAACCACCTCTCTCCACGAAATTAAGTGCAAAATCGATCAATCTATTGAAGATCACTTCTAGATCATTGGAGAGACACTTGGCACACATCATTGAGCTCTTGGTTTGATTCTCTAACACACTCTTGCGTTTCAATTTGTAATTTTCGAGTGTGTTATTGGTGGCTTTGTAAGTTGTAATCAAGGGAGCTCTCAACGTGTGAGAACGCCCCTTCAACTTGGTTATTTACCCTTTGTGATTAGTGGAAGAGGATTGGCCTTCATGGCGATCCGACGAGGGAAGGGTTGGAGAAGACTCGGTCCTTTTGTGGGCTCCTCAACGTGGACGTAGGTTGCCTTCGTGGTAGCCAAACCACGGGATAAATCGTGTGTCTTGTCCTTTTGCGTTCTTCATCTTAATTGATCAACTTAATCTAGGGTTTGATTCACTTTGTTAAATTTGAGTTAAATTGTTGAACAAGAGCCTTAATTGTAATAAAATTTGACATACAACTATTAAACTGTCATTCAAGTTTATATTTCCGCTGCAAACATTAACGAATCAATCAAATTGACTGAACTTGATCAACTTAGCCCATGAAAACCGGACTAGTCCGCACTTTACCGGACTAGTCCGATATCTCTGGTATTGACTTTGTTGTTGAGTGTTACAGGAACCGAGAAAATTCAAGAAGGCCTATTCACCCCCCCCCCTCTAGGCCTACATTCAGAGGGGGTGGTCACCCCTACTCCGAGCCAGTGGGTTTATGACGTCAGCAAGGGCAAGGGGAAGGAGTCAGCCAAATCTTCCAGCCGCAAGATGAAGTTGAGGCATGTTGATGGGAGCTCCATTTGGTCTACTCCAACTCCAACAGCCCCTTCCCTCCGGCGGAGGAGACCTTCGGTGACCACACCTACTTAGATGCTAGCGCCCTCGAGGGACTCAAGCTCCAGCAGGACAACTCCGGCTCCGGCGCCAGTTGTGAGCTCTGGGCCCGGAGGTCCTTCCGAGCCGAGGAGTGTTCCGGCTGAGAAGAGTCCAGCTGCTGCAGATGGCCTCCAATTGAGGCCCGAAGTTGTTGTCTCACCATATTTGGTGGGCTCCAACTCTGGTCCCCAGAAGAAGAGATTTTGCGTCCACTGGGGCGGTAGCATCCCCGGGTAAGCATTGCCATCTTACCTTGAAATACTAATCTTGTCTTTGTTATATTTTTAATCTTCTTGACCTTTTGCTCCCAGGGTGACAAGAAAAAAGTCTGAAGCTTCGGCATCTGCTACAGCGACTAGAGATATGCATGCTGAAGCCCCGACTTCAACCATTGATCCTCCCCGGGTGGTGGCAGAAGACACAGCAGCTCCGGCGCCAACTGTCATGGACTTAGATCCAGAAGACATGCCAGAAGCCTCCGTGGTAGCGCCGGACCATGGGGTAGAAGTAGTTGAAGTTGCTCCCCCAGCAACAGAGTCAAAGACTGAAGCTCCGATGCAGGATCCGGAGGTGTCTGATGCCACGACACTTGAGCCGGAGGTACTCGAAGCTCCGGTTCCCTTGCCAGAAGTGGCTAACGATCCAGTGATTGAGCCTGTCGGTGGTTTGGAACCGGCAGATCTCCCGACACTACTAAGGTGTTAGAGGAGTTTGATGTTTGGTGTGGGCGCGCGGAGATTCAAGAAGGTGAATTTGTAAATGACACAGGAGACACGGAAGTTTACGTGGTTCGGGCCGCCTGAGCGTAATACCCTACTCCACAGGTGTGTTGGTGTTGTATTAGCTGTATGAGCTTCTATTGAGCGTCTATGGAACGTGTGTCAGCCCCTTGAACGTGTCGTCGACCTGTCCTTTTATAGTACAAGGGCAGGCCATTACAAGTTAGCCTGGCCCAACATGTGGCCCCGACGGTTACTAGTATTGATACTTATTCAACACATTTAATTGTCCCTAACGACCGGGTAATGGGATTTGACAGCACCGTTACTAGTAATTAAGGTCATCCGATCGTGTGTCATTAATATGGTATTAATGGCACTTAATCGTGTCTTGAAGTCCTTGATTCCCCTGTGAAGATCCGGAGCCGTTATGGAGTCTTCCGGAGGTCAGAGGCTGAAGCTCCGACGGTTGGACACGTGGCAGCTCTGGAGCATACTGTGGGAAACAGGTAGTTCCGGAGCTACCTGACACGTGTCAGGTCCGGAGCTTCTCTCGGTCTGGGGTTAAGTCCAGAGGTGCCATTTCGGTACATGGTCCGAAGCTTCCCCCTTGTGGGTGGTCGCTCCGGTTTTATAGTACACATGGCGACCCTAGGATTAACCATGCTGGAGAAGCGGGTCCGGTTATAACTGACATGTGGGCCTCCGAAGGTCTTCAAATCAAGTAGATGATTTTCCTTTGAGATCTTTATAACCTCAAGGGGTGTACGGTTTCTAGGGTTCCGATAGTGGCCTCCTGGACCTACCTCCGGGGAAGACCACTGGGATGAAGTCACTCCGCCGGAGGTGGGTCCATCCTCGCGACTTTTGAACTGAGTCTTCAAAGGTCTTTGGAGGTGCCGTTGGCGGAGTTAAATCCCCGCCGCGTGGTGTATCCCGCGTGCGGCAGATGAGATCTTTGGCGTGCGGATCTCGCGCAATTGAAGGTCGCCGGTTCCCGATATGAAAACCGTATCGGTTCCACGCGCCTTGTCAGGCCGCCGCCTTCGGGTTTCCCGCCTCATGATGACAACCGTTCGCCTGGGTAAGAACCTCGACTTGATCGTCGGGGTGGTCTCGGGCCCCCTTGTCATCGGCTGGGTGGAATTTTTGAATGGTATCTTCGACTTCCTTGCGGTTTCCATCCAAGCGTTGCGAGGGCTTACTTAAGAAGGAAAGCGTGCACCATCGGGAGTTCTTTACGCCTCTCATCTGTTCTTGCGCTCAAACTCCCAACTTGTGCTTCACTTTTCCTCTCTTGCCTTGCTGTGCCGCGATGGAGTTGGGTCTCCGCGAAAGCCGTTTGAAGACCGACGGCGATCTGAAGAAGGTTCGGGCCCTCATGGGATGGTCCTCGGACTTCTTCAACCGCTCGGTCCACGCCGGTGGAGAGCTCCCGTTTGAGAAGGAGCACGCCGGCGAAATGGTGTACTTCTACTCGTACGCGATGGTGGGGTTGATCCCACCTTTTTCTTCCTTTTTCTTGATGCTGCTAGACTTTTATGGTCTGCAGTTGTATCATCTCGGACCCCACTCCATTCTCCTTGTGTCCACTTTCGTCCACTTCTGTGAGATGTGGGTGGGTATCCCCCCTGCATTGAACTCTTCCGGACCTTCTTTACCGTCCATACTACCGGCAGGAGCAATGAGTACCTTGGCTTCTACTACTTCGTGAAGCGCAAGAAGTGCCCATTCAAGTACCTCAGGTCATTTTCCTCTGGGAAGTGGGATGACTGGAAGAAGGACTGGATAGTCGTCCGGGTGGAAGAGCACGAGAGGCTGGAGCTGCCCGAAGGCCTTCCCAGCATCGACACGTCAATATGGAGTGAAGCTCCGGTGCTGGTGGAAGCCTTCAACCCTGCTTTGACCAGGATCCGCCAATGCGTGGAGGGAGGATTGACTCCTCATGCAGTATTTTGCAACTTATTGGTCAACAGGTGGGCGCCGCTGAAGAGGAGAGAGAAACTCGCATGGGCCCTCAACAGCGTGATGGACGACGACCGGGTCGAGACCGGGCTGAAGTCCAACATGGTGGGGAAAACCTTGGAGTTCCACCTCAAGAAGTTCCAGCACGGCATCGACGTCGATGGTGACGATTTGACTCCGCCATAAGCTTTTCTTCCTCTGAACTTGGAAGTGGAGTTCAGCAGGGAGCTCCGGCGGAAGATGCCCGTGATTGACGAACTTGGTGTCGTCGAGAGAAGATCAACCACCGGGGTAGTGATCTCCGGAATGCCCAAGGATGGCTCCGACCCTGCTCCGAAGCCGAAGGAAGAGGTCGTCGGCAAGGGCAAGGAGCTGGCGGATGAACCTGTGAGCTGGAAGAGGAAGTTGCAGTACGCCGGCGGAAGGTCCGTCAGGCCCGCTACTTCTACGTCGGCTCCTTCTCCCTGGAGGAGAAGGTCTTCTACAACTGCGGCGACTGTTCCCGTAGTGGGGTCCTCCCGGGGCGCGACTGTTCCCGCAGTGGGGTCCTCCCGGAGCGCGACTGTTCCCACAGTGGGGTCCTCCCGGTGTGTTAGCTCCGGGCATGCGACTCCAGCACCTGGGCTGGTGGAGGCCTCCAGGTCTGGGGTTCGTCCCGATCGAGGGGGGCCTCGACTCAGGAAACAACCGTGGCCGCGACGAGTTCCGAGGGGCCTTCCGGAGCTTCCACGCCAGCTATGACTAGCCCAGAACGCCCGGGAAAAAGGTTCTGCGCAAGCTGGTGCGGAAGCCTCCCAAGGTAATTTTTAATATTTACCTTGGATAGTTGTTTTAATTGTAGTAACTATTTTTTAAGTTTCTTCGTTCATCATCTGCAGCGCCCCCCAGAAGGGGAGTGAGGCTCCACCCTCAGCCACAGCGGCTGAAGCCGTGAGGGTGGAAACTTCTGCTCCTGTCCCAGTGCCGCCCCAAGTGGTGGATGAAGCTGCGATAGCTCCGGCGCCGGTTGTCGTGGTCATGGACCTCGACTCTTCCCCAGAGGCTCCCGTGGTAGTGCCGGACTGCGGGAGTGAAGATGTGCCAGCGGCACCTGTCCCGGAGGTTGAAGCTCCGGGTCCTGGTGCTGAGATGATGGAAGCTCCGGCCGTTGAGCCAGAAGAAGCTGTGATTCAAGCCCTAGAGCCGGAAAGTGTGGAAGCCCCGGCGGTCGAGCCGGAGGTGGTTGAAGTCCCGGCGTGCGCGTCGGATGTTGAGGAAGTCCCGGCGGTTGGGCCGGCTACCTCAGAAGCACCGGTCGCAGAGCCGGTAGTTGTTGGAGCTATGGCTGCAGGGCCGATTGAAGATGAAGATCTTCCGGCTCCCGAGCCGGTTGATACAGAAGTGTCGGAGCTCGAGCCTCCACTGGAGGAGGTGCCAAGGCCGGAGCCAGAAGCGGCCCCTGCTCCGGAAGTGATGACATCGGAGGTACCTACGACTGAGCCGGAGTGCCCTGGTGAAGTCGCTGGCCCCCTGTCTGAGGGGGTGAATGAAGACCTGCTGGCGGGGCCCTCCTCGATGGCGACTGAGGTCATACCGGAGGACGGCCCTAGTGCCATGGAGACACAGGGGACCACTCTTGTGGAGTGGGACCCAATTTTTGAATCTGAAAACCCGCTGGAACCAGCGGAGGAGACCCCAGCAGGTCCGGAACCTATCCCGTTGTCACTGTCCATTGACAATGCATGTTCCAGTCTGCGTCAAGTCCAACTGGCCTTCTTCCACGACAGCAAGGCTCTTCAAGAGGAACGCCAAACCCTTAGGAGGTGGCATAACCGGCTCTACTTCGAGACCAAGCTGGCGAAGTCAAGGCTAGCGGATGACAAAGAGTGGATCAAACGGGAGAAAGTTCGCCTGGATTATTGGGGTAAATTATTGGATGACAGGGAGAGTATAACTCGCGCCCTCGACGCTCAATCCCAAGAGATCTACAATCAGGCCAAAGCAGCCAATAGTGCGGCCGATGAACGCCACGAAAGGCTTGAGGCCATTAACACTACACTCATCAAGCGCCGAGAGGCAATTGAAGAGAGGGAGAAACGGCTCGAAGATGAAGAGCAGAAACTCCTAGAGCTGCGGGATGACGTCCTGAGGAGGGAGGAGGAGCTCTCCGAGAAGGTGGCTCTGGCTGACAAGGGCCTTGAGGAGCGCGCCAGAAAATTGGAAGAGCGCTGCGCAGAGGAGGAGAAGAAGGCCTGGGTGCGAGGACAGGAGCTCCATGAACGGTAGTGTGCACTCGTTGCCAGGGAAAAGAAAGTGAGGGGCAGGGAGAAGGACCTGGTCGACCGCCAGAACAAGATCCACCTCCGGGAGGAGGAGCTCGGAAAACTCGAGAAGCGGGCTGATGAGAAGATTCAGCAAAATGCCAAAGAAGTTGAGTGCCTCGCCCGTGAGGATTCGAAACTGGTGGCAGCCAGAAGATCTTTGGAAGAATTGAAAAGCCTGAGGACTGCAGACTCCCTACAAATTTGGGAGTTCCTGGGCAATGCCCACGACGTGCTGACACCAATGGGCTTCAGTCCCGTGCGCCCGGATGATCCGGAGCCGGAGCCGGACCTAGCACTGCAGGCATTGAGCTCGGCAGGTAGCAAGCTCTCCAAGGTGGGCGATGTCATCGCGGACCAATTGGAGGTTGAGGGGCAATCCCTGGCGAAGAACATCACAGAGTACATGCTGACGTGCTACACCAGCCGGAACTCCCAATTTCCTCTGGACCCGGTGCTTGAAGGTCCCGTCGAAGGAGAAGGGGAAGCTGCCCGAGCCAACGTGTCGGAGGTTGCCCAGAAAGTCGCTCAATTCTTCCATAGGGTCTAGGACCATTTCCGTAGCTCCCACTTGTATCCTCTCTTCTTCTTCCTCAATTTTGTAATCCCTTGTCTCCAGATGAATGAAATCCCCAAATTTTTGCGAATTTCACTTTTTGTCTTCAACAATTTTGTCTTCACTTGGCCCCCTGGTATATGTACACAATTTGATTGTGAACATGTACCAAGAGGATATTATGTTTTGTTGAAGACTCATTTTCTTCAAACTTGTAGAGCGTAGGTCCGAAGTCTTTGATGTTGAAGGCCCCCTGAGGTCAAACTGACTATCGTCGGAGATTAGTAGCTCCGGTAATAGTCCCTATCAACGCATAGAGCATCGACAGTTAGTCCTCCAGGGTGTCGGAGCTTAGTAGCTCCGGCACTGACCTTTGCCAACACGTAACTTGTCGACAGCAGACCCCACTTGTGGGGTCTTCTCACCATCTTTTACATCGACGGCTGGCCCCCCTAGCTTTACCGGGGCTTGGTTGCTTCGGTGATGCTTGTTAACATCGATTACAAGCCGTCTAGAGGAGTCGGAGCTTTGTTAGCTCCGGCTTTTCTCCATCAACGTGTATTTTATTTTTCATGTACACTGAAGTCAAGAAAAATAGTAAAATTCATTCCTTGCCTATAACTTCATTGCGGCTTATGATTCTCGAGAAAGTTTTAGGTCAAACGCGATTCTAAACACAATCGAATGTGTTGCCTTTTCTTCCGGATTCAATTGTACTTGGACTCGCCTTACTTCGGCTTGCTGGGGTGTAGGTAGAGTGGCGTACTTAGGGTGCTTGACCAGGCTAAGTCGATAGCACACTCCGGCCCTAGATTGGCTTGGTGGCATTCAGGCGAGTGAGCCATGAACAATATTTGAATTCAAAAGAATAGACAATACAACTCGAATCGTATATGAACCGGTTGAAATAAAATTTTTTTAAGAATTGTGCGTCTTTGTTATAGACAAGAAAGAGAAAAATGTTGAGCCTGTACAAAAATGAATGCACGTGGAGTCTGTTTCACCTGAAGATGTCTTTCATTATAGGTCCGGGGTACAAGGGAAACAAGTACACTCTTAGGGTACGGAACCAAGCTAAGCGTGTTTGATTTCTTGTTTGTCCCAGGGTAGCTAGCCACACTTTTGGTTCTGAGACTGTGACAAGTGTTGCATGAACTTTGCAGACCTTCCGGGGAAGGTCCGGCTGTTCTCCCGGAGGAACTACCCGACTTTGTACAATGACTCTATAACATACACCTCAAGTTACTCAAGACTCACCTCCGTGGTATTAAGTGTAGAACTTACGGAGGTGCTCGATGTTCCAAGGATTTGGGAGAGGTGTCCCATCCTCGGTAGCCAAGCGAACGCTTCCGGGACGGGATACTTTAATCACTCGGAAGGGTCCCTCCCAGCCGGGGGAGAGTTTGTTTAACCCTTCTCTGGATTGTATTCTCCATAGCACCAGATCGCCTTCTTTGAGCTGTCGGTTGTGTACATACCGCTGATGATAACGCCGTAGGGCTTGGCGATATCGGGCATTCCGAATAGCTGCTTGGCGCCTTCCCTCCTCAAGGAGGTCTAGGTCTTCACGCCGGAGCTGATCCTGCGCGGCTTCGTCGAAGGTCCGGACCCGGAGTGAACCCAAGGTGATTTCTGGAGGAAGGATTGCTTCAGCTCCGTACACCAAAAAGAAGGGTGTCTTTCCAGTTGACCGGTTTGGAGATGTCCCGTTGGCCCATAAAGTGGGCGGAAGCTCTTCAATCCAGTTAGCTCCATGTTTTTTTAAGCACTCATATGTGCGCGTCTTGAGTCCTTTAAGGATTTCAGCATTTGCTCTCTCGGCTTGGCCATTGCTTGCTGGGTGAGCTATAGAGGCGTAGCAAACTTGTATGCCGAGGTCTTCGCAATATCCTTGGAATGCAGAGCTTGTGAATTGGGTCCCATTATTAGTGATGATTTTGTTTGGAACTCCATATCTGCATACAATGGACTGCAAAAAGTTGATAGCAGATTGCTTGTTGATTGTCACAACTGGGGTTGATTCCAGCCACTTGGTGAACTTATCAATGGCGACGTACATGAACTTGTAACCTCCGACGGCTCTTGGGAAAGGTCCCAAGATGTCCATCCCCCACACAGCGAAGGGCCATGTAGGAGGTATCATTTGTAGGGGATGGGCTGGTGTGTGAATTTGCTTTGCATGGAATTGACATGCTTCACATGTCTTCACCAGCTCAGTTGCATCCTAGAGTGTTGTAGGCCAGTAGAAACCATGCCGAAAGGCTTTACCAACCAGCGTGCGGGAAGACGCGTGGTTCCCACACTCGCCTCCATGGATTTCTACGAGGAGTTCGCAGCCTTCTTCCCTTGTGATGCACCGCATTAGGATGTCATTGGCACCACGCCGGTAGAGATCCCCTTCTACCAGCGTGTATATTTTACCCAATCTGACTACCCGGTCAGCAGATACATCATCGTCAGGAAGGATGTTGTCTTTCAAGTAGCTCCGGATCTCCGAGATCCATGCATTGGAACTATCTTGAGCTTTTGAGTCTTGCGTGCTGGGTTGCTCGAAGCTCCCGGTAGCACCTACGACTCTTGATGGCTGCCATGGTAACAGGGCCATCGGGACCGTCAGCTTCGGGATGCTGATCTCGCCCCCTTTGCTCAGTTCGGCAGGCTGAGCTGTTGGTTTTGACAACCTCCGGACGAAAATTCCGTCAGGAGCTGGAGCTCCAGTTGACGCTTTCGTTGAGAGTTCGTCAGCTTCAGCGTTATGGGCACACTGAACATGGTGGAGATATAGGACTTCGAAGTCCTTCTGAAGCCTCTGGACTTCAAGGAGGTAAGCAGCTAGCTGGAGATTATTGCAGGAACATTCACCTTTCACCTGCTTAATGATGAGCTGCGAATCTCCCTTGACTAGCAGTTGCTTGACACCATATGACAGTGCCACCTTTAGTCCGTAGATGAGCGCTTCGTACTCGGCCATGTTGTTGGTCGCCTTGAAGTCAAGGTGTACCATGTATTTCACCTTCTCCCCGGTCGGTGCAAGGAGAAGGATTCCAGCTCCGGCTCCCTGCTTCTGCATGGAGCCGTCGAAGTAGAGGGTCCAGTGAGGCTCGATGAAGGCTGGGGCTTGATGCTCCGTCTTCTGCTCACTGGGGCCCTCAGGGTTTGATGGAGAGGGAGTCCATTCCGCCACAAAATCTGCCAATGCTTGACTCTTGACTGCTTGCATTGAAATGAATTCAAGATCAAATTCAGCCAATTCCGCTGCCCACTTTGCAATATTCCCAGTTGAATTGGGATTATGCAAGATTGCTCGAAGTGGGTAAGAGGTCACCACTGAGACTTTGTGATCTTGGAAGTAATGGCGAAGCTTCCTGGAGGCAATAAGAACTGCATAGAGCAGCTTATGCACCTCTAGGTATCGAGTCTTGGCATCATGTAGTACTTCACTAATGAAGTACACCGGGCAATGAATGGTCCGGACCCTCCCGGAGGAGTCTGGAGCTTCCTCTTCACTGACCCGGATCCTCCCAGAGGAATCCGGATTTTCTTCAGGGACCTCCGGGTCCCGGTTGGTGGAACCCGGGGCTTCTCCAGAAGCGACCTGGACCCTCTCGAAGGGGTCTGGGTCTCCTGAAGTGACTTCTTGTGGATTCAAATCTGGGAGCTGGGACCCAGACTCGTTTTTAGGCACCTCCGGACCCTTCCGAAGAGCTCTGGATTCCTGAGTATTAGGTAGCTCTGGTCTCTCCGTAACCAGAACCATACTGACGACTTCGTCGGTTGCTGAAATGTAAAGCAACAAAGGCTCACCAGGGTTCAGAGCTACCAGAATTGGTAGGTTGGTGAGGAACTGTTTCAGCTCCTGGAATGCCTTCTCTGCTTCTTCGGACCATTGGAATGATCTGGACTTCCTCAATAACTTGAAGAAGGGGAGTGCCCGTTCCGCCAGTCTTGAAATGAACCGGCTGAGGGCTGCTAGACATCCAGTTAACTTTTGGACGTCTTTGATGCGGGTTGGTGGCCGCATGTCTTCAATGGCCTTAATCTTCGCCGGATTAGCTTCTATGCCCCGGTGACTTACCAGGAAACCAAGAAGTTTTCCGGAGCTAACCATGAAGACACAATTGTATGGGTTTAGCTTTGTGCGGGTGGCCCGCAGCTTGTCGAAGACAGCCTGCAAGGTGTCAAGGAGTGACTCCTTGTTCCCGACCTTGACCACGATGTCATCGACGTACACTTCCACTATGTCTCTAATGAGTTCTTCAAAAGTTTTGTACATAGCTCGTACAAAAGTTGAAGCTGCATTCTTGAGACCAAAGGGCATGGCTGTATAACAGTACAATCCATCTACTGTGATGAATGAGGTATGCTCTTCATCTTCCCTAGACATCCTGATTTGATGATACCCGGAATATGCATCTAGGAAACACTGTAATTCACACCCGGAAGTGGAATCCACTATATGATCTATTCTACTTAGTGGGAATGGATCTTTTGGACATGCCTTATTTAATGTGGTGTAGTCGATGCACATCCGAAGCTTCCCGCCGGCCTTGGGCACAACGACTGGGTTTGCCAGCCATTTTGGATGGAAGACTTCTCGGATGAATCTGGCTTCAAGTAACTTCTTCACTTCTTATCGGATGAAGTTCTGTCGTTCTACGGATTGCTTCCGAGGCTTCTGATGCATAGGCCAGGCATCGGGGTAGATCTTCATATTGTGCTCAATCACTTCCCTGGGGATCCCAGGCATTTGTGACGGTTGCCAAGCAAACTCGTCGACGTTAGCCCGGAGGAAAGTGATGAGCGCGAGTTCCTATTTGTCGGACAATCCCCCCGATATACAGGTGGTCTGAGCGGCATTGGAACCAATTTGGACGACTTTGACTGGAATGTCGGTGTCGCCGCTTGGCTGCACACGAGGTGTAGAAGTCGAGCCTCGTTGACGAATGCTCGGGGGTTTTGAAGCTTGCTCCTGCCTGGAGTCCTCCTCTTGCGCCGTGGTGAGTGCATGGAGTTCTTCCAGAGCAGTTACCCCGGCAGTACGATCTCCGCGGATCCGGAGAACACCTACTGGCGTTGGCATCTTCAACACCAGATAACCATAATGAGCAGCTGCCATGAATTTGTACAGGGCAGGCCTCTCCAAGATGGCGTTGAAGGGTAAGTTGATCTGAGCAACATCGAAGACCAACTTCTCGGTGCGGTACTTCTCCCGTGTCCCGAAGGTAACGGGGAGAGTAATAGCTCCGAGTGGGGTAATGGCCCCCGGACCTACTCCGGAGAAGTCGAGAGGGGTGGAGATCCGAAGGTCAGAGTTGAAGCTTAGTAAAAGCTTCGAAGCTGATGAGGTTAAGCCCCGAACCTCCGTCTACCATGACGTGGTGGAGCTGGATGTTGTTGATGGTAGGAGGTACCATCAAGGGTAACTGACCTGCTCCAACCATGCTCCGAGGGCAGTCCGAAGCATCAAAAGTGATGGTTGTGTCCATCCACTTCCGATGAGGTTCCGGCCTGATTGTAGGAGCTACAGCAGCCATATCCCGACGCATAGTCTTGATGACGCGGCGGGAGGTGATGTCTCATGATCCACCAAAAATGGTGTTCATGGTCTTCCGACGTTCGTTGTCAGAGACGTCAGAATCATCGTCGACGGAGGTGTAAAAGGCCTTCAGGACCTTTTTGGGATCCTGAAAACCTAACTCCTCTTCAGCCGGAGCTTCGTCGACTTTTTGCTTTCCTTCCCTCTGTCGGAAAGGAGATTCTTCCCGGCGCTTGTTGTAGCGCTTGGCGAGGTTTTGGACCTCCCGGCAGTCTTCCAAACTGTGGCTGCCCGTTTTGTGAATTGGGCACCACACCTTGGGCTTGCTACCATCTTCAGAAGACGGTCGAGGTTGCTTTTCGGGGCGTGGCCCCCGGCCACCCGGAGCTGCAGCAGCTGCAACATTGGATGTACCGGCCGACGGCTTCTTGTTGCCGTTGGTCTTTTTCTTCTTCTTGCCGTTCCCGTAGGTAGCGGCTTCTTCTTTGGAGGATTTCTTGTGGCCCTCTGGGTTGGTTTGGAGTGCATCTCACGGCCCTCCGCAACTCTGGCACATTTGTCAGCCAAGCTGAAGAGTTCCGTGACGCTGGTGATCTCCTTGATCGCCAGTTTCTCCAGCATCTTCTTGTCCCGTACACCCTGTCTGAATGCCACAATGACAGAGGCGCTAGAGATAGAAGGGATAGTGTTTCGTACCTAAGAGAACCTCTGGATGAATGATCGCAGGGATTCTCCCCCTTTTTGCACGACTGCAAAAAGGTCCAGTTCAGTGCCTGGTCGAGTGTATGAACTCCCGAAGTTGGCGGTGAGCTGCTGGCGCAGCTCCTCCCAACTGTTGATAGAGTTGGGTGGAAGGCTCATAAACCAGGACCTGGCGGTCCCAGTTAAGGCCACTGGAAAATAATTGGCCATCACAACCTCGTTTCCTCCAGTTGCCAAGATTGCAGTGGAGTAGATCTGAAGAAATTCGGCGGGATTGACAGTCCCGTCGAATTTTTCCGGCAGATGAGGCCGGAACTTCTGTGGTGACCATACGCAGATGCATGGCCAGAGCTGAACAGCCTCCTCCTACTCCTTCAGGAGCAGAAAGGTCCTGAGCTTCCCGTCTTTCACGAGCATGCTCAATATGGACTCGGCCGTCTTGTTGGCGGTATCGGCGATCAAGCTCCGCCCGGAGGTCATGAGTTGAGAGCCTGGATACCGTGTGAGTGCATCGTGCCCCAGAGGGCAATGACGTCACTTGTTGTGATGCAGCACGTCTCCTGCTATTGGAAACGTGCGGACCAAGTCTACCAGACAAAGTCCGCCGCTGCGACGGGGCTCGTCCTGAAGGAGGAGGACCCTGGTTGCTAAGGCGTTCGGCTGCTGCTGCAACCAAATGTTCCACGTTGGCCCTCCACTGTTCTAGTGCATCCCGGGATGCATCCTGAGGTGGCGGGCGTTGGAGAAGAGCACGCGCTGCATGGAGCGCGTGTTCCGGGTTGTCATGATTTGCCGACGCAGTGATTGACGCCGGCGCACCATCGCGTTGCCCAGCTTGATTTGCTGGTGGAGGCGGTGGTGGTGGAAGTGTGACTCCTGCTGGTGCTGAGGCTCCTGCTGGTGGCTGCATATTGGAGGGATTTCCCCCAACAGCCTGAGCAGCAGGTTTACCGTTGGATGATCCAGCAGCTGAGTTCACCATTCTCGATCTCAGGCGCCCCTTCCTGGCGCGCCAACTGTCGGTGGTTTGGAACCGGCAGATCTCCCGACACTACTAAAGTGTTAGAGGAGTTTGATGTTCGGTGTGGGCGCGCGAAGATTCAAGAAGGTGAATTTGTAAATGTCACGGGAGACACGGAAGTTTACGTGGTTCGGGCCGCCTGAGCGTAATACCCTACTCCACGGGTGTGTTGGTGTTGCATTAGCTGTATGAGCTTGTACTGTGCGTCTATGGAACATGTGTCGCCCCCTTGAACGTGTCGTCGGCCTGTCCTTTTATAGTACAAGGGCAGGCTGTTACAAGTTAGCCTGGCCCGACATGTGGCCCCGACGGTTACTAGTATTGACACTTATTCAACACATTTAATTGTCCTTATCGACCGGGTAATGGGCTTTGACAGCACCGTTACTGGTAATTAAGGTCATCCGATCGTGTGTCATTAATATGGTATTAATGGCACTTAATCGTGTCTTGAAGTCCTTGATTCCCCTGTGAAGATTCGGAGCCGTTATGGAGTATTCCGGAGGTTAGAGGCTGAAGCTCCGACGGTTGGACACGTGGCAGCTCCGGAGCATACTGTGGGAAATAGGTAGTTCCGGAGCTACCTGACACGTGTCAGGTCCGGAGCTTCTCTCGGTCCGGGGTTAAGTCCGGAGATGCCATTTCGGTACATGGTCCGGAGCTTCCCCCTTGTGGGTGGTAGCTCCGGTTTTATAATACACGTGGCGACCCTGGGATTAACCATGCTGGAGAAGCGGGTCCGGTTATATCTGACATGTGGGCCTCCGAAGGTCTTCAAATCAAGTAGATGATTTTCCTTTGAGATCTTTATAACCTCAAGGGGTGTACGGTTTCCAGGGTACCGACAGAGCCGGAGGTGCCTGAAGCTTCAGCCTCTGTATTGGCGATAGTTGAAGTTCCGGCTGCTGAGCCGGAAATGCCTGAAGCTCCAGTAGCTAAGCCAGAGGTGATTGATGTACTGGCGGCTTAGCTAGCAGTAGAAGTGGCTTTGGATGAAGCCCCGACAACCGCCGCGGAGGTAATAGCTCCGGATGTGTCCATGCCCGAGCCTGAACATCATGAAGAAGTGGCGGCAGGCTCTCCACCCGCGGTGCCAGCACTTGAAGACCCTGTGGTAGGACCTTCGGTGTCGGCCCCAGAAGTAGAAGTTCCCCCAGTGGGATCTTCCTCAGCAGCTGCCGAAGAGCTCTCGAAGGGCGGCCCTAGTGCCGTAGTAGCTCAGAGAACCACACTTGTGGCGTAGGACCCTATTTTTGTTCTTAAAGACCCTCCGGAGCCGGCAGAGATGACCCTGGCAGGTTCATAGCCTATTCCTTTGGCGTTGTCTACTGACAATGCCTGCTCAAGCCTCTGACAGGTCCAGCTCGCCTTCGACCATGATAGTAAGGTCCTCGAAGAAGAGTGTCACACCTTGAGGCGCTGGCGCAACAGACTTCACTTCGAGACCAAGCTGGCGCAGACAAGGCTTGCAAACCAAAAGGAGTGGGTCAAGAAGGAAAAGGTCTGGCTGGAATATTTGGGCAAGTTGCTGAAGGAGAAGGAAGCCGCCATCAGGGCCCTCAATGCTAATTCTCGGGAGATTCTCGAGCATGCCAAGGAAAGGAGTGATGCTGCTGACGAGCGTCACGAGAACCTCAATGAATTCAATGAGGTTCTCCTGAAGCGTCGAGCAGACCTTGATGCAAGGGAAGAGAAGCTCCTGGAACAACATGAGGATGTTTTGAAAAGAGAGGAGGAGCTCCGTCAGAAGCTGACTCCGGCTAAGCAAAATTTGGCAGATTGCACTAAGAAGTTTGATCTGTGGAGTAAGGAGGAGGAGAAGTACTGGAAACTGGGGCAGGAGCTCTCAAAAAGAGAAGCTGGTGTTGCCGCCGGAGAAGGGAAAGTAAGGGTCAGGGAGAAGGACCTGGCCGAACGGCGGAACTGCATCCACCTCCGGGAGACGGAGCTATCCGACCACGAGAAACAAGTTGCTAAGAGTATGCAGCAACATGCTAAAGTGGTCGAGCACCTCGCTCGGGAAGGTTTGGAGCTTGCGGCCGCCCGGAGATCACTAGAGGAGTTGCGGAGTTTGAGGCAGACCGAGTCATACAGCTCTGGGACTTCTTGGGGCGAGCCAATGATGTATTGATGCTGCAAGGCTTCAGTCCAGTGCATTCGAACAATCCAGAGCTGGAGCTGGAGCGAGTGTTGGTGGCTCTCAACTCTGCTGGCGGCAAACTCAACGCAATGGGTGACATCATCATGGACCAGCAGGAGACAAAGGGGAAATCTTTGGCTAAGAACATTGCAGAATATGTGTTGAAGTGTTACAAAAGCCGAGATTCCCAATTCCCTCTGGATTTGGTGCTCAAAGGTCATGTTGCTGAAGAGGACGACGCCGCCAAGGCCAGCATTCAAGAGGTTGCCCAGAAAGTCGCCTCATACTTCCGTAGGACCTAGGACCTTACTTCGCTTGTAACTTCTCCAAATTCTTCTCCAATTTTGTAATCTCCAATCCTCAGATGAATGAAATACAAACTTTTTGAATGATTGAATTCCATTTTGTCTTCAATACATTGTCCTTCATCTTGTTTGCCCCCTGTTAGATGTACACAATATATTTGCGAACATGTACCAAAAGGATTTGACTATGTGTTGAAGACTTGGGCGCTTCGAACTTGTAGACTTTAGGTCCAAAGTTTTTATCTCTGACTTCTCCAGGGAGATTTTATTTCGTCGACGGCGGGCCCCCTGGGGTTGTTGGAGCTTGGTAGGTCCGACTACACCCACACTATCAACGCTTAGAATGTCGACGGTGGGCCCCCTGGGGTTGTCGGAGCTTGGTAGGTCCGACGACACCCACTGTCAATGCATACAACATCGACAGCATGCCCCTGGGTTTGTTAGATCATGGTAGGTCCGACGACACCCACTGTCAGCGCGTAGAACGTCAACGGCGGGCCCCCTGGGATTGTCGGAGCTTCGTAGGTCCGACTACACCCACTGTCAATGCGTAGAACGTCGATGGTGGGCCCCCTGGGGTTGTCAGAGCTTGGTAGGTTCGACTACACCCACTGTCAACGCGTAGAACGTCGACGGCAGGCCCCCTAGGGTTGTCGGAGCTTGGTAGGTCCGACAACACCCACTGTAAGTGCGTAGAATGTCAACAGCGGGCCCCCTGGGGTTGTCGGAGCTTGGTAGGTTTGACGACACCCACTGTCATTGCGTAGAACATCGACAGCGGGCCTCCTTGGAGGTTGTCGAAGCTTAATAGCTCTAGCATTGTCCACCATCTTCACTTCGATTGTCTTGGGTTCTTTACATCAACAGCAGGCCCCCTAGTGTTGTGGGAGTTTGTTAGCTTCGATGGCACCCACTATCAACGCATGAAATGCTGACGGCGGGCCGGGGAATGTCGGAGCTTAGTAGCTCCGGCATTGTCCACCATCGGCATGAATTTTCAATCTTTCCTACACACTAAAGTTAAGAAAAACAGTAAAATTCGTCTTCTCATCTATAACTCAGTTGCGTCTTACTATTCTTTATTGAACTTTTAGATCCGTAAGAATTCCATATATAAACAAGTGCACTGAATTAATTTCTTAAGATTTGAATGTCTTCTGGATCCGCCTTACTGAGGCCTGCTGGGATGTAGGTAGAGTGGCGTACTTAGGGTGCAGGACCAAACTAAGTCAATAGCTCACTCCGGACCTCTATTGGCTTGGCGTTCAGGCGAATAGATCGTTCAACAATATTAAAACCCAGAGAAATCAACAATGCAACTTGAATTACATATGAATTACTTGGACATGAAGTCAACAAGAATTGCACACTTTAATTATAGACAAGAAGGAAAAGAAAGATAATTCGGAAGAATGATCCAGTACAAAATAAATGCACGTGGAGTCTATTTGCACACAACAATGTCTCTCATTATAGGCCAAAATCACAAGGGAGACCAAGGACTCACTTAGGGTTCAGAACCAGGCTAAATGTGTTATACCTCTTGTTCTAACCCAGGGCAGGTAGCTACACTTTTAGTGTTGGGACTGTATCAAGTGTTGCTTGAACTTACCGGACCCTCCTGGAGGGGTCCGGATGTTCTCGCGGAGGACCTACCCGACTCTATATGTTGACTCTATAACATATATTGTATGTAATTACAGACCCACCTCTGTGAAACTAAGCATAGAACTTACGAAGGTGCTCGATGTTCCAAGGATTGGGAAGCGGGGTCCCATCCTCAGTTGCCAAGCAAACGCATCCGTGGTGGGATACTTTGATCACTCGGAAGGGACCTTCCCAGCTAGGAGAAAGTTTGTTCATCCCTTCGCGAGTTAGTATTCTCTACAGCACCAGATCGCCTTCCTCGAGCTGTCGGTTGCACACATGCCTCTGATCATAGCGTCGGAGCGCTTGGCAATAACGTGCATTCCGAACCACTGATTGGCACCTTCCCTCATCGATAAGGTCAAGGTCTTCACGCCGAAGCTTGTCCTGCATGGCTTCATCGATGGTCCGGACCCAGAGTGACCCCAAGGTGATCTCCAGAGGGAGGACTGCTTCAGCTCCATACACCAAGAAGAAGGGTGTCTCTCCAGTTGACTGGTTAGGTGTAGTCCTGCTTGCCCACAGTGCAGACGGAAGCTCTTCGATCCAATTGGCTTCATGCTTTTTCAGGCGCTCATATGTGCGCATCTTGAGTCCTTTTAAGATTTTTGCATTTGCTCTCTCGGCTTGGCCATTGCTTGTTGGGTGAGCTACTGATGTGTAGTTGACTTGAATGCCGAGGTCTTCGCAATATTCTTGAAATGTTGCACTTGTGAATTGGGTTCCGTTGTCAGGCCCGGCTCAGCACATAGGCCGAAGGTGCACTGGCCTAGGGCCCGCAACTCAGAGGGGCCCATAAAAATATGTTACATAGTTATTATTCTGCTTTGTTTAATAGCTTTCCAGTTTCCAGGCACGCATCGCATGCAAGCAAACCAGGGTGTAGCGTGAGCAACCGAGCAGGAATTAAATTTGGTAGGTGACCGCTCCACTCATTGAACTCAAAATTATGGTTGAAGCCCATCGCCTGCTAGCTTCTGTTCTTCCTCTCTCTGGTTCTTCCTTTCCCCGTTTCACGACACCTGCATCGCGCCACTCATGCTCCTCGCCTGCTAGGCTGCTAACACTACCGCGCCATCCTCCAGTAATTCGGGACCCTTCCTGAGTCCCTGTGGCTTACGGGCTGCCAATCGTCTCTAGCCACAGGTGGCTTCAAAATTGAAGTTACTGAAAAACTATTTAAAATAAACCATGTCACAGGACAGACTGAATGAATTGGCTATTTGCAGTATTGAGAAGAATATCTTGGATAACACTGGTCTCCAAATTATTCTTAAGAAAATAATGGATATTAAACTCCTGCTTAAGTTATTCATATTAGTAATATTTTCTACACTCTGTTTCTGCCTTTTACAGTTTAATAATATTTATTTATGTTGCATGATTTATATAAGTGTACATTAGTAGTAGAATATTTAAAAAAATATTTAGCTTTAAGGGCCTACAATCCAGAGTTCGCCTAGGGCCCTCAAAATCCAAGAGTTGGCCCTGTCTGTTGTCAGTAATGACATTGTTTGGAACTCCAAATCTGCAGATTATGGACTTCAAGAACTTGATTAATGATTGCTTGTTGATAGTCACAACTGGAGTAGCTTCCGGCCACTTGGTGAACTTGTCGATGGCGACATATAGGAACCTGTAACCTCCGACGGCTTTTGGGAAAGGTCCCAAAATATCCATGCCCCACACAGCAAATGTCCATGTAGGAGGAATCATTTGCAGTGACTGAGTTGGTGTATGAATTTGTTTTGCGTGGAACTGGCACGCTTCACACTTTTTCACTAACTCCACTGCGTCTTGGAGTGTTGTAGGCTAGTAGAAGCCGTGCCGAAAGGTTTTGCAGACCAACGTGTGGGAAGACGCGTGGTTCTCACACTCGCCTCCATGGATCTCCGCAAGGAGCTCGTGGCCTTCTTCCCTTGCAATGAACCGCATTAGGACGCCGTTGGCACCACGCCGATAGAGATCTCCTTCTACCAGTGTGTATCTTTGAGCCAATCTGACGATCCGATCAGCGGATACACTGTCTTCAGGAAGGATGTTGTCCTTCAAGTATCTCCAGATCTTCGAGATCCATGCGTCAGAGCTAACTTGAGCTTTTGAGTCTTGCGTGTTGGGTTGCTTGGAGCTTCCTACAGCACCTACGACCTTTGGTGGACGCCATGGTAACAGGGCCATCGGGACCGCCAACTTCGAGGTACTGGTCTTGCCCCCTTCGCTCAGTTTGGCAGACTGAGCTGTTGGTCTTGACAACCTCCGGAGGAAAATTCCATCAGGAGCCAGAGCTCTGGTTTAGTCCTTCATCGAGAGTTCGTCAGCTTCAGCATTATGGAGACGTTGAACATGGTGGAGATCCAAGACTTCGAAGTCCTTCTGGAGCCTTTGGACTTCAAGGAGATATGCAGCCAGTTGGGGGTTGTTGCAGCAGCATTCACCTCAAACTTGCTTTATGGTTAGCTATGAATCACCCTTCACCAACACCTGCTTGACACCATAGGATAGTGCCACCTTGAGCCCGTAGATGAGAGCTTCATACTTCGCCATGTTGTTCGTCGCCTTGAAGTCATGGTGAACCATATATTTAGGCTTCTCCCCAGTCGGAGCGAGGAGAAGTATTCCAGCTCTGGCCCCCTGCTTCTGCGCGGAGCCGTAGAAGTAGAGAGTCCTGTGAGGTTCGGTGAAGATCAGGACCTTGGCTTCCGGCTTCTGCTTGCTGGGACCACTGGGGTTTGATGGAGAAGCAGTCCATTCTGCCATGGAGTCAGCCAAAGCCTGACTCTTGATTGCTTGCCGCGGCACGAATTCGAGATCGAACTCGGCCAGCTCCGCTGCCCACTTTGCGATGTTCCCGGTAGAATTAGGGTTATGCAATATAGCACGTAGTGGATAAGAAGTTACCACTGATATCTTGTGGGCTTGGAAATAATAAAGAAGCTTCCTTGAGGCAATATGGACTGTGTAAAGCAGCTTATGCACCTCGATGAATCTGGTCTTGGCATCGTTGAGTACTTCACTAATGAAGGGTGTTGGGTGTTGGACGGTCTGGACCCTCTCGGAGGGATCCTGACCTTCCTCTCCATCGACCTGGACCCTCCTGGAGTGGTCTGGCCCTTCTTGTTGAGCTTCCGGACCCTCGCAGAGGGGCTCGGAACTTCTTCTTGTTCAACCCAGACCCTCCCTGAGGGGTACGGACCTTCTTTAACAGCCGTGAGAACTCCCTCAGATGAGAGAGTTTGATCTTCTAACATTCCTTCTTGAAGATCCATGCCTGGGGGCTGGTACCAAGACTCGCCTTCAGGTATCTCTGCACCCTCTCGAAGGGATCTGGGCTCCTGGACTGGATGTGGCTTTGGTCTTTCCGCGACCAGGATCATGCTGACAACTTCTGTGGTTGCAGAAATGTAAAGCAGTAGAGGCTCCCAGGGTTTGGAGCTACCAATATTGGTAATGTGGTGATGAGCTGCTTGAGCTCTTGGAACGTCTTTTCTGCTTTTCAGACCAATGGAATGGCCTGGACTTCCTCAAGAGCTTGAAAAAGGGAAGTGCCCGCTCTGCTAGCCTTGAGATGAACCACAGCTAGACATCCAGTTAGCTTATGGACGTCCTTGATGCGGGATGGAGGCTGCATATCATCTATTTCCTTGATCTTCGCCGGGGTTGCCTCAATTCCTCGTTGGGTTACCAAGAAACCAAGGAGCTTTCCGGAGCTAACTCTGAAGATGCACTTGTCTAGGTTCAGCTTGGTGCGCGTAATGCGCAGCTTGTCGAAGACGGCTTGCAAGTTGTCAAGGAGTGACTCCTTGTTCTTGATCTTCACAACGATGTCATCGACATACACCTCTACCAAGTCCCTAATAAGTTCTCCAAAAGTTTTGTACATAGCTCGCACAAAGGTTGAGGCAGCATTTTTGAGACAAAATGGCATGGCAGTATAACAATACAATCCATCTACCTTTATGAAGGTAGTATACTGTTCATCTTCCCTAGACATCTGGATTTGGTGATATCTGGAGTATGCATCTAGGAAACACAATAGCTCACACCGAGAGGTCGAGTCCACTATCTGATCTATCTTAGGTAGTGGAAATGGATCTTTTGGGCATGCCTTATTTAAGGTGGTGTAGTTGATACACATCCGAAGCTTCCCACTGACCTTGGGTACAACAACTAGGTTTGCTAGCCATTTTGGATGAAAAACTTCCCGGATGAAACCATCTTCAAGCAACTTCTTGATCTCCTGTCGGATGAAGTTTCGTCGCTCGATTGATTGTTTCCGGGGCTTCTGGTGTACAGGTCGTGCGTCGGGATAAATCTTCAGATTGTGCTCAATCACCTCCCTAGGGAACCCAGGCATTTGTGACGGTTGCCAGGCAAACACGTCAACATTCGCCCGAAGGAAAGTGATGAGCGTGAGTTCCTATTTGTTTGTCAGACCTCCCGATATACAGGTGGTCTGAGTAGCATCAGAACCAATTTGGACGACTTTGACAGGTATGTCGTTGTCATCGCTTGGCTGCGCACGTGGTGCAGAGGTTGAGCCTCGGTGATGAGTGCTCGGAGGTTGAGCCGCTTGCTCTTTATTCGATGCCTCCTCCTACGCTGTTGCAAGCGCATGGAGTTCTTCCAGTGCGGTGATTCCTGCAGTACGGTCTCCGCGGATGCGGAGAACACCAGAGGGTGTTGGCATCTTCAACACCAGGTAGCCATAGTGAGCCGCAGCCATGAACCTGTACAAGGCAGGCCTGCCCAGGATGGCATTGAAGGGTAAGCAGATTTGTGCGACGTCAAAGACTAGCTTCTCGGTCCTATATTTCTCCTGTGTTCCGAAGGTCACCGGGAGTGTGATGGATCCGAGATGGCTAATTGCCCCCGGACCTACCCCAGAAAAAGGGCGTGAGGGGTTAAGGTACGATGGTCGAAGCTGGAGCTTGATGAAGGCTTCATAGCTTAGCAGGTTCAGCCCCGCACCTCCATCCACCAAAACATGGTAGAGCTGGACATTATTGATGGTAGGAGATACCATCAGTGGTAATTTGCCAGCTCTGATCATGTTATGGGGGCAGTCCGTAGCATCGAAGGTGATGGGAGTGTCCATCCATTTACGGTGAGGTTCTGCCCTAGCAGTAGGAGGTGCAGTGGCCATGTCCCGTCGCATTGTCTTGAGGATGCGGCGAGAAGTGATATCCTAGGAACCACCATAGATGGTGTTCAGGGTTTTTCGACGCTCGTTATCAGAGATGTCAGGATCATCGTCGATCGTGTTGTACACAACCTTTAGGACTTTCTTGGGATCCTGAAAACCTAGCTCCGCTTCAGTTGGAGCTTCGTGGACTTTTTGCTTTCCTTCCCACTGGCAGAAAGGAGCTTCCTCTCGGTGCTTATTATAGCGCTCAACAAGGTTTTGGACCTCTCGGCACTCCTCCAGACTGTGCTTGTCTGTCTTGTGGATCGGACACCACATTTTGGAGCTGTTGCCGTCTTCTGACATAGGTCGAGTTCGTTTTTCGGGGCATGGCCCCCGGCCACCCGGAGCTGCAGCAGCCGCAGGAGCAGGTGCGCCGGCCAATAGCTTCTTCTTGTCGTTGGACTTCCTCTTCTTTTTGCCACCACCAGAAGTAGTGACTTCAGCTTTGGAGGGCTTTTTGTTGACCTCCGGAGCTGGTTTGAGTGCATTTCCCGGCCCTCTGCGGCCCGTACACACTTGTTAGCCAGGCTGAATGACTCCGTGACGCTGGTGACCTCTTTCCTCGCCAGCTTCTCCAACATCTTCTTGTCTCGGACACCCTGTCAGAATGCGACAATAACAGAAGCGTTCGAGATAGAAGGTGTCGGTACCCTGCGTACCGGATACCCTTTGGGACTGCAAAGAGCACAAAGGAACTCCACTTGTCTGAGTTGAAGACCTCCAAAGGCCCCACGTGTCATACGGAACTGGACCTGCCTCCCTTCTATGTTTAGTCACAGTGCCGCCACGTGTATCATAAAACCAGAGCTACATTCCATACATGGGAAAGCTCCGAACTAGATACCTGTGTGGCACCCCTGGACTTAACCCCCGACAGAGGGAAGCTCCGGTACCAACACGTGTACAACAGCACCGGATCTACTCGTCCAAGACAGTAAGCTCCGGAGCTGCCACGCGTCCTACTGTCGGACTTTCAACCTCAACAGGCATATTGGTGGACCTCCAACGGCTCAGACCTTCAAGGAACATTAAAGACCTCAAGATCCGATTAAGTGTCATTAATGCTATCTTAATGACACACGATCGGATGGCCCTTAATACCAGTAACGCCACTGTCAAGGCGCGCTACCACGCTATTAAGGGTAATTAAGCACATTAATTGTGTATTAAGCATCAGTAACCGCCAGGGCCACATGTCGGGTCAGGCTAATGATGTAACGGTCAGTCCTTGTACTATAAAAGGATTGTCCAAGCAATACACAGGAAAGACACGCCTAAGACTCCCAGACACTCTGGTCTCTCACACTCAAGCGCTCAAACGCTCAATAAAACAACAACACACACCCGTGGAGTAGGGTATTATGCTTAGGCAGCCCGAACCACGTAAATACTTGTGTCAAATAGCCACCTTCTTCTGAACCTCCGCGCGCCCATAACCGAACTAAGAACTCCACGGGCTGCCAACGGTAGTACCAGAGAACTGCCAGAATCACCCCCCGACAGTTGGCGCGCGAGGTAGGGGGAGCCTGAGATTCAAATATGGTGAATTATGTTGCTGGATCGTCCAACGGCAACCATGCTGTGCAACCTGCTGGAGGCAATCCCTCCAACATGCAGCAGCCAGCAGGTGATGTGGCTCCAGCAGGAGTCATGCCACCACCGCCACCGTTCGCACCAGCGAATCAAGCTGGATAACGAGATGGGGCGCCCGCGTCGATCACTACATCGGCAAACAACAACCCTGAACACGCTCTTCATGTTGTGCGTGCTCTCCTCCAATGTCCACCGCCTCCAGGAGCATCCCAGGGTGCGATGGAACAGTGGAGAGCTGATGTGGATCATCTGGTTGCAGCAGCAGCCGATTGCATCAGCAATCAAGGTCCTCCCCCCTCGGGGCGGGCCCAATCGCAGCATCGGACCTTGTCGGGTAGACTCGATCCACACGCTTCATAGCACAGGAGGTGTGATGCGTCTCAACAGGCAACGTCGCTGCCTTTCGGGGCGCGACATACTCATACGATAATGAGGCTTTCGACTCATGACCTCCGGGCGGAGCTCGATCGCCGTTACCGTCAACAGGACGGTCGTGTCCACATCGAGCGTGCTCGCGAGAGGCGAGAGGCTCGGGATAGCCCTGCCCCTGAGGGAGTAGGAGGAGGCTGTTCTGCCTTGGCCATGCACCTACACATGGTTAGATGGCCGCAGAAGTTCTGGCCTCACCTGCCGGAGAAATTTGACAGGACGGTTAATCCCGCCGAATTCCTCCAAATCTACCACCGCTATCCTTGCGGCTGGGGGCAATGAGGTCGTGATGGCCAATTATTTCCCTGTGGCTTTGACTGGGACCGCCAGGTCTTTGTTTATGATCCTTCCGCCTGACTCCATCAACAGTTGGGCGGAGCTGTGCCAACAGTTCACTGACAACTTCGGCAGCTCAGACACCCGACCAGGCACGGAACTGGACCTTTTTGCTGTCAAGCAAAAGGGGGGAGAGTCCCTGCAATCTCTCATCCAGAGGTTCTCCCAGGTACGAAATACCATTCCTTCTATCTCAAGCGCTTCTGTTATTGTAGCATTCAGACAGGGCGTTTGAGACAAGAAGATGATGGAGAAGCTGGCGACCAAGGAAGTCACCAGCGTCACAGAACTCTTCAGCTTGGCAGACAAGTGCGCCAAGGCTGCGGAGGGCCGTGAAATGCACTCCCAACCACCTTCGGAGACCAACAAAAAGTCCTCCAAGGGTGAAGCCACTACCTCCGGGAGTGACAAGAAGAAGAAAAAGTCCAACGGCAAGAAGAAGTTGTCGGCCGGCACACCTCCTGACGTTGCTGCCGCAGCTCTGGGTGGCCGGGGGCAATGGCCCAAGAAAGGACGTCGACCTTCGCCTGAAGACGATGGCAACTCCAAGATGTGGTGTCCCATACACAAGACGGACAGCCACAACCTAGAAAACTGCTGAGAGGTTCAGAACCTCGCCGAGCGCTACAACAAGCACCGGGAAGAAGCTCCTTTTCGTCAAAGGGAAGGAAAACAAAAAGTCGACGAAGCTCCGGCTGAAGAGGAGTTAGGATTTCAAGACCCCAAAAAGGTCTTGAAGACTTTTTACACCTCCGTTGGCGACGACTCCGATGTTTCTGACAACGAGGGTCGGAAGACCGTGAACACCATCTTTGTTGGTTCGTGGGACATCACCTCCCGTCGTGTCCTCAAGACAATGCGGTGGGACATGGCCTCTGTAGCTCCACCACGTAATGGTGGACGGAGGTTCGGGGCTGAACCTCATAAGCTTTGAAGCCTTCGTCAAGCTTCAACTCCAACCTTCATATCTTCGCCCCTCACGACCTTTCTCCGGAGTAGGTTCGGGGGCCATCACTCTGTAAGACCTATGTGTGCTGAATACATTGGCTTGTAGTGAATACACTTGCTTTGACGATAAAAGTTTCAAATATCACCAAAACACCTTTTTATTAAGGTCCGACTAGCTTTGGTTAGCTCCGGTGAGATTTGTCTTTATCTCCGACATATCTTCAATAGCTCCGGCATGTTTTTACTAAGCTCTGACTTACATTGTCTAGCTACAGTTTTTGGGTTGACTAGTTTGGACTAGTTTTGGTAAGCTCCGGCGCTAGGTCCTGCTAGTTTTGGTAAGCTCCAGCGGGTGCTTGATTTTACTAGCTCTGGTAAGCTCCGGCTCAAGGTCCGGTTTGCTCTGGCAATGTCCGGAACTTGACCGCAATGCTTCTATTTTTTATTTGCAATGTTTCGTACTTGCTTTACATCTCTGGAAAGATTGCTTAGTATTCATATGCTAAGTCTTTGGTGCGTTTTTGGTTGACATGGATGATATCGTGTTACTAAGGTTTTGCAACATGTTTATGTGAGGTTCTCACGTAAGGTGTTGTGTTCGGAACTAACTTGAGTCAAGTTGAGGACTTGGGCTCGTATGGATTGGTTGTTTATTCATGTGCAGGTGTTGCTTGAGTTCAAGACATGGCTGGTGACGGGATCCATTGGACTATTCTCGGGGAGGAGATGAGGTTCCAACAACCAAATTCAGGAGGAATTGTGGTTGAGCTGATTAGGAGGTTGCGCAACATGATTGAATCAAGAACAATGCATGTGAAGGTATCGTGGACGTCACTGGAAGATGTTTGCACGTGTTCAAGGAGTGCATGGATGTGGCTACATGGTTCCGATACGTGATGAAGAGATGTGGACGTAAAGAGTTGGTCGGAAAGGTCCAACCGACTAGGTTATGGACTCAGGCTGCGGCTGAGTCGGGTTTGACACAAATATGGAAAGATTTGAGTTGGTTATGATAGGATTTCGTGTGGGTCACAAATTTGAGTTGTTTTAGGAATATAGGATACGTTTCTAAGGTGTTTGGAAGTCTTAAGATTTCTTCTATCTGCGTATAGAAGAATCCTAAGCAGTTATGGAAAGTTACAATTTGTGAACAGAGTAGGATTAGGTTCCGAATCTGAGTTGAGTTGGCTTTCGAGCTGGTTATATAAGCAAGGGAGCCCAGAGCTCGCGGTGCACGACTTTGGGGCTGTTCCTCTTTTGTTCTATTGAATAAAATTCATACTTTGAAGGATCTTTTGTGCCTTGTTCGTCCGACTTGTTCCAGACAAGTTTTACTCGTCGAGTTTCTGGACAGCACTACCTTTCGTCGGTGGTTTTATTATAACTCGAGTTTTACAGAACCAATTTATGTGATTACTTTTGGGTTGTCTTCCAAACTTGATTATCTATCATCTATCAAAATTTCATGGTCATTGGATTTGTGGTCTATGATCTACACGAGTTTCTTTGCAGCGTTCCAGAACTGTTTTTTCTCGGGTAGGGCAGATTGACCTTTGTTTGATCTTTCGATCATAGCTTGAGTTGTTCACGACGGATTTGAGTGATTATTTTTGTGTTGTCTTCGTGACTTGATTCTCTCTGATATCTATCACTTTTTTTACGGTGAAACACGTTTATATTAGTCTCACACACGATTTCTTTAACAGATCGCTTTTCTGCTGAAGGGGTTGGGGTTTAATTGTTTCCGCTGCGTAAGATTTTAAATCTACCATTCACCCCCCTCTGGTAGGTTTTCACATGCTCTTCGATCCTACAATTGGTATAAGAGCCACGGTGCTCTAATCTTTGTGATTTGCGCGTGTTTTTGACTAATCATCATGGAGAAGTACTCTGCCAAACCTTGTGTGTTCGCTGGTATTGATTTTCAGGTTTGGAAGGCACGCATGGAGGCTTTCATCCAGGCACAAGGCTTTGCAATATGGGAGAAGGTATACAGGCCTTACGAAGTGCCATCAAACGATCAAGTTACAGCTACAAATCTGAGAGATGTCGACAACAACAACAAGGCTCAGAACTTGATCATACAACGATTAACACAAAGCGACTTCGACCGTGTTGCACACCTCCGATCTGCATACGATGTGTGGAAAGCACTTTGTGACTACCACGAAGGATCCAACACGATCAAAGAGGTAAGGCAAGACATGTTCAAGAAAGAATACATGTGCTTCGAGATGCAACCCGGTGAGTCTATTGATGACCTTTTTGCTCGCTTTAATAAGATTCTCAACAACTTGCGTAGTGTCAATGTTAATTTTTCAGATGCTGAAAATGCTAGGCAATTGCTAAGTGCATTAGATATGTCAATTTGGGAGATGAAAGTCACATCTATTCGTGAATCGACTGTCATGAGTTCACTTACTTTAGATGTGCTATATTCTAAGTTAAAAACTCATGAAATTGACACAATCTCACATATGAACCCCAACAAGTCTATTGCTTTTGTTTCTCAACGTGACATGCCTAGTTCCGGTCAAACATCATCTTGCGGTACACTTGCTTTGCTGTCCTCTCTAACCCTTGAACAGATTGAGGAGTTTCTAGAGGAGGAGCTAGAGCTCATCTCTACCCGGTTCTCAAAAGCATTGCAAAATGTGAGAACTAGAAGGATAGGAAGCTCCGGACCTCAACAATGCTTTGAATGTGGTAAGACAGGACATTTTTGTTCAGATTGCCCTAACCTTTCAGGTCCTACTTCCCGGGATGAAAAGAAAACAAGAACGAAGCACTCCTCTACAAAAGATATGAAGAAAAAGAAGGATTTTACAGGACTCAAATTGGTGAGCAGTTTTATCTCAGCACTCCAGGAACTTGGATCAAGCGACGTGGACATTGGAAGTGATGAAGATGAAGATGATTTGGCAAACTTGTGCTTCATGGCGGGCAAGTCAAGATCAAGTATGGAGGAGGCAGAACACAACAGCGACAATGAAGAAGTATGTCCTACTTGCGAAGAAATGTGTGATGCTATTTCTCGTGCCACTGTTATTGTTAAGAAAAAGGACAAAAAGCTTAGGGACAATGTTGTTAAAATTGAGTCACTAGAATCTGAAATTAATCGTTTGAAATCCTTGATTCCTAGTGATGATTCTTGTTCCTCATGTGACTTAATATATAAACAATTGTCCTCCCTAAGAAGTGCACATACTTCCACACTTGATAAACTTGAACTTGAAATTGAAAAGAACAAAAAGCTTGCTGCACTTAATATTGGAAACTTAAAAGATGCTTCTTGTTCTACAATTGATTTGCATTGTTCTAGTTGTGATGATCTTGATAAGAAACTGCAAGATGCTATGAATGAAATCTCTATATTGAACAATGTTTTACGTTGTCAGGAAGTTAAATATTGTTCCAATTGCAAATCAAAAGGAAAAACTTCATGTGAAAATTGCCTTGATCTGTCCAATACACTTGATAACATGCATAAGACATTTGATCGGTTTTGTAATGGGAATAAGAACCTAAGCATGCTGCTGAATTCATCCAAGTCTTGCAATGATAGAACTGGTTTAGGTTTTGATTCTCATGCTCATGATAAGGCACATCCACCTAAAATTGTAAATTCATTAGGAAGTGGTTTGATTCAAACAGTTCCTAAACAAAAAGAAGTGGTTTTCAAATCTGCAGGAGTATTGTCTCATTCGGTTTCAAATAAAAATGTTGTTTGCTCATCTAGAATGAACACAAAGTTAAATTTCATTGTACCTACTGTGGTAGAGATGGTCATATCATAGATTTTGTTATATACTAGATAAACAACATAAAAGGGAAAGAATGGTTGCTAGATCTCATAACTTTCATGCAAAATTTGCTGCACATATTGAACCGAATGTACAACCTGCTATTTTGAGTCAAAAACATTCAAAGTTTACCTCCGGACTTTCTGTTTTTGCCTCCGGAGCTACTGATTTTTGTGCTACACAAGTAACACCTTATAGGTCAGTAGTTAAGAATAAAAAATCTCAAACTTTGACTCATAAACCTGCTATTTTGTCTCAGCTTTTGCGTGTTTTTCCTGCTGCACATCGCGTGACTCAGTACTGGATTCCTAAATGCCTTTTGACTAACCCCAGTACTGAGTCATCAACGTATTGTGCTTCTATGTAGGTTACATGTTTGAGGAAGGAGAACATTTTAATTGTGGATTCAGGTTGCTCACGCCACATGACCGGTAACAAAGATTGGTTCTCCTCCCTCTCTTTTGTGTCATGTGTAGAGAATGTTACTTTTGCCGATAATTCTTCAACTCCTATAATTGCTAAGGGTTCAGTTAGAGTAAATGATCACTACACTTTGAAAGATGTGGCACTTGTCAAAAATTTGAAATACAACTTGCTTTCTGTTTCACAATTGCTAGACGAAAATCTGGAAATTATTTTCAATAAAAACTGCTGCAAAGTTGTAAGTTCAAATAGTGAGCTTATTTTTAACATGTCTCAGTTTGGAAGAGTTTTTAAAGCTGATTTTGATATGTCTTCCTCTAAGCATAGGTGTCTAGTTGCTAATGATTCAAAGGACCTATATTTTTGGCATCGTAGACTTAGTCACGTAGGCTTTGACCACCTAACGCGTGTTAGTGCTCTTGATCGCATACGTGGGCTGCCTAAGCTTAAATGGGACAAAGAAATTGAGTGCTATTCTCGTAGACATGCTAAGATGGTTGCAGGTTCACATACTGCTCTCACAATGATCATGGCAACTGAACCGTGTCAACTTTTGCACCTTGACACCGTAGGACCTTCACGTGTTCAATCCTTCGAAGGTAAATGGTATGTTCTTGTGATTGTTGATGATTATTTAAGATACTCTTGGGTTTACTTTATGGCGTCTAAGAATGAAGCTTTTAGCCACTTTAAAACTTTATTTCTTAGATTATCAATTGATCACCCAGGATCTTTAAAAGCAATTAGAAGTGATAATGGAACTGAATTTAAAAATCATTCTTTTGATCACTTTTGTGCTGAAAATAGAATAGATCATCAATTTTCTTCACCATATGTACCTCAACAAAATGGTGTTGTAGAAAGAAAGAACAGAACCTTAGTTGAGATGGCTAGGACTATGCTTGATGAATATCAAACTCCTAGGAAATTTTGGGCTGATGCGTTAGCAACCGCTTGTTATGTCTCAAATCGTGTTTTCTTGCGTGCTAAGCTAGGTAAAACACCATATGAGCTCTAGTTTGGACATAGGCCTAGTGTTACACACTTTCGGGTCTTTGGTTGCAAATGCTTTGTTAAGAAACATGGTAATCTTGATAAATTTGAAGCTAGATCCATTGATGGCATGTTTCTTGGTTATCCATCTCATAGTAGAGGCTACCGTGTGCTTTTACTTGACACTAACAAAATTGTGGAGACTTGTGAAGTGTCTTTTGATGAAGCTAGCCCAGGTACCAGCTCAAACATTGCAGGTTCAGATCCATATCCGCAGGGGTGAGCATTTTCGTTGAAGATGAGGAAGAATTGGAGCTCCTGCCTGAAAATTCAGCAACTAAAGACTTTGGTTCAGCTCCGGATGTTAATTTTCAACCAGCACCAACAACCATCAATGCTGATTCAAATCATCCTCAAGTCACAAGCTCATCGATTTGTGATGAACATGAAGAAGAAGAAGCTTGTGAGACATCTGTTCCCCTACGGTTTTACAAAGATCATCCCCCACAACAGATGATTGGAAGCTTGCACGAATGAGTCACACGGTCCAGGTTTTGCGATCCAAACTCTTATGCTCATTATGCTTTTGTTGCTTCTTTTGAACCCAAAGATATATCACATGCACTCACTAATGAATCTTGGATTATTGCCATACAAGAAGAGTTAGAAAATTTTGAAAGAAATAATGTTTGGAAATTTGTACCTCCACCTCAAGGTCACACATTAATTGGAACTAAATGGGTATTTAAAAATAAACAAAGTGAGGATGGGGTTGTGGTTAGGAATAAGGCTAGGTTGGTTGCTCAAGGTTTCACTCAAGTTGAAGGTCTAGATTTTGATGAAACTTTTGCTCCTGTTGCTAGATTAGAAGCCATAAGAATTTTGTTAGCTTTTGCTGCATCTAAGGTTTTAAGCTATATCAAATAGATGTTAAAAGTGTTTTTCTTAATGGCTACATAGATGAGGAAGTTTATGTGAAACAACCATCGGGTTTTGAAAATCCAGATTTTCCTAATCATGTTTACAAACTGTCCAAAGCCTTGTACGGTCTCAAACAAGCCCCTAGAGCATGGTATGATAGGTTAAAAACATTCTTACTTGAAAAAGGGTTTACCATGGGCAAGGTTGATAAAACTCTTTTTGTGCTTAAGCATGGCAATGACTCATTATTCGTTCAAGTGTATGTGGATGATATTATCTTTGGTTGTGCTTCTCATGATCTTGTGTCCAAGTTTTCAGCAATGATGAGTTCCGAATTTGAAATGAGTATGATGGGTGAACTCACTTACTTTTTGGGGCTGCAAATCAAGCAAACAAAGGAGGGTACCTTTGTGCATAAAACAAAGTATACAGAAGATCTCCTAAGGCGCTTCAACATGGACAAAAGCAAGCCTCTTCGGACACCAATGGGAACAGCAACAACACTTGGACTTGATGAAGATGGTGAACCCGTGGATCAAAAAGAATATAGAAGCATGATCGGATCACTTTTGTACCTCACGGCATCAAAACAAGTCTATGTGTGAATCTGAAATTAAAATAATATGAGCATAGTATTTCATACATATATGACTTTGTGATTCCTTTTACATGCTGAAAGTTCTTACTACATTACTCGTGTTATACATTTTGTAGTTTTTGCCATGTCTAGTAATTGGAATAATTACTTACACTAAAACTGGTCATGGTCGAACTTTCTTGTTGTTCTGAACTTGTTACATGTTCACAAGTGCTTTTAATCATTAAGGATTAATCAAGTAATCAACTCACATGTTGAGTTTTTATGAACAAATATAAATTGAGAAAAGATCAAGAGAATATGCATGCATCGCACTTCTTTTGAGATGGCTTATCATTGCACTTAGATATGAACTTGGAAGAAGTTCTGTATGACTAAAACCATGTCCTTAAGCTTCTGATTGTCAAATGACATAGGCTTGGCTTGGTTGGTTAGAATAAGGTAGATGTGCATTTAATCTCTTGCAAATATCATATGATCTAAATTTATGCTTTGAAAAATAATAAAATGCAGCAACTAGTGTCATGATTTCAAGTTTTGAAATAGTTAAGTTTGTGAGATCATGACTTACTTAAATTGAAAATTACATTTGATCTCTAGCATGGCTTACACTACTTTATGTATTACATTGATGTGATAATGTCAGGTACTTGATAGTATGACTTGGATGAGCTTTGTTTATATGTATATGTTATAATATGCTCATAACAACTAAAGGGGGAGAGATAATTTGTTTATATGCTCATGACTTGCTGAATACATTGTCAAAGGGGGAGAGATAAACATGAAGAGAATGAGAATATGTGCATAAGGAGAGATAATAAAGGGGGAGAGATAATATGGGATAATTTTTGGATTTTCTTCTCATTTTACTTTGGATTTACAAAGGGGGAGAAATTGCCTTCAAAACTTTTATGTGAATGAGCCAATGTTCGGATTTTAAATGGTGTTGCCAATGCATTCATCAAGGGGAAGATTGTAAGACCTATGTGTGCTGAATACATTGGCTTGTAGTGAATACACTTGCTTTGACGATAAAAGTTTTGAATATCACCAAAACACCTTTTTATTAAGGTCCGACTAGCTTTGGTTAGCTCCGGTGAGATTTGTCTTTATCTCCAACATATCTTCAATAGCTCCGGCATGTTTTTACTAAGCTCCAACTTACATTGTCTAGCTCCGGTTTTTGAGTTGACTAGTTTGGACTAGTTTTGGTAAGCTCCAGCGCTAGGTCCTTCTAGTTTTGGTAAGCTCCGGCGGGTGTTTGAATTTACTAGCTCTGGTAAGCTCCGGCTCAAGGTCCGGTTTGCTTTGGCAATGTCCGGAACTTGACCGCAATGCATCTGTTTTTCATTTGCAATGTTTTGTAATTGCTTTACATCTCTGGAAAGATTGCTTAGTATTCATTTGCTAAGTCTTTGGTGCGTTTTTGGTTGACATGGATGATATTGTGTTACTGTGGTTTTGCAACATGCTTATGTGAGGTTCTCACGTAAGGTGTTGTGTTCGGAACTTACTTGAGTCAAGTCGAGGACGTGGGCTCGTATGGATTGGTTGTTTATTCATGTGCAGGTGTTACTTGAGTTCAAGACATGGCTAGTGACAGGATCCATTGGACTAGTCTCAGGGAGGAGATGAGGTTCCAACAACCAAATTCAGGAGGAATTGTGGTTGAGCTGATCAGGAGGTTGCGCAGCATGATTGAATCAAGAACAATGCATGTGAAGGTATTGTGGACGTCATTGCAAGATGTTTGCACGTGTGCAAGGAGTGCATGGGCGTGGCTAAATGGTTCCGAGACGTGATGAAGAGATGTGAATGTAAATAGTTGGTCGGAAAGGTCCAACCGACTAGGTTATGGACTCAGGTTGCGGCTGAGTCGGGTTTGACTCAAATATGGAAAGATTTGAGTTGGTTATGATAGAATTTCGTGTGGGTCACGAATTTGAGTTGTTTTAGGAATATAGGATACGTTCCTAAGGTGTTTGGAAGTCTTAAAATTGCTTCTATCTGCATATAGAAGAATCCTAAGCAGTTATGGAAAGTTACGATTCGTGAACAGAGTACGATTAGGTTCCTGATCTGAGTTGAGTTGGCTTTCGAGCTGGTTATATAAGCAAGGTAGCCCAGAGCTCGTGGTGCACGACTTTGGGGCTGTTCCTCTTGTGTTCTATTGAATAAAATTCGTAGTTTGAAGGAACTTTTGTGCCGTGTTCGTCCGACTTGTTCCAGACAAGTTTTACTCGTCGAGTTTCTGGACACCACTATCTTTTGTTGGTAGTTTTATCATAACTCGAGTTTTACAGATCCAATTGACATGATTCTTTTTTAGTTGTCTTAAAAACTTGATTATCTATCATCTATCAAAATTTCATGGTCATTGTATTTGTGGTCTATGATCTACACGAGTTCCTTTGCAGCGTTCCAGAATTGTTTTTTCTCGGTTAGGGCAGATTGACCTTTGTTTGATCTTTCGATCATAGCTTGAGTTTTTCTCAACGGATTTGAGTGATTCTTTTTGTGTTGTCTTTGTGACTTGATTCTCTATTATGTCTATCACTTTTGTCATGGTGAAACACGTTTAGATTAATGTCACACATGATTTCTTTAACAGATCGTTTTTCTGCCGAAGGGGTTGGGGTTTAATTGTTTCCGCTGCGTAAGATTTTTAAATCTACCATTCACCACCCCTCTGGTCGATTTTAACGTGCTCTTCAATCCTACACACTCCACTCGGCGCCATCACTCTCCCGGTGACCTTTGGGACTCGGGAGAATTACAGGACCAAGAAGTTGGTCTTCGACGTGGCGCAGATCAACTTACCATTCAACGCCATCTTGGGCAGGCCAGCCTTGTACAAATTCATGGCTGCTACTCATTATGGGTACTTGGTGTTGAAGATGCCAACACCCTCAGGCGTTCTCCGGATCCACGGAGATCGCACCGCTGGAGTTACTGCTCTGGAAGAACTCCACGCGCTTGCTACAGCGCAGGAGGAATAATCCGGAAAGGAGCAAGCTCTGAAGCCTCCAAGCATTTGTCATCGAGGCTCGACCTCTGCACCTCGCGTGCAACCAAGTGGCGACACCGATATTCCCGTCAAAGTCGTCCAAATTGGTTCTGATGCCGCTCAGACCACCCGTATATCTTGAGGTCTGAACGACAATTAGGAACTCGCACTCATCACTTTCCTCCGGGATAATGTCGACGTGTTTGCTTGGCAGCTGTCACAAATGCCTGGGATCCCTAGGGAAGTGATTGAGCACAATCTAAAAATTTATCCCGACGCAAAGCCTGTACATCAGAAGCCTCAGAAGGAGCCAGTAGAGCGACAAAACTTTATACGTCAAGAAGTGAAGAAGTTGCTCGAAGCTGGATTCATCCAGGAAGTCTTCCACCCAAAATGGCTGGAAAACCCATTTGTTGTACCTAAGGCCGGAGGGAAGCTTCGGATGTGTATCGACTACACTACACTAAATAAGGCATGTCCAAAGGATCCATTTCCACTACCTAGAATAGATTAGATAGTGGATTCCACCTCCGGTTGTGAATTACTGTGTTTCCTAGACGCATATTCTTGGAATCACCAAATCAGAATGTCTAGGGAAGATGAAGAGCATACTTCCTTCATCACAGTAGATGGATTATACTGTTACACTGCCATGCCATTCGGTCTCAAAAACATTGCTTCAACGTTTGTGCGAGCTATGTACAAAACTTTTGGAGAGCTCATCTGAGATGTAGTGGAAGTGTACGTCGATGACATCGTCGTCAAGATCAAGAACAAGGAGTCATTTCTTGACACCTTGCAAGCTGTCTTCGACAAGTTGCGAATTATACGCACCAAGTTGAACCCAGGCAAGTGTGTCTTTGGGGTTAGCTCCGGAAAGCTTCTTGGATTCTTGGTGAACCACCGAGGAATAGAGGCGAATCTGGCGAAGATTAAAGCTATTAAAGACATGCGACCACCAGCCCGCATCAAGGATGTCCAGAAGCTGACTAGATGTCTAGCTGACCTCAGCCGGTTTATCTCAAGACTGGCGGAACGGGCGCTACCCTTCTTCAAATTATTGAGGAAGTCCAGACCATTCCAATGGTTTGAAGAAGCAGAAAAGGCTTTCAAAGAGCTAAAGCAACTCCTCACCACTCTACCAACTTTGGTAGCTCCGAATCCTGGTGAGCCGATTCTGCTTTACATTTCAGCAACTGACGAAGTTGTCAGCATGGTCCAGGTTGCGGAAAGACCAGAATCATCTCCAGTTCAGAAAGCCAGACCCCTTCGGGAGGGTCCAGAGCTACCTGAAGGCGAGTTTGGGTCCCAGCCCCCAGACCAGGATCCTCGAGGTGAAACGCCAGAGGATCGACCTCCTTCAAATGAAGGATTTACTATTGCTGAACAAGAAGATCCGGACCCCTCTAGGAAGGTCTGGGTCAATTCAGAAGAAGCTCCGGGTTCCTCTAGCAAGAACCTAAAGGTCCCCGAAGAAGGTCTGGACCCCTCCGGGAGGGTCCGGGTTGATTAGGAGGAAGCTCCGGGCCCCTCCGGGAGGGTCCGGACAGTCCAGCGCCCAGTGTACTTCATCAGTGAAGTACTCCCTGACGCCAAGACTCAGTACTTAGAGGTGCATAAGCTGCTCTACGCAGTTCTTATTTCCTCTAGGAAACTTCGCCACTACTTCCAAGCTCACAAAATTTCAGTGGTAACCTCTTATCCACTGTGTGCAATCTTGCATAACCCCAACTCTACTGGGAACATTGCCAAGTGGGCAGCGGAACTGGCCGAGTTTGATCTTGAATTCGTCCCAAGACAAGCGATCAAAGTCAAGCATTGGCAGACTTTGTGGTGGAATGGACGCCCTCTCCATCAAATCCTGGGGGCCCTAGTGAGCAGAAGCCAGAACCAAAGGTTCCAGTCTTCACCGAGCCTCACTGGACTCTCTACTTCAACGGCTCCATGCAGAAGCAGGGGGTCGGAGCTGAAATCCTTCTCCTCGCCTCGACTGGGGAGAAGGTCAAATACATGGTTCACCTTGACTTCAAGGCGACCAACAACATGGCGGAGTATGAAGCACTAATCTATGGGCTCTAGGTGGCACTATCATATGGTGTCAAGCAGCTGTTGGTAAAGGGTGATTCGCAGCTCATAATAAAACAAGTCAAAGGTGAATGTTGTTGCAACAACCCTCAATTAGCTGCATATCTACTTGAAGTCCAGAAGCTTCAGAAGGACTTCGAAGTCCTGGATCTTTGCCATGTCCAGCGTCTCAACAATGCTGAAGCTGACGAACTCTCGACAAAAGCTTCAACCGGAGCTCTGGCTTTCGAAGGAACCTTCGTCCGAAGATTGTCAAGACCAACAGCTCAGCCTGCCGAATTGAGTGAAGGGGGCGAGACCAGCACCCCGAAGCTGGCGGTCCCGATGGCCCTGTTACCATGGCGTCCATCAAGGGTCGTAGGTGCTGCAGGAAGCTTCGAGCAACCCAGCACGCAAGACTCAGAAGCACAAGTTAGATCCGATGCATGGATCTCGGAGATCCGGAGCTACTTGAAAGACAACATCCTTCCTGAAGATAATGTATCTGCTGACCGGATAGTCAGATTGGCTAAAAGATACACACTAGTAGAAGGGGATCTCTACCAGCGTGGTGCCAACGGCGCCCTAACGCGAGCTTGTCATGGAAATCCATGGAGGCGAGTGTGGGAACCATGCGTCTTCCCGCACTTTGGTCGGTAAAGCCTTCCAGCGTGGTTTTTACTGGCCTACAGCACTCCAGGATGCAACTGAGCTAGTGAAGAAATGCGAAGCATGCTAGTTTCATGCAAAGCAAATTCACACACCAGCTCAACCCCTACAAATGATACCTCCTACATGGTCATTCGCTGTGTGGGGGTGGATATCTTGGGACCTTTCCCAAGAGCCATCGGAGGTTACAAGTTCCTGTACGTCGCCATCGACAAGTTCACCAAGTGGCCGGAAGGAACTCCAGTTGTGTCAATAAATAAGCACTCAGCTATTAATTTCTTGTAGTCCATAGTATGCAGATTTGGAGTCCAAAACAAGATCATAACTGACAATGGGACCCAATTCACAAGCTCTGCATTCCAAGGATACTGCAAAGACCTCGGCATCCAAATCAGCTACGCTTCTGTAGCTCACCCGGCAAGCAATGGCCAAGCTGAGAGAGCAAATGCATAAATCCTAAAAGGTCTCAAGACGCGCACATATGAGCGCCTAAAAAATAATGGAGACAACTAGATCGAAGAGCTTCCGCCCACCTCGTGGACAAATAGGACAACTCCGAACCGGTCAACTGGAGAGACACCTTTCTTCCTAGTGTACGGAGTTGAAGTAGTCCTTCCTCTGGAAATCACCTTGGGGTCACTCCGGGTCCGGACCTTCGACGAAGCCATGCAGGACCAGCTCCGGCGTGAATACCTTGACCTCATTGAAGAGGGAAGGTGTCGAGCAGTTGTTCGAAATGCACGACACCGCTAAGCGCTCTGGCGCTATCACCAAAGGCATGTGCATAACCGACAGCTCGAGGAAGGCGATCTGGTTCTACGGAGAATACAAACTCGAGAAGGGTTAAAAAAACTTTTCCCCAGCTCGGAAGGACAATTTCGAGTGATCAAAGTATCCCGTCCCGGATGTGTTCGCTTGGCAACCAAGGATGGGACACCGCTCCCTAATCCTTGGAACATTGAGCACCTCCGTAAGTTATACACTTAATATCACGGAGGTGAGTCTGTAGTTACATATGATGTTTGTTATAGCGTCATTGTACAGAGTCGGGTAGCTTCTCTGAGAGAACAGCCGTACCTTTCTCGAAAGGTCCGCAAGGTTCAGGCAACACTTGACACAGTCTCAGAACTAAAAATGTAGCTAGTTACCCTGGGTCAAACAAGAAATGTAACACACTTAGCCTGGTTCTGTACCCTAAGAGTGTACTTGTTTCCCCTGTACCCCGGACCTATAATGAAAGACATCATTGTGTGAAAATAGACTCTACGTGCATTTATTTTGTACAGGCTCAATATTTTTTATTTTTCTCTTTCTTGTCTGTAACAAAGTTGTGCAATTCTCAAGAAACTTTAGCTCGAACAATTCATGTCGCTTTGTTAATTCTTTTGGGTCTTAACATTGTTGAATGGCCTACTCGCCTAAACGCCAAGCCAATCTAGGTCCGGAGTGTGCTATCGACTTAGCCTGGTCTAGCACCCTAAGTACACCACTCTACCTACACCCCGGCAGGCTTGAGTAAGGTGAGTCAAGAAAACGATCGGACCTGGAGAAAATAAGCAAATGCACTTGATTGTATATAGAATTACGGTCGACCTAATGATTTCTTTTGGGAATAGTAAGCCGCAAACGAGTTATACATAAGAAATGGATTTTACTATTTTTCTTGACTTTAGTGCGCAGGAAAAATAAAAATCTCATGATGATGGTGGATGATGTCGAAGCTATCAAAGCTTCGATATCCCCTAAGGTGGCCCGTTGTCGATGTTTTAAACATTGATAGTAGGCATCGCCGGAGCTACCAAGTTCCGGCAAATCTAGGGGGCCAGCCGTCGATGTGAAGGAAAGATGATAGAAGAACACCCTAATGGGGTCTGCTGTCGATGCTCTACGTGTTGACAGTGGACACTTCCGGAGCTACTAAGCTCCGACAACCCCAGAGGGCTAACTGTCGACACTTTACGTGTTGACAATGGTTGTTGCCGGAGTTACTAAGCTCCGACAACCTCAGGGGGCCCTCCTATCGGCGACTTCAGACCTCTACTCTACGAGTTTGAAGCACTCAAGTCTTCAACAAAATGTTACATCCTCTTGGTATATGCCCGCAACCAAATTGTGTACATCTACCAGGGGGCCAAGTGAGACAAAGGTTGAAGACAAAAAAATGAAATTCATAAATTTCTTGGATTTCATTCATCTGAGGACAAGAGATTACAAAATTGGAGAAAAGAAGAGAAGATACAAGTGGGAGCTACAAGGAGAAAGTCTTAGATCTTACAGAAGAACGAGGCAACCTTCAGGGCAACCTCCGACACGCTGGCCTTGGTGGCATCTCCCTCTCCGTCGATGGGACCTTCAAGCACTGGATCTAGTGGAAAGTGAGGATCCCGACTTGTGTAGCACGTCAGCATGTACTCTGCGATGTTCTGCGCAAGGGATTTCCCTTCAGTCTCCAACTGATCCGCGATGACATCACCCATCTTGTTGAGCTTGCTGCCCGCCGATTTCAATGCCTTCAACGCCCGGTCCAGATCCGGCTCTGTATCTTCTAGACGCACGGGACTAAAATCCAGCAGCGTCAGCGTGTCATTGGCTTTGCCCTAAGAAGTCTCATACTTGTTGGGACTCCTCAACCCTCGAGCCTCGCACCTCTTCCAAGGACCTCTTGGTCGCCGCAAGCTCCGAACCCTCCCGGGCAAGGCGCTCGAGCTCTTTGGCGTGTTGCCCAATCTTTTCAGCAACTTGCATTTCGAGTTTAGCGAGCTCCTCTTCCCAGGCGTGGATCTTGTTCCGGCGATCATCTAGGTCTCTCTCCCGACCCCGCACTTTCTTCTCCCTGGCAGCAACTTCATTCTCCCTCTTGGTGAGGTCCTATCCCCACTGCCAGACCTTCTTCTCCTCGCTCTCGCTGAGCACCTCCAGCTTCTTAGTGCGCTCCGCGAGGCTCTTGTCACCCAGAGCCAGCCTCTGAGCAAGCTCCTCCTCCCTCTTCAAGAGGTCATCCCGCAGCTCTAGGAGTTTTTGCTCTTCATCTTCGAGCTTTTTTCCCGCTCTTCAAGAGCCTCCCGGCGCTTGATGAGGCTGTTGTGGATCGCGCTGAGTGAATGTAGGCCTAGAGGGGGGGTGAATAGGCCTTTTTGAATATTTGTTGGATCCTGCAGCACTCAACAACTGGTTTAATACTAGAGATATCGGACTAGTCCGGTAAAGTGCGGACTAGTCCAGTGTTCATGGACTAAGCTTATTAAACTTAATTGATTGGTTTGATTCTTTTATGTGTACAGCGGAAGTATAGAATCAAACAACAATTTAACAGCTATATACTAAATTATATCACAATTAAGTCTTATGTTTAACAATTTAACGTAAGATGAACAATGTGTGTGAAACCCTAGATTAAGTTGATTAACTTGAATGATGAACAATGAAACAAGACACAAGTGTTTATCCCGTGGTTCGGCTACCACAAAAGGCCACCTACATCCACGTTGAGGGGTCCACAAAAGGACCGGGTCTTCTCCAACCCTACCCTCGTTGGATCGCCACGAAGGTCAATCCTCTTCCACTAATCACAAAGGGGTGAATAACCAAATTCAAGGGGCGATCTCACACTTTGAGAGCTCCCTTAGATTACAAAACACAATACCACCGAAAACACACTCAAAAGTTAAAATTGAAATGCAGGAGTGTGTTAGAGAATCAAACCAAGAGCTCAATGTGGTGTAGCAAGTGTCTCTCCAATGATCTAGATTGAATCCTCAAAGGATTGGACGATTTTGAACTTAATTTCGTGGAGAGAGGTCGTTTTTGAGTCTCTTGGGAGGTGTGATGGCACTAGGGTTCGAGAGTGTGTAAAAGTGGGTCGTGCACCTCTATTTATATGGGGTTTCTAAAAGTGACCGTTAGGGTTCAGAAAGTTCAGACTAGACCGTGGTGGTCACCGGACTAGTCCGGTGTGCTGTGTGTTGCAAACCCTAAGTGTCCCGAAATATCAGAATAGTCCGGTTGAAAGCGGACTTGTCCGATTTTGCTACTGGAAATCTTCAGACTAGTCCGATGTCCATCGGACTTGTCCGGACATGTGAAACCCTAAGTGTGTTGGATGACAAGTCCGCACTTGGAGGACTTGTCCGACTTGGATCAGTGGGGTTTTTCGGACTAGTCCGTGTGAACATCGGACTTGTCTGAAGTGGATCAGAAAGGATATCGGACTAGTTTGGTTGATAACGAACTTGTCCGATTTTGTGTGACTTGTGTAGTGTTTTGAGGACTAGTCTGCACTGGGGAGGACTAGTCCGATTCTAGTCAGAAAGATATCGGACTAGTCCGACACATATCGGACTTGCCTGATCTGGTGCAGAAAGGTTTATCGGACTAGTCTGGTGTTGAACGGACTAGTCCGGTCCTGTGTAAATCTGTGCAATGTGTGTGTTTAATTATCATTGGGCTCTTGGGGTGTGTTTCCTTAACACACTCCATACACAATAATCTGCTATTCTTTTTCCTTGAGCTCATTTCTACTTTGCTCCTCCTCATCCCTTCTTTTTGGTATTTTGCTCATTTTTCCATTATAGGCCTGCATTCATCTCAATAAAGAGGTTAGGATCCCAATTGCTTGTCATAAATCATCCAAAACCCACAAGGGAGTCCTAGATGCACTTTCACTGAGCTTCTCCTGGCGATTGTTCGCTGCTTCATTAGCAGCCACGACCTGTTCGTGGATGGCCCGGGACTGGTTTTCGATGGATCGCACCATGCTTTCCCTCTCGTCCAGTAGTTGGCCCCAGTACTCCATCCGGGCCTTCTCCCTCTTGACCCAGTCCTTGTCGTCGGCCAGTCTTGTCTACGCCAACTTGGTCTCGAATTGGAGCTGGTTGCACCACCTCCCAAGGGTCTGGCGCTCCTCCTCGAGGTTCTTGCTGTCGTGGTAAAAAGCAAGTTGTACCTGAAGAAGGATGGAGCAGGTGTTGTCGAGGGACAACAACAGGGGGATCGGCTCTGGACCTACCGGGGTCCTCTCCGCTGACTCCAGCGGGTTCTCCATAACAAAAATCAGGTCCCACTCTTCAAGAGCTATTCGCTGAGCTTCAGCGGCACTAGGGCCGCCCTCCGGGGTAGCCTCAGTCGCCTCCGAAGAAGGTCCTGCAACGGAAGATCCTACCTCTGGAATCGGCTCTGAAGGTCCCGCCGCCAGGTCATCAGCAACTGCTCCCTCTGGCAGAGGACCGGTCGCTTCGTCTTGGCACCCTGGCTCAGGCGCGGGTATCTCCAGAACCATCACCTCCAGGGTAGGCATTGGAGATCCAGCCGGAGCTGAGGCCACTTCCGGCTCTGGTGTTGGTGCCTCCTCCACTGCCGGTTCAGGCGCCAGCGCTTCGACCTCCACTGGTCTGGGTGCCGGCACCTCCACAACAACTGGCTCAGGCGCCAGAACTTTAGGAACCACCGGCTCTGCCACCGGGGCTTCAACAACATCTGGCTCTAAGGCCGGAACTGCAGCTACCTCCGGCTCCGAGGCCGGAGCGTCCGTCATCACAGCATCCAAAGCTGGAGCTTCGACCTCCGGATCTGGTGCCGCTGGTACGTCTTCATTCCCATGGTATGGCGCTACCATGGGAGCTTCGGGAGATGAGTTGAGGTCAAGGACCACGACAGCTGGCGCCGGAGCTGCCACGACCTCAGCCACCACCTAGGGGGGCACTGGAACTGGAGCCGGAGCCTCCGCCCGTACAACATCAGTTGCTGTCGCAGGAGCCGAAGCTTCAACCCCTTTCTTGAATACCCTGTGGATAAAGGACGAAGAAACTCAAAACATGATTACAACAAGAAATAACCAACTGAGGTAAAAAAGCAAATTTACCTTGGGAGACTTCTGCTCCAGCTAGCGCGGAACCTCTTCGTCGGACGCTCGGAGCCCGACCCAGTCGCAACCGTGGTAGTAGCTCTGGAAGGCCCTCCGGAGCTTGCTGCTGCCACCAGCGACATCTTGGTTGAGGCCCCCCTCGACTGGGAAGGACCCTCGGACCTAGAGCCCTTAGCTGGCTCCGGTGCTGGAGTCACCTGGGTGGAGCTGGCGTCCCAGGGAGACGCCGATGCTGGAGTGGTTGTTTCCGTCGAAGACCTCCCCCGCCGGGGAGAAGGAGCTGTCGTGGAAGGAGCGGGTCTAACGGGCCTCCCGTCAGAGTGCTTCAACTTCCTCTTTTGGCTCGAGGGCTCGACCAACTCTTTGCCCTTACCTACGACTTCAACTCTCTGTTTCGAGGCAGGAGCAGGGCCACCCTCAGAAGCTCCGGGGATCGCCAGCTTGGTGGTCGGACGCCTCTCAACTTCACCGAGGTTGTCAAGCACCGACATCTTCCGTCAGAGCTCTCTGCTGAACTCCGCCTCCATGTTCAGAGGGAGGAAAGCCGCCGAAGGAGTCAAATCATCGCCCTAGACATCGATGCCATGCTGGAACTTCTTAAGATGAAGCTCCAAAGCAGCGCCTTCCAAATTGATCCGGTCTCGATCTGATCGTTGTCCATCACGCTGTTGAGGGCCCAGGCGAGCTTCTCCCTCTTCTTCAGCAGAGCCCACCTGTTGACCAGGAAGTTACAAAAGACCGCCTGGGGGGTCACTCCTCCTTCCACACATTAGAGGATCCTGGTCAAGGCAGGGTTGAAGGCCTCCGACAGCACCGGAACTTCACTCCAGGCTTCAGTGTCGATGTTGGGGAAGCCTTCAGGCAGCTCCAGCTTCTCGTGCTCCTCTGTCGTGATGACAATCCAGTCCTTCTTCCAGTCGTCCCACTTGCTAGAAGGGAATGACCTCAAGTACTTATACGGGCATTTCTTGCGCTTCACAAAATAGTAGAAGCCAAGATACTCGTCACTCTTGCCGGTGGTGTGGATGGTAAAGAAGGTGCAGAAAAGCTCGACGCAGGGGGAATACCCACCCACATCTGGCAGAAGTGGACGAATGTGGACATGAGATGAATGGAGTGGGGGCCAAGGTGGTACAACTGCAGACCATAGAAGTCTAGCACATCAAGATTAAAGTGGAGAAGGGTGGGATCAGTCCCACCTTGGCGTACGCGGAAAAATACACCATGTCGCCGACGCGCTCCTTCTTGAACGGGAGCTTGCTGGCGCACACCAGGTGGTTGAAGGAGTCACTGGACCACCCCATGTAGGTTCGGACCTTCTTCAAATCGCCGTCAGTCGTGAGATGGCTCTTGCAGAGACCCAACTCCATCTCAGCACAATGGGATGAGAGAGAAAGCAAGCAAAATTTTGGAGGCTTCGAGCGCAAGTTCAAATGAAGGCGTAAGGAATCCCCAAACGGTGCACACTTTCCTTCTTAGGTATGCCCCCGCAACGCTTGGATGGAGACCGCAGAGGGGCCAACGATACAGTTCATAAACTTCACCCTGCCAATGACAAGGGGGCCTGGGGCCACCCTGACGATCAAGTCGAGGTCCTTACCCCAGGCGAACAGTTGTCATCTTGAGAGGCGGGAAACCCGAGGGCGGCGGCCTGACAGGGCGCACGGAACCGGTACGGTTTTTGCATTGGGAACTGGCGACCTTCAATTGCGTGAGATCCACACGCGCAGATCTCACCTGTAGCATCCTGAAGACGCCACACGGCGGTGGTTTAACTGCGAACCACCACCTCAACGACACATCCAAAGACCCTTGAAGTTACGGTCCAAAAATCGAAAAATGGACCCACCTCTGGTAGAATGACTTAATCAAAAAAATCTCTTCCAGAGGTGGGCCCAGGGGGCCACTGTCGGTACCCTACGTACCGGATACCCTTTGGGACTGTAAAGAGCACAAAGGAACTCCACCTGTCTGAGTTGAAGACCTCCGAAGGCCCCACGTGTCATACGGTATCAGACCTGCCTCCCTTCTATGGTTAGTCACAGTGCCACCACGTGTATCATAAAACCGTAGCTACATTCCATACATGGGAAAGCTCCAGACTAGATACCTGTGTGGCACCCCCGGACTTAACCCCCAACAGAGGGAAGCTCCAGTACCGACACATGTACAAAAGCACCGGATCTACTCATCCAAGACAGTAAGCTCCGGAGCTGCCACCCGTCCAACTGCCGGACTTTCAACCTCAACAGGCATATTGGTGGACCTCCAACGGCTCGGACCTTCAAGGAACATCAAAGACCTCAAGACTCAATTAAGTGTCATTAATGCTATCTTAATGACACATGACCAGAGGACCCTTAATACCAGTAACGCCACTGTCAAGGTGCGCTACCACACTATTAATGGTAATTAAGCACACTATTTGTGTATTAAGCATCAGTAACCGCCAGGGCCACATGTCGGGCCAGGCTAATGATGTAACAGCCAGTCCTTGTACTATAAAAGGACTGTCCGAGCGATACACAGGCAAGACACGCCTAAGACTCCCAGACACTCTGGTCTCTCACACTCAAGCGCTCAGACGCTCAATACAACAACAACACAGAACCGTGGAGTAGGGTATTACGCTTAGGCAACCTGAACCACGTAAATACTTGTGTCAAATCGCCACCTTCTTCTGAATATCCGCGCACCCATAACCAAACTAAGAATTTCGTGGGCTGCCAACGGTAGTACCGGGAGAACTGCCAAAATCACCCCTCGACAGAAGGGGTGGTATTGCGTACATGAGAAAACCACTGGATGAAGGATCGCAACGATTCCCCCGTTGTTTGCTTCACAGCCAATAGGTCCAGTTCGGTGCCTGGTCGGGTGTAGGAGCTCTCGAAGTTGGCAGTGAACTGTTGGCATAGCTACACCCAACTGTTGATGGAGTCGGGCGGAAGACTCATGAGCTAGGACCTAGCAGTCCTAGTCAAAGCCACAGGGAAATAGTTGGACATCACGGCCTCATTGCCCCCCGCCGCAAGGATAGCGGTGGAGTAGATTTGATGGAATTCAGCGGGGTTGACAGCCCCGTCGAATTTCTCTGGCAGATGAGGCCGGAACTTGTGAGGCCACATAACCATGCGCAGATGCATAGCCAAGGCAGAACAACCTCCTCCTGCTCCCATTGGAGCAGGGTTGTCCCGAGTTTCTCGCCCCTCGCGAGAGCGCTCGATGTGGACACGACCATCCCACTGTCGGTAACAGCGATCGAGCTCTGACCGCAGGTCATGCGTCGAAAGCCTCGGTACGATGTGGGTGTGACGCACCCTGGAGGGCAGTGAAGTCACTTGTTGGGACACAGTACGCCTCCTGTGCTCTGAAGCTTGCGGACCAAGTCTTCCTGACAAGATCTGATGTTGTGAAGGTGCTTGCCCCGAAGGAGCATGGCCTTGGTTGCTGATGCCATCGGCTGCAGCTACAACCAGATGTTCAACGTTAGCCCTTCACTGTTCTATCGCACCCTAGGGTGCTCCTGGAGGTGGTGGACATTGGAGTAGAGTACGCGCAGCAACGAGTACCCCATTCTGCTATCCAGCATTGTTTGATGGAGCAGATGGTGGTGGCGGTGGTGCGACGCCCGCCGAGACAACGGCGCCCGCTAGTTGCTGCATGTTGGAAGGTTGATTCCCTCGAACAGGTTGTGCAACATTGTTTTCGTTGGATGATCCTGCGGCAGAATTCACCCTCGTGTGATCTCAAGCGCCCCAACCTGGCGCGCCAAATGTCGAAGCGTACGAACGACACTTCCCCAGTACTACTAAATTGTAACCTGCGGAGGTTCTTGTATCGGCTTGGGCGCGCGGAGATCTCAAACAAGATGATGACACAGACAAGTTACGTGGTTCGGGCTGCCTGAGCGTAATACCCTACTCCATGGGTTGTGTGTTTTTGTGTTGAGGATTCACTAGTGCTTGCGTGCATATGAGCTTGCTTGTCTAGTATCGTGTAGCACATCCCTTTTATAGATCAAGAGATGGTTGTTACATGAGTTGTCTGGCCCGACATGTGGCCCCGGCGGTTATTATTGCCTAATACACAATTAAGTGTGTTTAAGCACCCTAATAGCGTGATAAAGCACTTTAATGGTGGTGTTACCAGTATTAAGGGTCTTCTGATCGTGCGCTACTAATATTGTATTGAAGACACATAATCAGGTCTTGTAACTGTAACAATCACTGTCACTTGAATGTTCATGCCGTTGGAGATTCTTCAGTATTTCCACTGGTGTCGTAGGTTTAGAGGTTCAACACGTGACAGATCCGGAGCTTCCCCTCGCGGGGAGATAGGTCCAGAGCCGCTATACATGGTGGCACAGGAGCTTCCCTCTATTGGGGGTTAGATCCGGGATCACTGTCCACGTGTCAAGCACGGAGCTCCCCTATGTAGGAAGTTTAGCTCCGATCTTATGTTACATGTGGTAGTGCCAGAGCTACCGACATGAAGGAGGCGGGTCCCGTGCTGTGTGACACGTGGGACCTACGGAGGTCTTCAACTTTGACAGGTAGAACTCTCTTGCACTTCTTACGATATCATGGGGTACCCGGTACACAGGGTACCGATAGGCATACTCTTTAATAAAATCCTGAATACACCACTGGTTTCTCGTTTTAACATTCGGGCTCATGGGTGCTCCAGCAAGGTTCCAAGGTTCCAAGGCGCCATAAACGTCACTCTGAAATCTCTGCTACACAAGTATGTAATGATCTTATTTGATGACATTCTTACTTACTTTGTTAATTCCACGAATGTTGCTTTTCTTCACGATAATCGCTCGAACTTGCCTCACCAGTGGAGCTCGTCCATCACTCGGAGCCTCGGCTCACGGTTCACCTCGAAGTGGAATAAAAATGAAAGGACGACAAGAAGGGATCTAAGAGAGCAAAGAAAGTATGGTCACCTTCATTTTAAATTATTCACGTTACCTAGATGTCAATAATTTCAAACCAGAGTAAGTATATGTGTGACGTATCCTCGGTGCTTAGGATTAATGAATTATTACTATTAGCTTTTAACTAATCCAAATTTGATTTATTGTACATTTTTTATTTTTCAGTTCTTGTGTTAGAAATTCCTGCAATCCAATCAACAAAAGTTTTAAATTCCTTTGTTTTTATGGGACCATTGTGATTTTGCCCCTAATTTAAAAGCTAATTGTGAATTCGCCCTACAAATTGAAGGTTCGTGAATTCATCCTAGATTTTTTGAAACAAGGCAAAATATACCCCTATTCCGTTAATGGGTGTTAACAGTGTTAAAGATGACAAAAAAAACTAAAATGCCCTTGTTATTTAACCTTTACTTTAATATGTATTTGTACAGTGCATTTCACATAAGGGTATTGTGGTCTTTTTTTAAATTCTAATTCCTAATTTTGTTTTTTAAATCATTTGAACCCGGGCAAACTAACGGTGTTACAAACCGGGGGCAAACGGTAGCTTCATTCTAAAAAAGAGGGAAAAATTTACAAAGTCACAATTTGGAGAGTAAAATTACAATTAAGCTTCAAAACAAGAGCTAAATCACAATTGTCCCATTTTTATTGTTACGGTATTCTTGATTTCTCAATTTTCTTTGTTCCTACATTTTTTTTCTATTCCTACATTTTTATTCGTGTATTTCAATCAGACTAGTTAGACCAAGCAACCAAAAACACCCTCGAAGAGACCGCTCCTGTTTGTACAATCTTGAATGACGTAAAGTCCTAAGTAAACAGCAGCAAACAATACCAGGGCGCGAGCGCGTCGGGGATGGCGCCGCCGGCGCCGAGAAAATGGGAGGGGATAGTGGACAAGGCGCTGGAGAGGGATGTGCTGGGAGCCTGTCTGGACAAGGCACCCAAGCGCCGCCGCGTCCGGGAGGCCTTTAAGAACGTGCAGCTCAGCATCGACCACTGCCTCTTTAAGGTCCCCAACCTTTTAAAATTCCCAATCTAGATAAGCTGTTCTGTTTTTAGTGACGTGTCCACACCGCACTTTTGGCCAACTAACAACTTTAAGCATATTTTGGTAGCCTTAGCATTTCCCAAATAAAGGATGTATCTTTTTTTTTCTGAAAACGGCTGTTTTCTTTATGCACGCACTAATTCAGCTAATCTGTTTCACTTTCTCCAATTGCTAGCTGTATTGGATTGAGTTCAGTAACTCACTAATCATCCTAATGTATTCATAACGCTGACAAAACAACAACAACAACAACAACCAAGCCTTTGTCCCAAACAAGTTGGGGTCGGCTAGAAATGAAACCCACCAATTTTGAAGAAAAGTAATAGAAAATAAGATGAAAGTAAAAAAAATCTACATTTTATTTATTCTAGAAACGGGATAATAAGAAAGAAGATAAGAGTAATAGATTACGAAGAAACTAAGATTCTGACACATGAATTGCTAATTTCCATGCAGTCCTATCATGAGCCAAATCTCTAGGTATGTCCCACTCCATTAAATCTCGTTTCACCACCTCCTGCCATGTCAACCTTGGTCGACCTCTACCCCTCCTAAAATTTTCTCTACTCTTTATAATCCCACTGTTAACCGGTGCTTCTGGAGGCCTCCGCTGGATATGCCCAAACCACCGTAGGCGATGTTGGACTAGCTTCTCCTCAATTGGTGCCACCCCTACCCTATCACGTATTACTTCGTTCCTAATTTTGTCTCTTCTTGTGTGACCACACATCCACCGTAGCATGCGCATCTCCGCAACACTCATTTGCTGGACATGTTGCCTTTTAGTTGGTCAACATTCTGCTCCATATAGCATCGCAGGTCTGATCACCGTCCTATAGAATTTTCCTTTCAATTTTTGTGGAACTTTCTTATCACATAAGATTCCAGATGCTTGTCGCCACTTCATCCACCCGATCTTGATCTTGTGGCAAACATCTTCGTCAATATCACCATTGCTTTGTAACTTTGATCCTAAATATCGAAATGTGTCCCTCCTAGGTACTACTTGTCCTTGTAAATTAATATTACCATCCCTGCACCCGACATCACAAAAGTCGCATCTCATATACTCGGTATTGATTCTACTAAGTCTAAACCCCTTAGACTCTAAGGTCTGCCTCCATAGCTCTAATTTTCTATCAACACCATCCCTAGTTTCATCTACCAACACTACATTATCAGCAAAGAGCATACACCAAGGGATATCCCCTTGTATATCTTTCAACACCTCATCCATCACTAAGGAAAAGATGTTATGACTTAAGGCTGATCCTTAGTGTAACCCTATTGTGATGGGAAAAGTGTCGGTCTCACTATCTCTTACGCGCACACTTGTCACCACATTATCGTACATATCCTTGATAAGGTTAATGTACTTTGTTGGGACTTTGTGTTTCTCTAGTGCCCACCACATGACCGGTCTTGGTACCTTATCGTATACCTTCTCCAAGTCAATGAACACTAAACGTAGATCCTTCTTTTGCTCCCTATACCTCTCCATAAGCTGACGGAGTAAGAAAATCGCCTCCATAGTGGACCTCCCAGGCATAAAACCAAACTGGTTTTTAGTGACCTTGGTCACTTTCCTCAAGCGGTGTCCAATCACTCTCTCCCAGAGCTTCATAGTATGACTCATGAGCTTAATTCCTCGGTAATTAGTACAACTTTGAACATCTCCTTTATTTTTGAAGATGGGTACTAAAATACTTTTCCGCCACTCTTCAGGCATATTGTTTGACTGAAAAATGCGGTTGAATAGTTTAGTGAGCCATACTATTGCTACATCCCCTAGACATCTCCACACCTCAATGGGGACATCATCGGGGCCGCGGGCCTTTCCTCCTTTCATCCTTTTTAAGGCCTCTCTAACCTCGGACTCTTGTATCCTCTGCACGAATCGTCAATTGGTGTCATCAAATGAGTCATCCAACTCGAACCTAATAATCTCATTCCCGTCATTGAATAGTCCATTGAAGTAGTTCCGCCATCTGTTCCTAATTTCTTCCTCCTTCAATAGAATTTGGCCTGCCTCATCCTTAATGCATTTGACTTGGTTGAGATCTCTCACATTTCTCTCGCGAAGTTTCGCCATCTTGTATATATCCTTTTCGCCTTCTTTTGTCCCTAGCCTCTCATATAGCGCATCATAGGTCTGCCCCCTTGCTTTACTCACAACATGCCTAGCATTTTTCTTAGCCTCTTTATACTTCGCCATGTTACTTGCACTTCTCTCATGATGCCAGCTCCTATAAGACTCCTTCTTCTCCTTAATAGCTTTTTGTACATCTTCATTCCACCACCAAGTGTCTTTATCTACAAGTTTCTTACCTATTGTTCACCCAAGCACCTCCCTAGCCGTCTTCTTAATGTAAGTCGCCATCTTCTCCCACATACTATATGCATCTTCCTCTTCGCTCCAAGGTCCTTCTGCGATCATCCTCCTTTTGAATGATTGTTGCGCTTCATCCTTCAACTTCCACCACTTTGTTCTTGCGGTTTTAACACCTTTGTCTCGTGACACACGCATGTGGAAACGAAAGTCGGCTACCATAAGTTTATGTTGTCGAACAACACATTCCGCAGGAATCACCTTACAATCTAAACATGCCCCTCTCTCCCTTCTCCTGGTGAGAATATAGTCGATTTGACTAGAATGTTGGGCACTAGTAAAGGTCACTATGTGAGATAGCCTCTTCTTAAAGAGGGTGTTAGCTACCAATAGGTCATAGGCTACGGCAAAGTCTAGGATATCCTTACCCTCCTGGTTTCTATCGCCACACCCAAAACCTCCGTGTACCCCCTCAAAACCTACGTTAGTTGTACCTACATGACCATTGAGATCTCCTCCTATGAAGAGCTTCTCGCTTACCGGTGCACTACTAACCATATCCTCCAAGTCCTCCAAAAATTGTCTCTTAGTGCTCATGTCGAGCCCAACTTGTGGGGCATAAGCACTAATGACATTCAAGATAAGGTCCCCCACAACTACCTTGACTAAGATGATCCTATCCCCTCGTCTACAGACATCCACTACTCCATCCTTGAGGCTCTTATCTATTAGGATGCCTACGCCATTCCTAGTTCCCGTCGAGCTAGAATACCAAAGCTTGAAACCGGTATTCTCAACCTCTCTCGCCTTTTGACGTGCCCATTTAGTCTCTTGTACACAAAGAATATTTACACGCCTCCTAATCGCAACATCCACTAACTCTCATAGCTTTCCCGTCAAGGATCCAACATTCCAACTACCCACCCGAAACCTATTTTCCTCGGCTAGCTTCGTTACCCTTCGCATCCGTCGAGGAAAATGCAAAGACCCTTGCTCACTTAACACTACATTCGGGCGATGATGTAGCGCGCCACTAAGGTGATGGCGATCCGGCCCTCGCTCATTTAACACCACATCCGGGTTCCGATATGACGCGCCACTAAGGCGGTGGCGACCCGGCCCTCGCCCACTTAACACCATACCCGGGTTCCGGTATGGCGCGTCGCTAAGAGGGTTACGCCCCAACGAATTTCCAATGGGTTTCATTTCCATGAGAATGACTAAGTTTAGTTGCTGGCTCGCCAAGCCTATCACAACCTCTCCTCCTTTACCTGGGCTTGAGACCGGCTATGTCATTACAACATAGGTGGAGTTATTCATAACGCTGACAAAAGAAAAAAATAAAATGCTTCGCTCCTGTTGTCATGCCTCTTGCCTTGTAGGACTTTGACTTTTCTTACATGAATCTGTCTTATTATGCAGGAGCAATATAATACCATCGTAACAAAAGAGGTACTCTATAATATGACCTCTGTTTTGTACTGTTTCTTCATACTAAGTAAATCTCTATAGTAACTGTTTCAGTACGTTAATTTTTATTGCACATTTCCAAAAAAAAAAATTTAGAGCCATAATACAGACTTCATGCATCTCTATCTTATTACGATGGACGAGCTATGCAGTGTTTCATAATTCCATTATTTGTTCAAAAAGAAAAGTTACTGCAACCCACATCAATTTTCAAGTGCGTTGATCATATCTAATTTGCTTAATACTTTTTTCTGCTATGAGTGATAAAGTTTCAGAGACTTGCTGTTGTACAGATCATTCTTTTTTGGGGCAACATTAAGATACTATGCCTGAAAAAGTGGTTTCTATTTCTTAGTTTAATTGGTTCCTTCAAGTCTTATACCATGATAATGCACCATATAGCCATTTTCTCTTCAGAATCTTCTGCTAAGATTGTATCTTTTTTAGCCTTAGCATTTCCCAAATAAAGGATGTATCTTTTTTTTTCTTTCTGAAAACGGCTGTTTTCTTTATGCACGCACTAATTCAGCTAATCTGTTTCACTTTCTCCAATTGTTAGCTGTATTGGATTGAGTTCAGTAACTCACTAATCATCCTAATGTATTCATAACGCTGACAAAGAAAAGATAAAATGCTTTGCTCCTGTTGTCATGCCTCTTGCCATGTAGGACTTTGACTTTTCTTACATGAATCTGTCTTATTATGCAGGAGCAATATAATGCCACCGTAACAAAAGAGGTACTCTTTAATTTGACCTCTGTTTTATACTGTTTCTTCATACTAAGTAGATCTCTAGAGTAACTGTTTCAGTACGTTAATTTCTATTGCACATTTCCAGAAAAAAAAATTAGAGCCATAATACGGACTTCATGCATCTCTATCTTATTATGATTGACGAGCTATGCAGTGTTTCATAATTCCATTATTTGTTCATAAAGGAAAGTTACTGCAACCCACATCAATTTTCAAGTGCGTTGATCATATCTAATTTGCTTAATACTTTTTTTCTGCTATGAGCGATAAAGTTTCAGAGGCTTGCTGTTGTACAGATCATTCTATTTTTGGGGCAACATTAAGATACTGTGCCTGAAAAAGTGGTTTCTATTTCTTAGTTTAATTGGTTCATTCAAGTCTTATACCATGATAATGCACCATACAGCCATTTTCTCTTCAGAATCTTCTGCTAAGATTGTATCTTTTTTAGCCTTAGAATTTCCCAAATAAAGGATGTATCTTTTTTTTTCTGAGAACAGCTGTTTTCTTTATGCACGCACTAATTCAGCTAATGTGTTTCACTTTCTCCAATTGTTAACTGTATTTGGTTGAGTTCAGTAACTCACTAATCATCCTAATGTATTCATAACGCTGACAAAGAAAAGATAAAATGCTTTGCTCCTGTTGTCATGCCTCTTGCCATGTAGGAGTATGACTTTTCTTACATGAATCTGTCTTATTATGCAGGAGCAATATAATGCCATCGTAACAAAAGAGGTACTCTTTAATATGACCTCTGTTTTGTACTGTTTCTTCATACTAAGTATATCTCTATAGTAACTGTTTCAGTACGTTAATTTTTATTGCACATTTCCAGAAAAAAACTTTAGAGCCATAATACGGACTTCATGCATCTCTATCTTATTATGATGGACGAGCTATGCAGTGTTTCATAATTCCATTATTTGTTCATAAAGAAAAGTTACTGCAACCCACATCAATTTTCAAGTGCGTTGATCATATCTAATTTGCTTAATACTTTTTTCTGCTATGAGCGATAAAGTTTCAGAGGCTTGCTGTTGTACAGATCATTCTTTTTTTGGGGCAACATTAAGATACTATGACTGAAAAAGTGGTTTCTATTTCATAGTTTAATTGGTTCCTTCAAGTCTTATACCATGATAATGCACCATGTAGCCATTTTTTCTTCTGAATCTTCTGCTATGATTGCATCTTTTTTAGCCTTAGCATTTCCCAAATAAAGGATGTATCTTTTTTTCTCCTGAAAACGGCTGTTTTCTTTATGCACGCACTAATTCAGCTAATCTGTTTCAATTTCTCCAAGTGTTAGCTGTATTGGATTGAGTTCAGTAACTTACTAATCATCCTAATGTATTCATAACACTGACAAAGAAAATATAAAATGCTTCGCTCCTGTTGTCATGCCTCTTGCCATGTAGGAGTATGACTCTTCTTACATGAATGTCTTATTATGCAGAAGCAATATAATGCCATCGTAACAAAAGAGGTACTCTTTATTATGACCTCTGTTTTGTACTGTTTCTTCATACTAAGTAGATCTCTGTAGTAACTGTTTCAGTTCGTTAATTTCTATTGCACATTTCCAAAAAAAAATTAGAGCCATAATACGGACTTCATGCATCTCTATCTTATTACGATGGACGAGCTATGCAATGTTTCATAATTCCATTATTTGTTCATAAAGAAAAGTTACTGCAACCCACATCAATTTTCAAGTGCGTTGATCATATCTAATTTGCTTAATACTTTTTTCTGCTATGAGCAATAAAGTTTCAGAGGCTTGCTGTTGTACAGATCATTCTTTTTTTGGGGCAACATTAAGATACTATGCCTGAAAAAGTGGTTTCTATTTCTTAGTTTAATTGGTTCCTTCAAGTCTTATACCATGATAATGCACCATATAGCCTTTTTCTCTTCAGAATCTTCTGCTAAGATTGCATCTTTTTTAGCCTTAGCATTTCCCAAATAAAGGATGTATCTTTTTTTTCCTGAAAACGGCCATTTTCTTTATGCACACACTAATTCAGCTAATCTGTTTCACTTTCTCCAATTGTTAGCTGTTTTGGATTGAGTTCAGTAACTCACTAATCATCCTAATGTATTCATAACACTGACAAAGAAAATATAAAATGCTTCGCTCCTGTTGTCATGCCTCTTGCCATGTAGGAGTATGACTCTTCTTACATGAATCTGTCTTATTATGCAGAAGCAATATAGTGCCATCGTAACAAAAGAGGTACTCTTTATTATGACCTCTGTTTTGTACTGTTACTTCATACTAAGTAGATCTCTGTAGTAACTGTTTCAGTTCGTTAATTTCTATTGCACATTTCCAGAAAAAAAATTTAGAGCCATAATACGGACTTCATGCATCTCTATCTTATTACGATGGACGAGCTATGCAGTGTTTCATAATTCCATTATTTGTTCATAAAGAGAAGTTACTGCAACCCACATCAATTTTCAAGTGCGTTGATCATATCTAATTTGCTTAATACTTTTTTCTGCTATGAGCAATAAAGTTTCAGAGGCTTGCTGTTGTACAGATCATTCTTTTTTTGGGGCAACATTAAGATACTTTGCCTGAAAAAGTGGTTTCTATTTCTTAGTTTAATTGGTTCCTTCAAGTCTTATACCATGATAATGCACCATATAGCCATTTTCTCTTCAGAATCTTCTGCTAAGATTGTATTCCCCGTCTCCGTACTCCCATCGTGACACTATTCTCTTTGACAGTCATATGAAAGGAACTTGAGAGGTGTGGAGATTTTCACAAAATGTTGGTTTCCAGAGAATGGTTACATGAAAGCAATTGTTTGCCTCTGCCATGGTTATGGAGATACCTGCACCTTCTTCCTTGATGGTAGGTTTTGCCGTTGATGCTATGAATCCTGAGTTTAATCTGATGCTTTGCTATTGTTACAGCTGTGGTTCCTTTTCTTTTAGGGATTGCTAGGAAGATTGCTTCAGCTGGTTATGGGGTATTTGCACTGGACTACCCTGGTTTCGGTCTTTCAGAAGGACTTCATGGATATATTTCAAGTTTTGATACTCTTGTTGATGATGTAGCAGAGCATTTTGCCAATGTCAAAGGTATGCTGTTTTTATTAGTTTCAGATAGACATTAAATTGATGAAACAACTCTGTTCATTCCCTGCATCATGAATGAACTTATATTTTTGACAAACTTTCTGTTACTATCGTTTGAATAGAATTTATATCTGGCCATACTACATTTCCCCTCTTTTTTATCTCCAAAATCTGCTCTCATCTGAATTACACCAATTTTATTTTAGCAACTGTAAGTTAGGTTTATGTAGGAAATCCTGAACATAGAGGTCTGCCTAGTTTTCTCTTTGGTCAATCCATGGGTGGAGCTGTTGCATTAAAGGTTCATTTTAAGCAACCAAATGAAGGGAACGGTGCAATACTTGTTGCGCCCATGTGCAAGGTAGTTCTTATCTACGTGTAACCCTTTCTATATAAGTTATTTCTAAATACATATTCACAAATTGTTTTTGTAGTTAGCAGATGATGTGGTTCCACCTTGGCCTGTTAAGCAAGTCCTAATCTTTTTGGCCAGGCTTCTTCCAAAAGAAAAGCTTGTTCCTCAAAAAGATGTAGCTGAGCTGGCATTTAAGGAGAAGAAAAAACAAGAACAGGTCACTATCTGTCATACTAAATTCTCTGGGTCTTTTGAATACTCCATTTGGCTACAATATTTTCTTAATTTTCTTCCCTTTTAACTGACTTGCACATTATTTAGCATATTTGTTCAGGAAGAAAATTTAATTGCTACAAAGTTACTAAAGCCAAATTGGATCCATTTAATATTGCTTTATGGGCCCACCTCAAAAGTATTGGCAATAGGATCCATATGATATTGGTTTTGATAGTTTGTTTTGTTTGGTCACCTCAAAAGAATTGACATTCTCATCTGTTTTTATGATCAATGGATGCTGCTGCTAGTCTGGCTGTATCCTGGAGTGCCTACCGAGATGCATATTAAAACAAAGCACTGCTAGTCTTTTTACATGTGATCTTGTGTATTTATTATTTTTGTTGAAAGATAAATGAATTAGATATTTGAAGATATATTTGTTCAAATATTGCTAATACCTAGCAAAGGCAATGCAACTATAGTTTGTTACCCAATGCAGTGTTCCTACGATGTGATAGCCTACAAGGATATCACGTCTCCGAGTTTTGGAGATGCTTAAGACGGCACAAGAGATTGAAGGACGCCTAAAAGAAGTACACAGCTAATTATTTTCTTTGCTCTAATTAGTTATTTTGCATGTGCCGTATGTCCTATGAATCTTTCCGTTACTATCCGTAAGTGGCTTTTGACTTTGAAATGTGAATAACTGTAGCATTCCACTAGTCTAACTGCCTGTTTGAAGCTATAGAGCTTAAAGTTTATTTTAATTTTACCCAGTGTTTGTCCAGGTGTCGCCTAGGCGATGCTTAGTCACCGCCTAGGTGTCCAGATGCTCTGGCCCAGACGCCAGGGTTGGTCCCTCGCCTGGAACCCGGCTGGAGCAGAGGCGAGCGGTTCTGGAGCAGGAGAGCAGAGCGGGTGGCATGGCTTGGGGCAGGGGAGGCGCCGGCGCCGACGCCAGTACGGCCTAGGGCAGGGCAGTGGCCTATGGCAGAGAGCGTCGGGTCTGCGGCGTGTGGCAGGAGCATCGACGGCGTGTGGCAGAGAGAAGAGGCGAGGCGTCAGGCTGTTCAAGAAAGTTAGGATTGAAAAGGTCCATGAACAGGTTGTATACTCTGAACTTGAAGCAGTCAAAACCAGAGTGTTGGCAGGCTAAGTGCTTGGAAGATTCTTGGCTTTGGCATGCAAGATATGGGCATCTGAATTTTCAGGCATTAAAGGCGTTGTCAGAAAACAAGATGGTCTTTGGCATACCCCTGTAAATCAAGTTGAAAGGATCTGTGATGGTTGTATGATAGCAAAACAGTAGAGAAAACATTTTCCCTCTAGTGCTAAACAAAGAGCAGAGAAGCCACATGAATTGTTGCAGGGTGATGAGACTAATGCTGGAAAAATGTATTTTGTCCTTCTTTAGATGATTTTTCATGGTTCATGTGGGTCACTTTACTCAGCACCAAAGATGAAGCTTTTTATGCTTTCAAAAGAATAAGAGCTGCCGTGGAGTTGGAACAGTCCATGAAGGTATGTTCACTAAAAACTGACCGGGGAGGAGAATTTACTTCATGGGAATTTAACAATTTCTGCAGAGAAGTAGGAATTAAGAGACTACTGACAGCCCCCTATACACCTCAGCAAAATGGTGTAGTAGAAAGGAGGAACCAAACTGTTATGGTAATGGCAAGAGGCTTGCTGAAGAATAAAGGGATGCCAAACATTTTTTGGGAGGAGGCAGTAACCATGGTTCTATATCCGTTGAATAGAGACCTCACTAAGAGCATAATTAGAAGGTAATAATATCCATTAGGGTTGAGTGTCATGAGTACAAATAGCCCCTAGGGCTAGATACATGAGCCTGGCCCAATAAACCCATACACACAGTCCAACACCCCCCCCCCCCCCCCCCCGCAGTCCCAACATCTACTCGGCAGATATTGAGACTGGACTGAAACTCGGTGAACACCGTCGAAGGGAATCCCTTCGTGAAGATGTCGGCGAACTGCGACGACATCGGAACGTGCAGGACTCGCACCTCCCCGAGTGCCACCCGCTCACGAACGAAGTGAAGATCGATCTCCACGTGCCTTCGTGCGCTGATGCTGCACCGGGTTGGTGGAGAGGTAGACGGCGTTGACATTGTCGCAGTAGCCAACGTACTCCGGGCGAGGGGGGAGTGGAGCTCCTGAAGCAGCTACTGAAGCCAGGAGGACTCGGCCACGCCGTTAGCCACGGCGCGATACTCCGCCTCGGCACTCGAGCGGGACACCACGGAGTGCCGCTTGGAGGACCAGGAGACGAGGTTGCCGCCCAGGAAGACAGCGTAGCCGGAGGTGGACCAGCGTGTGTCCAGGCAACCCGCCCAGTCAGCATCGGTGTAGACGACCAGCTCGGAGGCAGAGTCGCGCCACGGAAGGAGGTCATAGTCGAGGGTGCCACGCAGGTACCGAAGGATCCGCTTCACCGCGGTGAGATGCGGCTCCCGCGAATCATGCATGTGGAGACACACCTGCTGAACCGCGTAGGAGATGTCTGACCTGGTGAAGGTGAGGTACTGCAGGGCACCTGCAAGACTCCTGTAAGTGGTGAGGTCGGCAACTGAGGCGCCGTCGGCCGAAGACACCTTCGCCTGGGTGTCCATGGGAGTGGAGCACGGCTTGCAATCAGCCATGCCCGCTCGCTCGAGGATATCCAGGCAGTACTGTCGCTGGTGGAGGAATAGACCGCTCGGGCGGTGCTCGACCACAACGCCTAGGAAGTGGTGGAGCTGGCCAAGGTCCTTCATCGCAAACTCCCGCTGCAGAGCGGAGATCGTGCGCTGAAGGAGAGCCGGGTTGGACGCTGTGTGGACAATATCGTCCACGTACAGGAGGAGGTACACGATGTTAGCCTTGCGCCTGTAGACGAAGAGCGAGGTGTCCGACTTGGCCTCGACGAAGCCTAGCGAGGTCAGGAAGGAGGCGAACCGGTTGTACCAAGCCTGAGGCGCCTGCTTCAGCCCGTACAGGGACTTCTTCAGCCGACAAACCAAGGCTGGGCGGGCTGAATCAGCGAACCCTGTCGGCTGACTGCAATACACCGTCTCTGTCAGCGTCCCGTGGAGGAAGGCGTTCTTGACGTCCAGCTGGTGGACAGGACAAGAACGCGAGAGAGCCAGCGACAGAACGGTGCGAACCGTCGCCGGCTTCACCACCTGGCTGAGGGTCTCGTCGTAGTCGACGCCAGGGCGCTGCGTGAAGCCGCGAAGAACCCACCGTGCCTTGTACCTCTCTAGGGACCCATCCGCCTTCCTCTTATGCGTGAACACAAACTTGCCTTTGACAACATTGCCACGACCAGGACGGGGACCCAGATCCCAGGTCCGGTTGGCAAGTAGGGCCGTATACTCTTCTTCCATAGCACGACGCAAGTGAGGATCGGCGAGGGCGCTACGGACAGAAGAGGGGATATGCGAGATGGGTGAGGAGGCAGGCGGTGGAGAGGTCGACGAGGAGAGGACGACCCCGGAGAACCGCTCCATCGGCCGTAGGACCCCAGCGGCACGTCGGGTCACCATCGGGTGGACGTGGCTAGGATCCCGGTGGAGCAGCGGAGGGTGGTACACTGGAGGCTCGGTGCGGGAAGTGACCGGTACACTAACCCACGCTCGTCGCTGATAGACAATAGTGGGGTCAGCATACCGCGACATCGGGGCCGCGCGTGGCGCAACAAGCGAAGTCGGGGATGCCAGGACCGCGCTCGGCACGGCAGGCAACGCTGGGGCCGCGTGTGACACAACGGGCGACGTCGGGGACGGTGGGGCCGCGGGTGGCGCAGCAGGTGACGTCGGGGACGTCGGGGCCGCGCGTGGCGCAGAGGATGACATCAGGGACGCCGGAGCCGCGCGTGGCGCAGCGGGCGACGTCGGGGACGCCGCGGCCGCGCGTGGCACAACAGAAGACGTCGAGAACGCCGGGGCCGCGTGTGGCGCCGCAGGCGACGTCGGGGACGCCGGGGCCGCGCGCGGCGCAGCAGGCGACGTCGGGGATGTCGGGGCCGTGCGTGGCGCAGCAGGCGATGTCGGGGACGCTGGGGCCGCGCGTGGCACAGCTGGTGGCGTCAGGGACGCCGGTGCCACATAAGGCACAACGGGAGAGTAACCTGCAGGAGGTAAAAAACAAGGTCGTTGTATAGGAGCGGCCTCAGGGTAAGTGGGGAAGAGGGAAGCCAACTCAGCGACAGAGTCAGAGGACGAAGAGGAAAAAGGAAAAGAGGACTGGACAAAGAGGACGTGTCGAGAGACCAAGATACGACGGGTGGTAAGATCAAGACACCGATACCCCTTATGGTTAGGGGACTACCCAAGGAAGACACACCGTGTCGAGCGAGGCGCGAGCTTATGAGAAGCGATGGCGGAGAGGTTAGGGTAGCAAGCGCACACGAAGACTCGAAGGTGGTCGTAAAGAGGAGGAGTGCCGAACAAAGCGAAGTGAGGAGTTGGAGCACTAATCGCCTTAGTAGGAAGGCGATTAATGAGGTAGGTGGCAGTGTGAAGCGCCTCCGCCCAGTAGCGAACAGGAGTAGAAGCCTGGAACATCAGGGAGCACATGACATCGTTGGTGGTCCGAATCATGCGCTCAGCCTTGCCGTTCTGGGGAGAAGTGTACGGGCAAGACATGCGCAACTGAATACCGTGAAAAAGAAGTAAGTCACGGAACACAGAGTTATCAAACTCGCGCCCGTTGTCGCACTGGACCGCCCTGATCGTGCGTCCAAACTGGGTGGACACCCAAGCGAAGAAGTGAGAGAGAGTGCCGAAAAATTCAGACTTTCTGTCGCAAGGGAAAAGTCCACGAACAGTGTGAGAAATCATCAACGACGACCAAGTAATACTTAAGACCGGAAACACTGAGAATAGGAGATGTCCAAAGATCATAGTGAATCAGATCAAAGATGTGCTCGACACGAGTGACAGAGTGCGAAAAAGGAAGACGAACATGGCGACCTAACTGACAAGCATGACAAAGAGACTCATGAGTACCCCGAGTACACAAAATCACTGAACTACCAGACAACTTCGACATAGCATCAATGCCGGGGTGACCAAGCCGACGATGCCAGATGGTCGAAGAGGCTGTCGTAGTCAGGACAAGAGGTGGAGCGGAAGCTGGAAGACACATCGTGTACAGAGGTCCCGAACTCTCACATCGAAAAATAATACATCGAGTCGTAAGATCCTTCACAGATAAACCAAAAGGACCGAACTCTATGGAAACACAGTTGTCAGTAGCGGCGAACGGAAAGAAGGTGTTGAATGATGTCAGGGGCAACAAGAACATCACGAAGCTGAAAGGAACTCGACGAACCCAAGTCACCTACTGAGGTGACCGGAAGAACCGACCCATTCCCAACAACGATAGATGAAGGATGAGAAGGGTAGGAAGGGCAGATAGAAGAGAGTATACGGGCGTCAGGGGTGGTGTGGTACGAGGCGCCAGAGTCCACGACCCAGTCAGGACCGGACGGCGTGATACCCCGCAGGTAGGCCGACAGCGTAGGTCGGGTCGCGACATGCCATGAAGATGGTGGCGCTATAGAGGAAGGCACCACGCCCGGGCTACCAGCAGAAGTGCCAAAAGAGAAGGTAACGGCTGGTCTGGGCACCTGTACGTCAGAACGAGGTTGGACAGCGGTCGTCCAAGTAGTGGCGCCGACAGCGGCTGAGGGGGGCCACAAAACCATAGCAGGAGCAGGGTCCACGGGACCAACACCTCCTGCGCGCTAGTGTAAGTGCATCTAGGATATCCCTTATGGGTTTTGGCTAATTGATGACAAACATATGAGATCCTAATGAAACTATTAAGATGACTGCAGGATAGATAAGTGAAACAGCTCGGTGCACACAAAAAGGTAAAAAATGGAGTGGTGTCCAAAGAAGGATACTTTGATGGAGCTTGGAAGATCAAAATTAGATTTTGAATGTATAGGGAGTGTATGAAAGACACACTTCAAGGGCTCACAACTTTGCGCTGGGGTAAGGGCTTAAAATTAACTTAAAATTCACAATGCACCGGACTAGTCCGATCACGGACCGGACTAGACCGTTTAACTCTCTGGAATCTCTCAAATTGGGAGACTGGACTAGTCCGTGTGTCCACCAGACTAGTCCGTTGAACTTTCTGTAGTCTCTCATATGGAGAGACCGAACTAGTCCGTGTGTTCACCGGACTAGTCCGTTGATCTTTCTGGAGTCTCCCTTCTGTGGAGATCGGACTAGTCCGCGGAATAGTCCGTTGAACTTACTGGAGTTCACCTTCACACAGCACCGGACTAGTCCGAGCTTGGACTGTACTAGTCCGGCAGACTCTCTGGGCTTCGAAGTACACTGAGACCGGACAAGTCCGGACTTGCACCGGACTAGTCCGGTGTTAGGGTTTTTCAACAGTTACTTTTTGGAAACCCTATAAATAGAGAATCCACGGCCTTCCAAAAGATACACACGACATATACTGCTGCAAACACAAACCCTAGTGCCGCCACTTCGTCCCAAGAGCCCAAAACACATCTCCCCACACATCTAAAGTGCAAAAAGAGTGAAATCAATTGAACACTTGGATTCGGGATTGGAAGATCGTCGTTCCTTCATTGCGAGCTCTCGGGGTTTGATCTTTCTACACTCATACACTGCATTCTAATACTTTTGAGTGTATTTTATCACTTCTTTCGTTGTAATTCTCGTGGGAGCCCTCAACATGTGAGGTTGCCCCACAAACTTGGTGATTACCCGTGATAGTGGAATCAAGTCGGCCTTCGTGGTGACTTGAAGAGGGAAAGGGTTGGACACCCGACTCTGTGTGAGCTTCCTCAACGAGGACGTAGATCTCGTGGTGAGATCGAACCTTGGGAAAAATTCGTGTGTCTTGCGTTTTATTTCCTTTACATTTTGTTCATTTGATCACTTGAGTGCTAAACATCAATCTAAGGCAATTATAAGTTTTCACTTGCATTCTTACATTAATGTCAAACAAAGAATATCAGTTGTTCTCATTTCCGCTGCTAAAGAAATTTAGTTTTCCAAATAACACCTGATCAACACAAATATTTCTAGCACACCGGACAAGTCTGCCCTCACGACCGAACTAGTGCAGCCAACCAAGTTTTGACGATTCTATTAAGTGTGCAGGAAATTCAAAAGGCCTATTCACCCCCCCCCCTCTAGGCCACATTCAATTGGTATCATAGCAAGGTTCTCCGCTAATGAGACTCACATCTCGGAGAGATCAATGGCCTCTCATAAGAACAACGATATCTCGAAGATGAACATTAATGAGGAGGAACAAGAAACTAAAGCCTTTGATGTGCTGAAAGAGAGCCCATACGATGATGAAGAAGTGCGACAACTAAAGGCACTCCTGAGAAAGAAACTGCTAGGAGAAAAGGGAAAAGAAGAAGAGAAGACGACGGGGAGTGGTCATCACGACTACTCCCGACATCCTTACAACTACAACCGTCTCAATTCAAACAATCACTATCGTTCCATCCCTATGGGAAAACCTCCACAGTTTGACGGAAGCGACTATACCATGTGAAGTACAACATGAAGATGCATCTAATATCCCTAAATCCTAGTCTGTGGCACATTGTTTGCACTGGCTTAGATATCCCAGACACGGATGAAGAACTCACCCCAGAACACGAACAAGAGATTCACAGAAATGCACAAGCCGTCGCCGTGATCATATCATCACTAAGAAGAGAGGAATTCACCAAGATCGATGGCTTAGAAAGTGCAAAGGAAATATGGGATACACTCAAGGCAGCTCACGAAGGAAATAGGTCGGTTCGTGAAGCTAAAATCGAGATGCTTGAAGGAGAGTTGGGGAGATTTGCTATTGAAGAAGGCGAATCACCTCAAGACATGTACAACCGGATGAAGGCACTCATCAACAAAATTTGTGCCTATGGAAGTAAGAAATGGACGGATCACGAGGTGGTCAAGAGAATGATTAGAGCCTTCATGCCAAGAAATGTCACACTTTGCTCAATGATTAGAGAAAGCCCCGGGTTTCACGAAATGACTCCCGATGAGTTGTTGGGGAAGATCATAAATCATGAAATGATGGAGAAAGAGGCACAATACGTCAAAGACTTCGCCGAACTCACTTCCTCCAAAAAGAAAGAGGTTGCTCTCAAAGTAACATGCCGACCCAAACTCAAAGAAACTCGTGAAGATCAAGACGATGGGCATATAAGCGACGAGAGCACCGATCTTGATGATGAAGAAATGTTACTCTTTATCAAGAAGTTTAAGCGAATGATGAAAAGAAGACACGGCAATAACTCAAATGAAGGCAAAAGCAAGGATAAAGGAAAATCCAAAGCTCGACGCACTTGCTACAACTGCGGAGAGTATGATCACTTCATGATGAACTGCCCTTATGAAGAAAACAAAAGAAAGAAGGAAACAAGACCTCAAGAAAAGAAGAATTTCGGAAAGAGAAGACAAGCCCATCAAGCTCACATTGGCAAGGAGTGGGACTCAAACGACGAGTCCTCCTCTGATGAAGAAGAAGAGATGGCCACTATCGCAATCAAGAAACCTACTATGAAGGCCACACTCTTCCCAAACATGGAAGGATGGGATATGAACAACCACACTTGCCTTACGGCTAAAGAAGGCAAGAAAAAGGTGCAACTCACTCCTCCTACGCTAAATGCCTCTATTAATGACTTTGATAGCTCTAGTGATAATGAAGAAATGTTTAGAGGACTAAGTAAAATTGCTCTAAAGAAAATGAAAAAGTTGTCGAACGAAATCTTTGAAAAAGAGGAACTTCTTAACCGACAAGAAGATATGCTCATCCGTGAAAGGAAGAGATATCAAGAAGTTGAAAAGCTTCTTGAGCTTGAAAGAGAGAAGAACGAGTCGCTTGAGGTTGAGCTAGCCTTGAGTAAGGAAACTTACTCAAAGATAGAAGACTCGCATATTGCAATCAAGGAAGAACTTGCTAACTTATCAAAAGTTAACAAGATCCTTGAGGTGCAAGTTGAGTCGCTCGAGCAAAGTGACTCCTCTTCCTCCAAAGATATGAGTTCGACAACAATCGGAACCGTCACTTGCTATAGTAAGAAGAATGTTATTTCTAATACTTCAACTTCTCATAATATGCATGCCCCTCCAAGCAGCATCTTTTATAAGGAGAAGATCAAATATGCACACAGTGCATATATGGTCACTAGACCTCCTAATGTCAAAGATGGCCTTGGTTTTGACAGGAACAAACACATGTCTACTCCCAAACATGCTAAGAATGGAATTGTCTTTGTTAAGGAAAAATCCCATGAATCTGATTTACAAATATTGTTTCGTACATTTGATGCTTCCTATGTTCTTATGAAAGCCAAACATGGAAAAGTCATTGCTAAATATACAGGGCCACGCCACAAGAACTTAAAAACTTGTGTGTGGGTGCCCAAGACTCTTGTGACTAACCTGAGAGGACCCAAGCAAGCTTGGGTACCTAAAACCAAAGAATAATTCCTTTTTGCAGACTTATTCCTCCGGTGGGTCTAAATGGGTGCTAGATAGCGGATGCATAAATCGACCGGAGAGAGAGGTATGTTTGTGGAGTACGAATATAACAAGGATCCAAGTGAAGACATATACTTCGGAGACAACAGCCAAGGAAAGGTCCTTGGTAGCGATAACATTGAAATATCCGCTCAACACACATTATCCAATGTTTTACATGTAGATTCTCTAGATTATAACCTTTTGTCAATATCCCAACTATGCGACAAATGTTACAATTGTTTATTCACTAATGAGGGTGTGACCGTTTTTAGAAGAAGCGATGGCTCGATTGCATTCAAGGGAATGTTGAAGGGAAAGCTCTATCTTGTTGACTTCAACAAAGATAAAGCCGAACTCAACACTTGCTTGGTTGCTAAGACCAACATGGGATGGCTGTGGCATAGACGGCTAGCCCATGTTGGGATGAGAAATCTGCATAAACTTCTAAAAGGTGGTCACATCCATGGTCTTAAGGATGTGGTTTTTGAAAAAGACAGGCCGTGCAGCGGTTGTCAAGCAGGAAAACAAGTCGGAGAACCACACCCCGCTAAGAATGTGATGACTACTGCAAGACCGCTAGAACTCCTCCACATGGATCTCTTTGGTCCAAGTTCATACATCAGCATCGGCGGTAACAAATACGGTTTAGTAATTGTTGATGATTTTTCAAGATTTACCTGGGTATTTTTCTTGTATGATAAATCAGAAACTCAGGGGATCCTCAAGAAGTTCTTGAAAAAAGCTCAGAACGAATTCTCATCAACCATAAAGAACATTAGAAGTGACAACGGTACAGAATTCAAGAACCTCCAAGTTGAAGAGTTTCTCGATGAAGAAGAGATAAAGCATGAATTTTCGACACCCTACTCCCCTCAACAAAATGGAGTGGCCGAAAGAAAGAACAAAACATTGATCGAAATGGCCAGAACTATGTTGGATGAATACAAGACGTCGGATCGATTTTGGGCAGAAGCGGTGAACACCGCTTGTCACGCCACGAATCAACTGTACCTCCATCGACTACTGAAGAAAACTCCGTATGAGCTCCTTACCGGTAAAAAGCCTAATGTTTCTTATTTTAAAGTTTTTGATTGCAAATGTTTTATTCTGAACAAGAAACAGAGGGCTTCGAAGTTCGCTTCGAAGTCCGATGAAGGATTCTTGCTCGGTTATGAGTCAAATGCCTATGCCTATCGTGTCTTCAACAAGGTGTCCGACCTTGTTGAAGTAGCACGTGACGTAGTGTTCGATGAATCTAACGGCTCACAAGTGGAGCAAGTTGATAAGTGTGTGCCAGATAAAGAGGAAGCTCCATATGAAGCACTGAAGAAAATGGGACTTGGTGATATCTTACCACAAGAGCAAACATTTGACTCAAATGCACAAGATGAACCTCAACATGGAGGCAATGATCAAGTGGGAGCTCTTGCACAACATCAAGAGGAGGAAGATCAAGAAGATCAGGACAATCATGGAAGCAATGATCTAGGGGGAGACAATGCACACGAAGATAATGAAGAACAAGCAACTACACAAGCTCCACACCCAAGAGTACACCAAAGCATGCAAAGAGACCAACCTGTCAACAATATCATTGGAGATATTGCTAAGGGAGTAACTACTAGATCTCGAGTTGCAAATTTCTATGAATACTATTCTTTTGTGTCTTTTCTAGAACCATACAGGGTAGAAGAAGCCTTAAGGGATCCAGACTGGGTGATTGCAATGCAAGAGGAGCTGAACAACTTCAAGAGAAATGAAGTGTGGGAGCTGGTGGAGAGACCAAAGGCGAACATAGTTGGAACCAAATGGGTCTTTCGGAACAAGCAAGATGAACATAGAGTAGTAACAAGAAATAAAGCAAGATTGGTGGCCAAAGGTTATTCTCAGGTCGAAGGTTTGGACTTCGATGAAACTTTCGCTCCTGTAGCTAGACTTGAGTCCATTCGTATTTTATTGGCATATGCTACTCACCATAATTTTAAGCTGTATCAAATGGACATCAAAAGCGCTTTCTTAAATGGTCCAATCAAGGAGGAAGTTTATGTGGAGCATCCACCAGGATTCGAAGACCAAAAGTATCCCAACCATGTCTACAAACTGCGTAAGGCTCTCTATGGCCTCAAACAAGCTCCTTGAGCTTGGTATGAGTGTCTTAGAGATTTTCTAATTCAAAATGGATTCAAAATTGGAAAAGCTGACTATACACTTTTCACTAAACATTGTGATGATCACCTATTCGTATGTCAAATTTATGTTGATGACATTATCTTTGGATCCACTAACAAATCCTTCTGTGAAGAATTTAGCAAAATTAGACAGACAGGTTTGAGATGTCAATGATGGGCGAATTGAAGTTCTTCTTGAGATTCCAAGTGAAGCAATTAAGAGAAGGTACATTTATAAGCCAAACTAAATATACATAGGACATTCTCAAGAAATTCAATACGGACAAAGCCAAGCCCATCAAGACACCTATGGCCACCAACGGACATCTCGACCTCAATGAAGACGGTCCAAATGTGGACCAAAAGGTATATCGGTCCATGATCGGCTCCTTACATTATTTATGTGCATCTATACCAGATATTATGCTTAGTGTTTGCTTGTGTGCAAGGTTTCAAGCCGCACCTAAAGAGTGTCACTTAATTGAGGTAAAAAGAATCCTAAGGTACCTTGTGCACACACCCAACTTGGGCCTTTGGTATCCCAAAGGATCCAAATTTAACTTGATAAGGTATTACGACGCCGACTATGCAGGATGCAAAGTCGATAGAAAGAGCACGTCAGGGACTTGTCAATTTCTTGGTAGGTCTCTAGTTTCTTGGTCATCTAAAAAGCAAAACTCCATTGCTCTTTCCACAGCAGAAGCAGAATATGTTGCAGCCTGTAGTTGTTGCGCACAACTACTTTGGATGCGACAAACCCTTAGGGACTACGGCTACAATCTTAACCACATACCGCTTCTATGTGACAATGAAAGTGTTATAAAAATTGCACACAACCCTGTAGAGCACTCAAGAACTAAGCACATAGATATCCGTCATCATTTTCTTAGAGATCATTCATTAAAAGGTGACATTGCTATTTCACATGTTAGGACTGAAAAACAACTTGCTGATATTTTTACCAAACCATTGGATGAGAAAAGGTTTTGTGAGCTTAGAAACGAACTTAATATTCTTGACTCTCGAAATGTGGCTTGAAACGTTGCACATCTGGTTGATACTTCAAATGTTACATTTCATTGCTAAAACTGCCTCTCACCTTTTTTTCTTCTAAGAAAACTAATTTTAATGAAGAAATCTTGGAGCTTATGATCACTTTTCATTGTTGATTGCCTTCTGGTCATAAGTACCAAGATTATTTGCAAAACTTGTCCTTGGATCACTATTAGTTATCTCTAAATACTTAGTTTTTCCAGTGACACCGGACTAGTTAGGTTTGCCACCGGACTAGTCCGGACAGTTCCTCTTTCCTAGGTTTTCCAGGGGCACCGGACTAGTCCGTCCTCTGACTGGACTAGTCCGGTCGGCCGCGTATATAAGCAGTTGGCCGGCCCAAATTTCAAACCTCCCTCCATTTTGAGTTGAGCCCTCACCTCTCAAACCCTAGCCCCCAAAAGTGATTTTCGAGTTGAGCCCTCAAAATCCAAGTTTTCTCCATGGGAAATCCTCCCCTCGACGAGTTGATACTCCACTCCGAACTCATCCGGACAGATTCGTGCTCCTTCAACGCGAATCTTAAAATCTCGGTAAATTTCTCCCTAAAATCAAACTCTCAACTCTTCTAGTTCTAGCTTGTTTCCCTTGATTCCAAGGCAGTACATTAGCTTCAGAGATGTATTCTTTTCACTTTCATGCACCCTTGCATCCTTAGATAGAAGCTGTGATTCATAGGTTTTGTTAGGGTTCTTATGCCAGGCCGGACTAGTCCGGCTCTTAGATATGGACTAGTCCGATACACCGGACAAGTCCGCTCTATAAAACCGGACAAGTCCGGTATCTAACATTTGAATTCTCACATCTCCTTCAATTCTTGGTTATTTCTCGTCTAATCCATGAACTCCTTATTAGGCACGATGTCTTCAAGCTCTGATGACAGCTCTTTCCACGTTGATGAAGAAGCTGAACGTGAAAAAGTGAATAGAGCCAAGGAGAGATACATGAAGAAAAGACATAATGTCAATGTGCACTCTCCACCCTCCAACGACAATTTGCCCAAGAAAAGGAAGGTGGTCGTTAAGAAGGCCCAAGGAAGAGCTGGCGAGAGCTCCTCAGGGCCAAAGAGGACTCTCAACAAAGGAAAGGGGATTGCTAGTGGTCCCATTGGGCCCCTGAAGATGAAGAACCCAAGTCACCACAACAAGCAGCGCTCGAGTAAGGATTTCATCGGGAAAGGGGGTGAGCTTGTCGATAGCTTCAGGCAGGTTAATGTGTATGATCAATCTCGGCAATGCTTAGACCCAAGATTTTGGAGCAACTTCCATGCCGACTACTACGAGCATGTGTACATGAAGATGAAGAATCCCGTTGTGAAGAGTCAATGGGTGAACATTGGGTACATGCAGTCGAAGAAATATCCTGGCTTCTGTGAGGTGGTTGAGTCCCTGGAGAGGCACTGACTGAAGGAACTATTTTCTTATGAGAATGACTGGAAAAATGAGATCATCACCCAATTCTACTCTACCCTCTACTTTGCTCGGGGTGATGGAGACAGTCTTACTTGGATGACCCATGTTCCAAGTATAGTGTCACTTATGATGAGTTTGCAAGAATTCTTCACCTTGAACATACTCTGGATCATGATCTTGTCATCCACAATTTGCAACCCTTAGAGAAGGATGAGCTCAAGTTCCTCTATGACACAAGGATGCCCTATGTGCCTCCCAACAGCAAATATCTGAAGCCCTTCTTTGTGGTCCTCAACAGAATCTTGAGGAAGACAATAGCCCCGAAAGATGGAGATGCGGGGACTATACAAGGAAACTTAAGGACCCTAATGAAGGTAATTAGAGGAAGGAGACCATTCAATGTCTTTGAGTACATCTACAATGACATTGTGAACATCTCAATCACCCCCAACAGATCTTGCGGGTATGCCCCGTACATCATGTTCATGATTGAGAAAGTGACAGGACTTGAGTTTATCAAGGATGTCGCTCATACGGGATTGAAGCCACAAAAGCCCACCGAGTACACTCTACCCTCGGCTCCTGATGCACCTCCCTCCCCTGAAACTGAGAGGAGGACTAAACAAACTCGGGATGTGAATGCCACAAGATCTTCAGCTGCTCCTCCTAGCTCTGCACCTCCCATGAACCCCCCGGTGGTGTGCTCAAAATGCTCATTTCTATCTTTGCCTGCTGCCGCAAGATCGAAGTCAGGCAGAAGAAGCATCAACAATATGTCAATGCCAACATCAAAGCTATCTGTGACAAGCTGGAGATTGAGCCGGTGGGATCCCCGTCCGCCTTCGAGGACTCCGAGGAAGAGTCTGCTCCGACGAATGATGATGATGATGGTAAAGATGAGGACCGGACCGAGACTGAAGAAGAGAGTGGCGATGAGTGATTCCCCTTAATTTTTCCCTTTTTGGTGCCTTGATGCCAAAGGGGGAGAGATTGAGACTAGTAGTTTGAGACCATCTCTAGTTGGTGTCTTTATGTTTTTGTGATCAAGGACATGTACTTACTTTTAAAACCTTGTAATGCACTATTTCTTCTCTTATGTGTGATGCTTATTGTTGCTTGAATGATTATCTCTATGCTCATTATTGATTACCTTTACTTCATCACACCTTGTTGATCACACACCTGTTAGGCACCCCAACATAAGGTGTGTGCATATGTGAGAAGCTTTCTGTGGATTCATCGTTATTCTCATATGTGCACACCTTATGAAAATCAAGTTTTTTTTATTCTCAATTGTGATATCTCAAATGGTTGTCATCAATCACCAAAAAGGGGGAGATTGTAAGTGCATCTAGGATATCCCTTGTGGGTTTTATCTAATTGATGACAAACATATGAGATACTAATGAAACTATTGAGATGACTGCAGGACAGATAAGTGAAACAGCTCGGTGCACACAAAAAGGTGAAAAATGGAGTGGTGTCCAAAGAAGAATACTTTGATGGAGCTTGGAAGATCAAAATTAGATTTTGAATGTATAGGGAGTGTATGAAAGACACACTTAAAGAGCTCACAACTTTGTGCTGGGGTAAGGACTTAAAATTAACTTAAAATTCACAATGCACCGGACTAGTTCAATCATGAACCGGACTAGTTCGTTTAATTCTCTGGAATCTCTCAAATTGGGAGACCGGACTAGTCCGTGTGTCCAACGGACTAGTCCGTTGAACTTTCTGTAGTCTCTCATATGGAGAGACCGGACTAGTCCGTGTGTTCACCGGACTAGTCCGTTGATCCTTCTGGAGTCTACCTTCTGTGGAGATCGGACTAGTCCACAGACTAGTCCATTGAACTTACTAGAGTTCACCTTCACACAGCACCGGACTAGTCCGACAGACTTTCTGGACTTCAAAGTACACTGAGACCGGACAAGTCCGGACTTGCACCAGACTAGTTCGGTGTTAGGGTTTTTCAACGGTTACTTTTTGGAAACCCTATAAATAGAGAATCCATGGCCTTCCAAAAGATACACACGACATATACTGCTGCAAACACAAACCCTAGTGCTGCCACTTCGTCCAAGAGCCCAAAACACATCTCCCCACACATCTAAAGTGCAAAAAGAGTGAAATCAATTGAACACTTGGATTCGGGATTGGGAGATTGTCATTCCTTCATTGCGAGCTCTTGGGGTTTGATCTTTCTACACTCATACTCTGCATTCTAATACTTTTGAGTGTATTTGATTACTTCTTTCGTTGTAATTCTCGTGGGAGCCCTCAACGAGTGAGGTTGCCCCACAAACTTGGTGATTAACCGTGATAGTGGAATCAAGTCGTCCTTCGTGGTGACTTGAAGAGGGAAAGGGTTGGAGACCCAGCTCTGTGTGAGCTTCCTCAACGAGGACGTAGATCTCGTGGTGAGATCGAACCTCGGGAAAAATTCGTGTGTCTTGCGCTTTATTTCCTTTACATTTTGTTCATTTGATCACTTGAGTGCTAAACATCAATCTAAGGCAATTATAAATTTTCACTTGCATTCTTACATTAATCTCAAACAAAGAATATCAGTTGTTCTCATTTCCGCTGCTAAAGAAATTTAGTTTTCCAAACAACACCTGATCAACACACATATTTCTAGCACACCTTACAAGTCCGCCCTCACGACCGGACTAGTCTGGCCAACCAACTTTTGACGATTCTATTAAGTGTGCAGGAAATTCAAAAGGCCTATTCACACCCCCCCCTCTAGGCCACATTCAGCCAGGAGGCGGCGCTGGCGACCAGGAGCTGCGGACCAACCAGCGAGGGGACGAAGCTGGGGGGAGGACCATTGGTTGGCCAAGCGGCGGCGGTGGCTCTCGCTCTGGTGAGGCCGGTGGCGGCGCTCGGTGCACCGGCGGTGGCACCCAGGCAGGGTGCGGCGGCCAGGTGGGGCGCGGATCCAGTGGCGGCCAGGTGGGTCGTGGATCTGGAGGCAGCACACGACGGTGGCTGTGGCGGCTAAGGACACGGCGGTGGCGGCAGCGCAGCTACACTCGACGACGGCCGCGCCGTCAGGGCAGTAGGGATCAGGGGCGTGGATCCGGCGGTAGCCAGGAGAGGCGCGGATCTAGGAGCAGCGCACGGCGGCGGCAGTAGCGCCCAGGGACGCGGCGGCGGTGCGACTCTGGAGGCGGTAGATCTGTCAAAGAGAGCCCCGGTGATGGGAGCCCCGGCGGTGGAGGCGCCGTGGGGGCCGGCAGCGACGGATCAAGGCCCGACGAGGGCGTATCTGGGCCCCGCTGGGTCGTCAGCAGCGGCGGCGCGGCGGGCCGAGCGCGTGACGGCACGACACGAGGACGTGACCGGCGGGCCAAGCGCGCGGCTGTGCGAGGCAAGGACGAGGCGGCCTGGGCGTGCGTCGGCGCGATGCGAAGGCTCAGAGAAGCCTGGTGGTGGAGCGGTGCTTCCCAGACCGACGACGGCGGCGGTCAGCGGCGCACCGGTAGCAACGGGATGGGTCCTGGCGGCGGGGAGGGAGCCGGCGGTGGCGCCGAGGTGGCTGGTCCCGGCGGCGGCGGGGAGGGAGTCGGCGGGGAAGGGGCCGGCGGCGGCGGATCTCGTCGTGCCGCGACGGATCCAGTGCCGGCGGGGGCAGATCCGGGCCCCGTCGGGCCAACCGTGGCGGCGGCGGCGCGCTGAAGGGGAGGAACGCCGGCAAGAGAGGGAGATGGGGGGAGCGGCGGCCCTGCCGTCGGCGGCCTGGCCGGCGGCGGCTCCGCGCCGGTGCCTGGTGCGCTGGGCGTCGGAAGGACCGGCATCGGGAGGTCGGCGGCGGGGCGGGCGGCGCGGTCGGCGGCGGGGCGGGCGGCGCCACCGCGGCTGCCTGGCGGCTGAGATGAGAGAGAAGATTAGGGTTAGCCTGATACCAAATTAGAAGGGAATAATATCCATTTGGGTTGAGTGTCATGAGTACAAATAGCCCCTAGGGCTAGATACATGGGCCTGGCCCAATAAACCCATACACACAGTCCAACAAGCATTTCAAAGAAAACTCCTTATGAAGTGCTTTATAGAAGAAAGCCAAATGTGACACACCTGAAAGTCTTTGGCTGTATAGGGTATGTGAAAAGGTTTGCACCTTACCTTGGGAAACTTGCTGACGGAAGCACAAAAATGGTCTTCATTGGTTATGAGACAGAGGCTCACTCAAAGGCTTATAGGATGTATGATCCACTAGGAAAAAAGGTACACATATCAAGAGATGTGGTATTTGCAGAGGATGAAAGATAGCTTTGGGAGTCTGAAGAAACAGAAGGTGTCTCAAGTTCAGAAACATTTACAGTTGAATACTTGGACACAGAAACTGAAACTCGGAGAGGTTCAGTCTTAACATCAAAGCGACATAGAGGTGAATGATGAGATTAATGAGCATCCAGGAGAGGAGGAAGAACATGGTATGCCCATTAATCAGATGGAATTAGATCCCACTCAAGATTTCTCTCCAAATCAACCCCTGAGATTCAGAACCATAGCTTCAGTTTTAACTGAAACAGAGCCTCTAGCTGAATATTCAAGGTTATGTTTCTTTGGGATGGAAGAACCTGTTGCCCATGAAGAAGCTCTGAAAAATCCTAATTGGAAAAAGGCAATGGAAGAAGAAATTTCTGCAATTCAAGAAAATGGACCACGACAACCTTGCCTGAAAATCACAAAGGAGTTAGTTTGAAGTGGGTGTTTGAGCTGAAAAAAGGCAACAAAAGGAATATTGTGACATATAAAGCAAAACTGGTAGCAAAGGGCTATGTGCAGAGACAAAGAATAGATTTTGATGAAGTATTTGTCCTAGTGGCAAGGCTTGAAATCATAAGACTAATGATTGCTTTAGCAACTCAAGAAAATGAAAAATACATCACAAGTCAACATTTTTGAATGGAAATGTAGCTGAGGAAGTCTATGTGACACATGCACCTGGTTTTGAGAAGAAATGAGAAGAACACAAAATCCTCAGCTTTATATGATTTACCACAAGCTCCTCGGGCTTGGAACTATAAACTAGATAAAACCCTCACAACACTTGGTTTTGTGAGATCCTCTTTAGAACATACAGTTTATACGAAGAGTCATAAAAAAAAAAGACTCTTGGTTGGAGTTTATGTAGATGACTTAATCATCACTGGAAGCAGTGACAAAGATGTGGAGGAATTCAAGTGTCAGATGAAGAAAATGTTCAACATGACTGACTTTGGGTTACTATGCTATTATTTGGGAATATAGGTCAGACAAAGCTCAAATGGTATCTCTGTCAGTCACACCTCTTATGCAACAAATGTGTTAGAAAAATTTGGCATGAAAGACTGCAATCCAACAGTACTACCAATGGACCCTCGAGCAAAACTGAAGAAAGAGGGTGAAGGAACAGAAGTAGATTCTACACAATATAGAAGTATTGTGGGAAGTCTCAGGTATTTAACCCATTCAAGACCAGATATATCATACTCTGTTGGGATAGTCAGTCGTTTCATGAAAAAACCAAAGAGTTTTCATTTGGCAGCAACTAAGCAAATACTAAGATACATCAGAAGAACATTGAATTATGGGCTGCTGTACAAACAGGACAGAGAAGGTGTAAGAATTCAAGGCTACTCTGACAGTGACTTTGCTGGGGATTTGGATGATAGGAAAAGTACTTCAGGTATGATTTTCTATCTAGAATCAAACCCAATCAGCTGGTGTTCAAAGAAGCAAAAGACAGTGGCTTTACCTTCTTGTGAAGCAGAGTACATGCCTGCCAGTTTTGCCTCATGTCAGGGATTATGGCTAAAAAGGTTGCTAACAGAATTAACAGGAAAAGGGAGGGAAGAACCAGTGTTGATTCATGTGGATGACCAATCAGCTATTTATCTGTGCAAGAATCCAGTGCTTCATGAGAGGAGCAAACACATTGAGACAAGGTTTCATTATATCAGAGAAAATGTGGAGGCAGGAAGAGTAAAAGTGCAGCACATTTGCACCAATGATCAGTTGGCTGATATTTTGACAAAGTCACTGAGCTAACAAAAAACTTCAAGAGATGAGAAGGAGGAATGGGGTGCAAGAGCTTAATAAGGACAAGCTTCAGGGGGAGCTTGTTGATGTAAGCTTGTCCAAGTCTGAATAGCCAAAGGCGGGTCTGAAAGTCATATTCAATTTCGTCAGGTTTCAGAGTTTGTGTTAGATTCGGTTCAGAGTATAAATAAAATCGAATACAGGCTGTGTCGTGTTGGATTCCGTATCGGGATCGAGTTGGACGTAGATAGGGTATTGTAATCTCTATAAATAGGTGCTGTAATACGTTGGTTTGTATCAAGAAAATCGAGTTAAGTTCTCGGCACTTTTGTTCATGGTGAGTTTGTTGTCAGCTTGAGTTTCGCGGTTCTCGCCAGATGTCAGTCGACGATTGCCCTGTTTGATCCTCATGGGAAGGCGCCAACAGAGATAGAAGAATATCGATTCGCTGGAAGGCTTGGGAGAGGGGAAGCTGATGAAATGGGCTCACATGTTGGAGTGCCTGTACGTTGTTGAGATGGACCACCATTCACCACCAACTCGCTCTTTAGATATATTATAGATGTATTTTCTATATACGTAGGATGAAGTGTTTATTTATCTGCTGCATAGATCGAATGTGTGCAGGGCGGGCCTGACGCAATGGTAGAGGGTCTGTTATAGATAGTGATGGACCTTATTGGCCATAGGTATTAAAAGCCCATTAGGGTTAAGGTTTAGGTGAGTCTCCTCTATATAATGAGGGCTAGTGTGTATCTAGGGATCAAGCAAGAAGAAATATATGAGTTATCAAGATTTATAACAGATTGGTATCAGGGACTACACAGCGGATCGCCCATGGCCGCCGCGGTAGATCCTGGGATTCTCACGTTTTCCAAGAAATTAGATCTCGTCATGGAGCATATGACTGCGATGTTGGCACGTCTTGATGATCATGAAGAGCGTATTACACGTGTGGAGCAGACAACAACAGCGATCAAGAAAGAGTTAAAACGCAGTTTTGGGATCAGGGAGCCCTTCCCCTCGCCGCTGCCGATCCAACCCACCCCCGCCAAGATCCGCACTAAACATCAACAGGAGGAAGCTGTCGTCTCAATCCAATCTCCCTATCCGAACTCGAACAACAACCACCAAGATCCGCCGCGCAGGGAAGAATCTGCAGCAGTGCGAGACAAGCCTTCACAAATTGGAGGTGGATTCAACCACGTGCAGGCCACGGCCTTGGCGGCTCGCAGATTGATTCAGGCGAGATCCCCGCCGGTTTGTCCTCTATCCACCGAGATTCGCGCGCTCTTCGCTTGACCGGCGCACAATTCGGCCCAAATCTGTGCTGATCTGCATGTGAATCGTCAACTTCCGTCGAGAAAAGTCGACGGGCTCCGCCGTCTTTGTGCTACGACGCGGGCACTCTATCCGCAATTTCCGCCTGGCCTTCCACCACGACGCGGGCGCTCAATCCGTCAGGATTCCGAGTGTGGCTCACATGAGGCGCCACGATCGACGGCGACTCTGCCACCATGGACCCATCCACGTGGATCTGGAGGGCAACTTCGTCCACTACCACAAAAAACATTTTTACAGGCGCTTCTATATTTTTTTTACAGACGGTCCATTAAAAGTGCCGCCTGTGATGTGAGATGAGTTAATAACCGTCTGTGATAATAGAATATCACAGGTGGTCCGTAATAAACAACCGCCTGTGAAAATGTATTGATTTTCACAGGCGGCCCGTAACAAAAACCGTCTGTGATAATAGTCATTATCACAGGCGGTCCGTAACAAACAACCGTCTGTGAAAATATAATGATTTTCACAGGCGGTCTGTAACATAAAAACGCCTGTGATAATGATGGCTCCTCATTGGTCCGCTGTTTCATCCCACGGATCACTCTTGGACTTCGTATCTCCGCTGTCCGCTGCTTATCGATCCAACGACTCAGTTTAGAAGCCGCACGATAGATGTGTCTATAACAGCAGCAGCCACGGTTCAGTCTGTGATCCTCCGTCAGCCTCCCAAGGTACGGCTTCCGGCGGCATCTCCCAAGGCGCGGCTGCCGGCGGCCTCTCTCAAGGCGCGACTAAGGCGTGACTTCGGTTGCTCCAGACCTCGGCGGCTCCGGCGCGGCCTCCCGACGAGTGCGAGCCCTACCGACGCGAGCACGGGCGCGGACCTGGCACAGTCCACCTCGGGCTCCCGGCGGCGCGGCTGCCGGCGGCCTCTCTCAAGGCGCGATTAAGGCGCGACTTCGGTTGCTCCGGACCTCGACGGCTCTAGCGCGGCCTCCCGACGAGCGCGAGCCCTGCCGACGCGAGCACGAACACAGATCTGGCACAGTCTACCTCAGACTCCCGGCGGCGCGGCTCCGGCGCGCCTCCCGACGAGCGAGCGCCCTGCCGGCGTGGGCGCGGGCACAGATCCGGCGCGGTCTACCTCGGGCTCTCGACGGCGCGGCTCCTCCGGCTCCAAGCGGCACGGCCTCGTCGGGCTTCGGGCGGCACGGCTCTTGGCGGTGCGACCTCCTTCGTCACTTGGCGGCGCTCTTCCAGCTCCCGGCAACGCGGCGACCTCCAGGCGGCGCGGCCTCTTCTGACTCCCGGCGGCACATGTGAATTTTTTTTGTTTCACTAGCCATTTTCACAGGCGGTTTTTAATTAAAAACCGCCTGTGAAAATCTATTTTCACAGGCGGTTCTTAATTAAAAACCGCCTGTGAAAATCTATTTTCACAGGCGGTTTTTTATTACCGACCGCCTGTGAAAATGCATTTTCACAGGCGGTTTTTTATTAAAAACCGTCTGTGAAAATGTAGTTTCACAGGCGGATTATGCAACCGCCTGTGTTAATCGATCATTTTTACAGGCTCTTCGTTACAGGCGGTTTTTAAAACCGTATGCGATAATATGTTTAGAACCGCCTGCGATGAACCATTTTGTAGTAGTGGTCGTGGCCGTCACCAACTGCTTGATCTGTGCTGACAGCTTCATGGCACTTCCATCTCTGAGCGAGGCTCTGCAAAACATGCAGATGTGGAGTACATGGACATTGTTCCAAAACGAAGGCGCAACCCGCGGCAAAGCGGGCACCGTACTGAGCATCATCTCACCTACCCTGCTTCCACCCGAGTGCCACAGAGTTGTGCGCAGCAGGACATAAAACTGTCACCGCCAGCACCCCCCCCCCCCCCCCCCCCCCCCCCCCCCCACGGCCGTGGCGACGAGTGCTGAGCCGTTTCAGCATGCTGCTACTGATTGGCAGGGGCCAACAGTTCTAATGCCGTTTCTTCCGGTCCTGCCAATAGCCCCTATAATGCACCAGTATATGGCACAACTGCAGTGTCCGCATCAAGCTGCTATGCTGGGGTTAGCTATCCAACATGTGTTTGCACAGCCCAATGGTGCAAGACTGGCTATGATGGTGGCAGTGCAGAACTCAGCCATGCTCGCAGCTATGAGCCCCTTTGCTGCTGCATTGAGTGTTGGTGGTCAGAAGGCATGCCGCTGATCAAGGTCACTTTCTGCCCTGCTCCACTGTCAATGTCGGCATCAACTTCTCCAAAGTCATGAAATAGGATACAAATAAATTCTCGGACCGAGATGTGAAAGGTTTGATATTGAGTCATTTTATTTGTGGTGTAGTCGAGTCATGTAATCTAACATCCATCTCAAGTGCAGCTCGTGGAAAAGCTGCTCGAAAAGGGGTGGAATGTTATAGATAGTGGTGGACTTTATGGGCCATAGGTATTAAAAGCCCATTAGGGTTAAGGTTTAAGTGAGTCTCCTCTGTATAATGAGGATTAGTGTGTACCTAGGGATCAAGCAAGAAGAAATATATGAGGTATAAAGATTCATAACAGGGTCTCTACTTGTGTCCTGGGGTCCCCATAACGTCTTGGACCTTTTTGCACTGGATAGACCGTTTTATACAGATCCAATGTGTACATAAATTTAGGAACAAAGGGGATATGTTTTTCAAATTAATTCATCTCTAGCATCATGCTTTGCTGGATTAAACTAAAACAGATGATTTATTTTGATAGATGTGCCTTTACAAGATTTCAATAAAAGAACCGTGCTCTTTTGGAAGACAATTTTGTTGCTTGCCTATAGTTGTCAAGGGTAGTTTTCTATCCTATACTGTTTCAATACATTGATGGTTGTAGCCCACATTGTCTTTCACAGGTTTCTTTGCCCATGATCATTTTACATGGTGAGGCCGATAAGATTACTGACTCGGCCGTGAGTAAAGCTCTGTATGGAAACGCAAAGAGCGCAGACAAGAAGCTGTGCCTTTACAAAGATGCATACCATTCAATCCTAGAAGGTGAACCCGATGAGACAATTTTCCAAGTTCTTGATGATATAGTATGTTGGCTGGATCAGCATTCTACAAAGGAAATTCCAATTTCATAAATTGGACAGAGCTATTCGTTATGGTAAAGTTCTTTGGTGTCTTTGTAGTCCATGCTATCTGCACTTGCTAGTTCCATTCTTCCTCGGTCCAATGAAATACTTTCTTCAGGATGATGACACATATGCATTATTGACCCGAAGTCTGAATGATGCAAATAACAGATCGATGTGTATTTATTTCACAATTTTTTTATGAAAGAAAATATTGATAATCGCTTTATTACCTTTAATTTGCACTGTTTGATAAACTGCAGCTTCTACATGTTTTTCATTAAAGGAGGAGAAAAAGGAAAATACAAATGTCTCATTAAACTGTCCGTGGTGATATACTGTAAATGATACTGAATATGTGTAAATTTAGAGTATATATTACAAAAGTAGACGGAGTAGTGTATAGAGTATGTTTTAGATTAAGGAGTGCGGATAGTCTTATAGTTGGGCAACCTTTATTGCCACAAGTAGAAAAAAAAGGAGAAAGGGATAGCACAGTCCTTAAGAAGTTCTACCAACCCCTTTTGTAGCCATTTGAACTCTTCCTATGCGAGACGCACCACCTCAATTGGCTCTTTTTCTACCTCTTCAAAGATTCTCCTGTTTATTTCTTTCTATACATTTCAAGACGCACCACCTCAATTAGCTCTTTTTCTACCTCTTCTCAAAGATTCTCCTGTTTATTTCTTTCTATACATTTCATCATGTGTGTAGCCGTATTCCGATGTTCTTTTTTCTGTTTTCTTTCACAGTGGCCCGTTTAGACGGACCTTTGCTGAATTGAATTCAGAATAATAGTACAGAACGACATGCATTGCACTAAGTTGTAGCGGATTTCGCGCTATGTCAGTGCTCCCAGCAACAGAAAATTCAGTTGTGATCTTGAGTGGGACATCTCATCGTTTATGTAAACCAGTGGTGCAATTTCTGGGGACGAGCCAGCTTATTATTGGGACCACGAAGATTTCGGATAGAACCCTGATGAGCCCTGCGAGCTGTGGAAATGTTCAGCATCGTTGTGCATTCAATCAATATACACGTGCAATAGTCGAATACTGAGGCTTTATTTTTCTCTTCTACCCTTTGTTATTTATTCTCATAGCAATTCATCTGGAGTCTACCCGATTTGATTTGTTGATACATTTGCTGTCATCTCAAGTCACCAGCTTGAATTTGTTGTTATTGTTACTGTCTTTCTTTTTGTATGTCGTGAGAATGAAATGAGCAAACAGCACTGGTGCCTCCATTTCGAGAGAACGGCCTTCCGACAGAACTGCTCCATCAGCCCTCTTGAAACCTCACTGTCACATCCAGGTCACAAAATTCACTGTTACCAAAATAGAGGTTATGTACATGACCGTTGTCGCATGCATGCACATGATCCCACTTTGCTGAAAATGAATTTAACAGGGCCATTAGCATGCCTTTTTTTCTTGAAGCATTTCCTCAAAAAATTGAAAATGAATTAAAAAATGTATTTCCCTATTCATAGAGACACTATGCATGTGACACGACCTATCGAACATGATCCGACCTCGAAAATGACCTGAATGCTCAATTGGGCAACCTGTTAGACACGGTGCCGGCTAGCACTATAGAAATCCCTATCAAGTTTACGTCGGTCAGAATAACTTACGTAGACTGACCGACTTAAGTTAGTGAACTTACGTCGACCCGCTTCAGCCGACGTAAGTCCACTAACTTACGTCGGCCACGAGCAGGCAGTCGACGTAAGTAACTTGACGGCATTAAGCTCAAAACTTACATCGGCTCCGGCTCAAGCCGACGTAAGTAACTTGGCCGATAGCATTTAAAGGACAACTTACATCGGCCCAATCCTAGACCGACGTAAGTTCTGCGGCCAACATACGTTACAGACTTAACCCTACCTCGCGCGGGCCAGATGCGGCCCATTCCACGCGCCCGACAGTCACGCCGCCGCTTCGTCCTCCTCGCGCTCGAGCCGCCGCCACGCCTGAGCTGCTCTTGCCTGAGCCTCCTCCATCGCCGGCCGCCCTCACCGCGCCGGAGAGCTCCGCTGCGCCACCGCGTGCCCGAGCTCCGCTGCCCCACCGTGCAACGCCTTCGTCGGCCGCCATCGCCACCGCCAGGTATGGCGCCGCCTCCACGCCCCTACCTTGTTGGCCGACGGCCGTGGCAGGCTGCTGGCGCCCCCACGCCGATAGCCAAGTATGTTATTTTCCTTTTCAATTTTGATTTGTTTAGCAATTAGTTGTTGTGTATGCAACAATCATATGAGCAAATTAGGAATCTCTTTACAAATCATATGAGCAAATTATCATATGAGCAAATTAGTTTCTGTGTATGCAGAAATTAGTTCCAATTAGGTATAGGAATCTCTTTAAATAATAGCGATTAGGTGCAAAATCAGCTTCTCGATGGTTACCCACTTACGTTAATTAATGTATGCAAGGATGGGTTGTTTGATTAGGTTAGGCTTGGGTGGGAGCGAGGAGTGAAGACCTTGGCGAGAGACATGGGACTTGTTTGTTTGCTCTTTTCAACACTCGCTTGTAGGCTAGGCTTTGGGTGGCGCGGTGATGGGCGACGTTTTTGCAGCAAGGAGTAGAGTCATGGGAGCAGCCGCCACTGGCCATGTGATGCTGCTTGCCTGCAGCCCCGCGCACTAGCACCACCACCGCAGCTGCTGCAGCAGCTGTTTTCTCCATCCGGCATGGCATGACATGCCTATCGAGGTGAAGGAGGTCCACTTGTCGATGTCCTGCTGGTTTCTCCATCCTTCATGCAACATCCGGTACCTATCTCGTCCAATCTAATCCGATGGTTGGCACCACTAACTTCCACTATGTCGATGCTGCGGACCTTGACCATCATATGCCTCGCGTCTCGGCACGTCACGATTTCCATGGAATGGAGCGTTAACGACGGGCCCATATGGGTATAACTTAGGATGGCTGACCCAGTTCTCTGTCTCTCTCTCGCTCTTTCCTCCTTCTCCCACTTGTTCTTTCCTCTCTCTCGGAAATGGCTCAAAAACGAAAAATTAACGTAACCTGTACAATATGTGTTACCCATTTTGAACCGATCCGTCTCACATGCGTTACACATGTGAGGTGTGTCGGTTCGGAATTTTTTTTGGACAGCCTGGGAGTGACCGAGAGGGCGTGGCTTGTGATGAGAAGCGGGTCTAGATCTAGACGAGATTTCGACGGCATAACCCTGTTGTTCTCTGCTGAACTATTTTTGGGTGTGCAATGGAGTACAACAGGGTTATGCTGCCAAAATTTTGTCTGGATCCAGACCGCGCATTTCGTCATGAGCGTGACCACTCGGTCACTCTTGGGTGGGTTTAGGACCTATCCTTTCTAGTAGATGTAGGGTCGTGACATTAAACAAAGTATAAAGTAACTATAATTTCTCTGGATTTAAACTGCAGAGTCAAACATGACCGAAGAGCGCAGTTGGATGTATACTGGTTGGAAAAGCAGAACTGTTGGTCACTCAGATGAGTGATACACCAAGACAGAAGACTCTGTAGAACGAGCTTCTTTGTTGTCAAATATCGATAGCGTGCAGTGCTTATGTAAGAAATGTCTAAACAGGATGTTTTCGGATAAAGTGGAACTTTTGATGCACTTGTGTCAAAACAATTACGTGTCACATTATGAGTTGTGGACCTTCCACGGTGAGACAACTTCTTAAGCTCTACAAAAAGTGGAAGCGAACAATGATGATGACAGGGGGTTTGATATGATGGATGAGATGTTGGAAGCTATACAACTAGAGCTTACGGAGGATCATCCTACAGTGGAGGTTAAAAAGTTCTTCGACCTTCTCAAAGCTTCAGAACAACCACTGCATGGACACACTAAAATGACCCTCGTCACTTTAGTGACTAGACTTATGACAATTAAGTCTAAGTACTTCTTTTCTAATAGCTGCTACAATGACCTCATCAAATTGTTCATAGATGTCGTTCCACATCCCCACAAATTGCCTAAAGATATGTATCAAGCGAAGAAAAATTCTTTCCGGTCTCGGTATGAACTACGAGAAGATTGTTGTGTGTCCGGACAACTGCATGCTTTTCTGGAGACAACATGCCATTGAGAACAAATATTTAAAATGTGGTCAACCGAGGTTTGTTGAAGATGTTAATAACGATGATAATACTATGATGACAGAAGTTGCACGTAAGCAGGTTCGTTACTTACCCGTGACACCTAGGTTGAAGCGGCTGTTCCTTTCAAAAAAAAAACTGCCAGACACATGAGATGACACAAAGAAGATGAACGTCAAAACAATGGAGTCATGACGCACCCGTCTGACGATGAGGCATGGAAGGCGCTGGACCAATTCGATCCAAATTTTGGCCATGAAGCGAGAAATGTTTGCATCGGGTTGGCGACGGGTGGATTCTCACCGTTCAGCACAAACCCCATACCATACTCCTGTTGGCCTATCTTTGTCATTCTGTACAACCTACCATCGGCTTTTTCTATGAAGTATGAGTTCATGTTTCTTAGCCTCATTGTACCTGTCATCCTGGGTCACGTCTCAACGTGAAGTTCAAACCGTTGATCGAAGAATTAAAAATGTTTTGGACAGGAGTCGAAGCATACGACTGTTATAAGAAGCAGAAATTCAACCTTCAAGCTGCTTATTTGTGGTCCGTCCATGATTTTGGGGCATACAACACGTTTTCTGGATGGATCACTCATGGTAGTTTGACGTGTTTGATATGTGCTTCGTACACCGATTGCTTTCGACTAACTCATGGAGGCAAGATATCTTACTTTGATTGTCCCAGACGTTGGCTACCTCTAAATCACGTGTTTAGGCAACAGGGGAATGTCTTTAGAGGGCCATCAAAATGTCCTAATGGGTCAGAAATATCTTATATGTTGGACAAATTGGTGCCAGACAAAGGTCGTCCTGGATATTTCGTAGGTTACGAAGATGAACACAATTGGACTCACATATGTGGACTTTAGGAGCTACTGTATGTGAAGTCGTTGATTCAAGGCACAATATTGATGTCATGCATCAAGAACGTAACGTAGGCGAATGTATCATAAGCACATGCATGGACATGATGGGCATACCGAAAGACAAATTAAAGGCTCGAAAGGATCTCGCTAAGCTTTGTAACCGTCCAACTCTTGAGCTCTCCAAAAGTGGTGGTAAACCACACACTTCTTTCTGTCTTTGACCTAAAGAAAAGAAAGAAGTTCTTGAACGGTTGCAAAGTTTGAAACTCCCAGATGGTTACACAACTAGTCTGAGTTAAGCCGTGTATGTGAAAACGTTAAAGCTCATTGGGTTGAAGGGTCATGATTATCACATAATCATAGAAAGACATCTGTCAGTTATGTTTTGGAGCTACTTTGATGATGCGATAGAAGGTGTTAGCCGAGCTTAGCCACTTCTATAGACAACTCCGTGCTAAAGAAATCACGACAAAGATGATGAGTAAGTTGGAGAAGTATATACCGGTACTACTGTGTAAGATGGAACTTTTTTCCTCTAGGGTTCTTCAATCCAAGGCAAAATCTCCCAATATATCTTCCATTTGAAGCAAAAGTGGGCGGTTTCGTGCAATATAGGTGGATGTATCATATTGAAAGAGCACTAACATATCTGAAACCAATGGTTGGTAACAGGGCAAGTGTTGAAGGGTGTATCGCCGAAGCTTTTACTCTTAAGGAAGTAGGATACTTCTCAAGTGTTCACTTTGCAGAGGAACAAAATGTCAATACTTTGACAATACGGTACAATATGGATTAGCAACCTCCTTGTAGCGATCTCTCCATTTTTTGCAACAAGAGACCTTCCTACGACATTAGCGAATAAGAAATGAGTGCTGCTTTCCTCTACATATATGCTAATATAGATGAGATGGAGAAATATTTTGAGTAAGCGTTTGTCCTACATTTATGCTAATAAGCATATTTTGCAACACATCTATTCTAAAAGGTTCTCTTTTCGTATAGTGAGTTCGATAAGCAAAATTGGAAACATAGACATCAACCTACGAGCAAACAAATAGAAGGGATGCGATGCAAAGGAATAAACGGAGGACCTAATTTTCTTTTCTAGTTTTGAGGTCATGTAATGTTTTCTCGTTAACTTATCAGTATTAACAACATTTTCTATTAACTTATGAGTATTTAATTTTTTTAATAACTTCAGATCTTGGACAGTGCAATAAAGATGCCAACGTCCATGAAGACTTGCGACAACTATCCTATGGAGTGGTTAGAGTTAGAAGCTATGGTCGATATGACATCACCGACTTTTGATTCCGTACAACTCAATTTGAATCTCTTCGTCCTCTTGCAGCAACATGTAATACTAGAGTTGTGACGAGGGCAGTCGATTCTCAAGGACGTGAAACTAATTACTATGGGATTATTAAAAAAATCCTTGATTTGTTTTTGTCGGAAACAAGGATATTTGAGAAATATTCTTTAACTGTGATTGGTTTGATGCCAGTCGTGGAATTCGACTAAACAAATTTGGCATGGTTGAAGTAGAACACAAGGAACAATTGAAAGGATTCGATTCATTTGTTCTTGCACACCAAGTAGAGCAAGTGTACTATCTACCTTATCCATGCAATAAACTCAAAGCTTGGTGGATGGTACATAAGGTGAATCCTCGTGAGCGGTTATATGCTTCAGGAGATGATGATTACCATGAGGAAGATGAGGTTGATGAGGTCTACCAAGACGAAGAGTTGCTAGACTCATTCTCAGTTTAGCCTGGTGTAGGACTCGATGACTTAGTTGGAGACACTCAAGATATCAAGACGGGTCCAAAAATGGAAAGTAAAGATATCGATGACTTTGTCCAGCCTGCTGCTATGCGGAAACGGAAACGAAATGCAATCAAGACAGTCAAGGAAGAAGAAGATCGATGGGATGGTATAAGGAGTAGTGTGCATGACCGTGACGTTGATGAATTTTGAAATATATGAAGTAACGTTTTCTTCACTAACTTACATGAATTTTGGATATTATCTTAGCATATTAATCAATTATTCCTTAGAACAGGATGTCATCGAAGGGGAAGGGGAAGGCTGTGAGAGGGTTTGCGCTGGCACGAGACCCTTTCTCAAGTACCTCATCAGGTGCGAGCAGACGCTCCCGGTTGCTGGCGCACCTTCCAGAGTTTGCAGCTTAGGTCCAGACAGGTGAGGTGTGCTTACAGTGCGCGAAAGGTAAATTTCAGTTGACAATCACATTATTTTAAATTTCACTTATAAATAATTATTTCTTATAAATCTTTTTATTTTTGCAGTTTGACTCAGAGTCATCTGAGTCGTAGTCAGAGACTAGGGGGCCGCCACAGGAGCTCGCTAGCCTCCCTTCGCATCCGTTGTGACACCCAGTTCCGAAAATGAACCATGCGAAATGCATATGTGTGCCCAGAATATTTAACACACATACACAAGTGATTCACAAATGATAAACAATTATAACAATGTCTAAAGTAATAACACTAATAATAGTATCTTATTACAAACCAAATAGTCTCGAATACAAGATCTAACAACTGCAGCGGAAAACACTAAACACTAAGACTCCAAACTCCACAGGCAAGCTTAACGGTAACACGCGCGCCTAGAACTCCTCAAAAACCTCCTGATACTCCACATTGTCGCCTATGTCTGAATTTATTGGGAATAGCAAGGTTGAGCACATGTCGTACTCAGCAAGTGTGAGAAAGTATGACATGTAGCTTAAACAAGGAATGATAGTGAACAATGGATAATTGCATAAAAGTACATTTAAAACAGTTGAAAATGCAATTATATCATTATTAAGTGAGGTCTTTCCCAAAATAACCCAAATAACATTAATTCCAGCTTAAATAACCAATACCAGCAATATTAATTCATAATTAACTCATAACAGCTCAAATATCTCATTTCCATCAATTCCATGTACCAAATCCAAGTAACAAACCATCACTAATTTCCGATTCAATTCCAGCAATTAAACCATGTTGAATTCCAAACTCTAATCTTATGAGGGTCCAAGTTGCACATAACTGGGAGCACGACTATCGTGATAGTTTTAAACACACTCTGAAGAGGTTGTACCTCTTTACCTGTAAGTTTGTGATTTCATCACCTTTCGATGACTATAGAATCTCAGTTATGCCATCTCACACTTCCTTACGTGTGTGGCCAAGAGATCACAAAATAGCCGTTACAAAGTGATTACTAGTATATTTAGACCCCACTGAGGTTTCACTAGTGGTGATGTCTCCAATTGAGCACATCCAACCAAGGGACCCCCTTGAGCCATTCGGATCTCAGGGTAGTCCCATCAATCTCTAAAAATCCATCCGACTACCCCTTCCTTGAACATTCTTAATGGTCCAAATAGTACAGGTAAAACACTAATTAGTCAGATAAGCCGCACCCATACTTGGCCCTGTGGTGGCACTGTAAATCCTGGATGGTCACTTCACGAACTGGTCCTTAGATCTAATGCAAGCCAAACCACCAAAACAGTCCAACCCATTTCACATAACCAGCTTGCTTAGATCCCTAGGCACCATGTTGCTAAAGGGTCATTATTATCAGTTCCAATCATTATAGTGTTCAATAGTTCATAATTAACTAATATGATTATTTCCCAAACCTAATTGAGTAATGTGAAGCAAAAGTGTAAAATATCCTTCCCGACTCTCTATAATGTGTTCAAGCGACAAGGGTGGTCATACAAAATTAGTAAACTCCTACAATTGGGTTTTCCCATCAATTGACACAAGCATGCAATTTTGCAAATAAAACACTTAAAATCCTGGATCAAAATGATCAAGGGCACTTGCCTTTCTCTTGAGCTTGGTTTGGATCGAAAGCTTCAAAGTTCTAGTTCTGCAGGTCCTCAAAAGCACTCTCTACAGTGATACCACGTGTCTAGAGATCCAAGGGTCGAAGATCGGATGCAACACTTGAATCTTGACATCTAAGGCTTGATGAAGATGAGTCAATGAAGGGTGGATGATGAAGAACGTCAATTGTCAAAAAGTTGATGAAGACTGAGCTTGAATAATCCTTCTCCCTCTTCTCATCCTTCTTCTTGATCCTGTGCTCCTTCTTGGCAGTGGCACAAGAGCAAGGAACGACAGCGAGGATTTTTCTCAAAGGTTGGAGAGGTGATGGTATTGGGTTGTTTATATAGGGTATTAGAGGTAGTTTTTTTGGATGAATTCCAAGTAGAATTTGGTTGGGGACGTGTAGGGTCCGAGGTGGTATCCACTTCGGCTCCTCTATGGTTGGGCACGAAATTCTTGAGCCCAATTAAGGCAATTACCCAATAACCAATCATGGAAGAATAATATAATTCAAATGGAATTCAGTAGGCCGGACTAGTCCGCAATAGGGATCGGACAAGCCCGTTGTGGAACAAAAACTATTTCGGACAAGTCTAGTAGGTGTGGCCGGACAAGTTCGTTTGGTACCAGAGACTTTTTCGGACAAGTCCGTATGTTTGGTCAGACAAGTCCGGTGTTAGCAAAATAGAAGGCTTCCGGATTGAAACTAGACCAGATCGGACTAGCCCGTTCGAAAATCGGACAAATCCGGAGAAACATCAGAAACACGATCAGACTAGTCCGTGCATTGCGCCAGACAAGTCCATAGTCCTAAAGAAACTGAATTTCTAAAACAAAAAGGGAATACCGGACTAGTCTGGGTTTGGGGCCGGACAAGTGCGCTCCCTAACAAGATTAAATTCCTGATTAGACCTCAATTCATTTTAATCTTGTCCCTTTTAAGGTTACTTTATGTTAAAAATGTATGAGGATTATGCAAAACATTATGCATGAAAATGAGGGTGTTACAAACCTACCCCCCTTAAAATGAATCTCGCCATCGAGATTCGACGTGGAAGGAAAGAGATAGGAAAATTCCCTCTCAAGATCATCTTCTCGCTGCCAAGTTGCTTTCGATTCTGTATGATGCTTCCATTGCACTTTGCACCATCTAATCACCTTGTTCCTTGTGACCCTTTCCTTGGTGTCCAAAATTTTGACAGGTTGCTCAACATAGGTCAAATCTTCCTCCAGCTCCAATTCTTCCATCGGTACCTGCTCTTCCGGAACCCTCAAGCACTTCTTGAGCTGGGAAACATGAAACATATCATGGACATCGGAAAGATGTGCTGGCATTTCCAACTTATAGGCTACTTCTCCCCATTTGTCCAAAATCTTGAATGGTCCAATATAGCGAGGTGTCAACTTGCCTTTGACATTAAATCGCTTGTGACCTCGCATGGGTGACACTTTGAGGTATACGAAGTCTTCCACCTCAAAAGACAGGCTTCTTCGTCTATTATCCACGTAACCCTTTTGTCTCGACTGAGCAACTCTCAAATTTACGCGGATTGTCTGGACTTACTTTTCGGTTTCCTGTATTACATCAGGTCCAAATACTTGAGTTTCCCCTATTTCATTCCAAAACAAGAGTGTCCTACACCTTCTCCCATACAGTGCTTCATATGGTGACATCTTCAAACTTGCTTGATAACTGTTGTTGTAAGAAAATTCAGCATACGACAAACTTTTGTCCCAACTTCTTTCATACTTCAACACACAAACTTTTAGAATATCCTCCAATATCTGATTTGTTCTCTCGGTTCATCCATCCGTCTGAGGGTGATATGCAGAACTGAAATTCAATTGAGTTCCCATGACTCGTGCAGCTTTTGCCAGAACCTTGAGGTAAATTGAGAACCTCTATCGGACACTATTTCCTTTGGTACTCCGTGGAAACACACTATTCTTTCCATATACAATTCTGCCAACTTTGCTCCAATATAGGTAGTCTTGACAGGAATGAAATGTGCTGATTTCGTCAATTGATCCACAATAACCCATACTGAATCATAACCTGTTGAAGTGCAAGGTAAACCAACTATGAAATCGATACCAACCTTTTCCCACTATCATTCCAGAATCTTCAACAGCTACAATAATCCGGCTGGTCTTTGATGTTCGGCTTTGACTCGTTGGCATACATCACATAGTGCGACATATTCAGCTATGTCCCTTTTCATACCATCCTACGAATAGCGTGTCTTGAGGTCCTTGTACATCTTTGTACAGCCAGGATGGATGGAGTAAAGTGAGTCATGTGCCTCTTTTGATATCAACTGTCAAAGACTCTTATTATTAGGCACAACAATTCGCTTCCCAAGCCATAGAGTACCTTGGTCGTCTTCATCAAATTTGAATTCTCTCCCTTCTTGGATCCTTTCCTTGATTTCCTTATCCTTTGTCTGGCCTTCTCTTATTTCTTGGTCCAGGGGTTCACTTCCATTGCTCCCATCTCATTTGCGAATCCAAGGTTCAACCGTTCAAACTTCTTGCATAGCTCGGATGACAACTCCCTAACGGTGAGCTGGTGGCTTGGTCCCTTTCGACTCAAAGCATCAACCACTATGTTAGCTTTTCCTGGATGATAATTAATTCCCAAATCATAATCCTTAATGAGTTCCAACCATCTTCGTTGCCTCACATTCAGATCTGTTTGCATGAATGAAAGTACATCTAGGCATCCTCGTGGGTTTTGGACGATTGATGACGAAAATTAAGAGAATAATGAGCTGATTTGATCTTAAGCACATGTGTGATGGTTTAAATGAGACAAAATCCCTCAAAAAGAAAAGGATAAAATGGACGTCAAAGACTCAAGAGTAGAAATTAGGATTTCTATGGTGTTGAGCCTAGATGAGTTGTATCTTGTGTGAGGGTAGCTGTATCATGTGCTAAGATCATTCTAGAGGGCTCAAAGTGGTGGTTGAGAGAAAAACCTAACTAAGAAGCCAAAATGAGGAAAAACCTTACAAGGCCAGACTAGTCCGGGCCTCAGGGCCGGACTATTCCGACCATGGAGAGTAGTCCGTCCTGAGTCGGACTAAAGGTCTCTCGAGGAGATTGAACTTGTCCGTATGGGTACAGACTATTCCGTTCATCCCTTGGTGGAGTTGGATCTAAGTCCCCAAAAAACCGGACTTGTCCATTTTGGAACGGAGCAAAGCTCTCTGGAAAAGTTCGGACTTGTCTGTGGTGGTACGGACTAGTTTGTTAGAGATATAGTGTGAGAGAAACCGAGCAAACCCTAGAGGTCAAGACTAGTCTACCCCCTGTGTCCGGACTAGTCCGGGCCTACCCAATTGAGTCCGTTTTGGGATAGACTAAACCTTTCTGTCCTACTTCGGACTAGTCCATTGTTGACCGGACTAGTCCGTGTTGCCAGTGGCCGTTTGAAATTCACACGTTGATTCATCTATTTTGTCGATCGATGACGTGAATTGTCAGTGGTCCCAAAAGGCTGGACTAGTCCGTGGCATAGGGCTGGACTAGTCCGGGTCGTCCTGGTGGCAACGGTTAGTTGTCGGGACCCCTATAAAAAGGAGGCTGTGACTCCTATTTGATAACGTTTGAACTCTAGCGCTGCCTGTGAGACCTATGTGTGCTGAATACATTGGCTTGTAGTGAATATACTTGCTTTGACGATAAAAGTTTTTGAATATCACCAAAACACCTTTTTATCAAGGTCCGACTCTAGCTCTGAGCTACAGCAAGGTCCAACGATAGGTCCGGCTTGTTTTGGGTAGCTCCGACTATGTTCGATGCTAGGTCCGACTAGCTTTGGTCAGCTCCGGTGAAGTTTTGTCTTTAGCTCCAGCATGTCTTTGATAGCTCCGACATATCTTTGATAGCTCCGACATGTTTTTGCTAAGCTCCGAAGTTGATTTTTCTAGCTCCGGCTTTGGGATTACTAGTTCTGACTAGTTCTGGTTAGCTCCGGCGCTAGGTCCTGCTAGTTTTGTAAGCTCCGGCGGGAGCTTGGTTATACTAGTTTTGGTAAGCTCCGGCGCTAGATTCTAGTAGCTTTTGTTAGCTCCGGCTCAAGGTCCGGGTTGCTCTGGCAAGGTCCGAAACTTGACTGTAGTACTTCTGCTTTTCATTTGCAATGTTTTGTACTTGCTTTACATTGTTGGAAAGATTACTTAGTATTCATTTGCTATGTTTTTGGTGCGTTTTGGTTGATATGGATGATATCGTTTTGCTATGTTTTGCAACATGCTTATGTGAGGTTCTCACGTAGGGTGTTGTGTTCGGAACTAACTTGAGTCAAGTCGAGGACTTGGGCTCGTATGGATTGGTTGTTTATTCATGTGCAGGTGTTGCTTGAGTTCAAGACATGGCTGGTAACGTGATCCATTGGACTAGTCTCAGGGAGGAGATGAGGTTCCAACAACAAAATTCAGGAGGAATTATGGTTGAGCTGATCAGGAGGTTGCGCAACATGATTGAATCAAGAACAATGCATATGAAGGTATCGTGGACGTCATTGGAAGATGTTTGCATGTGTGCAAGGAGTGCATGGACGTGGATGCATGGTTCCGAGGCGTGATTAAGAGATGTGGACGTAAAGAATTTGTCGGAAAGGTCCAACCGACTAGGAATATGGGATACGTTCCTAAGGTGTTTGGAAGTCTTAAGATTGCTTCTATCTGCGTATAGAAGAATCCTAAGCAGTTATGGAAAGTTACGATTCGTGAACAGAGTAGGATTAGGTTCCTGATTTGAGTTGAGTTGGCTTTCGAGCTGGTTATATAAGCAAGGGAGCCCAGAGCTCGTGGTGCACGACTTTGGGGCTGTTCCTCTTATGTTCTATTGAATAAAATTCGTAGTTTGAAGGAACTTTTGTGCCTTGTTCGTCTGACTTGTTCCAGACAAGTTTTACTCGTCGAGTTTCTGGACAGCACTAACTTTCGTTGGTGGTTTTATCATAAATCGAGTTTTACTGATCCAATTGACGCGATTCTTTTTGGGTTGTCTTCACAACTTGATTGTCTATCATCTGTAAAAATTTCACGGTCATTGGATTTGTGGTCTATGATCTACACGAGTTTCTTTGCAGCATTCCAGAACTGTTTTTTCTCGGGTAGAGCAGATTGACCATTGTTTGATCTTTCAATCATAACTTGAGTTTTTCTCGACGGATTTGAGTGATTCTTTTTGTGTTGTATTCGTGAATTGATTCTCTCTGATATATATCACTTTTGTCATGGCGAAACACGTTTAGATTAGTCTCACACACGATTTCTTCAACAGATCGTTTTTCTGCCGAAGGGTTTGGGGTTTAATTGTTTCCGCTGCGTAAGATTTTTAAATCTACCATTCACCCCCCTCTGGTAGCTTTTCACGTGCTCCTCGATCCTACAATTGGTATCAGAGACACGGTGCTCTAATCTTTGTGATTTGCACTTGTTTTTGACTAATCATCATGGAAAAGTACTCCGCCAAACCGTGTGTGTTCGCTGGTATTGATTTTCAGGTTTGGAAGGCACGCATGGAGGCTTTCATCCAGGCACAAGGCTTTGCAATATGGGAGAAGGTATACAAGCCTTACGAAGTTCCATCAAATGATCAAGTTACAGCTACAAATCTGAGAGATGTCGACAACAACAACAAGGCTCGGAACTTGATCATACAAGGATTAACACAAAGCGACTTCGACCGTGTTGCACACCTCTGATCTGCATACGATGTGTGGAAAGCACTTTGTGACTACCACGAAGGATCCAACACGATCAAAGAGGTAAGGCAAGACATGTTCAAGAAAGAATACATGCGCTTTGAGATGCAACCCAGTGAGTCTATTGATGACCTTTTTGCTCGCTTTAATAAGATTCTCAGCAACTTGCGTAGCGTGAATGTTAATTTTTCAGATGCTGAAAATGCTAGGCAATTGTTAAGTGCATTAGATATGTCAATTTGGGAGATGAAAGTCACATCTATTCGTGAATCTACTATCATGAGTTCACTTACTTTAGATGTGCTATATTTCAAGTTAAAAACTCATGAAATTGACATAATCTCACGTAAGAACCCCAATAAGTCTATTGCATTTGTTTCACAACGTGATATGTCTAGCTCTGGCCAATCATCATCTTGCAATACTCTTGCTTTGTTGTCCTTACTAACCCTGGAGCAGATCGAAGAATTTCCAGAAGAGGAGTTGACACTCATCTCTACTAGATTCTCAAAAGCATTGCAAAATGTGAGAACTAGAAGGAGAGGAAGCTCCGGACCACAACGCTGTTTTGAATGTGGTAAAACAGGACACTTTCGTACAGAATGCCCTAACCTTTCAGGTCCGACCACCCGGGAAGAAAAACAAAGCAAGGTTCAGACCTCCTCTGGAAATTCCAACAACAAGAAGAAAGGTACCATAGGACGCAAGATGATCAATAGTTTCATCACCGCGCTTCAAGAGTTCAGTTCAAGCGACATGGACATTGGAAGTGATGAAGATGAAGATGATTTGTCAAACTTGTGCTTTATGGCGGGCAAGTCAAGATCTAGTATGGAGGAGGAAGAACACAACAACGATAATGAAGAGGTATGTCCTACTTGCGAAGAAATGTGTGATGCCATTTCTCGTGCCACTATTATTGTTAAGAAAAAGGACAAAAAGCTTAGGGATAGTGCTTCTAAAATTGAATCACTAGAATTTGAAATCAACCATTTAAAAACTTTGATTCCTAGTGATGATGCATGTTCCTCATGTGATTTAATATATGAACAATTGTCCTCATTAAGAAGTGCGCACACCTCCACACTTGATAAACTTGAGTTAGAAATTGAAAAGAACAAAGAGCTTACTGCACTTAATGATAAAAACTTGAAAGATGCTAGCTGTTCTACAATTGATTTGCATTGTTCTACTTGTGACGATCTTGATAAGAAACTACAGGATGCTATGAATGAAATTTCTATATTGAACAATGCTTTACGTTCTCATGAAGTTAAATTTTGTTCAAATTGCAAACGAAAAGGAAAAACTTCGTGTGAAAATTGCCTTGATCTGTCCAATAAACTTGATGACATGCATAGGACATTAGATCGGTTTTGTAATGGGAATAAGAACCTAAACTTACCGCTGAATTCTTCCAAGTCTTGCAATGATAAAACTGGTTTAGGTTTTGATTATCATGCTCATGCTAAGGCACATCCACCTAAAATTGTAAAGTCATTAGGAAGTGGTTTGATTCAAACAGTTTTGTCGGTGGTTTGGAACCGGCAGATCTCCCGACACTACTAAGGTGTTAGAGGAGTTTGATTTTCGGTGTGGGTGCGCGAAGATTCAAGAAGGTGAATTTGTAAATGACACAGGAGACACGGAAGTTTACGTGGTTCGGGCCGCCTGAGCGTAATACCCTACTCCACGGGTGTGTTGGTGTTGTATTAGCTGTTTGAGCTTGTACTGAGTGTCTATGGAACGTGTGTCGCCCCCTTGAACGTTTCATCGACCTGTCCTTTTATAGTACAAGGGCAGGCCGTTACAAGTTAGCCTGGCCCGACATGTGGCCCCGGCGGTTACTAGTATTGACACTTATGCAACACATTTAATTGTCCTTAACGACCGGGTAATGGGCTTTGACAGCACCGTTACTGGTAATTAAGGTCATCTAATCGTGTGTCATTAATATGGTATTAATGGCACTTAATCGTGTCTTGAAGTCCTTGATTCCCCTGTGAAGATCCGGAGCCGTTATGGAGTCTTCCGGAGGTTAGAGGCTGAAGCTCCGACGGTTGGACACGTGGCAGCTCCGGAGCATACTATGGGAAACAGGTAGTTCCGGAGCTACCTGACACGTGTCAGGTCCGGAGCTTCTCTCGGTCTGGGGTTAAGTCCGGAGGTGCCATTTCGGTACATGGTCCGGAGCTTCCCCCTTGTGGGTGGTAGCTCCGGTTTTATAGTACACGTGGCGACCCTGGGATTAACCATGCTGGAGAAGCGGGTCCGGTTATATCTGACATGTGGGCCTCCGAAGGTCTTCAAATCAAGTAGATGATTTTCCTTTGAGATCTTTATAACCTCAAGGGGTGTACGGTTTCCAGGGTACCGACAGTGGCCCCCTGGACCTACCTCCAGGGAAGACCACTGGGATGAAGTCATTCCGCCGGAGGTGGGTCCATCCTCGTGACTTTTGAACCGAGTCTTCAAAGGTCTTTGGAGGTGCCGTTGGCGAGGATTTGGAGTTAAATCCCCGCCGCGTGGCGTATCCCGCGTGCGGCAGATGAGATCTTTGGCGTGCGGATCTCGCGCAATTGAAGGTCGCCGGTTCCCGATACGAAAACCATATCGGTTCCGCGCGCCTTGTCAGGCCGCCGCCTTCGGGTTTCCCACCTCATGATGACAACCGTTCGCCTGGGTAAGAACCTCGACTTGATTGTCGGGGTGGTCCCGGGCCCCCTTGTCATCGGCTGGGTGGAATTTTTGAATGGTATCTTTGACTTCCTTGCGGTTTCCATCCAGGCGTTGCGAGGGCTTACTTAAGAAGGAAAGCGTGCACCATCGGGAGTTCTTTATGCCTCTCATCTGTTCTTGCGCTCAAACTCCCAACTTGTGCTTCACTTTTCCTCTCTTGCCTTGCTGTGCCACGATGAAGTTGGGTCTCCGCGAAAGCCGTTTGAAGACCGACGGTGATCTGAAGAAGGTCCGGGCCCTCATGGGATGGTCCTCGGACTTCTTCAACCGCTCGGTCCGCGCCGGTGGAGAGCTCCCGTTTGAGAAGGAGCACGCCGGCGAAATGGTGTACTTCTCCTCGTACGCGATGGTGGGGTTGATCCCACCTTTTTCTTCCTTTTTCTTGATGCTGCTAGACTTTTATGGTCTGCAGTTGTATCATCTCGGCCCCCACTCCATTCTCCTTGTGTCCACTTTTGTCCACTTCTGTGAGAAGTGGGTGGGTATCCCCCCTGCATTGAACTCTTCCGGACCTTCTTCACCGTCCATACTACCGGCAGGAGCAATGAGTACCTTGGCTTCTACTACTTCGTGAAGCGCAAGAAGTGCCCATTCAAGTACCTCCGGTCATTTTCCTCTGGGAAGTGGGATGACTGGAAGAAGGACTGGATAGTCGTCCGGGTGGAAGAGCACGAGAGGCTGGAGCTGCCCGAAGGCCTTCCCAGCATCGACTCGTCAATCTGGAGTGAAACTCCGATGCTGGTGGAAGCCTTCAACCCTGCTTTGACCAGGATCCACCAATGCGTGAAGGGAGGATTGACTCCTCAGGCGGTATTTTGCAACTTCTTGGTCAACAGGTGGGCACCGCTGAAGAGGAGAGAGAAACTCGCATGGGCCCTCAACAGCGTGATGGTCGACGACCGGGTCGAGACCGGGCTAAAGTCCAACATGGTGGGGAAAACCTTGGAGTTCCACCTCAAGAAGTTTCAGCACGGCATCGACATCGATGGTGACGATTTGACTCCGCCATCAGCTTTTCTTCCTCTGAACGTGGAAGTGGAGTTCAGCAGGGAGCTCCGGCGGAAGATGCCCGTGCTTGACGACCTTGGTGTCGTCGAGAGAAGATCAACCACCGGGGTAGTGATCTCCGGAATGCCCAAGGATGGCTCCGAACCTGCTCCGAAGCCGAGGGAAGAGGTTGTCGGCAAGGGCAAGGAGCTGGGGGATGAACCTGTGAGCCGGAAGAGGAAGTTGCAGTACGCCGACGGATGGTCCGTCAGGCCCGCTACTTCTACGTCGGCTCCTTCTCCCCGAAGGGGAAGGTCTTCTACAACTGCGGCGACTGTTCCCGTAGTGGGGTCCTCCCGGGGCACGACTGTTCCCGCAGTGGGGTACTCCCGGAGCGCGACTGTTCCCGCAGTGGGGTCCTCCCGGGGTGTTAGCTCCGGGCATGCGACTCCAGCACCTGGGCCGGTGGAGGCCTCCAGGTCCGGGGGTTCATCCCGATCGAGGGGGGCCTCGAGTCGGGAAACACCCGTGGCCACGACGAGTTCTAGGGGGCCTTCCGGAGCTTCCACGCCGGCTATGACTAGCCCAGAACGCCCGGGAAAAAGGTTCCGCGCAAGCTAGTGCGGAAGCCTCCCAAGGTAATTTTTAATCTTTACCTTGGATAGTTGTTTTAATTGTAGTAACTATTTTTTAAGTTTCTTCGTTCATCATCTGCAGCGTCCCCAAGAAGGGGAGTGAGGCTCCACGCTCAGCCACAGCGGCTGAAGCCGTGAGGGTGGAAACTTCTGCTCCTGTCCCGATGCCGCCTCAAGTGGTGGATGAAGCTGCGACAGCTCCGGCGCTGGCTGTCGTGGTCATGGACCTCGACTCTTCCCCAGAGGCTCCCGTGGTAGCGCCGGACCACGGGAGTGAAGATGCGCCAGCGGCACCTGTCCCGGAGGTTGAAGCTCCGGGTCCTGGTGCTGAGATGATGGAAGCTCCGGCCGTTGAGCCGGAAGAAGCTGTGATTCCAGCCCTAGAGCCGGAAAGTGTCAAAGCCCCGGCGGTCGAGCTGGAGGTGGTTGAAGTCCCGGCGTGCGCGCCGGATGTTGAGGAAGTCTCGGCGGTTGGGCCGGCTACCTCAAAAGCACCGGTTGCAGAGTCGATAGTTGTTGGAGCTACGGCTGCAGGGCCGATTGAAGATGAAGATCTTCCGACTCCGGAGCCGGTTGATACAGAAGTGTCGGAGCTCGAGCCCCCATCAGAGGAGGTGCCAAGGCCGAAGCCAGAAGCGGCCCCTGCTCCGGAAGTGATGACGTCGGAGGTACCCACGGCTGAGCCGGAGTGCCCTGGTGAAGTCGCTGGCCCCCTATCTGAGGGGATGAATGAAGACCTGGCGGCGGGGCCCTCCTTGATGGCGACTGAGGCCATCCCTTAGGACGGCCCTAGTGCCATGGAGACCCAGGGGACCACTCTTGTGGAGTGGGACCTAATTTTTGTATCTGAAAACCCGCTGGAACCAGCGGAGGAGACCCCAGCAGGTCCGGAACCTATCCCGTTGCCACTCTCCATTGACAACGCATGTTCCAGTCTGCGTCAAGTCCAACTGGCCTTCTTCCATGACAGCAAGGCTCTTGAAGAGGAGCGCCAAACCCTTAGGAGGTGGCGTAACCGGCTCTACTTCGAGACCAAGCTGGCGCAGTCAAGGCTAGCGGATGACAAAGAGTGGATCAAATGGGAGAAAGTCCGCCTGGAGTATTGGGGTAAATTATTGGATGACAGGGAGAGTATGACTCGCGCCCTCGACGCTCAATCCCAGGAGATCTACAATCAGGCCAAAGCAGCCAATAGTGGCCGATGAACGCCACGAAAGGCTTGAGGCCATTAACACTACACTCATCAAGCGCCGAGAGGCACTTGAAGAGAGGGAGAAACGGCTCGAAGATGAAGAACAGATACTCCTAGAGCTGCGGGATGACGTCCTGAGGAGGGAGGAGGAGCTCTCCGAGAAGGTGGCTCTGGCTGACAAGGGCCTTGAGGAGCGCGCCAAGAAATTAGAAGAGCGCTGCGTAGAGGAGGAGAAGAAGGCCTGGGTGCAAGGACAGGAGCTCCATGAACGGGAGTGTGCCCTCGTTGCCAGGGAAAAGAAAGCGAGGGGCAGGTAGAAGGACCTGGTCGACCGCCGGAACAGGATCCACTTCCGGGAGGAGGAGCTCGGAAAACTCGAGAAGCGGGTTGCTGAGAAGATTCAGCAAAATGCCAATGAAGTTGAGCACCTCGCCTGTGAGAATTCCGAACTGGTGGCGGCCAGAAGATCTTTGGAAGAATTGAAAAGCTTGAGGACTGCGGACTCTTTACAAATTTGGGAGTTCCTGGGCAAGGCCAACGACGCGCTGACACCAATGGGCTTCAGTCTCGTGCGCCCGGATGATCCGGAGTCGGAGCCGGACCTAGCGCTGCAGGCATTGAGCTCGGCAGGTAGCAAGATCTCCAAGATGGGCGATGTCATCGCGGACCAATTGGAGGTTGAGGGGCAATCCCTGGCGAACGTCGCAGAGTATGTGCTGACGTGCTACACCAGCCGGAACTCCCAATTTCCTCTGGACCCGGTGCTTGAAGGTCCCGCCGAAGGAGAAGGGGAAGCTGCCCGAGCCAACGTGTCGGAGGTTGCCCAGAAAGTCGCTCAATTCTTCTATAGGGTCTAGGACCATTTCCGTAGCTCCCACTTGTATCCTCTCTTCTTCTTCCTCAATCTTGTAATCCCTTGTCTCCAGATGAATGAAATCCCCAATTGTCGACTGTTGGAGTCGGCAGATCTCCTGACACTACTAAAGTGTTGAAGGAGTTTGTAGTTCGGTGTGGGCGCGCGGAGACTCAAGAAGGTGAATCACGATTGGACACGAGAGACACAGTGATTTACGTGGTTCGGGCCGCCTGAGCATAATACCCTACTCCACGGGTGTGTGTGTGTTGTATTAGCTTGTGTGCTTGAGAGCGTTCGAGAGCCTCCTTTCGTGTATCGTCGGTCTGTCCTTTTATAGTACAAGGACAAACCGTTACAAGTTAGCCTGGCTCGACATGTGGCCCCGGCGGTTACTAGTATTGATACACGATTAATTGTTGTTAATAACCTTGTAACGGGCCCCGACAGTGCCGTTACAGGTGTTAAGATTGTCCGATTAATTGTCATTAACATGGAATTAATGACAATTAATTGAGTCTTGAAGTCCGCGGCTATCCTTTGAAGATCCGGAGTCGTTACGATGTCTTCCGGTGGTTTGAGGCGGCCAGCTCCGACGTTTGGACACGTGGCAGCTCCGGAGCTTGCTTGTGGGAAGCGGGAAGCTCCGGGGTGGCCTGGCACGTGTCAAGTCCGGAGCTTCTCTCGGTCAGGGGTTAAGTCCGGAGGTGCCGTTTCGGCACCTAGCCCGGAGCTTCACCCTTGTGGGTAGTAGCTCCGGTCTGGCGGTACACGTGGCAACCTGAGGGTTAACCATGTTGGAGAAGCAGGTCCGGTTATGTCTGACAAGTGGGCCTCCGAGGGTCTTCAATTTGAGTAGACGTCCTTCCCTTGAGATCTTTGTAACCTCAGGGGGTGTATGGTTTTTAGGGTACCGACAGTGGCCCCCTGGACCTACCTCCGGGGAAAGCCACCGGGGTGAAGTCATTCCGTCGGAGGTGGGTCCATACTCGCGACTCTTGAACTGGGTCTTCAAGGGTCTTCGGAGGTGCCGTTGGCGGGGCTTTACGGTTAAATCCCGACGCGTGGCGCACCTCAGGCGGCAGATAAGATCTTTGACGTGCGGATCTCTCGCAATTGAAGGTCGCCGGTTCCCGATACGAAAACCGTATCGGTTCCGCGCGCCTTGTCAGTTTGCCGCCTTTGGGTTTCCCGCCTCGTGATGACAACCGTTCGCCTGGGTAAGAGCCTCGACTTGATCGTCAGGGTGGTCCCGGGCCCTCTTGTCATCGGCAGGGTTGAATTCTTGAGTAGTATCCTTGGCTCTCCTGCAGTTTCCATCCAAGCGTTGCGAGGGCTTACTTAAGAAGGAAAGCGCACCGTCGGGAGTTCTTTACGCTTCCCATCTGTTCTTGCGCTCAAACTCCCGACTTGTACTTTGCTCCTCTTCTCTTGCCTAGCTGTGCTGCAATGGAGTTGGGTCTGCGTGAGAGTCGCTTGAAGACGGACAGCGATCTGAAGAAGGTCCGGGCCCTCATGGGGTGGTCTTCGGACTTCTTCAACCGCTCGGTCCGCGCCGGCGGAGAGCTCCCCTTTGAAAAGGAGCACTCTGGCGAGATGGTGTACTTTTCGTCGTACGCCATGGTGGGGCTGATCCCACCGTTTTCTTCTTTCTTCTTGATGCTGCTGGACTTCTATGGTCTGCAGCTGTATCACCTTGGCCCTCACTCCATTCTCCTTGTGTCCATCTTTGTCCACTTCTGCGAGATGTGGGTGGGCATCCCTCCCTGCATCGAGCTCTTCCGAACCTTCTTCACCGTCCAAACCACCGGCCGAAGCGATGAGTATCTTGGCTTCTACTACTTCGTGAAGCGCAAGAAGTGCCCATTCAAGTACCTCCGGTCATTCCCTTCCGGGAAGTGGGATGACTGGAAGAAAGATTGGGTAGTCGTCCGGGTGGAGGAGCATGAGCGGTTGGAGTTGCCAGACGGTCTGCCCGACATTGACACGTCGGTATGGAGTGAAGTTCCGGTGCTGGCGGAAGCTTTTGACCCTGTCCTGACCAGGATCCGCCAGTGCGTGGAGGGAGGATTGACTCCCCAGGCGGTGTTCTGCAACTTCCTGTCCAACAGGTGGGCGCCGCTGAAGAGGAGGGAGAAGCTCGCGTGGGCCCTCAACAGCGTGATGGACGAGGACCGGGTTGAGACCGGGTTGAAGTCCAGCATGGTGGGGAAGACCTTGAAGTTTCACCTCAAGAAATTCCAGCACGGCATCGACGTTGACGGAGATTACTTGACTCCGCCGCCGGCTTTCCTCCCTCTGAACGTGGAATTGAGTTCAGCAGGGAGCTTCGGCGGAAGATGCCCGCGCTTGACGAACTGGGTGTCGTCGAGAGAAGATCAACCACCCGGTTGGCGATCCCCGGGTTGTCCGGAGACGGCTCCGCCCCTGTCCCACAGCCAAGAGCTGAGGTCATCGGCAAGGGCAAGGAGCTGGCGGAGGAGCCAGAGAGCCGGAAGAGAAAGCTGCGACATGCTGACGGAAGGTCCGTCGGTCCTGCCACTTCCCCCCGGTTCCCCCTCCTCAGGAAGGAAGATCCTCCGCCGCCGTGGCGACTGTCCCCATGGTGGGGTCCTCCCGGAGTGCGACTGTCCCCGTGGTGGATCCCTCCCGTGGTGCTAGCTCCGGGCGTGCGACTCCGGCATCTGGAGCGGTGAGGGCCTCCAGGTCCAGGAGTTCCTCCCGATCAGGGAGAGCTCCGGCCCGGGAAACGCCCGCGGCTGTGGCAAGTCCTAAGAGTCCTCCCAGAGCTCCTACGCCGACCGTGGCTAGCCCGGATCGTCCGGGAAAGAGGTTCCGCGCAAGCTGGTGCGTGAGCCTCCCAAGGTAATTTTTCTTTTTTACCTCGATTAACTTTTTAATTGTAGCATCTGTTTGCTCAATTTCTTCGTTCTTCATCTGCAGCGTTCCCAAGAAGGGGAGTGAAGCTCCACCCCCAACCACAGTGTCTGAGGCTGCGAGGGCTTCTGCTCCAGCCCCGGTGCCGCCCCAAGCGGAGGCTGCGACAGCTCCAGCGCCGGCTGTCGTGGTCATGGACCTCGACTCGTCTCCGGAAGTTCCCGTGGTAGCGCCGGACCACGGGAATGAAGATGCGCCAGCGGCACCCGTCTTGGAAGTGGAAGCTCCGGGTCCTGGTGCTGCAGTAGTAGAAGCTCCGGCTGTTGAGTCGGAGGAAGTAGCAGTCCCGGCTTCGGAGCCGGACAGTGCTGAAGCCCCGGCGATTGAGCCGGAGGTGGCTGAAGCCCCGGCATGCGAGCCGGAAGTTGAAGTAGTTCCGGCAGTTGAGCCGGTTACTTCTGAAGCTCCGGCCGCAGAGCCGGTGATTGTTGGAGTGCCGGCCGCAGAGCCGGCGGCTGAAGAGGCGAGGGAGCTTGAGCCTCCCTCAGAAGAAGTGTCCCGGCCGGAGCCTGTGGAGGCGACGACGTCGATGGTACCTGTGGCAGAGCCAGAGTGCCTGAACGAAGTCGCCGGCCCCCAGCCTGAGGGGGCAAATGAAGACTTGGTGGCGGTACCTCCTTCGATGGCGACTGAGGCCATCCCGGAGGAGGGCCCTAGCGCTTTGGAAGCTCAGGGTTCCACTCTCGTAGAGTGGGACCCAATTTTTGTAAGTGAAGACCCGCTGGAACCAGCGGAAGAGATCCCAGCAGGTCCGGAGCCCATCCCGCTGTCGATGTCCATCGACAACGCCTGCTCCAGTCTACGTCAGGTCCAACTGGCCTTCTTCCACGACAGCAAGGCTCTTGAAGAGCAGCGCCAAACCCTTAGGTGGTGGCGTAATCGGCTCCACTTTGAGACTAAGCTGGCGCAGTCGAGGCTTGCGGATGACAAGGAATGGATCAGGCGGGAGAAGATCCGCCTGGAGCTCTGGGGTGAGCTGCTGGACGAGAGGGAGAGCATGACTCACGCCCTCGACGCTCAATCCCGGGAGTTCCATGACCAAGCTAAGGCTGCTAATGACGCGGCCAATGCTCGGTTTGATCAGCTCGAGGCCATCAGCACCGCACTCATCAAGCGCCGAGAGGCACTTGAAGGGAGGGAAAGACGGCTCGAGGATGAGGAGCAAAAACTCCTAGAGCTACGGGATGACGTCTTGCGACGGGAAGAAGAGCTCGCTGAGAAAACAGCTCTGGCGGACAAGGGCCTCGAGGAGCGCACTAAGAAATTGGAAGAGCGCTGCCGCGAGGAAGAGGAGAAGACCTGGGTGCGGGGGCAGGAACTCTACGAATACGAGTGTGCCCTTGTCGCCCGGGAGAAGAAAGTGGAGGCTAGGGAGAAGGACCTGGTCGACCGCCGGAACAAGATCCACCTCCGGGAGGAGGAGCTCGGAAGACTTGAGAAGCGGGTTGCTGCAAAGATCCAGCAAAATGCCAAAGAAGTTGAGCGCCTCGCCCGCAAGAATTCGGAGTTGACGGCGGCCCGGAGATCCCTGGAGGAGATGAAGAACTTGAGGAAGGCGGACTCCCTGCAGATTTGGGAGTTCCTGGGCAAGGCCGACGACGCGCTGACGCCGATGGGTTTCAGCCCCGTGCACCCGGATGATCCGGAGCCGGAGCCTGACCTGGCGTTGCAAGCGTTGAGCGCTGCAGGCAGCAAGCTCTCCAAGGTGGGCGATGTCATCGCGGACCAGCTGGAGGTCGAGGGGCAATCCCTGGCTAGGAATGTCACAGAATATGTGTTGACGTGCTACACCAGCCGGAACCCTCGATTTCCTCTGGACCCGATGCTTGAAGGCCCCGTCGAAGGAGAAGGCGAAGCTACCCGAGCCCGCGTGTCGGAGGTCGCCCAGAAGGTCGCCGAGTTCTTCCATAGGGTCTAGGACCGTCTCTTTTAGCCTTTACTTGTATCTTTTCTTCTTCCTCAATTTTGTAATCCCTTGTCTCCAGATGTAATCTCCGGTCTTCAGATGAAATGAAATCCCTAATTTTTTGCGAATCTCATTCTTTTGTCTTCAACATCTTTATCTTCACTTGGCCCCCTGGTAGATGTGCACAATTTGATTGTGGACATGTACCAAAAGGATGTTGAGTTTTGTTGAAGACGAATTGGCTTCGAACTTGTGGAATTTAGGTCCGAAGTTTTTGATAGTGAAGGTCCCCTGAAGTTGTCGGAGCTTAGAAGCTCCGGCACTGTCCATCGCTGGAGCTTAGTAGCTCCGGCAATAGCTTCTATCATCACGTTGAGCGTCGATAGTTAATACTCCAAGGTGTCGGAGCTTAGTAGCTCCGGCAATGACCTTTGCCACACTTGGTTTGTTGGCAACAGACTCTAGTGACGGGGTCTTCTCACCATCTTTTAGTCAACGCCGACGGTTGATACCCTGGTGGGAGTCGGAACTTGGTTAGCTCCGGTTTTTCTCCATCAACGAAGGGTTCATTTTTCCTGCACACTTAAGCCAAGAAAAATAGTAAAATTCGTTCCTTGTCTATAACTTCGTCGCGGCTTACGGTTCTTAAGAAAATTTTATGTTGAACACAATTTTTAATACGACTGGATGAATTGTCTTTTCTTTTAGATCCAATTGTCCATGGACCCACCTTACTTCGGCCTGCCGGGATGTAGGTAGAGTGGCGTACTTAGGGTGCTTGACCAGGCTAAGTCGATAGCGCACTCCGGCCCTAGAATGGCTTGGCGGCTTTCAGGCGAGTTGGCCACAGACGATATTTAAATCAAAAAAATCTGACAATTCAACTCGAATCGTATGTAAACCGGTCAAACTAGAACTTCTTAAGAATTGCACGTTTCTGTTATAGACAAGAAAGAGAAAAATAAAAATGTCGAGCCTATGCAAAGATGAATGCACGTGGAGTCTATTTCACATGAAGATGTCTTTCATTATAGGTCTGGGGTACAGGGGAAACAAGTACACTCTTAGGGTACGGAACCAGGCTAAGTGTGTTTGGTTTCTCGTTTGACCCAGGGTAGTTAGCCACACTTTTAGTCCGGAGACTGTGTCAAGTGTTGCATGAGCTTTTCAAACCTTTCGGGAAAGGTCCGGCTGCTCTCCCGGAGGAACTACCCGACTCTGTACAATGACTCTATAACATACATTTCAAGTTACTTAAGACTCACCTCCATGAAATTAAGCGTAGAACTTACGGAGGTGCTCGATGTTCCAAGGATTTGGGAGAGGTGTCCCATCCTTGGTAGCCAAGCGAACGCTTCCGGGATGGGATACTTTGATCACTCGAAAGGGCCCTTCCCAGCCGGGGGAGAGTTTGTTTTGCCCTTCTCTGGATAGTATTCTCCGTAGCACCAGATCGCCTTCCTCGAGCTGTCGGTTGTGTACATGCCGCTGGTGATAGCGCCGTAGAGCTTGGCGGTATCGGGCATTCCGAACAGCTGCTTGGCACCTTCCCTCCTCGAGGAGGTCTAGGTCTTCGCGCCGGAACTGGTCCTGCGCGGCTTCGTCGAAGGTCCGGACTCAGAGGGAACCCAAGGTGATTTCCGGAGGAAGGATCGCTTCAGCTCCGTACACCAGGAAGAAGGGTGTTTCTCCGGTTGCCCGACTTGGAGAAGTCCTGTTGGCCCATAGGGTGGGCGGAAGCTCTTCGATCCAATTGGCTCCGTGCTTTTTCAAGCGCTCATAAGTGCATGTTTTGAGTCCTTTAAGGATCTCCGTGTTTGCTCTCTTGGCTTGTCCATTGCTGGCAGGATGAGCTATGGAAGCGTAGCAAACTTGTATGCCGAGGTCTTCGCAATATCCTTGAAATGCGGAGCTTGTGAATTGAGTCCCATTATCAGTGATGATCTTATTTGGGACTCCGAATCTGCTCACGATGGATTATAGAAAATTGATTGCAGATTGTTTGTTGATCGTCACAACGGGAGTAGCTTCCGGCCACTTGGTGAACTTGTCGATGGCAACGTACAGGAACTTGTAACCTCCGACGGCTCTTGGGAAGGGTCCCAAGATGTCCATCCCCCACACAGCGAAAGGCCATGTAGGAGGTATCATTTGTAAGGACTGAGCAGGTGTATGAATTTGCTTTGCATGAAATTGGCATGCTTTGCATTTCTTCACCAGCTCAGTGGCATCCTGGAGCGCTGTAGGCCAGTAGAAGCCGTGCCGAAAGGCTTTTCCGACCAGCGTGCGGGAAGATGCGTGGTTCCCACACTCGCCTCCATGGATTTCTGCGAGGAGCTCGCAGCCTTCTTCCCTTGTGATGCACCGCATTAGGATGCCGTTGGCACCGCGCCGATAGAGATCCCCTTCTACCAACGTGTATCTTTTAGCCAATCTGACTACCCGATCAGCGGATACATCATCGTCAGGAAGGATGTTGTCTTTCAAGTAGTTCCGGATCTCCGAGATCCATGCATCGGAACTGACTTGAGCATTCGAGTCTTGCGTGCTGGGTTGCTCGGAGCTTCCGGCAGCACCTACGACCCTTGATGGCTGCCATGGTAACAGGGCCATCGGGACTGTCAGCTTCGGGATGCTGATCTCGCCCCCTTCGTTCAGTTCGGCAGGCTGAACTGTGGGTTTTGACAACCTCCGGACAAAGGTTCCGTCAGGAGCCGGAGCTCCAGTTGACGCCTTGGTCGAGAGTTCGTCAGCTTCAGTGTTGTGAGCACGCTGAACATGGTGAAGGTCTAGGACTTCGAAGTCCTTCTGAAGCCTCTGGACTTCAAGGAGGTAAGCAGCCAGCTGGAGATTATTGCAGGAGCATTCACCCTTCACCTGCTTGATGACGAGTTGTGAATCTCCTTTGACCAGCAATTGCTTGACACCGTATGATAGTCCCTCTCCATAGATGAGTGCTTCGTACTCCGCCATGTTGTTGGTTGCCTTGAAGTCAAGGTGTACCATGTATTTTATCTTCTCACCGGTTGGTGCAAGGAGAAGGATTCCAGCTCCGGCTCCCTGCTTCTGCATGGAGCCGTCGAAGTAAAGGGTCCAGTGAGGCTTAGTGAAGGTTGGAACTTGAGGTTCCGTCTTCTGCTCGCTGGGGCCCCCAGGGTTTAATGGAGAGGGAGTCCATTCTGCCACGAAATCTGCCAACGCTTGACTCTTGATTGCTTGTTTCGGAATGAATTCAAGATCGAATTCAGCCAATTCCGCTGCCCACTTTGCAATATTCCCAGTTGAATTGGGATTATGCAGGATCGCTCGAAGTGGATATGAGGTTACCACCGAGACTTTGTGAGCTTGGAAATAGTGTCGAAGCTTCCTTGAGGCAATAAGAACTGCATAAAGCAGTTTATGCACCTCTAGGTATCGAGTCTTGGCATCGTGTAACACTTCACTGATGAAGTACACCGGGCGTTGAATGGTCCGGACCCTCCCGGAGGGGTCCGGAGCTTCCTCTTCATTGATCCGGACCCTCTCGGAGGGGTCCAGACTCTCTTCGGGGACCTCCGGGTTCTGGGTGGAGGAACCCGGAGCTTCTTCAGAAATGACCTGGACCCTCTTAGAGGGGTCCGGGTCCTCTGAAGTGGCTTCTTATGGGTTTGAGTCTGGGAGCTGGGGCCCAGACTCGCTTTCAGGAACCTCCGGACCCTCCCGAAGGGGTCTGGATTCCTGAGTATTAAGTAGTTCCGGTCTCTCCGCAACCAGAACCATACTGACGACTTCGTCAGTAGCTGAAATGTAAAGCAACAAAGGCTCACCAGGGTTCGGAGCTACCAGGACTGGTAGGGTGGTGAGGAACTCTTTCAGCTCCTGGAATGCCTTCTCTGCTTCTTCAGACCATTGGAATGGTCCGGACTTCCTCAGTAACTTGAAGAAGGGAAGTGCTCTTTCCGCCAGTCTTGAAATGAACCGGCTAAGGGCTGCTAGACATCGAGTTAATTTTTGGACGTCTTTGATGCGGGTTGGTGGCCGCATGTCTTCAATGGCTTTTATCTTCGCCGGATTAGCCTCTATGCCCCGGTGACTTACCAGGAAACCAAGAAGCTTTCCGGAACTAACCCCGAAGATGCACTTGTCTGGGTTTAGCTTCGTGCGGGTGGCCCGCAGCTTATCGAAGACAGCCTGCAAGGTGTCCAAGAGGGACTCCTTGTTTTTGATTTTGACCACGATGTCATCGATGTACACTTCCACTATGTCTCTGATGAGTTCTTCAAAAGTTTTGTACATAGCTCGTACAAAAGTTGAAGCTGCATTCTTGAGACCAAACGGCATGGCTGTGTAACAATATAATCCATCCACTGTGATGAATGAAGTATGCTCTTCATCCTCCCTAGACATCCTGATTTGATGATATCCAGAATATGTGTCTAGAAAACACAGTAACTCGCACCCGGAGGTGGAATCCACTATCTGATCTATTCTAGGTAGTGGGAATGGATCTTTTGGACATGCCTTATTCAGTGTGGTGTAGTCGATGCACATCCGAAGTTTCCCGCCGGCCTTGGGCACAACGACTGGGTTTGCCAGCCATCTTGGATGGTAGACTTCTCGGATAAATCCAGCTTCGAGCAACTTCTTCACTTCTTGTCGGATGAAGTTTTGTCGCTCTACAGATTGCTTCCGAGGTTTCTGATGCACAGGACGAGCATCGGGGTAAATCTTCAGATTGTGCTCAATCACTTCCCTGGGGATCCCAGGCATTTGTGACGGTTGCCAAGCAAATACGTCAACGTTAGCCCGGAGGAAAGTGATGAGCGCGAGTTCCTATTTGTCATTCAACCCACCCGATATGCAGGTGGTTTGAGTGACATCGGAACCAATTTGGACGACTTTGATGGGGATGTCGGTGTCGCCGCTTGGTTGCACACGGGGAGCAGAGGTTGAGCCTCGTTGCCGAATGCTCGGAGGTTTTGGAGCTTGCCCTAGTCTGGAGTCCTCCTCTTGCGCAGTGGTGAGTGCATGGAGCTCCTCCAGAGCAGTTACTCCGGCGGTGCGATCTCCACGAATCCGGAGAACGCCTGCTGGTGTTGGCATCTTCAACACCAAGTATCCATAATGAGCAGCTGCCATAAATTTGTATAGGGCAGGTCTACCCAAGATGGCGTTGAATGGTAAGTTGATCTGAGCAACGTCGAAGACCAACTTCTCGGTGTGGTACTTCTCCCGTGTCCCGAAGGTAACGGGGAGAATTATAGCTCCGAGTGGGGTAATGGCCCCCGGACCTACTCCGGAGAATGGTCGAGAGGGCTGAAGATCCGAAGGTCGAAGCTGAAGTTTGGTAAAAGCTTCAAAGCTTATAAGGTTCAGCCCCGAACCTCCATCCACCATAACATGATGGAGCTGGATGTTGTTGATGGTGGGAGATACCATCAAGGGTAATTGGCCAGCTCCGACCATGCTTTGAGGACAGTCTGAAGCATCAAAAGTGATGGGTGTGTCCATCCACTTTCGATGTGGCTCCGGTCTAGCTGTAGGAGCTACAACAGCCATATCCCGTCGCATAGTCTTGATGACACGACGAGAAGTGATGTCCCATGATCCACCAAAGATGGTGTTCATGGTTTTACGACGCTCATTGTCGGAGACATCGGAGTCGTCGTCGACGGAGGTGTAGACGGCTTTCAGGACCTTTTTGGGGTCCTGAAACCCTAACTCCTCTTCAGCCGGAGCTTCGTCAACCTTCTGTTTTCCCTCCCTCTGTCGGAAAGGAGACCCTTCCCGGCGCTTGTTGTAGCGCTCGGCAAGGTTTTGGACCTCCCGGCAGTCTTCCAGCCTGTGGCTGCCCGTTTTGTGAATGGGGCACCACATTTTGGATTTGCCGCCGTCTTCGGAAGACGGTCGAGGTCGTTTCACAGGGCGTGGCCCCTGGCCACCAGGAGTTGCAGTGGCTGCAACGTTGGATGTGCCGGCCGACGGCTTCTTCTTGCCGTTGGTCTTCTTTTTCTTCTTGCCACTCCCGGAGGTAGCGGCTTCTTCTTTGGAGGATTTTTTATGATCCTCCAAGGCTGGTTTGGAGTGCATTTCACGACCCTCCGCAGCTCTGGCACATTTGTCTGCCAAGCTGAAGAGCTCCGTGACGCTGGTGATCTCTTTGATCGCCAGCTTCTCCAACATCTTCTTGTCTCGTACACCCTGTCTGAATGCCACAATGACAGAAGCGCTTGAGATAGAAGGGATTGTGTTACGTACCTGAGAGAACCTCTGGATGAATGACCGCAAAGATTCTCCCCCTTTTTGCACGACCGCAAAAAGGTCCAGTTCAGTGCCCGGTCGGGTGTATGAACTCCCGAAGTTGGCAGTGAACTGACGGCACAGCTCCTCCCAACTGTCAATAGAGTTGGGTGGAAGGCTCATAAACCAGGACCTGGCGGTCCCAGTTAAGGCCACTGGAAAGTAGTTGGCCATTACGGCCTCGTTTCCTCCAGCTGATAAGATTGCAGTGGAGTATATCTGCACAAATTCTACGGGGTTGACAGTCCCGTCGAATTTTTCAGGTAAGTGTGGCCGGAACTTCTGTGGCCATCTAACCATGCGCAGGTGCATGGCTAGGGCGGAACAGCCTCCTCCTACTCCTTCCAGAGTAGAAAGGTCTTGAGCATCCCGTCTTTCTCGAGCTCGCTCGATATGAACACGACCATCCTGTTGGCGGTATCGGCGATCAAGCTCTGCCCGGAGGTCGTGTGTCAAAAGCCGAGATGCCGTATGGGTGCGTCGTGCCCCAGAGGGCAACGACGTCACTTGTTGTGACGCAGCTCCTCTTCGGTTGTTGGAGACATGTGGACCAAGTCTTCCAGACAACGTCCGTCGCTGCGACGGGGCTCGCCCTGAAGGAGGAGGACCCTGGTTGTTGAGTCGTTCGGCCGCTGCTGCGACCAAATGCTCAACATTAGCCCTCCATTGCTCCATAGCTTCTTGAGATGCATCCGGAGGTGGTGGTCGCTGGAGAAGAGCACGCGCTGCATGGAGCGCGTGTTTTGGGTTGTCACGACTTGCCGGCGCAGTATGTGACGCCGGCGCACCATCATGTTGCCCGGCACGTCTTGCCGGAGAAGATGGTGGTGGTGGGAGTGTGACTCCTGCTGGTGCTGAGGCTCCTGCTGGTGGCTGCATGTTGGAGGGATTGTCCCCGACAGCCTGAGCAGCAGGTTGCCCGTTGGATGATCCAGCCGCAGAATTCACCATTCTTGAAAATCTCAGGCGCCCCTACCTGGCGCGCCAACTGTCGACTGTTGGAGTCGGCAGATCTCCTGACACTACTAAAGTGTTGAAGGAGTTTGTAGTTCGGTGTGGGCGCGCGGAGACTCAAGAAGGTGAATCACGATTGGACACGAGAGACACAGTGATTTACGTGGTTCGGGCCGCCTGAGCGTAATACCCTACTCCACGGGTGTGTGTGTGTGTTGTATTAGCTTGTGTGCTTGAGAGCGTTCGAGAGCCTCCTTTCGTGTATCGTCGGTCTGTCCTTTTATAGTACAAGGACAAACCGTTACAAGTTAGCCTGGCCCGACATGTGGCCCCGGCGGTTACTAGTATTGATACACGATTAATTGTTGTTAATAACCCTGTAACGGGCCCCGACAGTGCCGTTACAGGTGTTAAGATTATCCGATTAATTGTCATTAACATGGAATTAATGACAATTAATTGAGTCTTGAAGTCCGCGGCTATCCTTTGAAGATCCGGAGTCGTTACGATGTCTTCCGGTGGTTTGAGGCGGCCAGCTCCGACGTTTGGACACGTGGCAGCTCCGGAGCTTGCTTGTGGGAAGCGGGAAGCTCCGGGGTGGCCTGGCACGTGTCAGGTCCGGAGCTTCTCTCGGTCAGGGGTTAAGTCCGGAGGTGCCGTTTCGGTACCTAGCCCGGAGCTTCACCCTTGTGGGTAGTAGCTCCGGTCTGGCAGTACACGTGGCAACCTGAGGGTTAACCATGTTGGAGAAGCAGGTCCGGTTATGTCTGACAAGTGGGCCTCCGAGGGTCTTCAATTTGAGTAGACGTCCTTCCCTTGAGATCTTTGTAACCTCAGGGGGTGTATGGTTTTTAGGGTACCGACACCAATAATTGCGAATTTCACTTTTTGTCTTCAACACTTTTGTCTTCACTTGGCCCCCTGGTATATGTACACAATTTGATTGTGAACATGTACCAAGAGGATATTATGTTTTGTTGAGGACTCATTTTCTTCGAACTAGTAGAGCGTAGGTCCGAAGTCTTTGATGGTGAAGGCCCCCTGAGGTCAAACTGACTATTGTCGGAGCTTAGTAGCTCTGGTAATAGTCCCTATCGACGCATAGAGCATCGACAGTTAGTCCTCTGGGGTGTCAGAGCTTAGTAGCTCCGGCACTGACCTTTGCCAACACGTAACTTGTCGACAGCAGACTCCACTTGTGGGGTCTTCTCACCATCTTTTACATCGACGGCTGGCCCCCCTAGCTTTACCGGGGCTTGGTTGCTCCGGTGATGCTTGTTAACATCGATTACAAGTCGTCTAGAGGAGTCGGAGCTTTGTTAGCTCCGGCTTTTCTCCATCAACGTGTATTTTATTTTTCCTGCACACTGAAGTCAAGAAAAATAGTAAAATTTGTTCCTTGCCTATAACTTCGTCGCGGCTTACGATTCTCGAGAAAGTTTTAGGTCAAACGCGATTCTAAACACAATCGAATGCGTTGTCTTTTCTTCCGGATTCAATTGTACTTGGACTCGCCTTACTTCGGCCTGCCGGGGTGTAGGTAGAGTGGCGTACTTAGGGTGCTTGACCAGGCTAAGTCGATAGCACACTCTGGCCCTAGATTGGCTTGGCGGCATTCAGGCGAGTGAGCCATGAACAATATTTGAATTCAAAAGAATAGACAATACAACTCGAATCGTATATGAACCGGTCGAACTAAATTTTTTTTAAGAATTGCGCGTCTTTGTTATAGACAATAAAGAGAAAAATGTTGAGCCTGTACAAAATGAATGCACGTGGAGTCTGTTTCACCTGAAGATGTCTTTCATTATAGGTCCGGGGTACAAGGGAAACAAGTACACTCTTAGGGTACGGAACCAAGCTAAGCGTGTTTGATTTCTTGTTTGTCCCAGGGTAGCTAGCCACACTTTTAGTTCTGAGACTGTGACAAGTGTTGCATGAACTTTGCGGACTTTCCGGGGAAGGTCCAGCTGTTCTCCCGAAGGAACTACCTGACTTTGTACAATGACTCTATAACATACACCTCAATTTACTCAAGACTCACCTCCGTGGTATTAAGTGTAGAACTTACGGAGGTGCTCAATGTTCCAAGGATTTGGGAGAGGTGTCCCATCCTCGGTAGCCAAGCGAACGCTTCCGGGACGGGATACTTTAATCACTCGGAAGGGTCCTTCCCAGCCGGGGGAGAGTTTGTTTAACCCTTCTCTGGATTGTATTCTCCGTAGCACCAGATGGCCTTCTTCGAGCTGTCGGTTGTGTACATACCGCTGATGATAACGCCGTAGGGCTTGGCGATATCGGGTATTCCGCACAGCTGCTTGGCACCTTCCCTCCTCAAGGAGGTCTAGGTCTTCACGCCTGAGCTGATCCTGCGCGGCTTCGTCGAAGGTCCGGACCCGGAGTGAACCCAAGGTGATTTCTGGAGGAAGGATTGCTTCAGCTCCGTACACCAAAAAGAAGGGTGTCTCTCCCGTTGACCGGTTTGGAGATGTCCTGTTGGCCCATAAAGTGGGCGGAAGCTCTTCAATCCAGTTAGCTCCATGTTTTTTTAAGCGCTCATATATGCGCGTCTTGAGTCCTTTAAGGATTTCAGCATTTGCTCTCTCGGCTTGGCCATTGCTTGCTGGGTGAGCTACAGAGGCGTAGCAAACTTGTATGCCGAGGTCTTCGCAATATCCTTGGAATGCAGAGCTTGTGAATTGGGTCCCATTATCAGTGATGATTTTGTTTGGGACTCCATATCTGCATACAATGGACTGCAAAAAGTTGATAGCAGATTGCTTGTTGATTGTCACAACTGGAGTTGCTTCCGGCCACTTGGTGAACTTATCAATGGCGACGTACAGGAACTTGTAACCTCCGATGGCTCTTGGGAAAGGTCCCAAGATGTCCATCCCCCACACAACGAAGGGCCATGTAGGAGGTATCATTTATAGGGGCTGGGCTGGTGTGTGAATTTGCTTTGCATGGAATTGACATGCTTCACATTTCTTCACCAGCTCAGTTGCATCCTGGAGTGCTGTAGGCCAGTAGAAACCATGTCGAAAGGCTTTACCAACCAGCGTGCGGGAAGACGCGTGGTTCCCACACTCGCCTCCATGGATTTCTGCGAGCAGTTCGCAGCCTTCTTCCCTTGTGATGCACCGCATTAGGATGCCATTGGCACCACGCCGGTAGAGATCCCCTTCTACCAGCGTGTATCTTTTAGCCAATCTGACTACCCGGTCAGCGGATACATCATCGTCAGGAAGGATGTTGTCTTTCAAGTAGCTCCAGATCTCCGAGATCCATGCATCGGAACTATCTTGAGCTTTTGAGTCTTGCGTGCTGGGTTGCTCGGAGCTCCCGGCAACACCTACGACTCTTGATGGCTGCCATGGTAACAGGGCCATCGGGACCATCAGCTTCGAGATGTTGATCTCGCCCCCTTCGCTCAGTTCGGCTAGCTGAGCTGTTGGTTTTGACAACCTCCAGACAAAAATTCCGTCAGGAGCCGGAGCTCTGGTTGATGCTTTCGTCGAGAGTTCGTCAGCTTCAGCGTTATGGGTACGCTGAACATGGTGGAGATCTAGGACTTCGAAGTCCTTCTGAAGCCTCTGGACTTCAAGGAGGTAAGCAGCTAGTTGTAGATTATTGCAGGAACATTCACCTTTCACCTGCTTAATGATGAGCTGCGAATCTCCCTTGACTAGCAGTTGCTTGACACCATATGACAGTGCCACCTTTAGTCCGTAGATGAGCGCTTCGTACTCTGCCATGTTGTTGGTCGCCTTGAAGTCAAGGTGTACCATGTATTTCACCTTCTCCCCGGTCGGTGCAAGGAGAAGGATTCCAGCTCTGGCTCCCTGCTTCCGCATGGAGCCATCGAAGTAGAGGGTCCAGTGAGGCTCGGTGAAGGCTGGGGCTTGATGCTCCGTCTTCTGCTCACTGGGGCCCCCAGGGTTTGATGGAGAGGGAGTCCATTCCGCCACAAAATCTGCCAATGTTTGACTCTTGACTGCTTGCCTTGAAATGAATTCAAGATCAAATTCAGCCAATTCCGCTGCCCACTTTGCAATATTCCCAGTTGAATTGGGATTATGCAAGATTGCTCGAAGTGGGTAAGAGGTCACCACTGAGACTTTGTGAGCTTGGAAGTAATGGTGAAGCTTCCTGGAGGCAATAAGAACTGCATAGAGCAGCTTATGCACCTCTAGGTATCGAGTTTTGGCATCATGTAGTACTTCAGTAATGAAGTACACTGGGCGCTGAATGGTCCGGACCCTCCCGGAGGAGTCCGGAGCTTCCTCTTCACTGACCCAGATCCTCCCAGAGGAACCTGGATTTTCTTCGGGGACCTCCGGGTCCTGGTTGGTGGAACCCGGGGCTTCTCCAGAAGCGACCTGGACCCTCCCGGAGGGGTCTGGGTCTCCTGAAGTGACTTCTTGTGGATTCGAATCTGGGAGCTGGGACCCAGACTCGTTTTCAGGCACCTCCGGACCCTTCCAAAGAGGTCTGGATTCCTGAGTATGAGGTAGCTTTGGTCTCTCCGCAACCAGAACCATACTGAAGACTTCGTCAGTTGCTGAAATGTAAAGCAACAAAGGCTCACCAGTGTTCGGAGCTACCAGAATTGGTAGGGTGGTGAGGAACTGTTTCAGCTCCTGGAATGCCTTCTCTGCTTCTTCGGACCATTGGAATGATCTGGACTTCCTCAATAACTTGAAGAAGGGGAGTGCCCGTTCCGCCAGTCTTGAAATGAACCGGCTTAGGGCTGCTAGACATCCAGTTAACTTTTGGACGTCTTTGATGCGAGTTGGTGGCCGCATGTCTTCAATGGCCTTAATCTTCGCCGGATTAGCTTCTATGCCCCGGTGACTTACCAGGAAACCAAGAAGTTTTCTGGAGCTAACCCCGAAGACACACTTGTCTGGGTTTAGCTTTGTGCGGGTGGCCCGCAACTTGTCGAAGACAGCCTGCAAGGTGTCAAGGATTGACTCCTTGTTCCTGACCTTGACCACGATGTCATCGACGTATTCTTCCACTATGTCTCTAATGAGTTCTTCAAAACTTTTGTACATAGCTCGTACAAAAGTTGAAGCTGCATTCTTGAGACCAAAGGGCATGGCTGTATAACAGTACAATCCATCTACTGTGATGAATGAGGTATGCTCTTCATCTTCCCTAGACATCCTGATTTGATGATACCCAGAATATGCGTCTAGGAAACACAGTAATTCACACCCGGAGGTGGAATCCACTATCTGATCTATTCTAGGTAGTGGGAATGGATCTTTTGGACATGCCTTATTTAATGTGGTGTTGTCGATGCACATCCGAAGCTTCCCGCCGGCCATGGGCACAACGACTGGGTTTGCCAGCCATTTTGGATGGAAGACTTCTCGGATGAATCCGGCTTCAAGTAACTTCTTCACTTCTTGTCGGATGAAGTTCTGTCGTTCTACGGATTGCTTCCGAGGCTTCTGATGCATAGGCCGGGCATCGGGGTAGATCTTCAGATTGTGCTCAATCACTTCCCTGGGGATCCCAGGCATTTGTGATGGTTACCAAGCAAACACGTCGACGTTAGCCCGGAGGAAAGTGATGAGCGCGAGTTCCTATTGGTCGGTCAATCCCCCCGATATACAGGTGGTCTGAGCGGCATCAGAACCAATTTGGACGACTTTGACGGGAATGTCGGTGTCGCCGCTTGGCTGCACACGAGGTGCAGAAGTCGAGCCTCGTTGATGAATGCTCGGGGGTTTTGGAGCTTGCTCCTGCCTGGAGTCCTCCTCTTGCGCCGTGGTGAGTGCATGGAGTTCTTCCAGAGCAGTTACCCCGGCAGTACGATCTCCGCGGATCCGGTGAACGCCTACTAGCGTTGGCATCTTCAACACCAGATAACCATAATGAGCAGCTGCCATGAATTTGTACAGGGCAGGCCTCCCCAAGATGGCGTTGAAGGGTAAGTTGATCTGAGCAACGTCGAAGACCAACTTCTCGGTGCGGTACTTCTCCCGCGTCCCGAAGGTAACAGGGAGAGTAATAGCTCCGAGTGGGGTAATGGCCCCCGGACCTACTCCGGAGAAAGGTCGAGAGGGGTGGAGATCCGAAGGTCGGAGTTGAAGCATAGTAAAAGCTTCGAAGCTGATGAGGTTAAGACCCGAACCTCCGTCTACCATGACGTGGTGGAGCTGGATGTTGTTGATGGTAGGAGATACCATCAAGGGTAACTGACCTGCTCCAACCATGCTCCGAGGGCAGTCCGAAGCATCAAAAGTGATGGCTGTGTCCATCCACTTCCGATGAGGTTCCAGCCTGACTGTAGGAGCTACAGCAGCCATATCCCGACGCATAGTCTTGATGACGCGCCGGGAGGTGATGTCCCATGATCCACCAAAAATGGTGTTCATGGTCTTCCGACGTTCGTTGTCAGAGACGTCAGAATCATCGTCGACGGAGGTGTAAACGGCCTTCAGGACCTTTTTGGGATCCTGAAAACCTAACTCCTCTTCAGCCGGAGCTTCGTCGACTTTTTGCTTTCCTTCCCTCTGTCGGAAAGGAGATTCTTCCCGGCGCTTGTTGTAGTGCTCGACAAGGTTTTGGACCTCCCGGTAGTCTTCCAAACTGTGGCTGCCCGTTTTGTGAATTGGGCACCACACCTTGGGCTTGCTACCATCTTTAGAAGACGATCGAGGTCGCTTTTCAGGGCGTGGCCCCCGGCCACCCGGAGCTGCAGCAGCTGCAACATTGGATGTACCTGCCGATGGCTTCTTCTTGCCGTTGGTCTTTTTCTTCTTCTTGCCGTTCCCGGAGGTAGCGGCTTCTTCTTTGGAGGATTTCTTGTGACCCTCCGGGGTTGGTTTGGAGTGCATCTCACGGCCCTCCGCAGCTCTGGCACATTTGTCAGCCAAGCTGAAGAGTTCCGTGATGCTGGTGATCTCCTTGATCGCCAGTTTCTCCAGCATCTTCTTGTCCCGTACACCCTGTCTGAATGCCATAATGACAGAGGCGCTAGAGATAGAAGTGATAGTGTTTCGTACCTGAGAGAACCTTTGGATGAATGATCGCAAGGATTCTCCCCCTTTTTGCACAACTGCAAAAAGGTCCAGTTCAGTGCCTGGTCGGGTGTATGAACTCCCGAAGTTGGCGGTGAATTGCCGGCATAGCTCCTCCCAACTGTTGATAGAGTTGGGTGGAAGGCTCATAAACCAGGATCTGGCGGTCCCAGTTAAGGCCACTGGAAAATAATTGGCCATCACGGCCTCGTTTCCTCCAGCTGCCAAGATTGCAGTGGAGTAGATCTGAAGAAATTCGGCGGGATTGACAGTCCCGTCGAATTTTTCCGGCAGGTGAGGCCGGAACTTCTGTGGCCACCTGACCATACGCAGATGTATGGCCAGAGCTGAACAGCCTCCTCCTACTCCTTCAGGAGCAGAAAGGTCCTGAGCTTCCCGTCTTTCACGAGCACGCTCAATATGGACTCGGCCGTCTTGTTGGCGGTATTGGCGATCAAGCTCCGCCCGGAGGTCATGAGTTGAGAGCCTGGATACCGTGTGAGTGCGCCGTGCCCCAGAGGGCAATGACGTCACTTGTTGTGATGTAGCACGTCTCCTGCAATTGGAAACGTGCGGACCAAGTCTACCAGACAAAGTCCGCCGCTGCGACGGGGCTCGTCCTAAAGGAGGAGGACCCTGGTTGCTGAGGCGTTCGGCTGCTGCTGCAACCAAATGTTCCACATCGGCCCTCCACTGTTCTAGTGCATCCCTGGATGCATCCGGAGGTGGTGGGCGTTGGAGAAGAGCACGCGCTGCATGGAGCGCGTGTTCCGGGTTGTCATGATTTGCCGATGCAGTGATTGACGCCGGTGCACCATCGCGTTGCCCAGCTTGATTTGCTGGTGGAGGCGGTGGTTTTGGAAGTGTGACTCCTGCTGGTGCTGAGGCTCCTGCTGGTGGCTGCATATTGGAGGGATTGCCCCCAACAGCCTGAGCAGCAGGTTGATCGTTGGATGATCCAGCAGCTGAGTTCACCATTCTCGATCTCAGGCGCCCCTTCCTGGTGCGCCAACTGTCGGTGGTTTGGAACCGGCAGATCTCCCGACACTACTAAGGTGTTAGAGGAGTTTGATGTTCGGTGTGGGCGCGCGGAGATTCAAGAAGGTTAATTTGTAAATGACACAGGAGACACGGAAGTTTACGTGGTTCGGGCCGCTTGAGCGTAATACCCTACTCCACGGGTGTGTTGGTGTTGTATTAGCTGTATGAGCTTGTACTGAGCGTCTATGGAATGTGTGTCGCCCCCTTGAATGTGTCGTCGGCCTGTCCTTTTATAGTACAAGGGCAGGCCGTTACAAGTTAGCCTGGCCCGACATGTGGCCCCAGCGGTTACTAGTATTGACACTTATTCAACACATTTAATTGTCCTTAACGACCGGGTAATGGGCTTTGACAGCACCGTTACTGGTAATTAAGGTCATCCGATCGTGTGTCATTAATATGGTATTAATGGCACTTAATCGTGTCTTGAAGTCCTTGATTCCCCTGTGAAGATCCGGAGCCATTATGGAGTCTTCCGGAGGTCAGAGGCTGAAGCTCCGACGGTTGGACACGTGGCAGCTCCAGAGCATACTGTGGGAAACAGGTAGTTACGGAGCTACCTGACACGTGTCAGGTCCGGAGCTTCTCTCGGTCTGGGGTTAAGTCCGGAGGTGCCATTTCGGTACATGGTCCGGAGCTTCCCCCTTGTGGGTGGTAGCTCCAGTTTTATAGTACACGTGGCGACCCTGGGATTAAACATGCTGGAGAAGCGGGTCCGGTTATATCTGACATGTGGGCCTCCGAAGGTCTTCAAATCAAGTAGATGATTTTCCTTTGAGATCTTTATAACCTCAAGGGGTGTACGGTTTCCAGGGTACCGACAAGTTCCTAAACAAAAAGGAGTGGTTTTCAAATCTGCAGGAGTGTTGCCTCATTCAGTTTCAAATAAAAATATTGCTTGCTCATCTAGACATGAACACAAAGTTAAATTTCATTGTACCATCTGTGGTAGAGATGGTCATGTCATAGTTTTTTTGTTATAGACTAGCTAAACAACAGAAAAGCGAAAGAATGGTTGCTAGATCTCATAACTTTCATGCAAAATTTGCTGCACACATTAAACCGAATGTACAACCTGCTGTTTTGAGTAAAAAACATTCAAAGTTTACCTCCAGACCTTCTGTTTTTGCCTCCGGAGCTACTGATTTTTGTGCTACACAAGTAACACCTTATAGGTCAGTAGTCATGAATAAAAAATCTCAAACTTTGACTCATAAACCTGCTGTTTTGTCTCAGCTTTCGCGTGTTTTTCCTGCTGCACATCGCGTGACTCAGTACTGGATTCCTAAATGCCTTTTGACTAACCCCAGTATTGAGTCAACGACGTATTGTGCTTTTATGTAGGTTACACATTTGAGGAAGGAGAACATTTGGATTGTGGATTCAGGTTGCTCACGCCACATGACCGGTAACAAAGATTGGTTCTCCTCCCTCTCTTTTGTGTCACGTGTAGAGAATGTTGCTTTTGCCGATAATTCTTCAACTCCTATAATTGCTAAGGGTTCGGTTAGAGTAAATGATCACTACACTTTGAAGGATGTGGCACTTGTCAAAAATTTGAAATACAACTTGCTTTCTGTTGCACAATTGCTAGATGAAAATCTAGAAATTATTTTCAATAAAAACTGCTGCAAAGTTGTAGGTTCAAATAGTGAGCTTATTTTTAAGATGTCTCGGTTTGGAAGGGTTTTTAAAGCTGATTTTGATATGTCTTCCTCTAAGCATAGGTGTCTAGTTGCTAATGATTCAAAGGACTTATATTTTTGGCATCGTAGACTTGGTCACGTAGGCTTTGATCACCTAACGCGTGTTAGTGGTCTTAATCGCATACGTGGGCTGCCTAAGCTTAAAGGGGACAAAGAAATTGTGTGCTCTTCTTGTAGACATGCTAAGATGGTTGCAGGTTCACATACTCCTATCACAATGATCATGACAACTGAACCATGTCAACTTTTGCATCTTGACACCGTAGGACCTTCACGTGTTCAATCCTTCGGAGGTAAATGGTATGTTCTTGTTATCGTTGATGATTATTCTAGATACTCTTGGGTTTACTTTATGGCGTCTAAGAATGAAGTTTTTAGTCACTTTAGAACTTTATTTCTTAGATTATCAATTGATCACCCAGGATCATTAAAAGCAATTAGAAGTGATAACGGAACTGAATTTAAAAATCAATCTTTTGATCACTTTTGTGCTGAAAATGGAATAGGTCATCAAATTTCTTCACCATATGTACCTCAACAAAACGGTGTTGTAGAAAGAAAGAACAGAACCTTAGTTGAGATGGCTAGGACTATGCTTGATGAATATCAAACTCCTAGGAAATTTTGGGCTGATGCGTTAGCAACCGCTTGTTATGTCTCAAATCGTGTTTTCTTGCGTGCTAAGCTAGGTAAAACACCATATGAGCCCCGGTTTGGACATAGGCCTAGTGTTACACACTTTCGGGTCTTTGGTTGCAAATGCTTTGTTAAGAAACATGGTAATCTTGATAAATTTGAACCTAGATCTTTTGATGGCATGTTTCTTGGTTATCCATCTCATACTAGAGGCTACCGTGTGCTTTTACTTGACACTAACAAAATTGTGGAGACCTGTGAAGTGTCTTTTGATGAAGCTAGCCCAGGTACAAGCTCCGGTGTTGCAGGACCAGATCTGTATCCTAAGGGGGAGGGTATTTTCGAAGATGAAGAAGAGCTGGTGATACTGCCTGGTAGTTCCGAAGTTGACACATGTCCAGCTCCGGACATTGAACAAGCTCCGGCTATCACCTATGCTGGTCCTGATCGTCCACAAGTCACAAGCTCATCAATCTACAATGAACCTAATGAAGAAGAAGCTTGTGATACATCTGTTCCCCTACGTTTTTACAAAGAACATCCCCCACAACAGATGATTGGAAGCTTGCATGAACGAGTCACACGGTCCAGGTTTTGCGATCCAAACTCTCATGCTTATTCTGCTTTTGTTGCTTCTTTTGAACCCAAAGATATATCACACGCACTCACTAATGAATCTTGGATTATTGCCATGCAAGAAGAGTTAGAAAATTTTGAAAGAAATAATGTTTGGAAACTTGTACCTCCACCTCAAGGTCACACTTTAATTGGAACTAAATGGGTATTTAAAAATAAACAAAGTGAGGATGGGGTTGTGGTTAGGAATAAGGCTAGGTTGGTTGCTCAAGGTTTCACTCAAGTTGAAGGTCTAGGTTTTGATGAAACTTTTGCTCCTGTCGCTAGATTAGAAGCCATAAGAATTTTGTTAGCTTTTGCAGCATCTAAAGGTTTTAGGCTATATCAAATGGATGTTAAAAGTGCTTTTCTTAATGGATACATAGATGAGGAGGTTTATGTCAAACAACCACCGGGTTTTGAAAATCCAGATTTTCCTAATCATGTTTACAAACTGTCCAAAGCCTTATACGGTCTCAAACAAGCCCCTAGAGCATGGTATGATAGGCTAAAAACATTCTTATTTGAAAAGGGGTTTACCATGGGTAAGGTTGATAAAACTCTTTTTGTGCTTAAACATGGCAATGACTCATTATTCGTTCAAGTGTATGTGGATGATATTATCTTTGGTTGTGCTTCTCATGATCTTGTGTCCAAGTTTTCAGAAATGATGAGTTCCGAATTTGAAATGAGTATGATGGGTGAACTCACTTACTTTTTGGGGCTGCAAATCAAGCAAACCAAGGAGGGTACCTTTGTGCATCAAACGAAGTATACCAAAGACCTCCTAAGGCGCTTCAACATGGACAAAAGCAAGCCTCTTCGGACACCAATGGGAACATCAACAACACTTGAACTTGATGAAGATGGTGAACCCGTGGATCAAAAAGAATATAGAAGCATGATTGGATCACTTTTGTACCTTACGGCATCAAGACCGGACATACAATTCAGCGTATGTCTTTGTGCACGATTTCAAGCCTCCCCACGTGTTTCACATCGTCAAGCCGTCAAAAGGATTCTCAAGTACTTACATGTAACTCAAGAATTTGGCTTTTTTCTTCCTTCTTCTTTAACCGTTACTTTGAAAGCCTTTTCGGATGCTGATTTTGGGGGTTGTAGGATTGATAGGAAAGGTACTTCCAGTACTTGTCATTTTCTTGGTAATTCTCTTGTTGTTTGGTCCTCTAGAAAACAAAATTCAGTTGCACAATCCACAACCGAATCTGAATATGTAGCTGCTGCTAGTGCTTGCTCACAAATTCTTTGGATTGTTCAAACACTTAAGGACTATGGGGCTGATCTAGATAGTGTTCCACTATTCTGTGATAACACTAGTGCCATTTGCATTGCTAGAAACCCCGTGCAACATTCTAGAACTAAGCACATTGACATTAGGTATCACTTTCTCCGAGATAATATTGAAAAAGGAAACATTGTGCTTCACCATATAGATACCGAACAACAATTGGCTGACATTTTTACAAAACCTTTGGATTTCACTCGTTTTTGTTACATTCGTAGTAAAATAGGGGTTATGCATCCTCATGACTTAAATTGAGGGGGAGTTTTTGAAACTTGGGAAGTCTATGTGTGAATCTGAAATTAAAATAATATGAGCATATTATTTCATACATATATGACTTTGTGATTCCTTTTACATGCTGAAAGTTCTTACTACATTACTCGTGTTTTACATTTTGTAGTTTTTGCCATGTCTAGTAACTGGAATAATTACTTACACTAAAACTGGTCATGGTCGAACTTTCTTGCTGTTTTGAACTTGTTACATGTTCACAAGTGCTTTTAATCATTAAGAATTAATCAAGTAATCAACTCACATGTTGAGTTTTTATGAACAAATATAAATTGAGAAAAGATCAAGAGAATATGCATGCATCGCACTTCTTCTTTTGAGATGGCTTATCATTGCACTTAGGTATGAACTTGGAAGAAGTTGTGTATGACTAAAACCATGTCCTTAAGCTTCTGATTGTCAAATGACATAGGCTTGACTTGGTTGGTTAGAATAAGGCAGATGCACATATAATCTCTTGCAAATATCATATGATCTAAATTTATGCTTTGAAAAATAATAAAATGCAGAAACTAGTGTCATGCTTTCAGGTTTTGAAATAGTTATGTTTGTGAGATCATGACTTGATTAAATTGAAAATTACATTTGATCTCTAGCATGGCTTACACTACTTTATGTATTTCATTGATGTGATAATGTAAGGTACTTGATAGTATGACTTGGATGAGCTTTGTTTATATGTATATGTTATAATATGCTCATAACAACTAAAGGGGGAGAGATAATTTGTTTATATCTCATGACTTGCTGAATACATTGTCAAAGGGGGAGAGATAAGCATGAAGAGAGAGAGAGAATATGTGCATAAGGAGAGATAATAAAGGGGGAGAGATAATATGGGATAATTTTTCTTCTCATTTACTTTTGATTACAAAGGGGGAGAAAATGCTTTCAAAACTTTTATGTGAATAAGCCAATGTTCGGATTTTAAGTGGTGTTGCCAATGCATTCATCAAGGCGGAGATTGTGAGACCTATGTGTGCTGAATACATTGGCTTGTAGTGAATATACTTGCTTTGACGATAAAAGTTTTTGAATATCACCAAAACACCTTTTTATCCAGGTCCGACTCTAGCTCTGAGCTACAGCAAGGTCCGACGGTAGGTCCGGCTTGTTTTGGGTAGCTCCGGCTATGTTCGATGCCAGGTCCGACTAGCTTTGGTCAGCACTGGTGAAGTTTTGTCTTTATCTCCGACATGTCTTTGATAGCTCCGGCATATCTTTGATAGCTCCGACATGTTTTTGCTAAGCTCCGAAGTTGTTTTTTCTAGCTCCGGCTTTTGGGATTACTAGTTCTGACTAGTTCTGGTTAGCTCCGGCACTAGGTCCTGCTAGTTTTGTAAGCTCCGGCGGGAGCTTGGTTATACTAGTTTTGGTAAGCTCCGGCGCTAGGTTCTACTAGCTTTTGTTAGCTCCGGCTCAAGGTCCGGGTTGCTCTAGCAAGGTCCGGAACTTGACCGTAGTGCTTCTACTTTTCATTTGCAATATTTTGTACTTGCCTTACATTGTTGGAAAGATTGCTTAGTATTCATTTGCTAAGTTTTTGGTGCGTTTTGGTTGATATGGATGATATCGTTTTGCTATGTTTTGCAACATGCTTATGTGAGGTTCTCACGTAGGGTGTTGCGTTCGGAACTAACTTGAGTCAAGTCGAGGACTTGGGCTCGTATGGATTGGTTGTTTATTCATGTGCAGGTGTTGCTTGAGTTCAAGACATGGCTGGTAACGGGATCCATTGGACTAGTCTCAGGGAGGAGATGAGGTTCCAACAACCAAATTCAGGAGGAATTGTGGTTGAGCTGATCAGGAGGTTGCACAACATGATTGAATCAAGAACAATGCATATGAAGGTATCGTGGACGTCTTTGGAAGATGTTTGCACGTGTGCAAGGAGTGCATGGACGTGGCTGCATGGTTCCGAGCCGTGATGAAGAGATGTGGATGTAAAGAATTGGTCAGAAAGGTCCAACTGACTAGGTTATGGACTCAGGCTGCGGCTGAGTCGGGTTTGACTCAAATATGGAAAGATTTGAGTTGGTTATTATAGGATTTTGTGTGGGTCACGAATTTGAGTTGTTTAGGAATATGGGATACATTATTAAGGTGTTTGGAAGTCTTAAGATTGCTTCTATATGCGTATAGAAGAATCCTAAGGAGTTATGGAAAGTTACGATTCGTGAACAGGGTAGGATTAGGTTCCTGATTTGAGTTGAGTTGACTTTCGAGCTGGTTATATAAGCAAGGGAGCCCAGAGCTCATGGTGCACGACTTTGGGGCTGTTACTCTTGTGTTCTATTGAATAAAATTCGTAGTTTGAAGGAACTTTTGTGCCTTGTTTGTCCGACTTGTTCCAGACAAGTTTTACTCGTCGAGTTTCTGGACAGCACTACCTTTCGCTGGTGGTATTATCATAACTCGAGTTTTACTGATCCAATTAACGTGATTTTTTTGGGGTTGTCTTCACAACTTGATTGTCTATCATCTGTCAAAATTTCACGGTCATTGGATTTGTGGTCTATGATCTACACGAGTTTCTTTGTAGCGTTCCAGAACTGTTTTTTCTCGGGTAGAGCAGATTGACCATTGTTTGATCTTTCAATCATAACTTGAGTTTTTCTTGACGGATTTGAGTGATTCTTTTTGTGTTGTATTCGTGACTTGATTCTCTTTAATATCTATCACTTTTTTCATGGTGAAACACGTTTAGATTAGTCTCACACACGATTTCTTCAACAGATCGTTTTTCTGCCGAAGGGTTTGGGGTTTAATTGTTTCCGCTGCGTAAGATTTTTAAATCTACCATTCACCCCCCTCTGGTAGCTTTTCACGTGCTCTTCGATCCTACACTGCCACAAGTGACTTAGAGCCTTCCAAAGCCTTCTACTCGTTCTACTAGCCCTCCAAGACCAAATCTTGAAGATATTAGGGTTTGGGAAGGAGAGTGAAGGAAGATCATCGTGCTTTGGCTCTCGGTTTGATCTCTTGCACATTGTCTTGTGTTTTTGTGGATTGTGTGAGCTTAGCTTCGTGTGCTCCTCATTGTATTGATTTCTGGAAGCCTCAAACTGTGATCAACCCCAATCAAACTTGGTGATTACCCATTGATATAGTGGAAACCAAGCCGGCCATTGTGGTGCCTTGGTGAGAGAAGGGTCAAGTGAGACCTGGTCCTTGTGTGGACTTCTCAACGTGGATGTAGGCTTCTTCGTGGAGCTGAACCACGTGATAAATTGTGTCTCTCTTGTCACTTTACATTTGATAATAACTAGAATTGCTTTTAGGGTTCATATTGCTCTTCACTTTGATCTTGTTGGAATCTTGTAACCTATTTGCCTACAATTGTCAATCTAAGTTGTACTAGGTTACTACACATTGCTTACATCTTTGGTTAACTTAAACTCCGTGAATAACTTTTAGAAATCAAGTTTTTAGGTTTTCACCCTGTGCTGTGCGGACTAGTCCGGCCCTGTCCAGACAAGTCCGACCTCAATGTTTTAATTTCGTTTGATTAAGTTATTTAAGGTCTTATTTTGCATTCACCTCCCTCTAGGCAACTTTCAATTGGTATCAGAGCGGGCTTCTCCACCAAGAGTCTAACAAATCAAAGAAGAAATGGCCGGAAGGGGTGACAACGAGATTCTGGTGCTTGTTGATGACACCAAGACGAAGAACGTTGATGTTCTTCAAGATGATCCAAATGACGACGAAGAAGTTCGTATGCTCAAGGCATGGCTTCGTGAGAAGCTCAATGTGCCTAAGAAGGAGATCAAGCCAATTGCTCCGATCAACGTCAACAATGGAAGTAGTTCACAATACTACTCCCGGTATCCTTACAACTATGAGCAACTAACCGCAAGCAACCATTATTTATCTATCCCTACTGGCAAACCTCCTCAATTTGATGGAAATGATTACTCTATGTGGAAGCATAATATGAATATGCATCTCATTTTCTTAAACCCTAGTTTGTGGCAAATTGTTATGATAGGTGTACATCTTCCCATGAATGAGGAAGACATCACTCCAGAGCAAGCCGTCCTCCTCCATCGCAATGCTCAAGCCATTGGAGTGATTACCTCCTCATTGACTCGAGAGGAGTTCAACCACATTGAAGGGTTGGAGGTTTCCAAGGAGATATGGGACACCCTCAAGACGACACATGAGCGCAACCGTGTCATTAGGGAGGCCAAGATCGAGATGATCGAAGGAGAACTTGGGAGGTTCACTATCATGGATGGTAAATCTCCCCAAGGCATGTACGACCGCCTCAAGACTCTTATCAACAAGAGTTGGTCTTATGGAAGCATCTGATGGACCGACCATGAGGTGGCAAAGAGGATGATTCGAGCATTCATGCCTCGAAACGTCACCCTTTGCTCACTAATTCATGAGAGTCTGGGTTTTCACAAGATGACTCCTGAAGAAGTTCTAGGGAGGATCATCAACCATGAGATGATGGAGCAAGAAGCTATGTTCTACAACGATCTACAAAAGCTCTCCTCCTACAGGAAAAGGGATGTTGCATTCAAGGCAACATCCTCAAGATCACAAGAAAAGTAAGAGAGTGATGAATAGAGCCTCAACACCGATGAGGAAGAGACACTCTTCATCAACAACTTCAATAGGATGTTTAGAAGAAGGAGGGGGAGCTGTCTTCATGAAAGCAAGATCAAAGACAAGCCCAAGACAAGATCAAAGAGGGCTTGCTATAATTGTGGGGAGTATGGCCACTTCATTGTGGATTGCCTACATGAGGAAAACAAGAAGAAGAAGGAGGGCAAGTCCAAAGAGAAGAAGTACTTCAAGAAGAAGAAGCAATCGAGGCATGCCCACCATGGAAAGGAGTGGGATTCAAATGAGGAATCCTCTTTTGATGAAGAAGAAAAGATAGAAACCATTTCTGTGAAGATGACAACCGCGGAAAACAAGCTCTTCCTCAACTTGGAGAAATCAAGGACAACTTGCCTCATGGCCAAGGAGAGAAGAAAGAAGGTTAAATCTAAATCCTCCTCTTCAATTTCTTCGCATGATGATTTTGATAGTAGTAGTGAAAATGAACATATGCTTAAGGATATTAGTAAAAATACCTTGAAAAGATTGAGGTTGTTGACGGATGAGATATTTGACAAGGAAGAGCTCATCAACCGTCAAGAGGACATGCTCATCCAACAAAAGGAGAGATGTCAAGAGGTTGAGGAGCTCTTAGAGCTTGATAGAGAAAGAAGCAAGACACTTGAGCGTGAACTCACTTTGAGCAAGGAAACTTGCTCAAACCTTGAGAACACTACAATTGTGCTCAAGGATGAACTTGTTAGTTTGACACAAGCTAACAAGATCCTTGAAACACAAGTGAAGTCTCTCAAGGTCAATGCCCCTTCTTCCTCTATAAGCTCACCTTCCAAAAATGTCAAATCCGAAGCGCCTCAACCTTGCAAATGCTCAAACTTGATTATAAAACTAAAAGATGAGCTTAAGTTGGCACAAACCTATCGAGCACCAAAGGGTGGCATCTTTGACACAGAGAAGATGGCATATGCACGTAGTGCATATGCCATCACATGACATCCCCTCATCAAGGATGGTCTTGGTTATTCTAGGGAGATGAGGCAAAATGCCAAAACTCTCAAGAATGGAAAATACTTGATTGTTTTTGTCAAAGGAGGCTCATACAACAATAAGTGAAAGAATGTCGCTACATCACCCAAAATGCCTAAGAAAGAACCTCATCCCCTTATTCCATGATTTTGATGCTTCATATGTGTTATTGAGGAACAAGTTTGGTAAAGCTTATGCTAGGTATGTTGGGCCACACCGCTAGAGTCCAAAACCTTGTGTGTGGGTGCCCAAGTGCCTCTTGACTAACATCAAAGAACCCAACACCTCTTGGGTACCTAAAGCCAACGCTTAAATCTTTATTGTAGGCATACTCCTCCGGTGGAACCAAATGGGTTCTTGATAGCGGATGCACTAATCATATGACCGGAGAGAGGAAGATGTTCGTGGAGTATGAGCAAAAGGAAGATCCAAGTAAAGGAATCTATTTTCAGGACAATAGCCAAGGAAAAATCCTTGGCACCAGTAAAATTGCTATATCCTCTAATCACACTCTTTCAAATGTTTTACATGTTGGTTCACTTGATTATAACCTTTTGTCCATATCTCAACTATGTGACAAAGGTTATAATTGTTTATTCACTAACGAAGGTGTGACCCTCACAAGGAGAAGCAATGACTCAATTGCTTTTAAGGGTGTACTCAAGGGAAAGCTCTATCTTGTGGATTTCTCCACAGATAAAGCCCAACTTGATACATGCTTAATTGCAAAAACTAACATGTGATGGCTTTGGCATAGAAGGCTAGCTCATGTTGGGATGAGTAATTTGCAAAAACTCCTTAAGGGCGAGCACATCTGTGGTTTAAAGAATGTTGTGTTTGAAAAGGATAGGCCATGTAGCGCATGGCAAGCCGGAAAGAAAGTTGGAGGTCCACATCCATCCAAGAACATTATGAGGACAACAAGACCATTGGAGCTTCTACACATGGATTTCTTCAGTTCAATCGCCTACATATGTATTGGCGGTAACAAATACGGTCTTGTTATTGTTGATTATTTTTCATGTTTCACTTGGGTATTCTTTTTGCATGATAAGAGTGATACTCAAGGTGTCCTCAAGAAATACTTGAAGAGAGCTCAAATTGAGTTCTCCTTATGTATCAAGACCATAAGGAGTGACAACGACACCAAATTCAAGAATACTCAAGTTGAAGAATTTTTGGATGAAGGCATCAAGCATGAGTTCTCGACCCCCTACTCCCCTCAACAAAATGGGGTAGCCGAGAGGAAGAATAGAACTCTAATAGAGATGTCATTAACTATGCTTGATGAGTACAAGATGTCGGACCGGTTTTCGGCGGAAGCGGTTAACACCGCTTGCCATGCCATAAACCGGTTGTATCTTTACCGCATACTCAAGAAGACGTGTTATGAGCTCCTAACCGATAACAAGCCCAACATTTCTTACTTTTGTGTTTTTGGGAGAAAATGCTACATTCTCAACAAGAAGCCTGGGACTTCGAAGTTTGCTTCTAAGCCCGATGAGGGTTTCTTGCTTGGTTATGATTCAAACACTTATGCCTATCGTGTCTTCAACAAATCCTTCGGAATTGTTGAAGTAGCATGGGACATAGTGTTGGTTGAGATTAATGGCTCCCAAGTGGAGCAAGTTGATCGCCATGTGCTAGATCAAGAAGAAGCTCCACAAGTGGTAATAGGAAGGATGGCGCTTGGGGATATACGACCACAAGAACAACCTCAAAACTCAAGTGACCATCCTACACATCAAGCAAGCTCTTCCTCAAATGATCAAGCTCAAGTTTTCCAAGATGCGCTCCAAGAAGATGAAAATGGAGACATCAATCGAGGGGGAAACAATGAAAATGAGGAAGACGAAGGTGAAGATTCAAGACCTCAAGCACCTCACCCAAGAGTGCATCAAAGCATTCAACAGGATCATCACGTTGACAATATTCTTGGAGACATCTCCAAGGGGGTAACTACTCGATCTTGTGTTGCAAATTTTTGTGAACATTACTCTTTTGTTTCTTCTTTGGAGCCTCACAAGGATGAAGAAGCACTACGAGATCCGGATTGGGTGATGGCCATGCAAGAAGAGCTAAACAACTTTGAAAAAAATCAAGTATGGGAGCTCGTGAAGAGGCCTAATGTGAATGTTGTGGGCACCAAGTGGGTGTTCCGCAACAAACAAGATGAGCAAGGGGTGGTTACAAGGAACAAAGCACGACTTATGGCTAAAGGCGATTCACAAGTTGAAGGTTTGGATTTCGATGAAACCTTTGCTCCCGTAGCTAGGCTTGAATCAATTCATATATTACTTGCCTTCGCTACTCACCATGATTTTAAGCTATACGAAATGGACGTCAAGAGTGCATTCCTCAATGGTCCAATAAAGGAAGAGGTGTATGTGGAGACCCCCCCCCCCCCTCCGGCTTTGAAGACCAAGAATTCCCAAACTATGTGTACAAATTGTGTAAGGCTCTCTATGGTCTCAAACAAGCTCCCATAGCTTGGTATGAGTGCCTTAGAGACTTTCTAACTCAAATTGGTTTTAAAATTGGGAAGGCGGATTACACTCTATTCACTAAGCACTTTAATGATGATTTGTTTGTTTGCCAAATATATGTCGATGACATTATATTTGGTTCTACTAACAAAGCTTTTTGTGATGAGTTTTCCGAGATAATGACCAAAAGATTTGAGATGTCCATGCTGGGGAAGTTGAAGTTATTCCTAGGTTTTCAAGTGAAACAACTCAAGGAAGGGACACTCATTAGTCAAACTAAGTACACACAAGACATACTCAAGAAGTTTGACATGGACAAGGCCAAACCCATCAAGACTCCTATGGCAACCAATGGGCATCTCGATCTTAAGGAAGATGGTCCAAGTGTGGACCAAAAGGTATATCGTTCCATGATAGGTTCATTACTTTACTTATGTGCATCTAGGCCCGATATCATGCTTAGTTTGTGTATGTGTGCTAGATTTCAAGCTGTTCCAAAGGTGTGTCATTTGACCACCGTTAAGAGAATTGTAAGATATTTGGTTCACACACCAATCCTAGGACTTTGGTACCCCAAAGGTTCTATGTTTAACCTCATTGGATATTTCGATGAGGACTATGCAGGGTGCAAAGTTCATAGGAAGAGCACATCCGGAACTTGCCAATTCCTTGGTAGATCTCTAGTGTCTTGGTCCTCAAAGAAACAAAACCCCATTGCTCTTTCCATAGCAGAAACGGAGTATGTTGCCGTCGGAAGTTGTTGTGCACAATTTATTTGTATGCGACAAACTCTTAGGGGCTATGGCATAAACTTGTGCCATATCCCCCTCCTATGTGACAATGAGAGTACCATCAAAACAGCCCACAATCCATGAGCACTAAAGGACCAAACACATTGATATTCCCACTATTTCTTGAGAGATCACTCCATCAAAGGAGACATTGCAATTTCCCATGTAAGAACCGAAAAACAATTGGCTGATATTTTTACCAAACCCCTAGATGAGAAAAGATTCTGTGAACTTAGGAGTGAGCTCAATATCTTAGATTCTCGAAATGTGGCTTGAGTATTGCACATCTTATTGTTATATTCAAAATTCACGCATGCTTGCGAAAAAACTCATCCTCCTCAATTTTCTACAAATTATTTTGAAATTATTGAATCTTTGTGAATTATGGTCATAGTTTGATTGTTGATTGCTTGCTGACCATGTTTACAAAGATCTTTTGTGAAAATATAGTCCAAAAGGATCAAATCTCCACTAAAAATTCAATATATAGGAGTTTTTAGCCCTAGGATTGGACTAGTACGCCCCCTGACCGTACTAGTCCGGTGGTTTAGAATTGTTCGGACCCAGTCCGGAGGCCGGGCATGTCCGGGTCTCCAACCAGACTAGTCCGGTCGTTGGGGACTTAACCTCCCCTAGGAGCTCTCGACCTCTTCGCTCTTACCCACACAGTCTCTCTCATCAAAACGCACGAAAACCACCCCCAAATCAGTGACTTTTGATTCCAACCACAAAGTCTCAATTCCAATCCATGGATTGAAGCCCTAGGGTGCGTGGGAACTTGTCCCCAAGCATCGAAGGCCGATTCCTCACCCACATTTTGTCGAATCAAAAATTTGAAGTGGTATTCTTGACCTAACCCCAAAACCTTTGAAATTTATTTCTTTTAGGTCTATTGATAGAAATTTCTTCACGAATGTTCTTGTCCACATCAGTGTGACCATGTACCTCAATTTTGGTGGTAGGATCCATAGATTTTGCAAAATTTCTCTAGATTAGGATTCTTGCTGTGTGAACCGGACTAGTCCAGCCATAGGGCGGACAAGTCCAGCTTGGTACGGACCAGTCTGGCCCCTGGGTAGAAAAGTCTGGGTTACGCAGTGAAAACCCTATCCTTGATCGATTTTGTGAATTCTAATGCCATGACTCTACTTCCTTGGACTTACACACACTCCTTTGCATCTCTTATCAGCAACTATGTCGGATTCTGACTATGTCCCACTTTCTGACCCCGAGGCCGAGAAGGGAAGGCAAGCACTATAACATCGAAAGCGCGAGAAGGACGAGCTTGTCATGGTATATCTCGAATCCCAATCCGAGGCAAGGAAAGCAAATAAACGGCAGAGGGAAGCCCACAACTCAGTTGCAGCTGAGGTAGCTCCCAAGAAGAAGAGACTTGTGACTATGGGGGAAAAGACTAGAACTCAGGAAGCCAGTGCATCAAAAGACAAGAGCAAGGCACCCGTGGATGCTTCAGCCAAGAAGAGAGTCGTTGTTGCTAAAAACATGCAAGCAAGGCCAAGAAGGGAGCCTCTCAACCCATAGGTCACTTGAGGATGTCATTTCCTGCAAGGAACCCAAACCGTGCGGCTACCTTTGATGCCAACATCTTCAAAGGCAAAGGGGATGAGAAGGCAAGGAAGCTCAGGAAGGTCAATCTCTATCAAAGGGAAAGGAGCACAGTGGATCCCCATTTCTGGTGTGACTTCCACCATGACTATTATCGAACTGTCTACATGTCCAAGCAAACTCTAGTCACAGATTCTCAATGGATTGATTGGGACTACATGACCCAGAAGGATCACATGGCTTTCAATGCTGTGACTGAAGCCATAGAGCGCCATGGCTTGAAGAAGTTCATGCCATTTCGGTATGATTGGAATGTGGAGGTCATTGCTCAATTCTACTCCACTGTCTACTTCCACACCGACGGGGACAACAGGATCACTTGGATGACGCATGGAGAGCAATACTCCACCACCTACTGGAAGTTTGCTCAGCTGCTAGACCTGGAGGATCAACTGGATAATGAGATCATCATTTCCAACCTAAGGCCAGTTGATTGAGACACTTTGGAGTACATGTATACAGGTCATGTACCTTTTGAGGCAGGGCACATAAGGAACATCAGGCCCTTCTACTGTGTCCTCAACCGGGTGCTCCGGAAGACTATTGCCCCCAAGGATGGAGATGCAGGGATTATTCGAGGAAATTGGAGGCACTTGATAGTGATAATTGATGGAGATGTCCATTTGAATGTGGTGGACTACATCTTTGACGATATGTTCAACATCTCGCATACTCCAAACTGATCATGTGGATACGCTCCTTAAATCATGTACATGATCGAGAAGGTGTCTGGGCTCACCTTCAAGAAGGAAATCACTCACCGAAGGCTTCGTCCTCAAATCCCACCTCCGGAGCCTGCTGCCAATAGAAGAAAGAATGCGGATCCTCCCGCTTCTTCTTCTCACTTCGTGCCATCACCTCCTCCACCTCCTCCTTCATCACAATGCGGCAGCGGTTTCCTCAAGTGCTTCAAAGACATCTTCTCCTCTTGCCAGAAAGCGGAAGTTCGGCAACGTTGCATGGAGCATCGCCAAGAGAAGTATCTCAAGGCGATGTGCGACAAGCTGGACATCCCCATGTCTCCCACGCAGGGAGTGATGGGGAGATGACTCCATTCTCGGTGTTCACCGCCGAGGAGCTTGCTCAATTCGGTGAAGATATTTATTCACTATGGACTTATGTTTATAAACTCTCATTTCAAGTTGTTGTAATACTTAATCTATGTTGTCATGTATTTTGTCTAAATTATGATGTGTTGCCTCAATTACATGTTTATCTTGCATATTTGTTGCCTTATCACAATTTATGAGCACATCACTTAGACACCCCACCATAACATGTATATGTATGAGAACTCTCTCAATTTCTCTTACTCATGATGCATACATTGAGGGGGATACACTCATACAAATACATGTTATGAAAGCAAATTATTATCCTTTTCTGTTGAAGTCTTAACGTGTTGTCATCAATCAGCAAAAAGGGGGAGATTGAAAGTGCATCTAGGCATCCCCCTGGGTTTTGGATGATTGATGACGACAATTAAGAGACTAATGAGCTGAGTTGATCTTAAGCACAGGTGTGATGGTTGAAATGAGACAAAATCCCTCAAAAAGAAAAGGATAAAACGAGCGTCAAAAACTCAAGAGTAGAAGTTAGGGTTTCTATGGTGTCGAGCCTAGATGAGTCGTATCTTGTGTGAGGGTGGTTGTATCATGTGCATTGAGATCATTATAGAGAGCTCAAAGTGGTGGTTGAGAGAAAAACCTAAGTGAGAAGCCATAATGAGGAGAAACCCTAGAAGGCTAGACTAGTTCGGGCCTTAGGGCCGGACTAGTCCGGCCAGGGAGAGTAGTCCGTTTTGAGTCGGAGTAAAGGTCTCTGGAGGAGATCGGGCTTGTCCGAATGGGTACGGACTAGTCCGTTCATCCCTTAGTGGAGTTGGATCTTAGTCCCCCAAAACTAGACTTGTCCGTTTTGGAACGGACCAAAGCTCTCTAGAAAAGTTCGGACTTGTCTGTGGTGGTATGCACTAGTGCATTTGAGACTCAGTGTGAGAGAAACCGAGCAAACCCTAGAGGGCCAGAATAGTCCGCCCCCTGTGGCCAGACTTGTCCGGGCCTACCCAATTGAGTCTGTTTTGGGACAGACTAAACCTTTCTGTCCTACTTCAGACTAGTCCGTTGTTGACCGGACTAGTCCGTGTTGTTAGTGGCTGTTTGAAATTGAAACTTTGGTGCACACATCATCTATTTTGTCGATCGATGAAGTGAAATTGTCGGTGGTCCCAGAAGGCCGGAGTAGTCCGGGTTGTCCTGGTGGCAACAGTTAGTTGTCGGGACCCCTATAAAAAGGGGACCCCTGACCCCTATTTGATAATTTTTGAACCCTAGCACCACCACAAGTGACGTAGAGCCTTCCAAAGCCTTCTACTCGTCCTACTAGCCCTCCATGACCAAATCCTGAAGAGATTAGGGTTTGGGAAGGAGAGTGAAGGAAGATCATCGCGCTTTGGCTCTCGGTTTGATCTCTTGCACATTATGTTGTGTTTTTGTGGCTTGTGTGAGTTGAGCATCGTGTGCTCCTCACTGTATTGATTTGTGGGAGCCTCAACTTGTGATCAGCCCCAATCAAACTTGGTGATTACCCATTGATATAGTGGAAGCCACGCCGACCATTGTGGTGGCTTGGTGAGAGAATGGTAAAGTGAGACCCGGTCCTTGTGTGAAATTCTCAACGTGGATGTAGGCTTCTTCGTAGAGCTGAACCACGAGATAAATTGTGTCTCTCTTGTCGCTTTACATTTGATAATCACTAGAATTGCTTTTAGGGTTCATATTGCGATTCACTTTGATCTTGTTGGAATCTTGTAACCTAATTGCCTACAATTGTCAATCTAAGTTGTACTAGGTTACTACACATTGTTTACATCTTTGGTGAACTTAAATTCTGCGAGTAACTTGTAGAAATCAAGTTTTTAGGTTTTCACCCTGTGTTGAGCGGACTAGTCCAGCCCTGTCCAGACAAGTCCAGCCTTAGTGTTTTAATCTCGTTTGATTAAGTCATTTCAGGTCTTATTGCCTATTCACCCCCCTCTAGGCAACTTTCAATAAATATGTACTTGAGGCTCTTATGATCCGTATAAATCTCACATCTATGGCCAATAACGTAATGTCTCCAAATCTTCAACGCATGCACTCAGGCTGCAAGTTCATATCATGCGTAGGATAATTCTGCCCATGTTTCTTCAATTGCCTGGATGCGTAAGCTACTACTCAGCCTTCTTGCATCAATACAGAACCAAGTCCTTGCCTCGAAGCGTCGCAATAGATATCAAAGCTCTTGCTCACATCTGGCAATAAAAACACATGTGTTGTTGTCAATCTCTTCTTTATCTCCTCAAGACTGTCCTAAAAAGCTTGAGTCCACTTGAAAGGCTTCTCCTTCATTAACAGTTCTGTCATGGGCTTCGCTATCTTGGAAAAGTCCTTGATCAACCGATGGTAATATCCAGCCATTCCAAGAAAACTCCTTGTTTCCTTCACATTCTGCGGTAGTTCGCACTTTAGCACATCTCTAACCTTCCCTGAGTCAACTGACACTCCTCCTCTTGATATGACATGGCCTAGGAATTATATCTCCCTCAACCAGAATTGGCACTTGTTAAACTTGGCATGCAACTTGTGCTCTCGAATTTCTGCAAAGGCAACCTTAAATGCTCTTCGTGCTCCTCTTCACTTTTCGAGTAGATCATGATGTCGTCAACGAACACTACCAAGAACTTATCCAAATATTCTATGAAGACCTTATTCATGAGCTACATGAAGTATACGGGTGCATTAGTCAATCCAAAGGACATGACGTATACTCATAGGATCCATACTGTTTCCTGAAAGTTGTTTTGGGTATGTCTGACAGTATAATATTCATTTGAAAATATTTTGACCAATGATTAATCTTAGAGAATATTCTGGCTCCTTCATTTGGTCGAACAGATCCTCTGTGCAGGGCAGTGTATACTTATTCTGGATTGTCACCCCGTTGAGATAACGGTAATCCACACACATTCTCTGGGATCTATCCTTCTTATCTACAAAAAGAACTGGGGCTCCCCATGGCGATGAGCTTGGGCGTATAAAACCCTACTCTTACTGCTCTTGAATCTTCTTCTTGAGGATTGCTAATTCCTTAGGAGGCATCCTATATGGCCTCTTTGCTATAGGTGCATTTCTAAGTATTAAATCAATAACTAAATCGATGTCACAATCAGGTGGCATACCTGGCAATTCCTCAGGAAACACATCTAGGTACTCATGAACAATCAATATTTCCTCCAAAGTTACTCCTTCTGCATGATTTACCATTGCCTTCTCGGTTGTCAGCTGAACTGCCTTGAACTCTATACTGACTCCTTCTTCACTTGTCAATTGCACTATCTGTGTGGCACACTGAATTACTCCATTATGCTTCCTTAGCCAATCCATTCCAAGTATGATGTCCAAGCCTTGAGAATTCAAGATTATAAGGTTGGTGAGGAAATCTACCCCCCTATGGAAATACTTAGTTTTGGACATACTATATTGGTCCTCATCTCTCCTCCAAGAGATTTAACCAACAGGGTACACTTCAAGTATGATATAGGCATCCTATGCTTTGCAACATAATTTGATGAGATGAATAAATGGGATGCTCTAGAATCAAATAATATAGTAGCGGGGTTGGAGTTTGCGAGAAACATACCAATCACAACATCTTCAGCTTGCTGAGCTTCTTCTGCAGATACACGGTTCACTTTCCCACGAGCAAGTTCTGTGGTCCACAGTTGCCTTGAGTTGCTCCTCCATTGGGCTTTGGATTCTGCCTTGGAACATTGTACATCTGACCTTGACGTGATCGTGGGCATTGATTTGCAAAATGTCTCGCTTGACCATAAGATAGCAGGTCTTTCCACCAGAGGTGCCAGCAAAGTTAGGGCGAGACTGATTATGAGCATAAGCAGACATATTTGGGTGTAGCGCAGGCAACATAGGTAAGCGAGGTGCTTGCATGAGTGGGCGTTGCTGCATTGTCTGTTGCAGTCGCGGTGGATAAACATGGCGGTATGCAGCAACGAAGGGATTGTAATATGGTGCAGCAAGCGATGCATAGCGAGGACGGACATTGCTTCCTTGCAGCTGTCCATGATATGGCATTTTCATCTTGTGATCTAGCTCCATCTCATGGATCTTGTTCTCATCGGTCGGTGCTTAGACCTAACTAATAGGTTAACTTGGTAGTTGTCCTTTTTCTTGGATTTTTCTTTTATCTTCATTTCGTTTTCCCCATTTAGTTTGATTTTCCCCACTGCATATTTGGTTTTTTAAGCAAGTTGAGAATCTTCTATTCTCAACTATCATTTTTATTTCTTTAATTTTCACAAAAAAATTGTTGGGTTTTGAAAAAAGAGTTTTTATTTGAAAAACTATTTTTCTAAGTTGCAAAAGTGGTAATTCACCAACGTGTTAATTACATAGCCATTGGGGAGCCACTTGCAAAAAGGGAGAACAGGGGGGCCCACTTGTTAGTTCCGCCGACCCCCTTGTTTGACCGACATGGGGAAATGGCCATTTTGGCTCTCTCGCCTCCAACAGCTACATTTGGTTCCCTAGTGATCGTTTGGGAGTGCACACTATAAATTGTGACCGTGAGGAGCATTCCTGCTCACACTTCACCACATTTCATACGTCCCAAAAGTCACTCCATACTCACATTGCTTTTCTTGCTCTTCACTGAAGTACTCTTGCTCAAAATCCAACTCAAAAGAGATTTTCTTTTGTATGCATTGGCAATTTGCTCTCAAGCTCTTCAAGACAAAATTTGTCGGGGGTTTTGCTAACATCACCTCATTCAAATTTTTGCTTTGTTGTGTTCTTGTTTGTTGTGGCCATGAAAGGAATGAAGAGGTTGTTTAGGAAGAGGAATGAGGCTCCAAGCTCAAGCTATGGTGGAGATTCAAGTGCACGCCCGTCTTTCGTTGCTACACCAAGTTCACGGAGGAGGAGTGTAGGTGACAATACTCCCATGGGTGAGAGAAGCAACCCGCACCAACTTCTTCACAACGATGACCTCGACATACAAAGTGAAGCTGAAGATCAAGCACGCAAGCTCCTCCAAGATCGTGAGTTTTCTCATACGAAAGCTTATGATCCGGATTTGATCTCCAAAATAGGTATGGATTCCGATTTTTTTTTTCATTTGGTGTGCACTAGGATGGGAAAACTTTGCTCACATAGAGGAGAGAGATTCATGCCTTGTCTCCATACAATTCCTTTGCACACTCAAAATAGGATTTCATGGTATTACTTTTAAATTACTTCAAAAAGAATACAACATCCTATGGAAAGAATTAAGTGAAATCCTTGGCTTCCATAAACGTTGTTTGCTAGATTTAGAGGCTTTGCCTAAGTTTAGCAAACAAATTTTTTGGCAAAATTTAACTTGTGAGGTCAGATGTAGTGCACCTAGGAATAGCCACTTGCGCAACCCTACTTTACGCTTCATGCATAGATTGGTGGCTATGACTATGTTCCCTAGAGGAGACGTAAGGGTAGTGCATGATGATGAGCTGGAAATTTTATATGCCATGGTTAAAAAGATAAAAGTTGCTCCAGTTATTGCCATGATGACACAATGGTTAGATTACATTCCAAGAACAGGGCCAATTGAATGCACTTCATTGATTACTTATATTGCTACTAGGGTAGGAGCACTAGAATATTCTTCATTTGAGTATATTGAAAATGAAAGAGAATTAATTGATGAAGATTATTTAGTGCAAGGACATACCCTTAAGCATGATCAATATGACTCTTTGATATTTTATTATCCCGACTTTGTCAATGAAATTCGGTTACCTAACTTGAATTATCATTTGTACAAATGCCAGAGGCTAACCATTGACCTTCTTCCTATTGAGGAAGCCCTGGCGAGGCAACTAGAAGCCGTACAAGGAGAGCGGCCATGCCTCCGACAACCTCCATGGTCCATGAGTACAAAGAGGAAGAGAACCCGATGGGTGATGCACCCGGATGGACTCAACCTCCATCGTATGAGACTGAAGATCTGTCCTGGCATGGATGGCCAGGTACCACGTGGGAGCCACCCCTATCCACTTCAAACTCTAGCAGCTTGCCTCCAACGTCCATGAGAAGATGTTGTTCCTCTTCGGCTAGAAGTCACCGTGACTATAGCAAAGGAATGCCGGATCTCACTAGACGTTTGGAAAAGCTTGAAGTGAGAACGGGTGGCGTCTACAACACTCTCCAAGGGCATGATCAAGGTACCCAAGACTGGCAACAACACATGGACGCTCAATTCACCAACTTTAACTCCACGCTGCAACAACAACAAGCCGATCTCTCGACATACTTCCGTCATCAAGGGTTTAACCCTCATCACGGAGGTGAGTGAAGAACAAGCTTGGGGAGGATCCCCACTTGAGATAAATTGTATCAACCCCTTGCCTATTTATTTTCCATTCACCCATCATCCACCTTGCATATAAAAAAATAAAATAAAAATAAAACAATAATAAAGTAGTATAGATTTGTTTTCAAATAAAATAATAGATGTGCGGTAAGAAGACTTGGAATTTTGCACATGCTATACTTCTACAGTAGAAGTAAGCAAAATCCAATCATACCACCATTCCACAATAAAAAGAGAAACTCCATATCAGTCATGCTTAGTACTATATCCAACATTTATTGCATAAAAAGGGAGTAAAGACATGGCTACAAGAAAAATAAAAATAAAAAGAAAACGCATGCTTACATCATAAGCATGAGAAGATAAAAAAGAAAATAAAAGTAGCCATGTTTCATCCCTGCAAAATAAGATAGTCCACTCAAAAAGGAGTCATCTCAATGTCCACATCCATCTCCATTCCATCACACATGCACAAGTCTTGAATCAAATTGTTTTGAATTGATTTCTCCTAAGGATTGCTTTTTTGACTTAGCAATATTATGTGTTGCAAATATGCCTACTATATTTCCTACCAAGCTCCACATACAAGCTTTATTTAGAGGTAGGATGAATTTTGGCACAATTCCTTGGTGATGACATATTCCCATTACACATAAAGGAGAGACTGAGAGAATCAAATTTAGGTACTTAAAATCTAAATTGAACTCTCTGGACTTTGAGTGGAACTTGATTTCTAGAGTATCCATTTGCTATTCTATCTTTCAACCACCCATGAATAGGAGATGGGCATAAGCCCCATAATGACTTGAGATGGGTGAAGTACCATACAAATTTTTGCAATACTAAGTAGAGTATTTTGTTGTGTACATGGTACTTTTGAAAAATAGAACATTGTAGCAACTTTTGATCATCAACCTAAGTCTTGACTTTGCTCGGGACGAGCAAAGGATAAGCTTGGGGGAATTTGTTGACGGCTGTTATATACCAATATCACCCGTCACTATAACTCAATTATGAGAACAAATTGTCTTTTCTTGCACACATAACCTTTCTATTTAACCTAATTTCACTTGTCCTTAGAGAAATAGTGCATGCAGGGAATTACTACAGGAAATGAGGTAAAGGGGGGAGCAATCCTATAAAATACCATCCCAACCAATCATGCGATGACATGTGGCACCATATGGATCAAATGGCCCACAAACAGAAGTATCTGATGCCATCCAACGGTGTATCACCCGTATCAGTCCAAGGGACCCACCTGGAAGTGACCTGGAGGATGAACACCGCAAAAGGAGCCAAGACCAGGTCGGCCAACCCCCCTAGTTGGCCGACTAAGTCCTGGCACCAAACGTGGTCAACTTCCACGTGTCTACTCTCTGTGGTGCCCTAATACGATAAAGACTGATTTGCACGCTTTTGGTAGCGTGAACCGACCCTTCTCCAGCTATAAATAGGACCCTCTACCCTCACTTCACACAAACACATTACTTGAGTATTCATCCATTGTATACACAATTGTCCATAGGTTTATAGGAGTTTAGTCTATATAGAGGAGAGCCTCTAGTCCATAGGCCAAGTAGGAAAAGGAGTATAAGGAGTCTCTTCCCAATTCCTAATTGGGAAAGGTATGGCTCTCATATTGCTATTTGTATTTGTGACTTTGCTCTTAATAAAGATGTTATCTTTAGTCTTCTATTGTTCATATACTTAGATGAAGCATTTCTTGTTTGATTGTGGATTCCATATATGTGGTAGCAGTAGTAGTTATGATTATGCTATACCATTCTCATTATATCATCATAAACACTACAAACCCCCACTATAGTCTAATTAGATATGACATGATTATGTTAATATGAATCACTAATGCTATGAATTAACATTGGTTCAACGATTATTTAGTTCATTGCCTTAGCGTGGCTTGTTCCTAGGCTCTTAAGGTAATTACTTAATGTGCTAGCATGGTGCTAGGATAGATAAGTAGCGTTGAATGTCTCATAGACCCACGGATTGAAGAGGTAGGCAGTAGGTGGTGATAGCCCTATCTGTCTTTTGTAATCCTCCACGTTCGGCTATGCCACAAGCTCCTGGCGGGAGTCGACCTAGTGTTGCTAGGGGTAAACTCATGCCCGATTTGTTAATCCACTTAGCATGAAAATTCATAATTAATAAGATCATTAATAACTAACTTATGTTATGTATATGTAAATTAGAATCATAGTAGGTGTATCTACCTAACTCAGCCCAGTCCCTCTTTACCTCATTTACCCCCTTTAGAATAGAATGCTCTTGTGTGTGTCACACTACCTCCAACTATCAATTACCCATCTGGCTAGAACCCTACCTAGATCAACCTAGCCTCTCCATTTGATGATTGCTTTACTTCCACCTAGCCTTCCTTTGGGAGAATATAAATGACAACCTTTGGGAATACTCTAAAAGGGGAAATGCTACATCGATAATTCCGTGCTCTTGCGGATTACATCTATGATTTAAAAACTATTAACAAGCACTTATGGCACCCGTGCTAGGAATGATTTTTTGGTAGTGCATAGGAAATATCAACATTTAGCTCGTCTCCCTTTTTGGATTTAAATACTACAGTGAAGGTACTCTACATTGGAATGATTATTTATAAAGTGAATGTGCTCTACATTCGTTCAACAATGTTTTCATGCCTGTCTGTAACTAAAGCCAAAGGAGACGTGCTTTCGGTAAAGTTCATCTCATTTCTTTTTCAAATAGGAGATGTGATGTGTTAGTCGCTCATCTCCCGTTTATCAGATGATCGGCCGAGTCTTGGATATTTCATTAAATTAGATGCGCCTTATAGTACCTCATCTCCTTTTACGCTTAGCCGCACCTTTCTTTCGTGAGCCAGCATCCTCGCTGAGGCGGGCTTGTCTTGTTTACCCTATCAGTGATAATCGCCTTAACGCTCGTCTCCTATCTTTGTCTCCTATCTGCGTTTCTTTCGTAGTGATGTGACCATTAACTTCTAACCAATCCATGCTCTATATCCAGTCGTAGATGTAGAGTGGAAGAATCTTGAGGTTGGTTGTAAAAGAATGATTCTGCACATTCCATGTAGCCTGCTTCCATTCAGTGCAATGGAGCAAAATTTGACCACCGGACACAGAAACTAAAAGTGGTGACAGTAGGGGGGAAACACTATTTAATCCGCTGGCAACATGAGAGCTTAGAAATAAATGCGAGTTGCCACTGTCAATGAGAATCATTATGTCATCTGCTGAATGCATCCCCATAATTTCATAGTACTGCAAGGGGTATCGTGACTAGAGTGTCCAGCTTGAAACAGGGCCATGTATAAATGAGAGTCAAGAAGAGATTTGAATGATGGTTGATCATTGTCATTGTGGGTGTTCGTTCTTCCGACGAGTATCAATTTCACCATGTGTTCATATTTGAGGTGGCCTAGACACACAAACACAAATGTTTTATACTGGTTCGGGCAAGTGTCCTACATCCAATGTCGATCTCTTGCTCTTTGTTGATCAAAAGAGGACAAATGGTGTTACAAGGTACGTGAACGATTGATGCCTACGTGTTGAGTCGTGTATGTATATCGTATGAGTCGTCTATGTTTGTCGGTTGGACGAACTCTCTCAGATCGCTCTCTCAGGGTCGATCCCTCTTGCGATGGTGGCCTTCAGGCTCCTTTTATAGGCAGCTTGGGCCTGCCTCATCTAGTCGTCTATCTACCCCTAACTCTCCTCATAATTGGGATGGGGGTTACAATGCTACTTATCTCTTTGGCGTATCCTCTACCAAGCCTTGGGGCATGGTCGAGTCGCAAACTTCATCGTTACGCCTGCCCCAGTCTTTTTGTCCGTCAGCATCACATTGGAGTGCCTGCCCGCCATCAATCCAGATGGGACGAGGCATAGAAGATGTCAGCAGGGTCTGCGACCCATGTAAGTATAAGCTCGAGGTGGTTGTTCTTTTGTGACTAAAGGCTTCCATGAAGCTAGAGCCGAATTGAACGCTATTACCTACCTAGCTCCCGAGCTCACGCTCGGGTAGGTCTGCCCCGACCTGATGGTTGGGGTTCGGGTAGGATTGTGGCCGACTCGATGGTCGGGCTCCGGGCCATGTTCATCATCAACCTTGATGGTCGAGGTACGAGCTGGTAGTTGGAAACGACTACGCTCCATTGGTTGTTTTCGCCTGAGCTCAGGCTCGATCAAGCTTGTCCCTGACTGGTGAGTTTTGTCTTGGTTGTTGATCCACACTCTTTGTCAACCAGATTATAGAATCTTGTAAGTAGCCCCTGAGCCTTTGGCCGACCGATTTTATCGACTGGAGGCTGATGCAACGTGGCATATTCCCAAAGGAAGAGGAGTCAAACACGTGAGTTCGTGGCTTCCTTATGATAGTAACAGGGTTCAAGGTTGGAACGGTATGACATCGGTCCTGGTCATGACTCCAGAGCTCTACAACGAACCCTTGTGCCCTCTTGCAAGGGTTGGGTTAATTTTTTCACAAAACCGCTTCGTTCCCCGTTCACGAGCCGTTCATGGATCAAAGGGGGCGAGCTGGTTGGGAACTTTTTTGAATGGCCAAATTTCTGAGGTGGTTTGAGCCGTCTATCCGGTAAATTCGAGTGAAACCCATGTCACCTTATTACGTATGAGCAAGCGGAACCAAATATCATGTTTCGAAGGATCATTCTGGTCGGGGCTCGATGCTCATGTTTCATTAAATCCTGCTGGGGACACTTATGGAGATCCTGGACCTTTTGGAGGTCCGGGTAGCTCGGTGCCAACATTTTGAAGGTTACTGCGAAGTCGCCGAGCTAGGACTCGGATATGCAACGTCCGAAATGTCAGGGGTCTTTGCTACCCTTAAAATTATTGTATGTAGGCAATCTCACATTTTTGCATCCCTCACTCTAGTTTTCCAGGGTGGCAATGGGTCCCCGTGGGTCGGCATTCGAACTCGGAACTCGATCGGCCCCAAAAGTGGGCCAGTAACTTACCCACCTTACCTTGACCTGGTGATCCGGCATTGAGATGATGAGGAGGCACCCACTCGACTTGACTTCTGTGTCGGGTACATTGTGGGGGAGAGTGCAGCATCAGGTCAGTGCCGATTACGAGGAGACATAAGTAGTTGTGTGCCTTTAAGTCATTGCCGATTACGAGGAGGAGACGAGGCCTGTAGTGGGAGTCCTTGGCCGTTGCAAGACTTTATTGTGGCATCAGTTATGAGGAGGAACAACATGCCACACCATCCATGTCTATCTCTGCATCGATCTAGCAGGGCTATTAAATAGCCCAATGCCGCGACCGTCTTCTCCCATGCCTTCGTTTCTATTCTCGTTGGGTCTTTTCCATCTGTATTCCTCTCAATGCTTCATCCGCAACCATGTTGCTTCCTTTGATGGTGATGGCGTGCCAGGTGAGATCCCGCACCCATGGCTTGAAGACAGAGGAGCCACCCGGAGGCTCAAAGACGGAGGAGCCACCTAGAGGCTCGAAGTCAGAGGAGCCACCTAGAGGCTCAAAGTCGGAGGAGCCACCTGGAGGCTTGAAGATAGAGGAACAACCTTCATCGAGTGGAGGACTCAGTCGATCTGAATCCAAGCGCATCTGATGCAAAACGCTTATCTACGTGACCAAAGCCTTGGTGCTCTATAAAGGCACCAAGCTTATAGGGAAATACATCATCCGCTTTGGCTTCCTATTGTTAGCTCCATGTTTGAAGGTGAGAAGTTGTCTAAGGGGTTTGAAAACTTGGAAGATGCACGAGACTATCGATCTTGTCGATCCAGTAGGGCACAAAAGTAGCACTTGCATAGGAGCAGTGTTCGTGTTGTAATTTCCTTCTTTTTGTGTACTGGGCCAAGCCATCATGGCCTCTATATCTAATAATGATAAAAGTTTTGTTCTACATCCATTTTTCCGTCCCTATGTATTGCTCGAACTGTAGCCTAGAACTTCTACTGCTCTTTAGTCGTAGGTTGCATGGTGCAGAGGTAGTACTTACGATAGAAAAAATGTTTGGGAAACAACAACCTCTCGAGCTTTTGATCGAGCTTTTCTGTGGATGGCATCCCCCAAGTGACGCGAAATGGTTGGTTGGGTCCATCTATCATGCCATGCTTGAGAAACTAGCCATCGCCCGACCCCGACTGTCGAGGTCGGGGTCGGGGATTTTGTCCAACTTTGAGCCTGGGAGCTGGTTTGATTTCACAATAAAGCAAGGAATCAAGGAAGGATAAAAGAGGGGGAAGCACTTAGCTTTGTTGTCATATCCACATCTTTGGTGAGATGCTCGATATTCACCGTCTTGGGTAACATTTTGCCATAGATGTCCTTCAGGCGATAGGCCTAGGGCCTTAAGATGTCCGCTACTGTGTAGGGGCCCTCCTGTTAGGAGGGCATCTTGTGCTTGTCCATGTCAGTCTGAATCCTTCACGGGGACCAGTTCACTGACATCGGAGAGCTAAGAGCTGGATTCATTGCCCGCGGGTACTTGATCGACCTTATGAGGATTATATGGTGATCTTTGTCTATCGACTCGAGACTCGTGTGGACACTTGTTGCCCAATATCTGACAGTCGAGGTCCGTGTTGGTGTTCTGACAATCAAGCTCAGACTCGGGAGCAGTTTATTTTTGTGAGAAAATAAACAATTCATTGATAGAGGAAAGGGAAAGTACCTGATTCCCAGTTGTTGGGCGGTGTGGTGCTGGTTCTAGCCATCTTGATCGGGCCCTTAGGGTCGAGCAAGCCATTCATGATAGCTTGAGAAAGCTAGGCGAGCTCGAACTCCACATCCGTGGTGGGGGCCCTGTCATTGCTGTGCTGCCGCCCGAGCAGCTTGGGCTCAGAAGAATCGGGGCTCGAGCCCCGATCCTCATTGTCAGCGTATCGGGTGCCGCGACGGAGTCAACGCCGTTGGGGATTGGGTTAGCCTGTGTTGCATTATTGGGCTCTATGCCAAGCCTTGGAGGTTTGATGGAGTTCAGACAGCCCCACATGCTTGTCGCGCCAACCACGCAAACCATGGTAGCTTCATCGTGCCGCGACACCAATGTGTCAATCATGGATGTTGTTGATGACCACGAATCTGACCATCGTGCATGACTGGGTGTAGACCACCCGATAGTGCCTCCGCTGCTGCCAGCAGTACAATACTGTTGGCTGTGGCGTGCAGCAGGCGCCGCTGTTGTGCGCTGGCTCCGTCGTGCAACTGGCCATGCTGTCACTCTGTGCTGAGAACCAGTGCTTCGTCTACGTGCAACTGGCCACTGTTGGAGCTTTTGCCAGCTTTTACGGCACAATACTCACAAGAAGGATGCTCGCTTCCCTCAGTGTCATTGTCAAAGCCGGCGTCGCCCTTCGAGACTTGGTGAAAGTGCATCTAGGCACACCCTTGTGGGTTTTGGAAAATTGATGACAAACAAGTGTGATTCTAATGAGACTTGTTAAGATGAAAGCAGGTCTTCGGAGAATGAAAATAACGATGCACAAAAAGTGAAAAATAAAAAACGAGAAGGAAGGAGCCCAAGTGAAGAATAGAAGCGCAAAGTAGTTCTAAATGTATAGGATATCTATGAGAGACACATGCCAAGAGCTCAAATATTTGCGTATAGAGTAAGGGCTAAAAAAAAATTGAAATACACACTGAAGCACCGGACAAGTCGGTTAACTAGGGGACTAGTCCGATTTCCTTTATGTTCCAAGAATGGACAAGTCCAAAAATGGCCGGACTAGTCCAATATGCTCTCTGGTGCTCAAACGGACAAGTCCCAAAATGCGTACTAGTCCGTCAACACCTCACAATTACACAATGCACCGGACAAGTCCGATTAATATGGACTAGTCCGATTTCTTCTCTAGGCAAAAATGGATTAGTCCAATCCTATGAGGACTGGTCCGGTACAATCACAGAAAATTAGGGTTTCATAGTGTGCTGCACTTCTCCACACCAAAATCACTCAGCACACCAGACTTGTCTGGTACCCCATAGCGGATTAGTCTGAGCGAGGTCCAAACAATAACTTTTGAAAATGTCTATTAATATGTGGTCCACAACCCCATAACTACACACAAAGAACCCTAGCACCATCACACGTCCCAAGAGCACAAAAACACTCCTCTCCACACATCTAAAGCCCTAAAAGGTTCAATCTTTTGGCAATCAAGATTTGGGAAAGAGAGAGCGACATCTACGCATTGTTGAGCTCTTGGGGGTTGATCTCGCATACACTCTTGCAATTCTTGTACATATTTTGTGTAGGATTAAAGAGCACGTGTAAATCTACCGGAGGGGGGGTGAATGGTAGATTAAAACATTTTAGCGGAAGCAACAAAACACCCCTTGGCAAAAAACCGATCTGTTAAAGAAACCGTGTGTGCGATTAATCTAAACATGTAGAACTGTGAAAAAACTAGTACAGATTTTAGAGAATCAAGTCACGAAGATGTCACAACAATAATCACAAAAATCCGTTGAGAGAAACTTAAGTTACGATCGAAAGATCGAACAAAGGCCAATCTGCTCTACCCGAGAAGGACAGTTCTGGAACATTGCAAAGAAATTCATGTAGATCAGAAACCAAAAATCCAATGACTGTAAAATTTTCACAGATCATTGAAAATAAAGTTTTGAAGACAACCCAAAAAGAATCACATCAATCGGATCTGTAAAACTCGAGTTATGATAAAACCACCAAAACAAGGTCGTGTTGTGCAGAAACCCGACGAGAAAGACTTGAAGAAAACAAGTCGGAGTAACAAGGCACAAAAGTTCCTTTAGACTAAAAATTTTATTGATCAAAATTTACAAGGAACAGCCCCAAAGTCGTGCACCACGAGCTCTGGCCTCCCTTTCTTATATAACCAGCCCTTAGGCCAACCCAAACCTAACTAGGACTCTAATCCTACTCAACACACGAATCAAAACTTTCCATAACTGCTCAAGACTCTTCTATACACAGATAGAAGCAATCTTAAGACTTCCAAACACCTCTAGAACATATCCCACATTCCTAAAACAACTAAAATTCGTGACCCACATGAAATTCTATCATAACCAACTCAAAACATTCCATATTTGTGTCAAACACGACTCAACCGCAACCTGAGTCCATAACTTAGTCGGTTGGACCTTTTCGACCAATTCTTTACGTCCACATCTCTTCATCACGCCTCGGAACCATGTAGCCACGTCCATGAGCTCCTTTCACATGTGCAAACATTTTCCAACAACGTCCACGATACCTTCATATGCGTTATACTTGATTCAAACATGATGCACGACCTCCCGATCAACTCAACCACAATTCCTCCCGAACTTGGTTGTTGAACCTCATCTTCTCCCTAAGACTAGTTCAATGGATCCCATCACCAGCCATGTCTTGAACTCAAGCAACACATGCACATGAATAAACAACCAATACTTCCGAGCACAAGTCCTCGACTTGACTCTTGTTAGTTCAGATAACCACAACACCTTACGTGAGCATCTCACATAAGCATGTTACAAACCATAGCAAAATGATATCAACCATAACCACCAAAACACACCAAAAACTTAGTAAAATAAAACTAAGCAAACTTTCCATAACCCAAAAAGTAAGTTCAAAACATTGCAAGTTAAAAACACAACCACTATGATCAAGCTCCGAACCTTGCCAAAGCTAATCCGAACCTTGAACCGGAGCTTACCAAAAGCTAGCAGGACCTAGCGCTAGAGCTTACCAAAGCTAGTCGGATCTAGTGTCGGAGCTGACCAAAGCTAGTCGGACCTAGCACCAGAGCTAACCAAAGCTAGTTGGACCTAGCACCAGAGCTGACCAAAGCTAGGCTGACCTAGCAACAGCAAGTAGGACCTTACGTTGGACCTTGTTAAAAAGGTGTTTTGGTAGTATTCAAAACTTTTATAGCCAAAACCAATGTATTCAGCACAAGCCAATGTATTCAACACACATAGGTCTCAAAATCTCCCCCTTGATGAATGCATTGGCAACACCACTTGAAATCCGAACATTGGCATGAAATGTTTTGAAAACAATCCCCCTTTTTTTGAAAATCAAATGAGATAAAAATAAATTTCTCCCCCTTGCATACTCCTCCCCCTTTGACAATGTATTCAACAAGGTACAAAAGAGAAATTTTAATTTGTTATGAGCATATTATAACATATACATATAAAACAAAGCTCATCCAAGTCATACTATCAAGTAACTGACACTATCAAAATAATAAGATACATAACGTAGTGTAAGCCATTCTAGAGATCAAATGTAATTTTTGATTTAAGCAAGTCATGATCTCACAAATTTAACTATTTCAAAACCTGAAAGCATGACACTTGTTGCTGCAATTTTATTTTCTTTTAAGCACAAAATTTTAACATATGACATTTGCAAGAGATTATATGCCACATCTGCCTTATTCTAACCTACCAAGCCAAGCCTATGTCATTTGACAATCAGAAGCTTAGGGACATGGTTTTAGTCATACACAACTTCTTCCAAGTTCATATCTAAGTGCAATGATAAGCCATCTCAAAAGAAGAATTGCGATACATGCATATTTTCTTGATCTTTTCCCATTTCTTCATTCGAACATAAAAACTCAACATGTGAGTTGCTTACTTGATTAATTCTTTTAAAAGCACTTGTGAGCCTGCAACAGGTTCAAAACAGCATGGAAGTTCGATCATGACCAGATTTAGTGTAAGTAATTATTCGAACTACTAGTCATGGCAAAAACTACAAAATGTATAACACGAGTAATGTAGTAAGAACTTTCAACATGTAAAAGGAATCACAAAGTCATATATGTATGAAATATTATGCTCATATTATTTTTAAATTCAGATCCCAAATTTGAAAGCTCTCCCTTAATTTAAGCCATGAGGATGCATAACCCCTATTTCGCTACGAATGTAACAAAGACGAGTGAAATCCAAAGTTTATGTAAAAATGTTAGCCAATTGTTGTTCGGTATCTGCATGGTGAAGCACAATGTTTCCTTTTTCAACATTATCACGAAGAAAGTGATACCTAATATCAATGTGCTTAGTTCTAGAATGTTGCACGGGGTTTTTAGCAATGCAAATGGCACTAGTGTTATCACAAAATAGTGGAACACTATCTAGATCAACCCCATAGTCCTTAAGTGTTTGAAAAATCCAAAGAATTTGTGAGCAAGCACTAGTAGCAGCTACATATTCAGATTCGGCTGTGGATTGTGCAACTGAGTTTTGTTTTCTAGAGGACCAAGCAACAAGTGAATTACCATGAAAATGAAAAGAACCGGAAGTACTTTTCCTATCAATCCTACAACCCCCAAAATCAGCATCCGAAAAAGCTTTCAAAGTAACGGTTGAGGAAGAAAGAAGAAAAATGTCAAATTCTTGTGTTCCATGTAAGTACATGAGAATCCTTTTGACGGCTTGATGATGTGAAGCATGTGGGGAAGCTTGAAACCGTGAACAAAGACATACGCTGAATTGTATGTTCGGTCTTGATGCCGTGAGGTACAAAAGTGATCCGATCATGCTTCTCTATTCTTTTTGATGCACAGGTTCACCATTTTCGTCAAGTTCAAGTGTTGATGTTGTTCCCATTGGTGTCCAATGAGGCTTGCTTTTGTCTATGTTGAAGCGCTTGAGAAGGTCCCTTGTATACTCCGTTTGATGCACAAAGGTTCCCTCATTAGTTTTCTTGATGTGTAGCCTCAAAAATTACGTGAGTTCTCCCATCATACTCATCTCAAATTCTGAACTCATCATAGCTGAAAACTTGGACAGAAGATCATGAGAAGCACAACCAAAGATACTATCATCCACATACACTCGAACAAACAATGAGTCATTGCCATGCTTAAGCATAAAAAGAGTTTTATCAACCTTGCCCATGGTAAACCCCTTTTCAAGTAAGAATGTTTTTAACCTATCATACCATGCTCTGGGAGCTTGTTTTAGACCATACAGGGCTTTAGTTAGTTTGAAAACATGATTAGGAAAATCTGGATTTTCAAAACTAGGTGGTTGCTTAACATAAACCTCCTCATCTATATAGCCATTAAGAAAAGCACTTTCTACATCAATTTGATATAACTTCAAACCTTTAGATGCAGCAAAAGCTAACAAAATTCTTATGGCTTCTAATCTAGCAACAGGAGCAAAAGTTTCATCAAAATCTAGACCTTCAATTTGTGTGAAACCTTGAGCAACCAATCTTGCCTTATTCCTAATCACAACCCCATCCCCACTTTGTTTATTTTAAACACCCATTTAGTTCCAATTAAAGTGTGATATTCAGAGGTACATGTTTCCAAACATAATTTCTTTCAAAATTTTCTAACTCTTCTTGCATGGCAATAATCCAAGATTCATTAGTGAGTGCATGTGACATATCTTTGGGTTCAAAATAAGCAACAGAAGCAGAATGAGAATGAGAATTGGGGTCGGAAAACCTGGATCTTGTAACTCGTTCATGAAAGCTCCCAATTATCTATTGCAGGGGATGATTCTTGTAAATCCGTAGGGGAACAGATGTCTCACAAGATTCTTCTTCATCAGGTTCATCACAGATTGATGAGCTTGTGGCTTGTGGACGATCAGGACCAGCAGAGATGGTAGTCGGAGCTTGTTCAAAGTTCGGAACTGGACACGTGTCAGCTTCAGAACTATCAGGCAATATCACCGACTCTTCTTCTTCTTCTTCTTCAAAAATACCCTCCCCTTGAGGATATGGATCCGGACCTGCACTGTTTGAGCTAGTACCTAGGCTAGCTTCATCAAAAGACACCTCACAAGTCTCCACAATTTTGTTAGTGTCAAGTAAAAGCACATGATAGCCTCTAGTATGAGATGGATAACCAAGAAACATGCCATCAATGGATCTAGGCTCAAATTTATCAAGATTACCATGTTTCTTAACAAAGCATTTGCAACAAAAAACCCAAAATTGTGTAACACTAGGCCTATGTCCAAACCGGAGCTCATATGGTGTTTTACCTAGCTTTGGGCGCAACAAAACACGATTTGAGACATAACAAGCGGTTGCAATCGCATGAGCCCAAAATTTCCTAGGAGTTTGATATTCATCAAGCATAGTCCTAGCCATCTCAACTAAGGTTTTGTTTTTTCTTTCTACAACACCATTTTGTTGAGGTACATATGATTAAGAAAATTGATGATCTATTCCATTTTGAGCACAAAAGTGATCAAAAGATTGATTTTTAAATTCGGTTCCGTTATCACTTCTAATTGCTTTTAAAGATCCCGGGTGATCAACTGATAATCTAAGAAATAAAGTTATAAAGTGACTAAAAGCTTCATTCTTAGATGCCATAAAGTAAACCCAAGAGTATCTAGAATAATCATTAACAATCACAAGAACATACCATTTACCTCCGAAGGATTGAACACGTGAAGGTTCTACGATGTCAAGGTGCAAAAGCTGACCCGGTTCAGTTGTCATGATCATTTTCAGAGGAGTATGTGAACCTGCAACCATCTTAGCATGTCTAGAATAAGAGCACACAATTTCTTTGTCCCCTTTAATCTTAGGAAGCCCACGTATGCGAACAAGAGCACTAACACGCGTTAGATGATCAAAGCCTACGTGACCAAGTCTACGATGCCAAAAATATAAGTCCTTTGAATCATTAGCAATGAGACACCTATGCTTACAGGAAGACATATCAAAATCATCTTTAAAAACTCTTCCAAACCGAGACATGTTAAAAATAAGCTCACTATTTGAATTTACAACTTTGCAGCAATTTTTAGTGAAAAGAATTTCCAGATATTCATCTAGTAGTTGTGAAACAGAAAGCAAGTTGTATTTCAAATTTTTAACAAGTGCCACATCCTTCAAAGTGTAGTGATCATTTACTCTAACTGAACCCTTAGCAATTATAGGAGTTGAAGAATTATCGGCAAAATTAACATTCTCTACACGTGATACAAAAGAGAGGGGGGAGAACCATTATTTGTTACCGGTCATGTGGCGTGAGCAACCTGAATCCACAATCCAAATGTTCTCCTTCCTCAAGCGTGTAACCTACATAGAAGAACAATACGTCGGTGACTCAATACTAGGGTTAGTCAAAAGGCATTTAGCAATCTAGTACCGAGTCACACGACGTGCAGCAGGAAAAACAAGCGAAAGCTGAGATAAAACAATAGGTTTATGAGTCAAAGTTTGAGATTTTTTGTTCTTAACTACTGACCTATAAGGTGTTACTTGTGTAGCACAAAAATTAGTAGCTCCAGAGGAAAAAATAGAAGGTCCGGAGGAAACAACAGAAGGTCCAGAGGCAAAAACTGAAGCTCCGGAGGTAACCTTTGAATGTTTTTGACTCATAACAGGAGGTTGCATGTTACTGACGTTCAGTTTAGTATGTGCAGCAAATTTTGCATGAGAGTTATAAGATCTAGCTTGCATTCTTTATTTTTTATGTTTTTTAGCTAGTCTATAACAAAATTCTATGACATGACCATCTCTACCACAATAGGTACAATGAAATTTAACTTTGTGTTCATGTCTAGATGAGCATGCAGTATGTTTATTTGAACCCGAACGTGACAACACTCCTGCAGATTTAAAAACCACCTCTTTTGGTTTAGGAACTGTTTTAATCAAACCACTTCCTAATGAATTTACAATTTTAGGTGGATGTGCTTTAGCATGATCATGAGAATCAAAACCAAAACCAGTTTTTTCATTGCAATATTTGGATGAATTCAGTAGCAAGTTTAGATTTTTGTTCCCAATACAAAACTGCTCTAGTGTCCTATTCATGTCATCAAGTTTCTTAGACAATTCTAGGCAGTTTTCACATGAAGTTTTTCCTTTTAGTTTGCAATTAGAACAACATTTAACTTCATGAGTATGTAAAGCATTGTACAAAATAGAAATCTCATTCATAGCATCTTGCAGTTTCTTATCAAGATCATCACAAGTAGAACAATGCAAATCAATTGTAGAACAAGAAGCATCTTTTAAGTTTCCGTCATTAAGAGCAGCAAGCTTTTTGTTCTTTTCAATCTCTAACTCAAGTTTATCAAGAGTGGAGGAGTGTGCACTTCTTAAGGAGGACAATTGTTCATATGTTAAATCACATGAGGAACAAGAATCATCACTAGCAATCAAGGTTTTCAAACAATTAATTTCATAGTCTAGTGACTCAATTTTAACAACATTGTCCCTAAGCATTATGTCATTTTTCTTAAAAATAACAGTTGCACGGGAAATAGCGTCATACATTTCATCACAAGTTGGACATACCTCTTCGTTGTCACTGTTGTGTTCTGCATCCTCCATACCTGATCTTGATTTGCCCGCCATGAAACACAAGTTTGCCAGATCATCTTCATCTTCGTCACTTCCAATGTGTACATCACTCGAGCCAAGTTCTTGAAGTGCGGTGATGAATCTTTTTATCAGTTTGCGTCTGGTAAAACCCTTCTTTTTCTTGTTGATGTTGCCAGAAGAGGACTTAACTTTATTCTGCTTTTCATCACGGGTAGAAGGACCTAAAAGGTTGGGGCAATCTTTACAAAAGTGTCCTATCTTACCACATTCAAAGCATCGTTGAGGTCTGGAGCTTCCTCTCCTTCTAGTTCTCACATTTTGCAATGCTTTTGAGAACTGAGTAGAGATGAGTGCTAGCTCCTCTTTTAGAAATTCTTCAATCTATTCCAGGGTTAGTGAAGACAACAAAGCAAGTGTATTGCTAGATGAAGATTGGCAGGAGCTAGGCATATCACGTTGAGAAGCAATGCAAGTTGTTGGGGTTCTTATGTGAGATTATGTCAATTTCATGAGTATTCAATTTAGAATATAGCACATTTAATGTAAGTGTAATCATGACGGTAGATTCACGAATAGATGTGACTTTCATCTCCCAAATTGTCATGTCTAATGCACTTAATAATTGCCTAGCATTTTTGGCATCTGAAAAATTAACATTGACACTATGCAAGTTGCTGAGAATTTTATTAAAGCGAGCAAAAATGTCATCAATGGACTCACCGAGTTGCATCTTGAAGTGCATGTATTCCTATTTGAACATATCTTGTTTTACCTCCTTGATCGTGTTAGATCCTTCGTGGTATTCACAAAGTGCTCTCCACACATCGTACACCGATCGAAGGTGTGAAACACGGTCGAAGTCGCTCTGAGTTAGTCCTTGGATTATCAAGTTGCGGGCTTTGTTGTTTTTGTCAACATCTCTTAAGTTTGTAGCCGTGACTTGATCATTCGGCGGCACATCGTAAGGCTTGTACACTTTTTCCCATTTCGCGAAGCCTTGCGCCTAGATAAAAGATTCCATGCGTGCCTTCCAAACCTGAAAATCAATACCAACAAAAATTTGGCGGGTATTTCTCCATGAGGATTAGTCAAAAACACGTGCGAATCATAAAGTTCAGAGCAACCTGGCTCTGGTACCAATTGTAGGATCGAAGATCATGTGTAAAGCTACCAAAGGGGGGGGGGGTGAATGGTCGATTAAAAATTTCCAGCAGAAGCAACGAAACACCCCTCGGCAGAAAACCGACCTGTTAAAGAAACCGTGTGTGCGACTAATCTAAACATGTTCAACTATGACAAAACTAGTACAGATTGTAGAGAATCAAGTCAGAAGACGTCACAACAAGAATCACAAAAATCTGTCGAGAGAAACTAAAGTTACGATCGAAAGATCGAACAAAGATCAATATGTTCTACCCGGGAAAAACAGTTTTGGAACACTGCGAAGAAACTCGTGTAGATCAGAAACCATAAATCCAATCACCGTGAAATTTTCACAGATGATTGAAAATCAAGTTATGAAGACAACCTAAAAAGAATCACGTCAATCGGATCTGTAGAACTCGAGTTATGATAAAACCACCAAAACAAGGTAGTACTGTGCAGAAACTCGACGAGAAAGACTTGAAGAAAACAAGTCGGACGAACAAGGCACAAAAGTTCCTTTAGACTACAAATTTTATTGATCAAAACTTACAAGGAACAGCCCCAAAGTTGTGCACCACAAGCTCCGGCCTCCCTTGCTTATATAACCAGCCCTTAGGCCAACCCAAACCTAACGAGGACTCTAGTCCTACTCAATTCACGAATCGAAACTTTCTAGAACTGCTCAATACACTTCTATACGCAGCTAAAAGCAATCTTAAGACTTCCAAACACCTTATGAACTTATCCCACATTCCTGAAACAACTCAAATTCGTGACCCACACAAGATCCTATCGAAACCAACTCAAAACTTTCCATATTTGAGTGAAATAGGACTCAACCACAGCTTGAGTCCATAACCTAGTCGATTGGACCTTTTTGACCAATTCATTACATCCACATTTCTTCATCACACCTCGAAACCATGTAGCCACGTCCATACACTCCTTGCACATGTGCAAACATCTTCCAACGACGTCCACTATACCTTCATATGCATTATTCTTGATTCAAACATGTTGCGCGACCTCCCGATCAACTCAACCACAATTCCTCCCAAACTTGGTTGTTGAACCTCATCTTCTCCCTAATACTAGTTCAATGGATCCCATCACCAGCCATGTCTTGAACTCAAGCAACACCTGCACATGAATAAACAACCAATACTTCCGAGCACAAGTCCTCGTCTTGACTCTCGTTAGTTCAGATAACCACAACACCATACGTGAGCACCTCACATAAGCATGTTGCAAACCATAGCAAAATGATATCAACCATAACCACCAAAACACACCAAAAGCTTAGTAAGAGAAAACTAAGAAAACTTTCCATAATCCAAAAATCAAGTTTGAAACATTGCAAGTTAAAAATAGAACCACTGCAATCAAGCTCCGAACTTTGGCAAAGCTAATCCGGACCTTGAACTGGAGCTTAACAAAAGCTAGCAGGACCTAGCGCCGAAGCTTATCAAAGCTAGTCGGACCTAGTTCCGGAGTTGACCAAACCTAGTCAGACCTAGCACCGGAGCTGACCAAAGCTAGTCGGACCTAGCACCGGAGATGACCAAAGCTAGTCGGACCTAGCAACAACAAGTCGGACCTTACGTAAGACCTTGTTAAAAAGGTGTTTTGGTAGTATTCAAAACTTTTATCATCAAAAACAATGTATTCAGCACAAGCCAATGTATTCAGCACACATAGGTATCACATTTTGAGTGATCTGTTTTATCGCTGTAAACTTGTAGGAGCCCTCATCTTGTGAGGAAGCCCCATCGACTCAGTGATTACTGAATGTGGCCTAGAGAGGGGGGGGGGGGGTGAATAGGCTTTGAAAATTTTCCTACACACTTAAACAAATTGTTTAATACCTGAGGGACTGGACTTGTGTAGGATCGAAGAGCACGTGAAAAGCTACCAGATGGTGGGTGAATGGTAGATTTAAAAATCTTACGCAGCGGAAACAATTAAACCCCAAACCCTTTCGGCAGAAAAACGATCTGTTAAAGAAATCGTGTGTGAGACTAATCTAAACGTGTTTCACCATGACAAAAGTGATAGATATCAGAGAGAATCAAGTCACTAAGACAAAACAAAAATAATCACTCAAATCCGTCGAGAAAAACTCAAGTTATGATCGAAAGATCAAACAATGGTCAATCTGCCCTACCCGAGAAAAACAGTTCTGGAACGCTGCAAAGAAACTCGTGTAGATCATAGACCACAAATCAAATGACTGTGCAATTTTGACATATGATAGACAATCAAGTTGTGAAGACAACCAAAAAAGAATCACTTCAATTGGATCTGTAAAACTCGAGTTATGATAAAACCACCAACGAAAGGTAGTGCTGTCCAGAAACTCGACGAGTAAAACTTGTCTGGAACAAGTCTGACGAGAAAGGCACAAAAGTTCCTTCAAACTACGAATTTTGATCAATAGAACACAAGAGGAACAGCCCCAAAGTCATGCCCCACGAGCTCTGGGCTCCCTTGCTTATATAACCAGCTCGAAAGCCAACTCAACTCAAATCAGGAACCTAATCCTACTCTGTTCACGAATCATAACTTTCCATAACTGCTTAGGATTCTTCTATACGCAGATAGAAGTAATCTTAAGACTTCCAAACACCTTAGGAATGTATCCCACATTCCTAAACAACTCAAATTCGTGACCCACACGAAATCCTATCATAACCAACTCAAATCTTTCCATATTTGAGTCAAACCCGACTCAGCAGCAGCCTGAGTCCATAACCTAGTCGGTTGGACCTTTCCGACCAACTCTTTACATCCACATCTCTTCATCACGTCTCGGAACCATGTAGCCACGTCCATGCACTCCTTGCACACGTGCAGACATCTTCCAATGACGTACACAATACCTTCACATGCATTGTTCTTGATTCAATCATGCTGCGCAACCTCCTGATCAGCTCAACCACAATTCCTCCTGAATTTGGTTGTTTGAACCTCATCTCCTCCCTGAGACTAGTCCAATGGATCCCGTCACCAGCCATGTCTTGAACTCAAGCAACACTTGCACATGAATAAACAACCAATCCATACGAGCCCAAGTCCTCGACTTGACTCAAGTTAGTTCCGAACAAACCACCCTACGTGAGAACCTCACATAAGCATGTTGCAAAACCACAGTAACACAATATCATCCATATCAACCAAAACACACCAAAAACTTAGCAAATGAATACTAAGCAATCTTTCCAACAATGTAAAGCAAGTACGAAACATTGCAAATGAAAAGCAGAAGCACTACGGTCAAGTTCCGGACCTTGCCAGAGCAACCCGGACCTTGAGCCAGAGCTAACAAAAGCTAGTAGAACCTAGCGCCGGAGCTTACCAAAACTAGTATAACCAAGCTCCCGCCGGAGCTTAAAGAACTAGCAGGACCTAGCGCCGGAGCTAACCAGAACTAGACGGAACTAGTAATCCCCAAAAGCCGGAGCTAGAAAAATCAACTTCGGAGCTTAGCAAAAAACACGGCGGAGCTATCAAAGACATGTCGGAGCTATCAAAGACATGTCAGAGCTAAAGACAAAACTTCATCGGAGCTGACCAAAGCTAGTCGGACCTTACCAAGAAGTCGGACCTAGCATCTAAGGTAGCCGGAGCTACCCAAAACAAGTCGGACCTATGGTCGGACCTTGCTATAGCTCGGAGCTAGAGTCGGACCTTGATAAAAAGGTGTTTTAGTGATAATTCAAAACTTTTATCATCAAATCCAAGTGTATTCACTACAAGCCAATGTATTCAGCACACATAGGTCTTACAACTTGTCTGGTGTGACTGCGGACTAGTCCGGTGTGCTGATGTGTTGTGAACTGATCAAGTGTTAATGCTGAAATTGTAAATGTTATAGCAGCGGAATTTAAACAACTATTCAGAACACTTGATTGAACAATTAGTATTGCAAAATTGCACATGGAATACAATGTTAATTCAGATTACATGTTTGATCAACTTAATGCTCTAAATAATGATAATTGCGAAAGTAAAGAGATGAGCACATGGGACACAGACTTTTACCGAGGTTTGATCCAACCAAAGAGATCTACGTCCTCGTTGAAGAGGCCCCAAACAGAGCCAGATCTCTTCAAACCCTTTTACCTCATCAAGTGACCACACAAGGCCGACTTGATTCCACTATCACGGGTAATCATTGATTTGGCGGGGCAACCTCACACGTTGAAAAAATTACAGCAGAAAAAGTGATCTAATACACTAAAAAAGATTACAAGTAATGCAAGAGTGTAAAGAGATCAACCCCTAAGAGCTCAATAATGCATAGACAATGATCTCCCAATCCCAAATTCTAATACTCAGAGAATTTCACTTTTGAGGACCTTATATGCGTAGGGAGATGTGTTTTTGTGCTCTTGGGACGAGTGGCGGCACTAGGGTTTCAGTTCTTGACAGTAGAATATGAGAGTTGTATTTGCGGGATCGTGGATCTCCTATTTATAGTGTTTCCAAAATTATTACTGTTAGGGATCCCGATGGCCAAACTAGTCCGCTCTGGGGACCGTACTTGTCCGGTGTCCTGAGTAAAATCCGAGTGGAATGTGCAACACACTAAAAACCCTAATATGTGTGAGGTATACCGGACTAGTCCAAACATGTGTGGTGCCCTGTGTATTAGAACATAAGAAAATTTCTCGGACTAGTCCGGTCTGTGAATAGACTTGTCCGGTGCATAGTGTTATGAAACATCAGAGAGTTCTCGGACTAGTCCAATCCATGAACTGACTTGTCTGGTGCACAGTGTTATGGAACATCAAAAAATTTAACAGACTAGTCCGATCCATGAATGGACTAGTCCCGTGCACTGTGAAGTGAGATTACAGAAAGTTGAAAGGACTAGTCCGATTTGTGAACATAATAGTTCGGTGCTCAGTGAATTATTAAAGTTGATTTTAAGCCCTTGCCCCTACGCAAGGACTTGAGCTCTTGGGATGTGTCTGTAACACACATTCTATACAATTGAGTCTACTTCGCGCTTCATTCATCAATCAGACTTTTCTTTTTCTTCAGCACTTCATTTTTCACTTTTTGAGTGCACCAATCTATCTCATCTCAGTTGACCTGCATTCATATCAACAAGTTCATTAGGATCTCATTCTTTTGTCATCAATCATCCAAAACTCACAATGGAATGCCTAGATGAACTTTCAATCTCCTTCTTTTTTGTGATTGATGACAACCAATTGATATTTCACAATTAAGAGTAAAAATTTATTTTCATAAAGTGGGCATATATGAGAATGACAAATGAGTAATAAAAACTTCTCACATATATGCACTCTTTATGGTGGGGTGCCTATATCATGTGTCATCAATTAATGTGATGCGCAAAGTTAAGAGCATAGCAATTGTAGCAGTGACCATCACAGTAATATTAAACTAAGCATCACATGTAAAGTCCCTAAATTAAAAAAAATTGCAAAGTCAGATGGGAGATATTGAAATTTGGATGGGAAAATGAGAAATCAAACCAAGTTAAACCTTAATTGAAGGAATTCAAAAATTCAAATATAGCCCCTGTTCGAACTTGGCCAAAATAAAATTTTGAGTTCACAAATAGCTTCCAAATATTCCAAATAGCAACCTTGCAAATTTTCATAATATTTGGAGCACTGTTTCTATTTAATTCAATGGGTCCATTGAATTCAATTCAATTCAAATTCAAATTCAAATTTGAATTTCAATTGAAACTTGATCGATTCAAACTTTTGATTTGAGAATCAAATCCCATATATTTAGTTGAGCCTATCCCCAAATTTTCATGATTTTTGGACCTCATTTGGTAGGATAACTGAAGTACCAGAGAGATAGACTTGAGGGGGAGAAGTGGGACCCACAGGTCAGTGACCCAGTCCCATGAGTGCCCTGTTTTCTGACTCCCCGCCGATCGGCGCTTGATGAGGCCAACACCTCACCGTCTGCAAGCAGCTGTGTGGCCTCTCTGGCGTCTATATTACTCCCTCCTCGTCCTTATCTTCCCTTCCTAACCCAAGTGATAAACACCAATGCTCGTTTGCTCTGCTTCGCGCCGCCATCGAGCTCAGCACCGCCTTATCGTTGCTCAGCTTTGCTGGCCAATCAAAGCCATCTTTCTCCGTGCTCCCAACAGCAAAAGGTGGTGCAACTTTGTGATCTTCCTTTCCATCCCCTTGCTTGCTTGATTCACTGCTTATCGACGTGGTAATTTGTAGCTTCATCGCCACCATTAGGGTGAAGCCCGACGACCGTCTTTGCCTCCCTGTCGTGCCGATGCCACAGTCCCTCTCTCTAGCTGCTTCCAGAAGAAAATAGGATCTCCAATACACGACCCTTATCACAGTACAAACCGTTCTTCGTTTCATTCCATATTGAGCAAATGATGCGAGTTTTTCTTTCGGCCGTTGCCCATGAACTAGCTACCTTCCCCATTTAATTCGCTTTCTATGTACAAGCATCCTTTAATCCGTTCATGGATATTTATCCATACCTCCTAACGCACACCTCTGCCAAGAAGCAACGGGAATAATCGAGTAGAGGCCGAGCTATTTGAGTTTTCCCCACCGCCATGGAAAAAGCGACGGTCCACCATCGAAGTCAACCTTGCCGACCATTTCCCTCCTATTGCACCTCCAAATCATCTTGCTCATGCTACCAGGAACCTTCCCCTCCTTTTCCTGAGGTGTTTGAGCCATTTCCGTTTGATTTCGACCATTGCCGAAACCCTAGCTCCGCCGCCGCCGTCGTACGCTCACCTCCGGTCGTCGCCGTCGCGACAGGACCTCACCAGAGGGTTGCGTGTCCGATTTTAGGGCTAGGAGGCCACGATAGAGCCGAGTGGAGGTCGACGCAGCAAAGCCAGGTGAGCGGCGCTGCGGTTCCAGCTGGGAGCGCCGCCTGCGTCATGAGGAAGACGAAGGTCCGTTGGCCCTGCCTGTCAGCAACGTTTTCCACTGTGCGGATTAGCTGCAGCATCGGATCGTGTGCGGCAATGCTGGTTAACCCTGTGTCCCTCGGTGTGGCCCATATGCAATTGGCCCATTTAAATGAAGTGGGGCCGGCTGCATTATTTAAACTTTCCAATTGGAAAATAATTCCAGATTTCAATCAAACTTCAAATATCTATTACTCCTAGTATATTTGCTCAAAAATTTCCTAATAAATTCTGGTAGACTCATATTGTTCTCAACTTTGCAGTTGTTCAATTTGTTGGACATGAAACTCCAAGAATTTCATAATTAATTCCTTTGTGCTAATATCTTGGGAAATTAATTACTCCTGTTCTGTTAATTGGAAAATTCCCAATTTTGGTTAGGACACTTATAAAAATACACGTGATCTCCAAATAAAATTTCAAGTTCATTGGACTTTATCTACTTGACCAAACAGTGTTCAAATCACCAATGTCGATTGAAAAATGGAAAATGTACAAAAACATTTTTCAGAATTTCTTGCCACCTGGTAAAATCAATTTCTCCCTGTAGAAGGCTCAGAAAAATGCAAAACAAATTTTCCCAGAACCAGTGAGACCCCCTCTACCAGGATCATCCACTGTTAACCATGACAAAGCTTCGGAATTGAAACCAAAATTCAGAGAAGCCTTTTTATATGTTGGAATGTTAGAGACAACAAGATTCCTTGAACATCTCCAAATTTTAGTCCAGATATTCCTCATAGAACCTAGTGTCCACTGTAAAAATCCCAAAGCCAATTAAAATCATTTACATACCTAATCAATGTTTATAAGATCTTTTCTATAGTGTCAATATCATTGATGTACTTTATATATTGCATACCATATAGTGACCGAGATCGAGGAGGACCCGGAGGCCTTGGACAACATCCACCCAGAATCTAACTTCCCCTCTGAATCACAACCAAGCAAGCCCCGGTTTGCATTTAAGTGCTATTTTAAAATTTCTATTTGTATCACTTAAGTCAAGGATGTTTTTTTTTTGCATTAGGGCTAAGGTGCTTGTTACTCCACTTGCATGACCCACAAATCCCATAGAGTATTAGGCATGTCTACAGCCCGACGAGTAGAAAATGCTATGCTTAAGTTTTAGGAATCCGGTAGAAGTCGAGTAGTTATAATCTACTCGCGAGATAGGATTTTATAACAAAGGATGAATTAGATCAAGGAATGATTTAAGATTATAAAATTGAGACTGAGCAGCGGATAGGATGCAGCGAGACATGGTCTCACGTGCGTAGTCCTGCTTATGTCGATTAAGGACCGATCCGTGTGCGGCCCTGCTGCATAAGATTGAACTGTATCGGATGCATACTGGCTATATGGAAACCAGGAAACCGATGTAATTGGTTAACCTGGGTGTCGAGGCTTACCCTACCGTTTTATAGGAGTGGGCTGAGGGTAGCAAGGTGTATATCTACCGGTTAACCAATTACATCGGTTTCCTGGTTTCCATATAGCCAGTATGCATCCGGTACAGTTCAAACTTGTCCAGCAGGGCCGCACACGGATCGGTCCTCAATCGACACAAGCAGGGCTACGCACGTGAGATCACGTCTCGCTGCATCCTACCCGCTGCTCGGTCTCAATTTTATATTCATAAGTCATTCCTTTATCAAATTCTTTCCCGAGTGATAAAATCCTATCTCGCGAGTAGATTCCATCTACTCGACTTCTACCGGACTCCTGAAACTTAAGCATAGCATTTTCTACTTGTCGGGCTGTAGACCTACCCAATACTCCATGGGATTTATGGGTAATGCAAGTGGAGTAACAAGCACCTTAGACCTAATGTACAAAATCATCCTAGACATAAGTGATACAAATATAAACTTTGAAATAGCACTTAAATGCAAACCGGGGCTTGCCACGTTGCGAGGAGGGGAAGTTAGCTTCTGGGAGGATGCTGTCCAGGGCCTCCGCATCCTTCTTGATCTCGATCACAATATGAGATGCAATATATAAAGTACATGAGTGATATAGAAACTATAGAAAAAATCTTATCAAAACTGATTATGTTTGTAAATAATTTTTATTGGATTTGGGATTTTTATAGTGGACACTAGGTGCTATGAGGAAGATCTGGACCAAAAATTGCAGATGTTCAAGGAAGCTTGTTGTGTCTAAAATTCCAACAAATAAAAGCCTTCTCTTAATTTTAGTTGTAATATTGGAGGATTATCATGGCTACCAGTGGTTGTACCATACATAGGGGACCTCACTAGTCCTAGGAATTTTTTTTTTCACAATTGTCTAAGCTTCATATAGGGAGAAACTGATTTTACAAGTTTGTAAGAAATTCTGAAATGGTTACTGTACTTTTCCCAATTTTTCAATTACATAGAGATTTGGAACACTGATCTACCCAGTAGATGAAGTTCAATGAACTTGAAATTTTTACTGAAGATCCCGTGTTTTATTAAGAGTGTTCTGACTTAAATTGGGAATTTTCCTATTAACAGAACTGGGGGAATTAATTTCCCAAGCAGTTAGCTCAAAGGAATTAATTATGAAAATTCTGGGAGTTTCATGTCCCACAAATTGCACCGCTACAAAGTTGAGATCGATATGAGTCTACCACAATTTATTTGAAAATTTTGAGCAAATATACTAGGAGTAATGGATTTTAGAAGTTTGATTGAATCCTGGAATTATTTTCCAATTGGAAATTTTAAATAAAGCGGCCAGCCCCACTTATTTGAATTGGGCCAATCAGTGCTGGGCCGCACCGAGGGCCACGGAGTTAATCCGCGTAGCCACACCGGATCTGTGTCCACAGCCAATCCGAGGGGGAACCACAGCCGCTGACCTGTGGGGCCCGGGCGTCGTCTTCTACTTCGCGACGCGCAGTACGGCCGCGGCGGCGCCGCGCCGAAGAGCTCGCGGTTTGGATTCCCGTCCTCCCCTCTCCTTCCCACTCGCCGCCTAACCATTATTTGAGGCGCTGAGCACGATGGAGAGGTCGCCGAATGCCAGCGATGCCTGGAACACTGTGCTCGACGATGACTGCAGAGCTAGGGTTTTGGCGATGGCCAGAATCACTCGGGAATAGTGCGAGAAGCTCGGGGAAAAGCTAGAAACGTTCCTGGGAGCAAGAGGATGATGATTTGGAAGTGCAAAAGGGAGGAAATCATCGACAAAGTCGACTTCGATGGTGGACCAACGGGTTTTCATTGCCGGCCGCGAAAATTCAAAATCCGACCCCGTCTCTCGATGACTTCCCTTCATTTTTGGTGAGGTGATGCACCGGGAGATCTAGGAGATAATACCTTATGGATTGACAAATCGTTGCATGTAGAAACAGAATTAAACCGATGATCTAGTGACCTCGGCATGAACTAGCTACGGGGAAACTCAATATAGGGAAGCTTGGGAGCACGATAGTGGCTGAAACTCCACCAGAAGCATCTATGCACCTTTGCGCACCTTATTTCTTCAAGGAAGGATATGAGAGCATGCTTGTAGTACTCTGTCTTTGTGGAGCAGAAGGTTTCCCGGTGGATTCACCCGCAAGCTCCGGAAAAACATCAAAATACCAAGCCGGTAAGCAGTGATTCAATCAAGAGAAAGGATGGGAAGGAAGAGCAACAAGTTAAGCCACCTTTTCCTGTTGGGAGCACTTCAAATCCTTGCGTCCTTTGGCCGGTGCGTCAAGAATTGCGGTGGCGATGAGGTGCAGCAGCGGGAGAGGAAAAGCATGGGAGAGCTCGTGGTTGTGCCTCCACTTCGACCAGAGGGTTGAATATAAGACTTGGGGAGGAGTAGAGGGCACACCATGAAGCAGGCAGGCGAGCAGCTCGCTGGAGCTTTCCATGCGTGCGGTGTCGCCACGGTGAGCCAACGCAGAGCACTACCGTAATTCTCTGTATGACTAGTGGGTCCCACTGCCCCTTGAGTCTATCCTCCTCTGGTTAACCAAATATCCTACCAACTGATGCCCAAAATTCATCAAAATTTGTTGATAGGCTCAAATAAATATCTGGAATTTGATTCTGGAATTAGAACTTCGAATTGATCAAGTTTCTATTGAAATTCAAATTCAAATTTGAATTTGAATGGAATTCAATGGAGCCACTGAATTAAATAGCAAATGAGTTCCACAAATTTTGAAACTTGACAGAGAGGCTATTTGGAATTTATTGGTGAACTCAGATTTTTTATTTGGTAAAGTTTGAACAGGAGATAAATTTGATTTTTTGAATTCCTTTCATTGAAGTATGAATTGGTTTGATTTTCCAGTTTCCAATTTGATTTCATTTTCCCATTCAAATTTACATTCTCCTATATTACTTTGTACTTTGAATTTAGGGTCTTTACATTCCTCCCCCTTAAAAAAATCTCGTCCCGAGATCACAAATAATAGAGACGGAGGTAAAAAGATTACTGGATATGAGATGATAATAATTGCGGATAGTTTGATTGGATAAAATCCTCGCTCTCCCATGTTGCTTCCTCAGCGGTATGGTTGCTCCACAAGACTTGGTATAAGTACAAAGTCTGGTTTCTTGTGGTGCAAGTCTTTTCATCAATAATACGGATCGGATACTCAGAATAAGTGAGATCCGGTTGGAGATCCTCAATGTCTTCGGTGCGGATTTTAGCTGAGGGTGTAAGACACTTCCGCAGCTGAGAAATGTGGAATACATTATGATCTCCAGAGAGTGACGCTGGTAACTCCAAGCGATAGGCCACGGGTCCGCATTTTTCACTGACGGCGAATGGCCCGATGAATCCTAGAGCAAGTTTTCCCTTCACTCCGAAACGATGAATCCCTTTCATCGGAGGGACACGGATATAAACGTGGTCTCCGATGTCGAAGTGGAGAGGTTTATGTCCCTTATCCGCATAGCTTTTTTGACAAGATTGAGCAGCCTTCAAATTGGCTTGAATTACTCGCACTCGTTCTTCGGCTTCATTTACAAGATCAACCCCGTATATAACTTGCTCGCCGTATTCACACCAGTTGAGTGGTGTGCTACATTTCCGGCCATAGAGAGCTTCATACGGCGCCATCTTGATGCAAGCTTGATAGCCATTGTTATATGAGAGCTCCGCCAACAGTAAATGATCATCCCAATTTTTACCATGATGGATGGCACAAGTGCGTAGCATATCTTTGAGAACTTGATTCACCCGTTCAGTTTGATCATCAGTTTGCGGGTGGTATGCGGAGCTTCGGATCAGTTTAGTCCCCAATGACGCGTGCAGCTGCTCCCAAAAACGAGCAACGAACGGCGCACCGCGATCTGAAATAATCGTCCAGGGAACTCCGTGCAAGCACATGACTCTTGCAATATACAATTCCGCATACTTCTTGGCGATGTCCTTGTATGTACAGGGATGAAATAAGCTGATTTGGTTAGTCGACCAACTATCACCCAAATCGAATCATGCTTGTGGAATGTGAGAGGTAACCCGAAGATGAAATCCATACTAATGTCCTCCCATTTCCACGCCGGAATATTCAGTGGTTGTAGCTGTCCGGTTTGTCTCATGTGGTCAGCTTTCACCCACCGACACGTATCACACTCGGACACGTATTTTGCAATCTCTCTTTTCATACGTGTCCACCAAAATCTGGTTTTCAGATCTTGATACATTTTGTTGCTGCCCGGATGAATAGAGTACTTGGACAAGTGAGCTTCGCCCAGATTTTCTTCTGAAGTGTCATATCACAGGGTACCACTATACGGTCTTTGAACCATAGAGTACCATGTTCATTACTTCGGAAGCACTTCATTTCCCCATTCTTCATTCTCCTCCGAATGTGCGACATACCCACGCCTTTCTTTTGAGCTTCCATAATCTCCTGTGTATGGTAGGGATGAGAGCAAGATTATATAGTGCTTCATATGGAACCAAGTATAAACTCGGCTCGTCCTCTTCCATTGGGGTAATGGACAGATTATTAACGTGAGACTTGCAGCTCAGTGCATCGGCAACTACATTTGCCTTGTCGGGATGGTAGTGAACTTCAATCTCATAGTCTTTGATCAATTCCAACCATCTTCGCTGTCGCATATTCAGTTCCTTCTGAGTGGATATATATTTCAGGCTCTTGTGATCGGTGTAGAGGTGCACTAAATTTTCGAGTAAATAATGCCTCCACATTTTCAAAGCGAGTACCACGGCAGCGAGCTCAAGGTCATGAGTTGGGTAATGCTGCTCATGATTTCGGAGCTGCCGTGATCCATATGTGATCACGCGGCCGTCTTGCATTAGCACGCAACCGAGACCAATGCTTGACGCATCACAATAAACGTCGAAAGATTTGGTCGTATCCGGCTGAACTAGCACTGGGGCTGTTGTGAGATGTTTCACCAATGCTTGGAATGCATCCTCACATGCCTTGCTCCAAATATATTTAGTCCCCTTTTTCAGCAGCTCCGTCATTGGTTTAGCAATTTTTGAAGCTCGGAATGAACCTCCGATAATATCCCACTAACCCGAGGAAACTGCGAACTTCATGGATAGATGTTGGAGACTTCCATTCTAGCACTTGTACAATGTTGCTTGGATCTACAACAATGCCCTCTGCTGAAATAACGTGACCAAGAAATGGTACTTGTTTGATCCAAAACTCACACTTGCTGAATTTTGCATAAAGCTTGTGATCTCGTAATCGTTGGAGCACGATATGCAAGTGTCTTGCGTGTTCTTCTTCTGATTTTGAATAAACCAGAATATCATCAATGTAGACCATGACAATCTTGTCCAACTCCGGCATAAACACTGAATTCATCAAATACATGAAGTGAGCCAGCGCGTCGGTGAGCCCGAACGACATGACGAGATATTCGTAGAGCCTGTATCTCGTCGAGAATGCCGTCCTCGGTATATCCTCCGGTCGGATTTTTATTTGATGATATCTTGACCGAAGATCCATCTTTGAGAATACTTTAGCACCAACTAATTGATCGAGTAAGATATCGAAGCGCGGTAGTGGATACTTGTTCTTGATCGTCATGGCGTTGAGCGGACGATAGTCCACACATAGACGTAACGTCTTGTCCTTCTTCTTCACAAATAACGTGGAGCAGCCCCAAGGTGATTAACTTTGGCATATGAGACCTTTGTCCAGCAGGTCTTTTAAGTGCTCCTTTAATTCCGCCAACTCATTGGGTGCCATCTTGTACGGCCTTCGAGAAATAGGCGTGGTTCCCGGGATGAGTTCAATCTTGAACACGATATCCCTATCCGGTGGCATACGCGGAAGGTCATCGGGAAACACGTCCAGATATTCACAGACCACACAAATGTCTTCATGCTTTGTGGCTTACTTGTTATATGTGGCTGGAATTTCCTGGATAAGGCGGTCTAGAATGAGAGTGTGCGGTTCATGTAGTGGAGAGTTCAAATGGACCACACGCGGAACAATGTCGAGAACAGCACCATGATAGTGCAGCCACGACATTCCTAAAATGACATCAAGCTTCTGACTCTCCAATATAATTAGAGAAGTCAGATATAGATTTCCACCCAACTGAAGTGGTGCTCTATAGACCATTCTATCAGTTGCTACTGTCCCACCTGCAGAGCAAATCAAATATGAACATTTTGTGGGAATGATTGGTAATTGGTATTTGATGACATATGTTTGGCTAATGAAATTATGGGTGGCACCAGAGTCAAATAATATGACTACGGGATTTTGGAGTAAAGAAAACGTACCCGCGAAGACGGGTTCGCCTTCCGGCACGTCTTCGATAGCTAGGTGGTGGATGTTGCCGGGTTTTGCTGCAGGTTTCTTGGGCTGGTTGCGGGGTTGTTCTGCACCCTGATATGGTGCTTGCACGTTACCTTGTCTCTGTTCAGGGCATTCCTTCGCAAAATGCCCGACACGGCCACACGTGTAACACGTGTATTGTGTCGGGTTCCCGCCAAGCTGTGGACGGAATCCCGGTGCGAGTGGTGGAGGTGGATACGCACGTGGAACCATCCTTTGCTGCTGCTGCTGTGGAAATGGCGGTTGGAAACGCGGCACGTTGAAAGATCGACCGCAGAATGGCTGTGGTCTCACTGGTGGCTGCCATCACTGACCGGATGGTGAGTGATACACCACACGGTACTTCTGCAGACCACCCCCGCTCCTGCTCGATGGCGCGCTCTGTTTCCTCTTATCAGAAAAGAGCTCGTGCTGAGCATCTTCCTGTACAATCGCGGCATTGACGATGTCGTTGAAGGTGCCGCGGTTGCATTGTGCGAGTTGGACCTTCATCTTCAGATTAAGGCCTCGGATGAATATATCTCTCTTCCTATCTTTCGTCCCCACATATTCGGGCGCGTAAAGTGATTGAACGCGCGGGAGTATTTGTGGGCACTCCTCCCTCCATGCTTTAGCTCCAAAAATTCTTGAAGCTTCCTCTTCATTATTCTGGGAGGTATATGGTAGGCGCGGAACGGCTCCAGGAATTCAGTCCAGGTGACCGCGTGACCGGCTGGCAGTGAGACCATGAAGTTCGCCCACGAAGCACCAACGGATCCTTGAAGCTGTTGCACTGCAAACAGCGCCTTCTGCTGTTCGGTGCATCGCAGCAAACCAAACTTTGCCTCAAGAGTGCGGATAAAGTTGTCTGCTTCCAGAGGCTCCTTGGCCTCCGTAAAGACCGGTGGATGCGTCACCAAGAAATCTGAATACGAGCTTTGTTGGGGCTGGCGCAGCCCATTGTCTTGTCGTCCCCCTTGACGGGACGAATTTTGAACCAACATCCGCAGTAACTAGGTTTGCTGGTCGCGCGAGCCGAGTACTGCAGCTAGAATCTCCGCGAGCATCCTCGGAGGTTCAGGTGGTGGTGGTGGAGGGACTTGTTGCTTTGTTGTTGCAGTATGCTCCCGGGTCGGAGATTCATCCTCACGACCACGGCTAGATCCTCCCATTTCGGGCATAGAGCGCATACGCACCATTCTGCATCCATATGATTTAATTCAGCAACATGTTTGTTTTCATCATCCATTTTATAACATAGTAGTGCGAGTATTGACAATGTGATAATTGCATAACATTCACATATATTGATAAAGTACAACCTTTATACAAGATATATTATCTCATGACCAAGTCTACAGTAGTCAACTCCAAAATGACGGACTCCCACTACAGAAGTGCATCTCAACTACAATAGATCTCCATGAGTCTTCATACACACCTTGTCATCTTCTACACACCCACTACTGTTTATAATATGACACAAACATGGCCACAAAATAAACACGAGCAACTACTAACTAGACGTTGTCCCGTGATGGCAGTAGTGCTGCCCCATCCTACTCCGATGCATCGTCATCGGCGTACTCTACTATCTCCGGATCTTCTTCATCCTCAGGATCTGAAGGCACTTGTTCACCCATATTAAGCGGTATATCATGAGCTAGTGGATACAAAACTGGTTGCAATTGTGCTTCGGCCTCAATAACATTATCCTGAAGTTGTTCTGCCTCGTACTCCCAATTCTGGGCTTCTTTGATGGCTGCATCTCATTCCTCGGTGACTACAAACAGCTGCTCTTGCTGTCGTTGCACCTCCAACTGACTCGCCTGCATCCCCTCATGAGCTTGCTGCAGTTCCATGCGAGTTTGCCTCAGTTCGGCGCGAGCTTTTTGCAGTCTCGTGCGAGTGTGATGCAACTGATCCTCGCATTGATTTAATCGGTGATTCGTCGGAGCCAGAGATGAACATTGGTTCTCATTGATATAATCAAGAGTCTCACCCCGTTCAGTTGCTTGCCTCAAGGCTTCGACTTGCTCCTGCAGGATTGCACCTTGTGCAAGAACCACAATGCTGGATGCAGCGGCAAATGTCCCAAGTGTTGTCAAAGTTGTGTCACCATATGGTCGATAGGCCGCAACCATACGACGTTGCCACTCAAAACCAGCATCACCATGGACCGGGAGAAGAGCAAATTGTGTCCTAGCCATGGCATCTTGATGAAGCTCGCAAAGCTTCATAAGCGCTTCGCACGCTGCAAAGGCCCACGTGTCCTCCAAACGAACTCCCTGGAACGTGACCAAAAAAGGAGCCCATCCATAGAAACGCGGACTTGCCAGGATGTCGACCAGGATGATACATGAAAGTACGCCTCTTTCAACCATCTCCTGACCCCAATAGCACGGCATCTCTATGAAGTCAAACTGTTGGAGCACCTCCCGTAGCATACTCAGAAAGCCCGGACGGTTGGCGCACGTGGAGAACACCCATCCGTCCGGTAACAGCATCACATCCGTCATCTATAAAAGATGTACTTGAATGAGTCAAATACTTAAATTCAACAAAATTTGTTGATAAACAAATCAGGAATACGAAAATTGAATTATGAACGTGAATTCAAATTCAATGTCAAATGAAACATAACAGTGGACTTCTGTCACAGTTCTGTTCCATCTGACAAGTCCGGAGAAACTTGAAATTTTCATCCAGTTAGAAGCACATTCAGGACTTGAGTTCAACTATAAAGTTGTGGCAAACTCAAATATATTTCCATAATGTATTTACTTGCCTCAAGATCGTTTCTGTATAAGGCGATATGATTTTAGCAAATTGACAGTTTTCTGGAAATTTTTTGACAGGATCTCCTCTGTTTAAGGCTGATTTTGTCCACATTTTTCCAGATACAAAACATCAATATATGCAAAAATCATAAATTACAACATTGTTGTATACATCCTCAGGATTACAGAAATGCATTATTGTAGTAATTCGTTGATTCTATGAAGAGGTATGATCAAGACAGTGACAGATACAAAAAACTGTCCAGTCTCTGTCCAGATTTGACAGAGTTTGGAAATTTGAATTTTTGATTAGTTTACATGGGGATTATGATCTTGAGTTGAACATAAGAGTTTTATAGGACTCTCCAAACTTTCCAAACATGTATGGTAGAACTATAGGGGTGAAATATACAGGAAGTTATGCTGTTCCAAACTTAGTCAATTTTCTGTTGTGTTCACAGTTTGAACCAGGAACTGGGCACTTTAAGCTCAAATGAAGTTTTCAAGTTTTAAATCTTGAAATATGTCTTAGAGCAGAAAATGAAACTTTCGGAGGACTTCCTCAAGTTCCCAAATAACATGCCTGCATACCGCAGCGACCCTATGATTAATTTTAAATCTGACCAGCACGCTCCAAACAGAGATTACAAATTCAACCTTAGTCCTAAGTTGGGAATTTTTACTTGTTGTCGTGTCACAACACCAGAACGGGTAATGTTGTCGATGTGCCTGCTGAAACTCAAATGCAATGCCGGTACTAAGCCCTCACCAAAGAAAATCCTAAGCCAGTATACCGGCATATGCCTCAACGGTGGCAGTAATAACGTCCACTCGCAAACATTTTCTACTCGAGCTACTCAAACGTGGTTAGTGTACTGCATTTACACACAAATGATAGATCAAACATATGGTGCAGTACGGCAAAGCCTGCACGGGCGGACAGTTCACAAAAATATATATGAAAGTAAAAACATCCATCCCGTATCATTCCATACGGGCCGCCTCGAGCGAAGCCACATCTCGAGGTACATGACCGGGTTTTCTACCACCCGACGGGGTCCCACGTCTTTGCATAGTGCTGCACCAGTAGGGGGCGCATGGGGTTATGTCCCACCCGACGGGGGCTCCCACTAATTTTGTAGCACGCTGGGGTACCACATGTCATATGTTATCAGAAACATGGAAAGTTTCAGAGACTCATATTAACATTTCCGTGCTAAGCCACGGAAACAACCACATGCTACCTCTCACATGGTGAGCTTACTGCAATTGATCCGCTTGTGGTGGCGTACCTTACCTCTTACCTGACGTCGAAGCGTCATTACAGAATATAATAACACATAAGTTAGCTTGCCACATTAAGTAACTAATACTATAATAGACCTTATGTCGGCATAGTACTAATCCTCACTCGACTACTCTTAAGTTTTCCAAATTAGGCTCTTTTCGAGCGTGCTGTTCCCAATGCAGCTCTGATACCAGGTTGTGGGGATCGGGTCCACACAATCCAGGAATTGCAGAGGGTGGTGCCGTGTGATGCGGCACCCAACAGCACACACAAAAAGAATACGACAAAATACAAAGTTTTATTTATATAAACAGTGGAAGACTTCTACAAGCCGTTCATGGATCAAAACCGCTTCGTTCCCCGTTCACGAGCCGTTCATGGATCAAAGGGGGCGAGCTGGTTGGGAACTTTTTTGAATGGCCAAATTTCTGATGTGGTTTGAGCCGTCTATCCGGTAAATTCGAGTGAAACCCATGTCACCTTATTACGTATGAGCAAGTGGAACAAAATATCATGTTTCGAAGGATCATTCTGGTCGGGGCTCGATGCTCATGTTTCATTAAATCTTGCTGGGGACACTTATGGAGATCCTGGACCTTTTGGAGGTCCGGGTAGCTCGGTGCCAACATTTTGAAGGTTACTGCGAAGTCGCCGAGCTAGGACTCGAATATGCAACGTCCGAAATGTCATGGGTCTTTGCTACCCTTAAAATTATTGTATGTAGGCAATCTCACATTTTTGCATCCCTCACACTAGTTTTCCAGGGTGGCAATGGGTCCCCGTGGGTCAGCATTCGAACTCGGAACTCGATCGGCCCCAAAAGTGGGCCAGTAACTTACCCACCTTACCTTGACCTGGTGATCCGGCATTGAGATGATGAGGAGGCACCCACTCGACTTGACTTCTGTGTCGGGTACATTGTGGGGGAGAGTGCAGCATCAGGTCAGTGCCGATTACGAGGAGACATAAGTAGTTGTGTGCCTTTAAGTCATTGCTGGTTACGAGGAGGAGACGAGGCCTGTAGTGGGAGTCCTTGGCCGTTGCAAGACTTTATTGTGGCATCAGTTATGAGGAGGCACAACATGCCTCACCATCCATGTCTATCTCTGCATCGATCTAGCAGGGCTATTAAATAGCCCAATGCCGCGACCGTCTTCTCCCATGCCTTCGTTTCTATTCTCGTTGGGTCTTTTCCATCTGTATTCCTCTCAATGCTTCATCGGCAACCATGTTGCTTCCTTTGATGGTGATGGCGTGCCAGGTGAGATCCCGCGCCCATGGCTTGAAGACAGAGGAGCCACCCGGAGGCTCAAAGACGGAGGAGCCACCTAGAGGCTTGAAGTCAGAGGAGCCACCTAGAGGCTCAAAGTCGGAGGAGCCACCTGGAGGATTGAAGATAGAGGAACAACCTTCATCGAGTGGAGGACTCAGTCGATCTGAATCCAAGCGCATCTGATGCAAAACGCTTATCTACGTGACCAAAGCCTTGGTGCTCTATAAAGGCACCAAGCTTATAGGGAAATACATCATCCACTTTGGCTTCCTGTTGTTAGCTCCATGTTTGAAGGTGAGAAGTTGTCTAAGGGGTTTGAAAACATGGAAGAGGCACGAGACTATCGATCTTGTTGATCCAGTAGGGCACAAAGGTAGCACTTGCATAGGAGCAGTGTTCGTGTTGTAATTTCCCTCTTTTTGTGTACTGGGCCAAGCCATCATGGCCTCTATATCTAATAATGATAAAAGTTTTGTTCTACATCCATTTTTCCGTCCCTATGTATTGCTCGAACTGTAGCCTAGAACTTCTGCTGCTCTTTAGTCGTAGGTTGCATGGTGCAGAGGTAGTACTTACGATAGAAAATTTTTTTGGGAAACAACAACCTCTCGAGCTTTTGATCGAGCTTTTCTGTGGATGGCATCCCACAAGTGACGCGAAATGGTTGGTTGGGTCCATCTATCATGCCATGCTTGAGAAACTAGCCATCGCCCGACCCCGACTGTCGAGGTCGGGGTCGGGGATTTTGTCCAACTTTGAGCATGGGAGCTGGTTTGATTTCACAATAAAGCAAGGAATCAAGGAAGGATAAAAGAGGGGGAAGCACTTAGCATTGTTGTCATATCCACATCTTTGGTGAGATGCTCGATATTCACCGTCTTGGGTAACATTTTGCCATAGATGTCCTTCAGGCGATAGGCCTAGGGCCTTAAGATGTCCGCTACTATGTAGGGGCCCTCCTGTTAGGAGGGCATCTTGTGCTTGTCCATGTCAGTCTGAATCCTTCGCGGGGACCAGTTCACTGACATCGGAGAGCTAAGAGCTGGATTCATTGCCTGCGGCTACTTGATCGACCTTATGAGGATTATATGGTGATCTTTGTCTACCGACTCGAGACTCGTGTGGACACTTGTTGCCCAATATCTGACAGTCGAGGTCCGTGTTGGTGTTCTGACAATCAAGCTCAGACTCGGGAGCAGTTTATTTTTGTGAGAAAATAAACAATTCATTGATAGAGGAAAGGGAAATTACCTGATTCCCAGTTGTTGGGCGGTGTGGTGTTGGTTCTAGCCATCTTGATCGGGCCCTTAGGGTCGAGCAAGCCATTCATGATAGCTTGAGAAAGCTAGGCTAGCTCGAACTCCACATCCGTGGTGGGGGCCCTGTCATTGCCGTGCTGCCGCCCGAGCAGCTTGGGCTCAGAAGAATCGGGGCTCGAGCCCCGATCCTCATTGTCAGCGTATCGGGTGCCGCGACGGAGTCAACGCCGTTGGGGATTGGGTTAGCCTGTGTTGCATTATTGGGCTCTATGCCAAGCCTTGGAGGTTTGATGGAGTTCAGACAGCCCCACATGCTTGTCGTGCCAACCACGCAAACCATGGTAGCTTCATCGTGCCGCGACACCAATGTGTCAATCGTGGATGTTGTTGATGACCACGAATCTGACCATCGTGCATGAATGGGTGTAGACCACCCGATAGTGCCTCCGCTGCTGCCAGCAGTACAATACTGTTGGCCGTGGCGTGCAGCAGGCGCCGCTGTTGTGCGCTAGCTCCGTCGTGCAGCTGGCCATGCTGTCACTCTTTGCTGAGAACCAGTGCTTCGTCTACGTGCTCACGTGGCCAGGTCTACTCATCCCCAGAGTGCTCCACCGCTTCCTGAGCCTGCGTGGTGGTAGCCTCTCCTACCGCCCTAGCGTTCGTCTCCGTCGTTGCGAGCAGCAATGGTGATGATGGTGAGCGTAGGTGGACTCCTCTGATGACGATCATGCAAGAAGCGCTGGAAGCCTCGCAAGATGGTGAGTAATCCCTTCGTAATGTTAGGCTTCTCTGTTGGTTGGTGTGCCACTGTTGGAGCTTTTGCCAGCTTTTACGGCACAATACTCACAAGAAGGATGCTCGCTTCCCTCAGTGTCATTGTCAAAGCCGGCGTCGCCCTTTGAGACTTGGTGAAAGTGCATCTAGGCACACCCTTGTGGGTTTTGGAAAATTGATGACAAACAAGTGTGATTCTAATGAGACTTGTTAAGATGAAAGCAGGTCTTCGGAGAATGAAAATAACGGTGCACAAAAAGTGAAAAATAAAAAACGAGAAGGAAGGAGCCCAAGTGAAGAATAGAAGCGCAAAGTAGTTCTAAATGTATAGGATACCTATGAGAGACACATGCCAAGAGCTCAAATATTTGCGTATAGAGTAAGGGCTAAAAAAAATTGAAATACACACTGAAGCACCGGACAAGTCGGTTAACTAGGGGACTAGTCCAGTTTCCTTTCTGTTCCAAGAATGGACAAGTCCAAAAATGGCCGGACTAGTCCGATATGCTCTCTGGTGCTCAAACGGACAAGTCCCAAAATGCGTACTAGTCCGTCAGCACTCACAATTACACAATGCACCGGACAAGTCCGATTAATATGGACTAGTCCGATTTCTTCTCTAGGCAAAAATGGATTAGTACAATCCTATGAGGACTAGTCCGGTACAATCACAGAAATTAGGGTTTCATAGTGTGCTGCACTTCTCCACACAAAAATCACTCAGCACACCAGACTTGTCTGGTACCCCATAGCGGATTAGTCTGAGCGAGGTCCAAACGATAACTTTTGAAAATGTCTATTAATATGTGATCCACAACCGCATAACTACACACAAAGAACCCTAGCACCATCACACGTCCCAAGAGCACAAAAACACTCCTCTCCACACATCTAAAGCCCTAAAAGGTTCAATCTTTTGGTAATCAAGATTTGGGAAAGAGAGAGCGACATCTACGCATTGTTGAGCTCTTGGGGTTTGATCTCGCATACACTCTTGCAATTCTTGTACATATTTTGTGTGGGATTAAAGAGCACATGTAAATCTACCGGAGGGGCGGTGAATGGTAGATTAAAACATTTTAGCGGAAGCAACAAAACACCCCTTGGCAAAAAACCGATCTGTTAAAGAAACCGTGTGTGCGATTAATCTAAACATGTCGAACTGTGAAAAAACTAGTACAGATTTTAGAGAATCAAGTCACGAAGATGTCACAACAATAATCACAAAAATCCGTTGAGAGAAACTTAAGTTACGATCGAAAGATCGAACAAAGGCCAATCTGCTCTACCCGAGAAGAACAGTTCTGGAACATTGCAAAGAAATTCGTGTAGATCAGAAACCAAAAATCCAATGACTGTGAAATTTTCACAGATCATTGAAAACAAAGTTTTGAAGACAACCCAAAAAGAATCACATCAATCGGATCTGTAAAACTCGAGTTATGATAAAACCACCAAAACAAGGTCGTGTTGTGCAGAAACCCGACGAGAAAGACTTGAAGAAAACAAGTCGGAGTAACAAGGCACAAAAGTTCCTTTAGACTAAAAATTTTATTGATCAAAATTTACAAGGAACAGCCCCAAAGTCGTGCACCACGAGCTCTGGCCTCCCTTTCTTATATAACCAGCCCTTAGGCCAACCCAAACCTAACTAGGACTCTAATCCTACTCAACACACGAATCAAAACTTTCAATAACTGCTCAAGACTCTTCTATACACAGATAGAAGCAATCTTAAGACTTCCAAACACCTCTGGAACATATCCCACATTCCTAAAACAACTAAAATTCGTGACCCACATGAAATTCTATCATAACCAACTCAAAACATTCCATATTTGTGTCAAACACGACTCAACCGCAACCTGAGTCCATAACCTAGTCGGTTGGACCTTTTCGACCAATTCTTTACGTCCACATCTCTTCATCACGCCTCGGAACCATGTAACCACGTCCATAAGCTCCTTTCACATGTGCAAACATTTTCCAACGACGCCCACGATACCTTCATATGCGTTATACTTGATTCAAACATGATGCAAGACCTCCCGATCAACTCAACCACAATTCCTCCCGAACTTGGTTGTTGAACCTCATCTTCTCCCTAAGACTAGTTCAATGGATCCCGTCACCAGCCATGTCTTGAACTCAAGCAACACATGCACATGAATAAACAACCAATACTTCCGAGCACAAGTCCTCGACTTGACTCTTGTTAGTTCAGATAACCACAACACCTTACGTGAGCATCTCACATAAGCATGTTACAAACCATAGCAAAATGATATCAACCATAACCACCAAAACACACCAAAAACTTAGTAAAATAAAACTAAGCAAACTTTCCATAACCCAAAAAGTAAGTTCATAACATTGCAAGTTAAAAACACAACCACTATGATCAAGCTCCGAACCTTGCCAAAGCTAATCCGAACCTTGAAAAGGAGCTTACCAAAAGCTAGCAGGACCTAGCGCCAAATCTTACCAAAGCTAGTCGGATCTAGTGTCGGAGCTGACCAAAGCTAGTCGAACCTAGCACCAGAGCTAACCAAAGCTAGTTGGACCTAGCACCAGAGCTGACCAAAGCTAGTCGGACCTAGCAACAGCAAGTAGGACCTTACGTTGGACCTTGTTAAAAAGGTGTTTTGGTAGTATTCAAAACTTTTATAGCCAAAACCAATGTATTCAGCACAAGCCAGTGTATTCAACACACATAGGTCTTAAAATCTCCCCCTTGATGAATTCATTGGCAACACCACTTGAAATCCGAACATTGGCATGAAATGTTTTGAAAACAATCCCCCCTTTTTTTGAAAATCAAATGAGATAAAAATAAATTTCTCCCCCTTGCATACTCCTCCCCCTTTGACAATGTATTCAACAAGGTACAAAAGAGAAATTTTAATTTGTTATGAGCATATTATAACATATACATATAAAACAAAGCTCATCCAAGTCATACTATCAAGTAACTTACACTATCAAAATAATAAGATACATAACGTAGTGTAAGCCATTCTAGAGATCAAATGTAATTTTTGATTTAAGCAAGTCATGATCTCACAAATTTAACTATTTCAAAACCTGAAAGCATGACACTTGTTGCTGCAATTTTATTTTCTTTTAAGCACAAATTTTTAACATATGACATTTGCATGAGATTATATGCCACATCTGCCTTATTCTAACCTACCAAGCCAAGCCTATGTCATTTGACAATCAGAAGCTTAGGGACATGGTTTTAGTCATACACAACTTCTTCCAAGTTCATATCTAAGTGCAATGATAAGCCATCTCAAAAGAAGAATTGCGATACATGCATATTTTCTTGATCTTTTCCCGTTTCTTCATTTGAACATAAAAACTCAACGTGTGAGTTGCTTACTTGATTAATTCTTTTAAAAGCACATGTGAGCCTGCAACAGGTTCAAAACAGCATGGAAGTTCGATCATGACCAGATTTAGTGTAAGTAATTATTCGAACTACTAGTCATGGCAAAAACTACAAAATGTATAACACGAGTAATGTAGTAAGAACTTTCAACATGTAAAAGGAATCACAAAGTCATATATGTATGAAATATTATGCTCATATTATTTTTAAATTCAGATCCCAAATTTGAAAGCTCTCCCTTAATTTAAGCCATGAGGATGCATAACCCCTATTTCGCTATGAATGTAACAAAAACGAGTGAAATCCAAAGTTTATGTAAAAATTTCAGCCAATTGTTGTTTGGTATCTGCATGGTGAAGCACAATGTTTCCTTTTTCAACATTATCACGGAGAAAGTGATACCTAATATCAATGTGCTTAGTTCTAGAATGTTGCACGGGGTTTTTAGCAATGCAAATGGCACTAGTGTTATCACAAAATAGTGGAACACTATCTAGATCAACCCCATAGTCCTTAAGTGTTTGAACAATCCAAAGAATTTGTGAGCAAGCACTAGCAGCAGCTACATATTCAGATTCGGCTGCGGATTGTGCAACTGAGTTTTGTTTTCTAGAGGACCAAGCAACAAGTGAATTACCATGAAAATGACAAGAACCGGAAGTACTTTTCCTATCGATCCTACAACCCCCAAAATCAGCATCCGAAAAAGCTTTCAAAGTAACGGTTGAGGAAGAAAGAAGAAAAATGTCAAATTCTTGTGTTCCCTGTAAGTACATGAGAATCCTTTTGACGGCTTGACGATGTGAAGCATGTGGGGAAGCTTGAAACCGTGAACAAAGACATACGCTGAATTGTATGTTCGGTCTTGATGCCGTGAGGTACAAAAGTGATCCGATCATGCTTCTCTATTCTTTTTGATGCACGGGTTCACCATTTTCGTCAAGTTCAAGTGTTGATGTTGTTCCCATTGGTGTCCAATGAGGCTTGCTTTTGTCTATGTTGAAGTGCTTGAGAAGGTCCCTTGTATACTCCGTTTGATGCACAAAGGTTCCCTCATTAGTTTTCTTGATTTGCAGCCCCAAAAATTACGTGAGTTCTCCCATCATACTAATCTCAAATTCTGAACTCATCATAGCTGAAAACTTGGACAGAAGATCATGAGAAGCACAACCAAAGATACTATCATCCACATACACTCGAACAAACAATGAGTCATTGCCATGCTTAAGCATAAAAAGAGTTTTATCAATCTTGCCCATGGTAAACCCCTTTTCAAGTAAGAATGTTTTTAACCTATCATACCATGCTCTGGGAGCTTGTTTTAGACCATACAGGGCTTTAGTTAGTTTGAAAACATGATTAGGAAAATCTGGATTTTCAAAACTAGGTGGTTGCTTAACATAAACCTCCTCATCTATATAGCCATTAAGAAAAGCACTTTCTACATCAATTTGATATAACTTCAAACCTTTAGATGCAGCAAAAGCTAACAAAATTCTTATGGCTTCTAATCTAGCAACAGGAGCAAAAGTTTCATCAAAATCTAGACCTTCAATTTGTGTGAAACCATGAGCAACCAATCTTGCCATATTACTAATCACAACCCCATCCCCACTTTGTTTATTTTTAAACACCCATTTAGTTCCAATTAAAGTGTGATATTGAGGTGGAGGTACATGTTTCCAAACATAATTTCTTTCAAAATTTTCTAACTCTTCTTGCATGGCAATAATCCAAGATTCATTAGTGAGTGCATGTGACATATCTTTGGGTTCAAAATAAGCAACAGAAGCAGAATGAGAATGAGAATTGGGGTCGGAAAACCTGGATCTTGTAACTCGTTCATGAAAGCTCCCAATTATCTATTGCAGGGAATGATTCTTGTAAATCCGTAGGGGAACAGATGTCTCACAAGATTCTTCTTCATCAGGTTCATCGCAGATTGATGAGCTTGTGGCTTGTGGACGCTCAGGACCAGCAGAGATGGTAGTCGGAGCTTGTTCAAAGTTCGGAACTGGACACGTGTCAGCTTCAGAACTATCAGGCAATATCACTGACTCTTCTTCTTATTCTTCTTCTTCTTCGAAAATACCCTCCCCCTGAGGATATGGATCCGGACCTGCACTGTTTGAGCTAGTACCTAGGCTAGCTTCATCAAAAGACACCTCACAAGTATCCACAATTTTGTTAGTGTCAAGTAAAAGCACATGATAGCCTCTAGTATGAGATGGATAACCAAGAAACATGCCATCAATGGATCTAGGCTCAAATTTATCAAGATTACCATGTTTCTTAACAAAGCATTTGCAACAAAAAACCCGAAATTGTGTAACACTAGGCCTATGTCCAAACCGGAGCTCATATGGTGTTTTACCTAGCTTAGGGCGCAACAAAACACGATTTGAGACATAACAAGCGGTTGCAATCGCATGAGCCCAAAATTTCCTAGGAGTTTGATATTCATCAAGCATAGTCCTAGCCATCTCAACTAAGGTTTTGTTTTTTCTTTCTACAACACCATTTTGTTGAGGTACATATGGTTAAGAAAATTGATGATCTATTCCATTTTGAGCACAAAAGTGATCAAAAGATTGATTTTTAAATTCGGTTCTGTTATCACTTCTAATTGCTTTTAAAGATCCCGGGTGATCAACAGATAATCTAAGAAATAAAGTTATAAAGTGACTAAAAGCTTCATTCTTAGATGCCATAAAGTAAACCCAAGATTATCTAGAATAATCATTAACAATCACAAGAACATACCATTTACCTCCGAAGGATTGAACACGTGAAGGTTCTACGGTGTCAAGGTGCAAAAGCTGACCCAGTTCAGTTGTCATGATCATTTTCAGAGGAGTATGTGAACCTGCAACCATCTTAGCATGTCTAGAATAAGAGCACACAATTTCTTTGTCCCCTTTAATCTTAGGAAGCCCACGTATGCGAACAAGAGCACTAACACGCGTTAGATGATCAAAGCCTACGTGACCAAGTCTACGATGCCAAAAATATAAGTCCTTTGAATCATTTGCAATGAGACACCTATGCTTACAAGAAGACATATCAAAATCATCTTTAAAAACTCTTCCAAACCGAGACATGTTAAAAATAAGCTCACTATTTGAATTTACAACTTTGCAGCAATTTTTAGTGAAAAGAATTTTCAGATATTCATCTAGTAGTTGTGAAACAGAAAGCAAGTTGTATTTCAAATTTTTAACAAGTGCCACATCCTTCAAAGTGTAATGATCATTTACTCTAACTGAACCCTTAGCAATTATAGGAGTTGAAGAATTATCGGCAAAATTAACATTCTCTACACGTGATACAAAAGAGAGGGGGGAGAACCATTATTTGTTACCGGTCATGTGGCGTGAGCAACCTGAATCCACAATCCAAATGTTCTCCTTCCTCAAGCGTGTAACCTACATAGAAGAACAATACGTCGGTGACTCAATACTAGGGTTAGTCAAAAGGCATTTAGCAATCTAGTACTGAGTCACACGACGTGCAGCAGGAAAAACAAGCGAAAGCTGAGATAAAACAATAGGTTTATGAGTCAAAGTTTGAGATTTTTTGTTCTTAACTACTGACCTATAAGGTGTTACTTGTGTAGCACAAAAATTAGTAGCTCCAGAGGCAAAAACAGAAGGTTCGGAGGAAACAACAGAAGGTCCAGAGGCAAAAATTGAAGCTCCGGAGGTAACCTTTGAATGTTTTTGACTCATAACAGGAGGTTGCATGTTACTGACGTTCAGTTTAGTATGTGCAGCAAATTTTGCATGAGAGTTATAAGATCTAGCTTGCATTCTTTATTTTTTATGTTGTTTAGATAGTCTATAACAAAATTCTATGACATGACCATCTCTACCACAATAGGTACAATGAAATTTAACTTTATGTTCATGTCTAGATGAGCATGAAGTATGTTTATTTGAACCCGAACGTGACAACACTCCTGCAGATTTAAAAACCACCTCTTTTGGTTTAGGAACTGTTTTAATCAAACCACTTCCTAATAACTTTACAATTTTAGGTGGATGTGCTTTAGCATGATCATGAGAATCAAAACCAAAACCAGTTTTATCATTGCAAGATTTGGATGAATTCAGTAGCAAGTTTAGATTTTTGTTCCCAATACAAAACTGCTCTAGTGTCCTATTCATGCCATCAAGTTTCTTAGACAATTCTAGGCAGTTTTCACATGAAGTTTTTCCTTTTAGTTTGCAATTAGAACAACATTTAACTTCATGAGTATGTAAAGCATTGTACAAAATAGAAATCTCATTCATAGCATCTTGCAGTTTCTTATCAAGATCATCACAAGTAGAACAATGCAAATCAATTGTAGAACAAGAAGCATCTTTTAAGTTTCCGTCATTAAGAGCAGCAAGCTTTTTGTTCTTTTCAATCTCTAACTCATGTATATCAAGAGTGGAGGAGTGTGCACTTCTTAAGGAGGACAATTGTTCATATATTAAATCACACGAGGAACAAGAATCATCACTAGCAATCAAGGTTTTCAAACAATTAATTTCATATTCTAGTGACTCAATTTTAACAACATTGTCCCTAAGCATTATGTCATTTTTCTTAAAAATAACAGTTGCACGGGAAATAGCGTCATACATTTCATCACAAGTTGGACATACCTCTTCGTTGTCACTGTTGTGTTCTGCATCCTCCATACTTGATCTTCATTTGCCCGCCATGAAACACAAGTTTGCCAGATCATCTTCATCTTCGTCACTTCCAATGTGTACATCACTCGAGCCAAGTTCTTGAAGTGCGGTGATGAATCTTTTTATCAGTTTGCGTCTGGTAAAACCCTTCTTTTTCTTGTTGATGTTGCCAGAAAAGGACTTAACTTTATTCTGCTTTTCATCACGGGTAGAAGGACCTAAAAGGTTAGGGCAATCTTTACAAAAGTGTCCTATCTTACCACATTCAAAGCATCGTTGAGGTCCGGAGCTTCCTCTCCTTCTAGTTCTCACATTTTGCAATGCTTTTGAGAACTGAGTAGAGATGAGTGCTAGCTCCTCTTTTAGAAATTCTTCAATCTATTCCAGGGTTAGTGAAGACAACAAAGCAAGTGTATTGCTAGATGAAGATTGGCAGGAGCTAGGCATATCACGTTGAGAAGCAATGCAAGTTGTTGGGGTTCTTATGTGAGATTATGTCAATTTCATGAGTTTTCAATTTAGAATATAGCACATTTAATGTAAGTGTACTCATGATAGTAGATTCACGAATAGATGTGACTTTCATCTCCCAAATTGTCATGTCTAATGCACTTAATAATTGCCTAGCATTTTTGGCATCTGAAAAATTAACATTGACACTATGCAAGTTGCTGAGAATTTTATTAAAGCGAGCAAAAATGTCATCAATGGACTCACCGGGTTGAATCTTGAAGTGCATGTATTCCTATTTGAACATATCTTGTTTTACCTCCTTGATCGTGTTAGATCCTTCGTGGTATTCACAAAGTGCTCTCCACACATCGTACACCGATCGAAGGTGTGAAACACGGTCGAAGTCGCTCTGAGTTAGTCCTTGGATTATCAAGTTGCGGGCTTTGTTGTTTTTGTTGACATCTCTTAAGTTGTAGCCGTGACTTGATCATTCGGCGGCACATCATAAGGCTTGTACACTTTTTCCCATTTCGCGAAGCCTTGCGCCTAGATAAAAGATTCCATGCGTGCCTTCCAAACCTGAAAATCAATACCAACAAACATTTGGCGGGTATTTCTCCATGAGGATTAATCAAAAGCACGTGCGAATCATAAAGTTCAGAGCAACCTGGCTCTGGTACCAATTGTACGATCGAAGATCATGTGTAAAGCTACCAAAGGGGGGGGTGAATGGTCGATTAAAAATTTCCAGCGGAAGCAACGAAACACCCCTCGGCAGAAAACCGACCTGTTAAAGAAACCGTGTGTGCGACTAATCTAAACATGTTCAACTATGACAAAACTAGTACAGATTGTAGAGAATCAAGTCAGAAGACGTCACAACAAGAATCACAAAAATCTGTAGAGAGAAACTAAAGTTACGATCGAAAGATCGAACAAAGATCAATATATTCTACCCGGGAAAAACAGTTTTGGAACACTGCAAAGAAACTCGTGTAGATCAGAAACCATAAATCCAATCACCGTGAAATTTTCACAGATGATTGAAAATCAAGTTATGAAGACAACCTAAAAAGAATCACGTCAATCGGATCTGTAGAACTCGAGTTATGATAAAACCACCAAAACAAGGTAGTACTGTGCAGAAACTCGACGAGAAAGACTTGAAGAAAACAAGTCGGACGAACAAGGCACAAAAGTTCCTTTAGACTACAAATTTTATTGATCAAAACTTACAAGGAACAGCCCCAAAGTTGTGCACCACAAGCTCCGGTCTCCCTTGCTTATATAACCAGCCCTTAGGCCAACCCAAACCTAACGAGGACTCTAGTCCTACTCAATTCACGAATCGAAACTTTCTAGAACTGCTCAATACTCTTCTATACCCAGATAAAAGCAATCTTAAGACTTCCAAACACCTTATGAACTTATCCCACATTCCTGAAACAACTCAAATTCGTGACTCACACAAGATCCTATCATAACCAACTCAAAACTTTCCATATTTGAGTGAAATAGGACTCAACCACAGCTTGAGTCCATAACCTAGTCGATTGGACCTTTTTGACCAATTCATTACTTCCACATTTCTTCATCACACCTCGAAAACGTGTAGCCACGTCCATACACTCCTTGCACATGTGCAAACATCTTTCAACGACGTCCACTATACCTTCATATGCATTATTCTTGATTCAAACATGTTGCGCGACCTCCCGATCAACTCAACCACAATTCCTCCCAAACTTGGTTGTTGAACCTCATCTTCTCCCTAATACTAGTTCAATGGATCCCATCACCAGCCATGTCTTGAACTCAAGCAACACCTGCACATGAATAAACAACCAATACTTCCGAGCACAAGTCCTCGTCTTGACTCTTGTTAGTTCAGATAACCACAACACCTTACGTGAGCACCTCACATAAGCATGTTGCAAACCATAGCAAAATGATATCAACCATAACCACCAAAACACTCCAAAAGCTTAGTAAGAGAAAACTAAGAAAACTTTCCATAATCCAAAAATCAAGTTTGAAACATTGCAAGTTAAAAATAGAACCACTGTAATCAAGCTCCGAACTTTGGCAAAGCTAATCCGGACCTTGAACTGGAGCTTAACAAAAGCTAGCAGGACCTAGCGCCAAAGCTTATCAAAGATAGTCGGACCTAGTTCCGGAGTTGACCAAACCTAGTCAGACCTAGCACCAAAGCTGACCAAAGCTAGTCGGACCTAGCACCGGAGATGACCAAAGCTAGTCGGACCTAGCAACAACAAGTCGGACCTTATGTAAGACCTTGTTAAAAAGGTGTTTTGGTAGTATTCAAAACTTTTATCATCAAAACCAATGTATTCAGCACAAGCCAATGTATTCAGCACACATAGGTATCACATTTTGAGTGATCTGTTTTATCGCTGTAAACTTGTAGGAGCCCTCATCTTGTGAGGAAGCCCCATCGACTCAGTGATTACTGAATGTGGCCTAGAGAGGGGGGGTGAATAGGCTTTGAAAATTTTCCTACACACTTAAACAAATTGTTTAATACCTGAGGGACTAGACTTGTGTAGGATCGAAGAGCACGTGAAAAGCTACCAGGGGGGGGTGAATGGTAGATTTAAAAATCTTACGCAGCGGAAACAATTAAACCCCAAACCCTTTCGGCAGAAAAACGATCTGTTAAAGAAATTGTGTGTGAGACTAATCTAAACGTGTTTCACCGTGACAAAAGTGATAGATATCAGAGAGAATCAAGTCACTAAGACAAAACAAAAATAATCACTCAAATCCGTCGAGAAAAACACAAGTTATGATCGAAAGATCAAACAATGGTCAATCTGCCCTACCCGAGAAAAACAGTTCTGGAACGCTGCAAAGAAACTCGTGTAGATCATAGACCACAAATCAAATGACTGTGCAATTTTGACATATGATAGACAATCAAGTTGTGAAGACAACCAAAAAATAATCACGTCAATTGGATCTGTAGAACTCGAGTTATGATAAAACCACCGACGAAAGGTAGTGCTGTCCAGAAACTCGACGAGTAAAAGTTGTCTGGAACAAGTCTGACGAGCAAGGCACAAAAGTTCCTTCAAACTACGAATTTTGATCAATATAACACAAGAGGAACAGCCCCAAAGTCATGCCCCACGAGCTCTGGGCTCCCTTGCTTATATAACTAGCTCGAAAGCCAACTCAACTCAAATCAGGAACCTAATCCTACTCTGTTCACGAATCGTAACTTTCCATAACTGCTTAGGATTCTTCTATACGTAGATAGAAGCAATCTTAAGACTTCCAAACACCTTAGGAATGTATCCCACATTCCTAAACAACTCAAATTCGTGACCCACACGAAATCCTATCATAACCAACTCAAATCTTTCCATATTTGAGTCAAACCCGACTCAACAGCAGCCTGAGTCCATAACCTAGTCAGTTGGACCTTTCCAACCAACTCTTTACATCCACATCTCTTCATCACGTCTCGGAACCATGTAGCCACGTCCATGCACTCCTTGCACACGTGCAGACATATTCCAATGATGTACACGATACCTTCACATGCATTGTTCTTGATTCAATCATGTTGCGCAACCTCCTGATCAGCTCAACCACAATTCCTCCTGAATTTGGTTGTTTGAACCTCATCTCCTCTCTGAGACTAGTCTAATGGATCCCGTCACCAGCCATGTCTTGAACTCAAGCAACACTTGCACATGAATAAACAACCAATCCATACGAGCCCAAGTCCTCGACTTGACTCAAGTTAGTTCCGAACACAACACCCTACGTGAGAACCTCACATAAGCATGTTGCAAAACCACAGTAACACAATATCATCCATATCAACCAAAACACACCAAAAACTTAGCAAATGAATACTAAGCAATCTTTCCAACAATGTAAAGCAAGTACGAAACATTGCAAATGAAAAGCAGAAGCACTACGGTCAAGTTCCGGACCTTGCCAGAGCAACCCGGACCTTGAGCCGGAGCTAACAAAAGCTAGTAGAACCTAGCGCCGGAGCTTACCAAAACTAGTATAACCAAGCTCCCGCCGGAGCTTATAGAACTAGCAGGACCTAGCGCCGGAGCTAACCAGAACTAGACGGAACTAGTAATCCCCAAAAGCGGGAGCTAGAAAAATCAACTTCGGAGATTAGCAAAAAACACGGCGGAGCTATCAAAGAGATGTCGGAGCTATCAAAGACATGTCAGAGCTAAAGACAAAACTTCATCGGAGCTGACCAAAGCTAGTCGGACCTTACCAAGAAGTCGGACCTAGCATCTAACGTAGCCGGAGCTACCCAAAACAAGTCGGACCTATGGTCGGACCTTGCTATAGCTCGGAGCTAGAGTCGGACCTTGATAAAAAGGTGTTTTAGTGATAATTCAAAACTTTTATCATCAAAGCCAAATGTATTCACTACAAGCCAATGTATTCAGCACACATAGGTCTTACAACTTGTCTGGTGTGACTGCGGACTAGTCCGGTGTGCTGATGTGTTGTGAACTGATCAAGTGTTAATGCTGAAATTGTAAATGTTATAGAAGCAGAATTTAAACAACTATTCAAAACACTTGATTGAACAATTAGTATTGCAAAATTGCACATGGAATACAATGTTAATTCAGATTACATGTTTGATCAACTTAATGCTCTAAATAATGATAATTGCGAAAGTAAAGAGATGAGCACATGGGACATAGACTTTTACCGAGGTTTGATCCAACCAAAGAGATCTACGTCCTCGTTGAAGAGGCCCCAAATAGAGCCAGGTCTCTTCAAACCCTTTTACCTCATCAAGTGACCACACAAGGCCGACTTGATTCCACTATCACGGGTAATCATTGATTTGGCGGGGCAACCTCACATGTTGAAAAAATTACAGCAGAAAAAGTGATCTAATACACTAAAAAAGATTACAAGTAATGCAAGAGTGTAAAGAGATCAAACCCTAAGAGCTCAATAATGCATAGACAATGATCTCCCAATCCCAAATTCTAATACTCAAAGAATTTCACTTTTGAGGACCTTATGCATTATATGCATAGGGAGATGTGTTTTTGTGCTCTTGGGACGAGTGGCGGCACTAGGGTTTCAGTTCTTGACAGTAGAATATGAGAGTTGTATTTGTGGGATCGTGGATCTCCTATTTATGGTGTTTCCAAAATTATTACTGTTAGGGATCCCGATGGCCAAACTAGTCCGCTCTGGGGACCGTACTTGTCCGGTGTCCTGAGTAAAATCCGAGTGGAATGTGCAACACACTAAAAACCCTAATATGTGTGAGGTATACCGGACTAGTCCAAACATGTCTGGTGCCCTGTGTATTAGAACATAAGAAAATTTCTCGGACTAGTCCGGTCTGTGAATAGACTTGTCCGGTGCATAGTGTTATGAAACATCAGAGAGTTCTCGGACTAGTCCAATCCATGAACTGACTTGTCTGGTGCACAGTGTTATGGAACATCAAAAAATTTAACAGACTAGTCCGATCCATGAATGGACTAGTCCCGTGCACTGTGAAGTGAGATTACAGAAATTTGAAAGGACTAGTTCGATTTGTGAACATAATAGTTCGGTGCTCAGTGAATTATTAAAGTTGATTTTAAGCCCTTGCCCCTACGCAAGGACTTGAGCTCTTGGGATGTGTCTGTAACCCACATTCTATACAATTAAGTCTACTTCGCGCTTCATTCATCAATCAGACTTTTCTTTTTCTTCAGCACTTCATTTTTCACTTTTTGAGTGCACCAATCTATCTCATCTCAGTTGACCTGCATTCATATCAACAAGTTCATTAGGATCTCATTCTTTTGTCATCAATCGTCCAAAACTCACAATGGAATGCCCAGATGAACTTTCAATCTCCTTCTTTTTGGTGATTGATGACAACCAATTGATATTTCACAATTAAGAGTAAAAATTTATTTTCATAAAGTGGGCATATATGAGAATGACAAATGAGTAATAAAAACTTCTCACTTATATGCACTCTTTATGGTGGGGTGCCTATATCATGTGTGTCATCAATTAATGTGATGCGCAAAGTTAAGAGCATAGCAATTGTAGCAGTGACCATCACAATAATATTAAACTAAGCATCACATGTAAAGTCCCTAAATTAAAAAAAAATTGCAAAGTCAGATGGGAGATATTGAAATTTGGATGGGAAAATGAGAAATCAAACCAAGTTAAACCTTAATTTAAGGAATTCAAAAATTGAAATATAGCCCCTGTTCAAACTTGGCCAAAATAAAATTTTGAGTTCACAAATAGCTTCCAAATATTCCAAATAGCAACCTTGCAAATTTTCATAATATTTGGAGCACTGTTTCTATTTAATTCAATGGGTCCATTGAATTCAATTCAAATTCAAATTCAAATTTGAATTTCAATTGAAACTTGATCGATTCAAAGTTTTGATTTGAGAATCAAATCCCATATATTTAGTTGAGCCTATCCCCAAATTTTCATGATTTTTGGACCTCATTTGGTAGGATAACTGAAGTACCAGAGAGATAGACTTGAGGGGGAGAAGTGGGACCTACAGGTCAGTGACCCAGTCCCATGAGTGCCCTGTTTTCTGACTCCCCGCCGATCGGCGCCTGATGAGGCCAACACCTCACCGTCGGCAAGCAGCTGTGTGGCCTCTCTGGCGTCTATATTACTCCCTCCTCGTCCTTATCTTCCCTTCCTAACCCAAGTGATAAACACCAACGCTCGTTTGCTCTGCTTCGCGCCGCCATCGAGCTCAGCACCGCCTTATTGTCGCTCAGCTTTGCTGGCCAATCAAAGCCATCTTTCTCCGTGCTCCCAACAGCAAAAGTTGGTGCAACTTTGTGCTCTTCCTTTCCATCCCCTTGCTTGCTTGATTCACTGCTTATCGACGTGGTAATTTGTAGCTTCATCGCCACCATTAGGGTGAAGCCCGACGACCGTCTTTGCCTCCCTGTCGTGCCGATGCCACAGTCCCTCTCTCTAGATGCTTCCAGAAGAAAATAGGATCTCCAATACACGACCCTTATCACAGTACAAACCGTTCTTCGTTTCATTCCATATTGAGCAAATGATGCGAGTTTTTCTTTCGGCCGTTGCCCATGAACTAGCTACCTTCCCCATTTAATTCGCTTTCTATGTACAAGCATCCTTTAATCCGTTCATGGATATTTATCCATACCTCCTAGCGCACACCTCTGCCAAGAAGCAACGGGAATAATCGAGTAGAAGCCGAGCTATTTGAGTTTTCCCCACCGCCATGGAAAAAGCGACGGTCCACCATCGAAGTCAACCTTGCCGACCATTTCCCTCCTATTGCACCTCCAAATCATCTTGCTCATGCTACCAGGAACCTTCCCGTCCTTTTCTTGAGGTGTTTGAGCCATTTCCGTTTGATTTCGACCATTGCCGAAACCCTAGCTCCGCCGCCGCCGTCGTACGCTCACCTCCGGTCGTCGCCGTTGCGACAGGACCTCACCAGAGGGTTGCGCATCCAATTTTAGGGCTAGGAGGCCACGGTAGAGCCGAGTGGAGGTCGACGCAGCAAAGCCAGGCGAGCGGCGCTGCGGTTCCAGCTGGGAGCGCCGCCTGCGTCGTGAGGAAGACGAAGGTCCGTTGGCCCTGCCTGTCAGCAACGTTTTCCACCGCGCGGATTAGCTGCAGCATCGGATCGTGTGCGGCAATGCTGGTTAACCCTGTGTCCCTCGATGTGGCCCATATGCCATTGGCCCATTTAAATGAAGTGGGGCCGGCTGCATTATTTAAACTTTCCAATTGGAAAATAATTCCAGATTTCAATCAAACTTCAAATATCTATTACTCCTAGTATATTTGCTCAAAAATTTCCTAATAAATTCTGGTAGACTCATATTGTTCTCAACTTTGCAGTTGTTCAATTTGTTGGACATGAAACTCCAAGAATTTTCATAATTAATTCCTTTGTGCTAATATCTTGGGAAATTAATTACTCCTGTTCTGTTAATTGGAAAATTCCCAATTTTGTTAGGACACTTATAAAAATAATCGTGATCTCCAAACAAAATTTCAAGTTCATTGGACTTTATCTACTTGACCAAACAGTGTTCAAATCACCTATGTCAATTGAAAAATGGAAAATGTACAAAAACATTTTTCAGAATTTCTTGCCAACTGGTAAAATCAATTTCTCCCTGTAGAAGGCTCAGAAAAATGCAAAACAAATTTTCCCAGAACCAGTGAGACCCCCTCTACCAGGATCATCCACTGTTAACCATGACAAAGCTTCAGAATTGAAACCAAAATTCAGAGAAGCCTTTTTATATGTTGGAATGTTAGAGACAACAAGCTTCCTTGAACATCTCCAAATTTTGGTCCAGATCTTCCTCATAGAACCTAGTGTCCACTGTAAAAATCCCAAAGCCAATTAAAATCATTTACATACCTAATCAATGTTTATAATATCTTTTCTACAGTGTCAATATCACTCATGTACTTTATATATTGCATACCATATTGTGACCGAGATCGAGGAGGACCCGGAGGCCTTGGACAGCATCCACCCAGAATCTAACTTCCCCTCTGAATCACAACCAAGCAAGCCCCAGTTTGCATTTAAGTGCTATTTTAAAATTTCTATTTGTATCACTTAAGTCAAGGATGATTTTTTTTTGCATTAGGGCTAAGGTGCTTGTTACTCCACTTGCATGACCCACAAATCCCATAGAGTATTAGGCAGGTCTACAGCCCGACGAGTAGAAAATGCTATGCTTAAGTTTTAGGAATCCGGTAGAAGTCGAGTAGTTATAATCTACTCGCGAGATAGGATTTTATAACACAGGATGAATTAGATCAAGGAATGATTTGAGATTATAAAATTGAGACTGAGCAGCGGATAGGATGCAGCAAGACATGGTCTCACGTGCGTAGTCCTGCTTGTGTCGATTAAGGACCAATCCGTGTGCGGCCCAGCTGCATAAGTTTGAACTGTATCGGATGCATACAGGCTATATGGAAACCAGGAAACCGATGTAATTGGTTAACCTGGGTGTCGAGGCTTACCCTACCGTTTTATAGGAGTGGGCTGAGGGTAGCAAGGTGTAAATCTACCGGTTAACCAATTACATCAGTTTCCTGGTTTCCATATAGCCAGTATGCATCCGGTACAGTTCAAACTTGTCCAGCAGGGCCGCACACGGATCGGTCCTCAATCGACACAAGCAGGGCTACGCACGTGAGATCACGTCTCGTTGCATCCTACCCGCTGCTCGGTCTCAATTTTATATTCATAAGTCATTCCTTTATCAAATTCTCTCCCGACTGATAAAATCCTATCTCGCGAGTAGATTCCATCTACTCGACTTCTACCGGACTCCTGAAACTTAAGTATAGCATTTTCTACTTGTCGGGCTGTAGACCTACCCAATACTCCATGGGATTTATGGGTAATGCAAGTGGAGTAACAAGCACCTTAGACCTAATGTACAAAATCATCCTAGACATAAGTGATACAAATATATACTTTGAAATAGCACTTAAATGCAAACCGGGGCTTGCCTGGTTGTGAGGAGGGGAAGTTAGCTTCTGGGAGGATGCTGTCCAGGGCCTCCGCATCCTTCTTGATCTCGATCACAATATGAGATGCAATATATAAAGTACATGAGTGATATAGAAACTATAGAAAAAATCTTATCAAAACTGATTATGTTTGTAAATAATTTTTATTGGATTTGGGATTTTTATAGTGGACACTAGGTGCTATGAGGAAGATCTGGAGCAAAAATTGCAGATGTTCAAGGAAGCTTGTTGTGTCTAAAATTCCAACAAATAAAAGCCTTCTCTTAATTTTAGTTGTAATATTGGAGGATTATCATGGCTACCTGTTGTTGTACCATACATAGGGGACCTCACTAGTCCTAAGAAATTTTTTTTCACAATTGTCTAAGCTTCCTACAGGGAGAAACTGATTTTACAAGTTTGTAAGAAATTCTGAAATGGTTACTGTACTTTTCCCAATTTTTCAATTACATAGAGATTTGGAACACTGATCTACCCAGTAGATGAAGTTCAATGAACTTGAAATTTTTACTGAAGATCCCGTGTTTTATTAAGAGTGTTCTGACTTAAATTGGGAATTTTCCTATTAACAGAACAGGGGGAATTAATTTCCCAAGCAGTTAGCTCAAAGGAATTAATTATGAAAATTCTGGGAGTTTCATGTCCAACAAATTGCACCGCTACAAAGTTGAGATCGATATGAGTCTACCACAATTTATTTGAAAATTTTGAGCAAATATACTAGGAGTAATGGATTTTAGAAGTTTGATTGAATCCTGGAATTATTTTCCAATTGGAAATTTTAAATAAAGCGGCCAGCCCCACTTATTTGAATTGGGCCAATCAGTGCTGGGCCGCACCGAGGGCCACGGAGTTAATCTGCGTAGCCACACCGGATCCGTTACCACAGCCAATCCGAGGGGGAACCACAGCCGCTGACCTGTGGGGCCCGGGCGTCGTCTTCTACTTCGCGACGCGCAGTCCGGCCGCGGCGGCGCCGCGCCGAAGAGCTCGCGGTTTGGATTCCCGTCCTCCCCTCTCCTTCCCACTCGCCGCCTAACCATTATTTGAGGCGCTGAGCACGATGGAGAGGTCGCCGAACGCCAGTGATGCCCAGAACACTGTGCTCGATGACGACTGCAGAGCTAGGGTTTTGGCAATGGCCAGAATCACTCGGGAATAGTGCGAGAAGCTCGGGGAAAAGCTAGAAACATTCCTGGGAGCAAGAGGATGATGATTTGGAAGTGCAAAAGGGAGGAAATCATCGACAAAGTCGACTTTGATGGTGGACCAACGGGTTTTCATTGCCGGCCGCGAAAATTCAAAATCCGACCCCGTCTCTCGATGACTTCCCTTCATTTTTGGTGAGGTGATGCACCGGGAGATCTAGGAGATAATACCTTATGGATTGACAAATCGTTGCATGTAGAAACGGAATTAAACCGATGATCTAGTGACCTCGGCATGAACTAGCTACGGGGAAACTCAATATAGGGAAGCTTGGGAGCACGATAGTGGCTGAAACTCCACCAGAAGCATCTATGCACCTTTGCGCACCTTATTTCTTCAAGGAAGGATATGAGAACATGCTTGTAGTGGTCTGTCTTTGTGGAGCAGAAGGTTTCCCGGTGGATTCACCCGCAAGCTCCGGAAAAACATCAAAATACCAAGCCGGTAAGCAGTGATTCAATCAAGAGAAAGGATGGGAAGGAAGAGCAACAAGTTAAGCCACCTTTTCCTGTTGGGAGCACTGCAAATCCTTGCGTCCATTGGCCGGCGCGTCAAGAATTGCGGTGGCGATGAGGTGCAGCAGCGGGAGAGGAAAAGCATGGGAGAGCTCGTGGTTGTGCCTCCACTTCGACCAGAGGGTTGAATATAAGACTTGGGGAGGAGTAGAGGGCACACCATGAAGCAGGCAGGCGAGCAGCTCGCTGGAGCTTTCCATGCGTGCGGTGTCGCCACGGTGAGCCAACACAGAGCACTACCGTAATTCTCTGTATGACTAGTGGGTCCCACTGCCCCTTGAGTCTATCCTCCTCTGGTTAACCAAATATCCTACCAACTGATGTCCAAAATTCATCAAAATTTGTTGATAGGCTCAAATAAATGTCTGGAATTTGATTCTGGAATCAGAACTTCGAATTGATCAAGTTTCTATTGAAATTCAAATTCAAATTTGAATTTGAATGGAATTCAATGGAGCCACTGAATCAAATAGCAAATGAGTTCCCCAAATTTTGAAACTTGACAGAGAGGCTATTTGGAATATTTGTAATTTATTGGTGAACTCAGATTTTTTATTTGGTAAAGTTTGAACAGGAGATAAATTTGATTTTTTGAATTCCTTTCATTGAAGTATGAATTGGTTTGATTTTCCAGTTTCCAATTTGATTTCATTTTCCCATTCAAATTTACATTCTCCTATATTACTTTGTACTTTGAATTTAGGGTCTTTACATTCCTCCCCCTTAAAAAAAATCTCGTCCCGAGATCACAAATAAAAGAGACGGAGGTGAAAAGATTACTGGATATGAGATGATAATAATTGCGGATGGTTTGATTGGATAAAATCCTCGCTCTCCCATGTTGCTTCCTCAGCGGTATGGTTGCTCCACAAGACTTGGTATAAGTACAAAGTCCGGTTTCTTGTGGTGCGAGTCTTTTCATCAATAATACGGATCGGATACTCAGAATAAGTGAGATCCGGTTGGAGATCCTCAATGTCTTCGGTGCGGATTTTAGCTGAGGGTGTAAGACACTTCCGCAGCTGAGAAATGTGGAATACATTATGAACTCCAGAGAGTGACGCTGGTAACTCCAAGCGATAGGCCACGGGTCCGCATTTTTCACTGACTGCGAATGGCCCGATGAATCCTAGAGCAAGTTTTCCCTTCACTCCGAAACGATGAATCCCTTTCATCGGAGGGACACGGATATAAACGTGGTCTCCGATGTCGAAGTGGAGAGGTTGATGTCCCTTATCCACATAGCTTTTTTGACAAGATTGAGCAGCCTTCAAATTGGCTTGAATTACTCGCACTCGTTCTTCGGCTTCATTTACAAGATCAACCCCGTATATAACTTGCTCGCTGTATTCACATCAATTGAGTGGTGTGCTACATTTCCGGCCATAGAGTGCTTCATACGGCGCCATCTTGATGCAAGCTTGATAGCCATTGTTATATGAGAGCTCCACCAACAGTAAACGATCATCCCAATTTTTACCATGATGGATGGCACAAGCGCATAGCATATCTTTGAGAACTTGATTCACCCGTTCAGTTTGATCATCAGTTTGCGGGTGGTATGCGGAGCTTCGGATCAGTTTAGTCCCCAATGACGCGTGCATCTGCTCCCAAAAACGAGCAACGAACGGCGCACCGCGATCTGAAATAATCGTCCAGGGAACTCCGTGCAAGCACATGACTCTTGCAATATACAATTCCGCATACTTCTTGGCGATGTCCTTGTATGTACAGGGATGAAATAAGCTGATTTGGTTAGTCGACCGACTATCACCCAAATTGAATCATGCTTGTTGAATGTGAGAGGTAACCCAAAGATGAAATCCATACTAATGTCCTCCCATTTCCATGCCGGAATATTCAGTGGTTGTAGCTGTCCGGTTTGTCTCATGTGGTCGGCTTTCACCCGCCGACACGTATCACACTCGGACACGTATTTTGCAATCTCTCTTTTCATACGTGTCCACCAAAATCTGGTTTTCAGATCTTGATACATTTTGTTGCTGCCCGGATGAATAGAGTACTTGGACAAGTGAGCTTCGCCCAGATTTTCTTCCGAAGTGTCATATCACAGGGTACCACTATACGGTCTTTGAACCATAGAGTACCATGTTCATTACTTCAGCACTTCATTTCCCCATTCTTCATTCTCCTCCGAATGTGCGACATACCCACGCCTTTCTTTTGAGCTTCCATAATCTCCTGTGTATGGTAGGGATGAGAGCAAGATTATATAGCGCTTCATATGGAACCAAGTATAAACTCGGCTCGTCCTCTTCCATTGGGGTAATGGACAGATTATTAACGTGAGACTTGCAGCTCAGTGCATCGGCAACTACATTTGCCTTGCCGGGATGGTAGTGAACTTCAATCTCATAGTCTTTGATCAATTCCAACCATCTTCGCTGTCGCATATTCAGTTCCTTCTGAGTGGAGATATATTTCAGGCTGTTGTGATCGGTGTAGAGGTGCACTAAATTTTCGAGTAAATAATGCCTCCACATTTTCAAAGCGAGTACCACGGCAGCGAGCTCAAGGTCATGAGTTGGGTAATGCTGCTCATGATTTCGGAGCTGCCGTGATCCATATGTGATCACGCGGCCGTCTTGCATTAGCACGCAACCGAGACCAATGCTTGATGCATCACAATAAACGTCGAAAGATTTGGTCGTATCCGGCTGAACTAGCACTGGGGCTGTTGTGAGATGTTTCACCAATGCTTGGAATGCATCCTCACATGCCTTGCTCCAAATTTATTTAGTCCCCTTTTTCAGCAGCTCCGTCATTGGTTTAGCAATTTTTGAAGCTCGGAATGAACCTCCGATAATATCCCACTAACCCGAGGAAACTGCGAACTTCATGGGTAGACGTTGGAGACTTCCATTCTAGCACTTGTACAATGTTGCTTGGATCTACAACAATGCCCTCCGCTGAAATAACGTGACCAAGAAATGGTACTTGTTTGATCTAAAACTCACACTTGCTGAATTTTGCATAAAGCTTGTGATCTCGTAATCGTTGGAGCACGATATGCATGTGTCATGCGTGTTCTTCTTCTGATTTTGAATAAACCAGAATATCATCGATGTAGACCATGACAATCTTGTCCAACTCCGGCATAAACACTGAATTCATCAAATACATGAAGTGAGCCAGCGCGTCGGTGAGCCCGAACGACATGACAAGATATTCATAGAGCCTGTATCTCGTCGAGAATGCCGTCCTCGGTATATCCTCCGGTCGGATTTTTATTTGATGATATCTGGACCGAAGCATCTTTGAGAATACTTTAGCACCCACTAATTGATCGAGTAAGATATCGAAGCCGGTAGTGGATACTTGTTCTTGATCGTCACGGCGTTGAGCGGATGATAGTCCACACATAGACGTAACGTCTTGTCCTTCTTCACAAATAACGTGGAGCAGCCCCAAGGTGATGAACTTTGGCATATGAGACCTTTGTCCAGCGGGTCTTTTAAGTGCTCCTTTAATTCCGCCAACTCATTGGGTGCCATCTTGTACGGCCTTCGAGAAATAGGCGTGGTTCCCGGGATGAGTTCAATCTTGAACACGATATCCCTATCCGGTGGCATACGCGGAAGGTCGTCGGGAAACACGTCCAGATATTCACAGACCACACAAATGTCTTCATGCTTTGTGGCTTACTTGTTATATGTGGCTGGAATTTCCTGGATAAGGCGGTCTAGAATGAGAGTGTGCGGTTCATGTAGTGGAGAGTTCAAATGAACCACACGCGGAACAATGTCGAGAACAGCACCATGATAGTGCAGCCACGGCATTCCTAAAATGACATCAAGCTTCTGACTCTCCAATATAATTAGAGAAGTCAGATATAGATTTCCACCCAACTGAAGTGGTGCTCTATAGACCATTCTATCAGTTGCTACTGTCCCACCTGCAGAGCAAATCAAATATGAACATTTTGTGGGAATGATTGGTAATTGGTATTTGATGACATATGTTTGGCTAATGAAATTATGGGTGGCACCAGAGTCAAATAATATGACTATGGGATTTTGGAGTAAAGAAAACGTACCCGCGAAGACGGGTTCGCCTTCCGGCACGTCTTCGATAGCTAGGTGGTGGATGTTGCCGGGTTTTGCTGCAGGTTTCTTGGGCTGGTTGCGGGGTTGTTCTGCACCCTGATATGGTGCTTGCATGTTACCTTGTCTCTGTTCAGGGCATTCCTTCGCAAAATGCCCGACACGGCCACACGTGTAACACGTGTATTGTGTCGGGTTCCCGCCAAGCTGTGGACGGAATCCCGGTTCGAGTGGTGGAGGTGGATACACACGTGGAACCATCCTTTGCTGCTGCTGCTGTGGAAATGGCGGTTGGAAACGCGGCGCATTGAAAGATCGACCGCGGAATGGCTGTGGTCTCGCTGGTGGCTGCCATCGCTGACCGGATGGTGAGTGTTACACCACACGGTACTTCTGCAGACCACCCCCGCTCCTGCTCGACGGCGCGCTCTGTTTCCTCTTATCAGAAAAGAGCTCGTGCTGAGCATCTTCCTGTACAATCGCGGCATTGACGATGTCGTTGAAGGTGCCGCGGTTGCATTGTGCGAGTTGGACCTTCATCTTCAGATTAAGGCATCGGATGAATATATCTCTCTTCCTATCTTTCGTCCCCACATATTCGGGCGCATAAAGTGATTGAACGCGCGGGAGTATTTGTGGGCACTCCTCCCTCCTTGCTTTAGCTCCAAAAATTCTTGAAGCTTCCTCTTCATTATTCTGGGAGGTATATGGTAGGCGCGGAATGCCTCCAGGAATTCGGTCCAGGTGACCGCGTGACCGGCTGGCAGTGAGACCATGAAGTTCGCCCACCAGGCACCGGCGGATCCTTGAAGCTGTTGCACTGCAAACAGCGCCTTCTGCTGTTCGGTGCATCGCAGCAAACCAAACTTTGCCTCAAGAGTGCGGATAAAGTTGTCTGCTTCCAGAGGCTCCTTGGCCTCCGTAAAGACCGGTGGATGCGTCGCCAAGAAATCTGAATACGAGCTTTGTTGGGGCTGGCGCGGCCCATTGTCTTGTCGTCCCCCTTGACGGGAAGAATTTTGAACCAACATCCGCAGTAACTAGGTTTGCTGGTCGCGCGAGCCGAGTACTGCAGCTAGAATCTCCGCGAGCATCCTCGGAGGTTCAGGTGGTGGTGGTGGAGGGACTTGTTGCTTTGTTGTTGCAGTATGCTCCCGGCTCGGAGATTCATCCTCACGACCACGGCTAGATCCTCCCATTTCGGGCATAGAGCGCATACGCACCATTCTGAATCCATATGATTTAATTCAGCAACATGTTTGTTTTCATCGTCCATTTTATAACATAGTAGTGCGAGTATTGACAATGTGATAATTGCATAACATTCACATATATTGATAAAGTACAACCTTTATACAAGATATATTATCTCATGACCAAGTTTACAGTAGTCAACTCCAAAATGACGGACTCCCACTACAGAAGTGCATCTCAACTATAATTGATCTCCATGAGTCGTCATACACACCTTGTCATCTTCTACACACCCACTACTGTTTATAATATGACACAAACATGGCCACAAAATAAACACGAGCAACTACTAACTAGACGTTGTCCCGTGATGGCAGTAGTGCTGCCCCATCCTACTCCGATGCATCGTCATCGGCATACTCTACTATCTCCGGATCTTCTTCATCCTCAGGATCTGAAGGCACTTGTTCACCCATATTAAGCGGTATATCATGAGCCAGTGGATACAAAACTGGTTGCAATTGTGCTTCGGCCTCAATAACATTATCCTGAAGTTGTTCTGCCTCGTACTCCCAATTCTGGGCTTCTTTGATGGCTGCATCTCGTTCCTCGGTGACTACAAACAGCTGCTCTTGCTGTCGTTGCACCTCCAACTGACTCGCCTGCATCCCCTCATGAGCTTGCTGCAGTTCCATGCGAGTTTGCCTCAGTTCGGCGCGAGCTTTTTGCAGTCTCGTGCGAGTGTGATGCAACTGATCCTCGCATTGATTTAATCGGTGATTCGTCGGAGCCAGAGACGAACATTGATTCTCATTGATATAATCAAGAGTCTCACCCCGTTCAGTTGCTTGCCTCAAGGCTTCGACTTGCTCCTGCAGGATTGCACCTTGTGCAAGAACCACAATGCTGGATGCAGCGGCAAATGTCCCAAGTGTTGTCAAAGTTGTGTCACCATATGGTCGATAGGCCGCAACCATACGACGTTGCCACTCAAAACCAGCATCACCATGGACCGGGAGAAGAGCAAATTGTGTCCTAGCCATGGCATCTTGATGAAGCTCGCAAAGCTTCATAAGCGCTTCGCACGCTGCAAAGGCCCACGTGTCCTCCAAACGAACTCCCTGGAACGTGACCAAAATAGGAGCCCATCCATAGAAACGCGGACTTGCCGGGATGTCGACCAGGATGATACATGAAAGTACGCCTCTTTCAACCATCTCCTGACCCCAATAGCACGGCATCTCTATGAAGTCAAACTGTTGGAGCACCTCCCGTAGCATACTCGGAAAGCCCGGACGGTTGGCGCACGTGGAGAACACCGATCCGTCCGGTAACAGCATCACATCCGTCATCTATAAAAGATGTACTTGAATGAGTCAAATACTTAAATTCAACAAAATTTGTTGATAAACAGATCAGGAATACGAAAATTGAATTATGAACGTGAATTCAAATTCAATGTCAAATGAAACATAACAGTGGACTTCTGTCACAGTTCTGTTCCATCTGACAAGTCTGGAGAAACTTGAAATTTTCATCCAGTTAGAAGCACATTCAGGACTTGAGTTCAACTATAAAGTTGTAGCAAACTCAAATATCTTTCCATAATGTATTTACTTGCCTCAAGATCGTTTCTGTATAAGGCGATATGATTTTAGCAAGTTGACAGTTTTCTGGAAATTTTTTGACAGGATCTCCTCTGTTTAAGGCTGATTTTGTCCACATTTTTCCAGATACAAAACATCAATATATGCAAAAATCATAAATTACAACATTGTTGTATACATCCTCAGGATTACAGAAATGCACTATTGTAGTAGTTCGTTGATTCTATGAAGAGGTATGATCAAGACAGTGACAGATACAAAAAACTGTCCAGTCTCTGTCCAGATTTGACAGAGTTTGGAAATTTGAATTTTTGATTCGTTTACATGGGGATTATGATCTTGAGTTGAACATAAGAGTTTTATAGGACTCTCTAAACTTTCCAAACATGTATGGTAGAACTATAGGGGTGAAATATACAGGAAGTTATGCTGTTCCAAACTTAGTCAATTTTCTGTTGCGTTCACAGTTTGAACCAGGAACTGGGCACTTTAAGCTCAAATGAAGTTTTCAAGTTTTAAATCTTGAAATATGTCTTAGAGCAGAAAATGAAACTTTTGGAGGACTTCCTCAAGTTCCCAAATAACAGGCCTGCATACCGCAGCGACCCTATGATTAATTTTAAATCTGACCAGCACGCTCCAAAATAGAGATTACAAATTCAACCTTAGTCCTAAGTTGGGAATTTTTACTTGTTGTCGTGTCACAACACCAGAACGGGTAATGTTGTCGATGTGCCTGCTGAAACTCAAATGCAATGCCAGTACTAAGCCCTCACCAAAGAAAATCCTAAGCCAGTATACCGGCATACGCCTCAACGGTGGCAGTAATAACGTCCACTCGCAAACATTTTCTACTCGAGCTACTCAAACGTGGTTAGTGTACTGCATTTACACACAAATGATAGATCAAACATATGGTGCAGTACGGCAAAGCCTGCACGGGCGGACAGTTCACAAAAATATATATGAAAGTAAAAACATCCATCCCGTATCATTCCATACGGGCCGCCTCGAGCAAAGCCACATCTCGAGGTACATGACCGGGTTTTCTACCACCCGACAGGGTCCCACGTCTTTGCATAGTGCTGCACCAGTAGGGGGCGCATGGGGTTATGCCCCACCCGACGGGGGCTCCCACTAATTTTGTAGCACGTTGGGGTACCACATGTCATATGTTATCAGAAACATGGAAAGTTTCAGAGACTCATATTAACATTTCCGTGCCAAGCCACGGAAACAACCACATGCTACCTCTCACATGGTGAGCTTACTGCAATTGATCCGCTTGTGGTGGCATACCTTACCTCTTACCTGACGTCGAAGCGTCATTACAGAATATAATAACACATAAGTTAGCTTGCCACATTAAGTAACTAATACTATAATAGACCTTATGTTGGCATAGTACTAATCCTCACTCGACTACTCTTAAGTTTTCCAAATTAGGCTCTTTTCGAGCGTGCTGTTCCCAATGCAGCTCTGATACCAGGTTGTGGGGATCGGGTCCACACAATCCAGGAATTGCAGAGGGTGGTGTCGTGCGATGCGGCACCCAACAGCACACACGAAAAGAATACGACAAAATACAAAGTTTTATTTATATAAACAGCGGAAGACTTCTAAAATACTTAATATACGGCGGAAGATAATATTCATAGATAAACTCTCAGCCTAGCTATGCAAAAGTACAACCGTCCAGTCCGCGGACGCTGCACACTAGCAACACACAAATTTACTGCGGCGTGCGGGGCTCCCACTCGGCGATATACCCCGACGAGGGCATCGCCTCATCCTCGGGCCCTTCCTCATACGTCTCACCTGCAAACAACTTAATATAGGAACTGTAAGCATGAAGGCTCAACAAGACTTAACCATCTCACCTAAACATGAAACTCTATATGCAGGAATACCTAACATAGGCATAGATATTGCAGTAAATGACTCGCCTACATGTTGATCCTTAATTTTCAAGTTATTAACACTTATCAACCCAGTAGATGAAGTCCAATGAACTTGAAATTCTTACTGGAGATCAAGTGTATTATTAAGAGTGTTCTGACCCAAATTGGGAATTTTCCTATTAACTGAACAGGGGGAATTAATTTACCAAGCAGTTAGCTCAATGGAATTAATTATGAAAAATCTGGGAGCTTCATGTCCAACAAATTGCACCACTGAAAAGTTGAGATCAAGATGAGTCTACCAGAATTTATTTGTAATTTTTTGAGCAAATCTACTAGGAGTAATGGATTTTAGAAGTTTGATTGAATCCTGGAATTATTTTCCGATTGGAAATTTTAAATAAAGCGGCTGGCCCCACTTATTTGAATTGGGCCAATCAGTGTGGGGCCACACCGAGGGCTATGGAGATAATCCATGTAGCCACACCAGATCTGTTTCCACATCCGATCCGAGTGGGAAACACAGCCGCTGACCGGTGGGGCCTGCACATCGTCTTCTACCTCACGACGCGTGGTCCGGCCGTGGCGGCGCCGCACTGGCGAGCACGCCGGTTTGGCTTTCCCGGCCTCCACTCTCCTTACCACTAACCGCCTAACCGTTATTTGAGGCGTTGAGCACGACGGAGAGGTCGCCAAACGCCGGCGATGCCTGGAACACCGTGCGCGACGGCGGCGGCGGAGCTAGGGTTTTGGCGATGGCTGGAATCGCTCGGGAATGGTGCGAGAAGCTCGGGGAAAAGCTAGAAACGTTCATGGGAGCATGAGGATGATGATTTGGAGGTGCAAAAGGGAGGAAATCGTCGGCAAAGTTGACTTCGACAGTGGACCGACATGTTTTCTTTGGCGGCCGAGAAAACTCAAAATCCGACCCCGTCTCTCGATGACTTCCCTTCATTTTTGGTGAGGTGATGCGGCAGGAGATCTAGAAGATAATACCTTATTGGATTGACAAATCATTGCATGTAGAAATGGAATTAAACTGATGATCTAGTGACCTCAGTATGAACTAGCTATGGGGAAACTCAATATAGGGAAGCTAGGGAGCACGATAGTGGCTGAAACTCCACCAGAAGAATCTATGCAGCTTTGCGCACCTTATTGCTCCAAGGAAGGAGACGAGAGCATGCTTGTAGTGGTCTGTCTTCGTGGAGCAGAAGGTTTCCTGGCGGCTTGACCCGCAAGCTCCGGAAAAACTTCAAAATACCAAGCCGGTAAGCAGTGATTCAAGCAAGAGCAAGGATGGGATGGAAGAGCGACAAGTTAAGCCACCTCTTGCTGTTGGGAGAACTGCGAATCCTTGCGTCGTTTGGCCGGTGCGTCAAGAATTGCGGTGGTGATGAGGTGCAGCGGCAGGAGAGGTAAAGCAGCGGAGAGCTCGTGGTTGTGCCTCAACTTCGACCAGAGGGGTGAATATAAGGCTTGGGGAGGAGTAGAGGGCACACCATGAAGCAGGCAGGCGAGCAGATCACTGGAGCTTTGCATGCGTGCGGTGTCGCCACGGTGAGCCAAAGCAGAGCACTACGGTAATTCTCTGTATGACTAGTGGGTACCACTGCCCCTTGAGTCTATCCTCCTCTGGTTAACCAAATATCCTACCAACTGATGTCAAAAATTCATACAAATTTGTGGATAGGCTCAAATAAATTTTTGGAATTTGATTCTAGAATCAGAACTTCGAATTGGTCAAGTTTCAATTGAAATTCAAATTTGAAATTGAATTTGAATGGAATCCAATGGAGCCACTGAATTAAATAGCAAATGAGTTACAAAAATTTTGAAACTTGACAGAGAGGCTATTTGGAATTTATCGGTGAACTCAGACTTTTAATTTGGCAAAGTTTGAACAGGAGTTAAATTTATATTTTTGAATTCCTTTCATTGAAGTATGAATTGGTTTGATTTTTTAGTTTCCAATTTGATTTCATTTTCCCATTCAACTTTACATTCTCCTATATGACTTTGTACTTTGAATTTAGGGCCTTTACAGCTGTGACATAGTAAATACTAAAGAAGTCGGCAGAATAGGATGTATTGAATTATAATTATTTTGAATCTTTGGTTGCTGTAAAATATGATCACTAAAGTTACTTTATTAAACTTGTAATATGCTGTTAATAAATTGAAAATTAAGGATCAACATGTAGGCGAGTCCTTTACTGCAATATCTATGTCTATGTTAAGTATCCCTGCATATAGAGTTCCATGTATAGGTGAGACGGTTAAGTCTTGCTGAACCTTCATGCTCACGGTTGCTATATTAAGTTGTTTGCAGGTGAGACGTATGAGGAAGGGCCCAAGGATGAGGTGATGCCCCCGTCGGGGTATACCGCCGAATGGGAGCCCTGCACGCCACTGTAAATTTGTGTGTGGCTAGTGTGCAGCATCCACAGGCTGGACAACTGTACTTTTGCATAGCTAGACTGAGAGTTTAGCTATGAGTATTATCTTCCGCTGTACATTATGTATTGTAAAAGACTTCTGCTATTTATATAAATAAAACTTTGTATTTTGTCGTATTCTTTTCGTGTGTGCTGTTGGGTGCCGCATCGCACGACACCACCCTCTGCGATTCCTGGAATGTGTGGACTTGTTCCTCACAGCCTGGTATCAGAGCCGCATTGGGAATAGCACGCTCGAAAAGAGCTTATTTTGAAAACTTAAGAGTAGTCGAGTGAGGATTAGTACTATGCCCACGTAAGGTTTATTATAGTATTAGTTACTTAAGGTGGCAAGCTAAGTTATGTGTTATTATATTCTGTAGCAACGCTCTGACGTTAGGTAAGAGGTAAGGTACGCCACCGCAAGTAGTTAAATTGCAGTAAGCTCACCATGCTAGAGGTCGCATGTGATTGTTTCCGCAGCTTGGCAGGGAAATGTTAATATGAGTCTCTGAAACTTTCCATGTTTCTCAGAACATATGACACGCGGTATCCCAGCATGCTACAAAATTTGTTGGAGCCCCCGTCGGGTAGGACATAACCCGATGCGCCCCTACTGGTGCAGCACTATGCAAAGACGTGGGACCTCGTCGGGTGGTAGAAAACCCGGTCATGTACCTCGAGACGTGGCTTAGCTTGGGGCGGCCCATATAGAACGATACATGACGAATGTTTTTACTTTCATATATACTATTGTGAATTGTTCGCCCGTGTGGGCTGTGCCGTCTAACACCAAATGATAGATCTATAATTTGTCTGTAGATGCAGTACACTAACCATGTTTAAGTAGCTCGAGTAGAAAACGTTTGCAAGCGAACGTCATTACTGCCACCGTTGAGACGTATGCCGGAATACAGGCTTAGGATTTTCTTTGGTGAGGGCGTAGTACTGACGTTGCATTCAAGTTTCATCAGGCACGTCGACGATGCTATCCGTGCTGGTGTTGTGACTCGACAACAAGTGAAAATTTCCAACTTAGGACTAAGTTTGAATTTGTAATCTCTGTTTTGGAGCGTGCTGGTCAGATTTACAATTGATCGTGTGGTCGCTTGGATAAGTGGACATATGGTTTGGGAACTTGAGGAAGTCATCCACAAGTTTCATTTTCAGCTCCAAGACAGATTTCAAGATTTAAAACATGAAACTTCATTTGAACTTAAATTGCCAATTCCTGGTTCAAACTGTGATCTGGACACAAAATTGACTAAGTTTGGAACATCATAACTTACTGTATATTTCACCGCTATAGGTTTACCTTACATCGTTGGAAGTTTTAGAGAGTCCTCTAAAGCTCTTATATTCGACTCCAGATCAGAATCCCCCTGTAAACTAATGAAAAATTCAAATTTCGAAACTCTGTTAAATCTGGATATAGACTGGACAGTTTCTATACCCTGTCACTGTCTTGATCATATCTCTTTGTAGAATCAACGAATGACTTCATATAATGCATTTATGTAATCCTGAGGATGTATACAACAGTGTTGGAATTTATGATTTTTGCATATATTGATGTTTTGTATCTGGAAAAATGTGGACAAAATCAGCCTTAAACAGAGGAGATGCTGTCAAATTTTTTCCAGAAAACTGTCAACTTGCAAAAATCATATATCCTTATGGAGAAATGATCTGGAGGCAAATAAATACATTATGGAAATATATTTGAGTGTAATACAATTTTGTAGTTTAACTCAAGTCATGAATGTGCATCTAACTTGATGAAAATTTTGAATTTCTCCAGACTGGTCAGCATGAACAGAAACTGAGACAGAATTCCAGTGTTATGTTTCATTTGGCATTTGAATTTGAATTCACTTTAATAATTCAATTTTCACAACCATGATCTTTTTATCAGCAAAGTTTTTTGAATTTGAGTATTTGACTCCTTCAAGTACTTCTTTTATAGATGACGGATGTGATGGTATTAATGGACGGATGGGTGTTCTCCACGTGTGCTAATCGTCCGGGCTTCCCGAGCATGCTGCGGGAGGTGCTCCAACAGTTTGGCTTCATCGAGATGCCATGCTATTGGGGTCAAGAGGCGGTTGACAGAGGCGTACTGTCATGTACCGTCCTGGTCGACATCCCCGCGTTTTTATGGATGGGCTCTATTTTCGGTCACGATCCAGGGAGCTCGTTTGGAGGACACGTGGGCCATTGCAGCGGGCGATGCGCTTATGAAGCTTTGCGAGCTTGATCAAGATGCCATTGCTGAGACACAATTTGCCCTTCTTCCGGTCTGTGGTGCTGCTGGTTTTGAGGGGCAACGTCATATGGTTGCGGCCTATCAACCATATGGCGATACAACCTCGACAACACTTGGGACTTATGCCGCTGCATCCAGCATGGTGGTTCTCGCACAAGGTGCAATTCTTCAGGAGCAGATCAAAGCCTTGAGGCAAGCAATGGAATGGGATGACACTCTTGATTATATCAATGAGAACCTACATTCGTTCCTGGCTCCGATGAATCACCGGCTGAATCAATGCGAGGATCAGCTGAATCACACTCGCACTAGACTACAAAAAGCTTGTGCCGAACTGAGGCAAACTTGCATGGAACTGCAGCAAGCTCGTGATGGACTGCAGGCTAGTCAGTTGGAGGTGCAACAACAGCAAGAGCAGCTGTTGGTAGTCACTGAGGCACGAGATGAAGCAATCGAGGAAGCTCAGAATTGGGAGTACGAGGCAGACCAACTTTAGGATAATTTGATTGAGGCCAAAGCACAATTGCAACCAGTTGTGTATCCACCAGCTCATGACATACCGCTGAATATGGGTGAGCAAGTGCCTTCAGATCCTGAGGAGGAAGAAGATCCAGAGATACTCGAGTACACCGATGACGATGCATCGTAGTAGGATGGGGCAGCACTACTGCCATCACGGGGCAACACATAGTTAGTGGTTGCTCGTGTTTAATTTGTAGCCATGTTTGTGTCATATTATAAATAGTAGTGGGTGTGTATGAGATGACAAGATGTGTATGACATCTCATGGAGATCAAGTATAGTTGAGATATACTTCCGTAGTGGGAGTCCGTCATTTTGGAAATCACTATTGTACACTTGGTCATGAGATATATATCTTGTATAAAGTTTGTACTTTATCAATATATGTGAATGTTATGGAATTATCACATTGTCAATACTCGCACTACTATAATATAAAATGGATGAAGAAAACAAACATGTTGCTAATTTAAATCATGTGAATGCAGAATGGTGCGTACGCGTTCGACGCCCGAGATGGGAGGCTCGAGGCAGGGCCGTGAGGATGAATCTCCGACCTGGGAGCAAACCACGATACCACAGCATTAAGTCCCTAAACCACCACCACCTGAACCTCCGAGGACACTTGCGGAGATTTTGACTGTAGTACTCGGCTTGCGTGACTAGCAAACCGAGTTACTGCGTATGTTGGTGCAGATTTCGTCCCGTCAAGAGGGATGACAAGACAATGGGTAATGCCAACCCCAACAGAGTTCGTATTTGGACTTCTTGGCGATGCATCCACCGGTCTTCACAGAGGCCGAGGAGCCTCTGAAGGCGGACAACTTTATCCGCACCCTCCAGGCTAAGTTCGGTTTGCTACAATGCACCGAACAGAAGAAGGCGCTATTTGCAGCACAGCAGCTTCAAGGATCCACCGGTGCTTGGTGGACGAACTACATCGCCTCACTGCCGGCTGGTCATGCGGTCACCTAGACCAAATTTCGGGAGGCGTTCTGTGTAAAATCCCACATTTTCCTTCATATGAGGATCAGTTGTAAATTGGTTGTTAACCCTAATGGAGACTAATTATAACCATGCTTATAAACTTGATCTCATCAAATCTTTTCTTCTACTCATGTTTAAATTTATTAACATCAGGAAGGAGCTTCACCAATAAACTTAGATTAATCCTTTTGACCTCTCTTCAAAGTTTGGAATTATTTGAAGAAAGATTTCTAGGCCAATTTAATATGCAGTACCAAATAGATATTCAAATTAATATAAAAGGAATATATACTACTGTATATTTGGCCCTCTCAAAAATCATTCAATTCAGAGGCCATAAAATTTTCTATGGTTTTCTAATATTCCAAATGGACTTCCTGCAAAGTTTCATAAATTTTGAACTCCATTTGCTATTTTAATTAAGACACTTAGCAAATTCAAACCATGTTTTGAATTCAAATTTTGAATTCTGTTCAACTAGATTGAACATCAAGATTTGAACACATACTCATGATCAGCATAACTTGCTTGACTTATCCCCATGGTTTCACAAATTTTGGAACTCAATTGCTATTTAAATCAGTGGCACCATTGAATTCCATCCAAATTCAAATTTGAATTCTAAATCCAATTGAAACTTGCTCCAATTCAAAATCCAATTGCAGAATCATATTCTAGATATTTATTTAGCCTCCCCACAAAAATCTAGAATTTTTGGACACAATTTGGTAGGAGAATTGAAGTTACAGAGAAGGGAAGTAGATAAGAGGAGGTGGAGCCCACTGTCAGCCAAAGCACTCGAGTGAAACCCACGGGGGGGGGGGGGGGGGGGGGGGTGCTATGTCTCCAACTCGCCTCACCGTTCGACGCCAGCAGCGCGCGACACCGCGACACGCATGCATCCACGGAGCTGCTTGCCTGCTTGACGCCGTGGCGCGCTCCCCTTTCCCCTCAGTCCCTACAAACACCCCTTGGTCGTCGCCGTTGGACACCATCCTGGTTCACGCCATTTTCGCTGCCCCTGTTCGATCGAGCTCTCGCCAACGATTTCAACCGTGTCTTCCCGAGCTGTAAGTAGATAAAAGGCGTGTCACGAACTCCTCTACGTATTCCATTTGGTCATTGATCGTGACATACCTTCTGCTTGGCATATTTTGAAGTTTTCCAGTCGCTGCCGAGGAAGCCGCCGAGAAACCTACACCGTCTCACCGTCGAACACTAGTTCTAGACCATCTCCAGCCTCAATCCTTTAAGCAAAAAGGTTCACAATCCTCTCTAGTTCATGCTCACAGAATCTAAGCTTATGACATGAAGTATAACTTGAGTTCTTGTTCGAGAACCGATCGGTCTCTCAACAGAAAAGCGAAGCTTCGCGCTTAAATTCATTTCGTTCTTGCACTCATCCTTAAATCTGGTTATCAACCGAGTATCTTAGATTTCAAGTTTTCGAGGCCGCATATAGTTTCTATGTGTCCTAAGGAAGCTCCATGCCAAAAAACCCTGAGAGTTATCAACCGAGTATCTTAGATTTCAAGTTTTCGAGGCCGCTGGTTGAAAAACCGCACTTCATCGTCCAACTCAACCTTGCCGGCGATTTCACCCCAATATGACCCCCAAATCATACTCCTGGTGCTTCTAGGAACCTTCCCGAGGTTTTCCCGAGGCTATTGAGCCATTCCCAAGCATTTCCGACAAAGACCAAAACCCTAGCTCCGCCGTCACCGTCGCGCCGCCGTCTCCGGCCATCGCCGGCGTGATTGGACTCCACCATCGGCTTGCACGGTCAATTTTAGGGTTGAGCAGTCACAGCAAGGCCGAACGGAGGTCGACGCACCTAAGTCCGCCAAAGCACCGCTGCAATTCCGGCGAGGAGTGCCGTCGCGTCGCCACTTGTTAGCGCCTATTCGGACGCCTGGGATCAGCTGCAGCTCTGGATCCGGTGCGGCTGCGCGGTTGAACTCCGTGACCCTGGTGTGGCCCAGATCCGATTGGCCCATTCAAATGAAGTGGGACCAGCCCCTTTTATTTGAAATTTCCAATAGGAGAATAAATCCAGATTCAATCCAAACTTAGAAAATCCATAACTTCCAGTAGAATTAACAAAAAATTCGCAAATAAATTTTGTTAGAACCAGCATGAAGAATACTGTCCGCTGGTGCACTTGGATTTGTATGAAAAGCCATAGAAATTTCTCCATAATTCAGATAAGCAAAATGCTTAAAGAATTCATTCCTACAGTTCTGTTACATGGAAAATTCCCAATTTTGGTCAGAACCTTATAATTAATACATTTGATCTCCAGTAGAAGTTTCAAGCTCTTTGGACATAAAATACTGGGTTGATCCATGTTCCAAATCTCTATGTAGCTATAAATTGAGAAAAATGGAAAAATCAATTTCCAGAAATTTACCCAAACTTTAAAAATCAGTTTCTTCCTATAGGAAGCTCACAAATTTTCCTAGAACCAGTGGGACCCCCTCTACATGATACAACACTTGGTAGCCATGATACATCTCCAAAAATTTCAACCAAAATTTAGAGAAGCTTATTGCTTACCATAATTGTTAAGAATAACAAACATCCTTTATCATCTCCTATTCTTTGCAAGAGTCTTCTCTATAATCTCTAGTATCCACCATAAAAATCCCAAAGTCAATTAAGATAATTATCTTATTTTATCTTAATATACTCACCCCACCTTAAGCATATTAATTATTCACAAAATCATTTATACCTAGTATATGCATATCGTGTAGTAGCTGAAGTCGAGGAGCAGCCGGAAGCCTTGGAGGTGCAGCTGCCAGAAACTAACATAGACTCAGACTCACATTCAGGCAAGCCCCGGTTTGCATTTAAGTTCCTTATAGTGTTTTGCAGTTTTATTTCACTTTATGTCTTCAGATGATTGTGCATTACATTTAAGGTGTTTGACATCCACTTGCATGGTCCACAAATCCTATGGAGTCTTGAGTAGGTCTACGGCCCGTTGAGTAGACACCTGCTATGCTTATGCTCATAGGAATTCGGTAGAAGTCGAGTAGTTGGAATCTACTCGCAAGATAGGAATTTCATCACATGGGATATTCTAGAATAAGAAAAATGGTTTATGAATATGAAATTGAGTCCGAGAAATGGATAGGATGTAGTGAGATGTGGTCTCACCTGCGTAGCCCTGCTTGTGTCGATTGAGGACCGTTTCGTGTGCAGTCCTACTGGACAAGCTTGAATTGTACCGGCGGCATACTGGAGAAATGGGCTGCAGTAAACTAACGTAGCTTGATACTAGTTTGTCGAGGCATTCCATTCCGTTTTATAGGCGTGGGTTGAGGGCAGCAAGGTGTAAATCAGCTGGTGGGCACGTCAGAGTATGCCCCACGCAATGACCTCCTGCTCGTGACGGATCGACCGGTTCGACATTTGAGTGTTTAGTGAAAGGTGGCCATATACGACTAGTACTGAATTGTTATGTAGGTACTGCTGAAAGTATTCGCTGGCATTTCCGAAAGTGCGTATGTGTCGTGTTGTCCGGGTATGTCCTGATTGCAATCACCGTCCCTCGCGGTAATAGAGTACCACTTGTTCACTGCGCCGTGATGTAGTAAATACTAAAGAACTCAGGAGAATATGATATATTGGTTTATAAATTGCTTGAACAACCTTGTTTGGCTTAGATATAGTACAATTTAAAGTTTACAGTTTCCCCATACTTTACCTGTAGTAGTATTATGTGCCTTGTGCACGTCATATCATCGGCAAAGCGTATTTTGTTTGATTGTCGAGTCTATGATGTGCCGTGCCTGAGGAATGTCAGGTGCTAAATAAAACATGACTATAAGGATCCACTTGTAGGTGAGTCCTTGTGCTTTACTTACCTATGTTTAGTACTCATCCTTGCATATGTCTAGTGAGACGGGTTAGTCTTGTTGAGCCTTATGCTCACGTTTGTAGTTAACGAGTTTTTGCAGATTATACGACTGACGACAGGTTTAAGGACGAGGCTGCACCCCCTCCAGGGTTTACAGTCGAGTGGGAACCCTGCACATTGCCGTGAATTGTGTGTTGCTAGTGCAAAGTATACAGTGCATGGATGACATTGCTTTTGCATAGCTAGTGCTGAGAGCGTAGCTATGATGTATAGTTCTCTTTCCTTCCATTAGTACTTTTAAACTTCCGCTGTGCTTGTCAATAAAGACTTGGTATTGTAAATTTGTTCTCGTTCTATTCTTGTATACTGTTGGGTGTCGTATTGCACGACATCACCCAATGAGATCCTTGGAGGTCGGGATTTTGGTCCCCACAGACATGGTATCAGAGCATCATTGGGAACAGTGTAATTGAAAAGAACATATTTTCAAAAATTAGGATTTGAGTGAGGAATTAGCTATATGCCCTTATAAGGAGTATTATTAGAATAAGATATACAGGTGGTATACTAACTTATATGTTATTAATTCTGTAACGTTGTTCCGACGTCAGGTAAGAGGTAAGGTACGCCACCATAAGCGGATCAATTGCGGTAAGCTCACCATGTGAGAGGTAGCATGGAAGTTTTCTGTGGCTTGGCACAGAAATGTTAATAGGAGTCTCTGAAACTTTCTATGTTTCTGAGAACCTATGACATGCGGTACCCCAACGTGCTTCAAAGTTAGTGGGAGCCCGCGTCGGGTGGTGTATAACCCGATAGTATGCCTCTCTAGAATCATTCATATTCTAAGGGAGCATGCGAAACACGTATGCTCGAGCGTGTATAAGCCGGTTGATACGGGAGTCTTTCCTGTACAGACGTATTTACAACCATGTACCTCGAGACATGACCTCGCTCGAGGGTGACTCACACCAGAGTCGTATGCATTTATTTTCATATGTATTATTGTGACTGCCTGTCGTGTTTCCCCGTGCCGCCCTTGAGGTGTGAAGGTGTGAAAGGGGATTGTTTGGCTTTTGCAGCATTGACTACGGTAGCAACCCGTGTAGCACACGTTTGCGAAGTGAACGATACTAGGACCACCAATAGACGTATCCGGAAATAATCGGTTAGAATTTTCTTTGATGAGGCACGTAGTACCGTCAGCATCAACTTTGATACTTGACCACCCCCAACAACGACAAAATTGGATGCATTATATTTTGTAAAGTCTGACTATCAGATGCTGGTAGGTTTGGACTCCGCAAAGATAAAAATTCGATTCAACATGGGGTAGCACCAAGATTCTTGATTTCAGGCCAAAGTTTGCTCAACTTCGCCTGGTTGTAATTTTGGATAGTTTAAAATAAACATAGGGTTAGGATATATGGATGAAAAGTTATCCAAGTCCTCTACAACTTTTATGTTGACCATCAAGGCAGAAAAGTTTGATAATCTATTGAAATTTGGAGTATGCTTAAACTACTCCAGATAACCCTACCGTTGTACCAGTCTCAGTAATTTTGCTATAACTTACTTTAGAAAAGTCTTCTACCTTATTGTGATATATATATGCAAAAGGGGAGAAGCATATCTACAGTTTTGTTATTTAAAGTTCCTCTTGATTCAGGTTAGAGGCAATTCAAATTTCGAGCTCAAAAACAGTGAACTGCAGGGCTGCTGTTGAACAACAGTCAGTTCATCTGTCAAGTTTAGGTAGCTTTAGCTTTTGATCTAGAATAGTGACATGGTCATATTTGTACATTTCTCGAAATCTTAGCAAGTACTCAATCAACATCGTGTTGTACTCGTGGCCTAAATATTGGTATAGCTGTGTTAAATTCTTATGGTTGCAAACTTGGTTCTGGCAGATCAGAACTTGAACAGTTGGCACCTAGTTTAGAATTAGCACCCTATACCTATGTAACAAATGTTTCATGGCCGAAATCTTTTACCAATGGATTGTTAACTTGATGTTATAAAATGTTTATTTTGTCATTACCTCAAAATATTGTCATGATATACCTTTATAAATTGTGGAAATCACCACATATACAGGGGAGGTTCTGTCAAAATTTGCAGAAAATTTGGGTCTAATTTAAATCTGTATAGATTCTATTCCCTAGATCACCTGGAGCTGTGTGAGTACAATCTGGAAAGTCTGTAAAGTGTACTACAACTTTTGTATTCAATCCCACACCTGGTTCTGACTTTTCCTGTATGAAAATTTTGAATTTATACAAGAAGGTCAGCTGGAACAGACTGTGATTACAACTCCAGTTTTAAATTTTCTTAAACTGTTGAGAGTTGGAAACCTTCTCATTGTTCCAGAAATTTTTTTGTCACAGATGGCTGATTCTATAGTATACTTACCAAACAGATGGGTGTTCACGAAGTGTATGCTTCTGAAGGGTTTTCCAGATTTGTTGATTGCAATGCTTCAACGGTTCGGCTATCGTAAAATACCACACTATTGGGGCAAGGAGATTGGTGATGGAGGGGTAACGAGGTGCAACATTTATGTAGATGTGCCTGCTGCTCCATTAAATATTGGATGGGCCCCTTTTTCCATCCAAGTGCAAGGAATTCAATTGGATGACACGTGGTGTTATGCTGCAAGTGTCGCCATCATGAGGTTTTGCAAACTTCATTACCATGCTATGGCTGGCACTCCATTCAAGCTCTTTCCGGTCGACGGTAGAGCCGGTAACGAGTGGGCAAGTTGGATGGTTGCAGCATATGGGCATACTGAAGAAGTACCCAAGATGATTTTAGCATCATATGCAGCGTCAGCGTGTCAGGAGAGCCTTGATCAGCATGTTAGCCTGGGAAAAATGATGAGTGACCTCAAGCAGGCCTTGATTCGAGGGGATCACTTTGAAGGTACCAACGGCTCACTTAGGGCCACAGTTGCTCCCCTAAACTGCTGTTTAAACTTAAGGGAGAAGCAGTGGCACCAGGCTGTTCAAGCTCGATCGGAGGCTCGCATGAAAACACAACATGCAAAAAGCGCGTTGGAAGCGAGTCAACTCGAGGTGCAACTGTTGGATGAACAGCTGAGTGAGGTGACTCAAGAAAGGGATCAATCCAGAGGGGAAACTCAGGATTGGAAGGCCAGTTGCAAAAATGCACAGAAGGAACTATAAGACTTGAGGATGTTTCTTCTGCAGGCTGATGTGAAATCTTTAGTTGCCGCAACATCATCTATGGTGGGTGGGGTAGCAACTCTTGCTCCCGCAACCACACCTATGGAACCAATTTCGAATGAAGAAGAAGAAGATCCCGAGGAACTCGAGTACTTCGAGTAGGACATATTGGAGTGGGATGTGGCAGCACTTCTGCCGTCATGAGGCAACATATAGTTTAATAGTTGCTCGTGTGTTTCTTTTGTGACCATGTTTGTGTCATATTAAGAATAGTAGTGGGTATGTCTAAGATGATAAGATGTGTATGACATCTCATGGGAACCAAGTATGGTAGAGATGTATTTCCATAGTGGGAGTCCATCATTTTGAAGTACACTACTGTAAACTTTGACATGAGATAATATATCTTGTATAAAGTTTGTACTTTATAAATATATGTGAATGTGATGCACTTATTTCCTTATCAAAAAGTCATGCTACTGAATGATAAACTGGATAAAGGAAAGAAAACATGTTCTTATTTTAAGTCATTTGGATGCAGAATGGTGCGTACTCGCCCGACACCTGAAATGGGGGGGATCCAGTCGTGGTCGTGAGGACGAATCTCCACCCCAGGAGACAGCTGCAACGCCGCAGCAACAAGTTCCTCCACCACCACCTCCTAAAATTCCAAGGAGTCTGGCGGAGGTTCTCGCCGCAGTACTTGGCTCGCGCGACAAGCAAATGGAGTTACTATGAACTCTGGTCCAGCATTCGTCCCGTCAAGGAGGGCGACCAGATGTGGGTCCACGACAACCTTCTCTGAGTTCATACTCAGATTTCATGTCAACGCACCCGTCGGTCTTCATGGAGGCCGATGAACCATTGGAGGCGGACAATTGGCTCCGCTCCATTGAAGGGAAGTTCGGTTTGCTACGAGTGACTGAACATCAGAAGACCCTGTTCACGACCCAACAACTACAAGGGTCCGCTGGTGCGTGATGGGCGAATTACTTTGCCACACGACCAGTCGGCTACGCCGCAAGCTAGGAGGAGTTCCGGGAGGCATTTCGCGCCTATCACATACCTTCCGGTTTCATGAGAAGGAAGCTTCAAGAGTTCTTGGAGCTGAAACAAGGAGGAAGGAGTGCTTACGAGTACTCCAAGATATTCAATCACTTGGCCCAATATGCTCATGACCAAGTGAATACTGAAGATCGGAAGCGGGAATGCTTCTATCGGGGTTTGAATCCCAAGATGAAGGACAAGCTTGCCTTGTTCAACAGCGGCAGCTTCAACAACATGGTCAATGCCGCCATCGTGCAAGAGGACGCTACTATGGAGCTGTTCTCTGACAAGAAGAAAAGGAGTGCTCCGTATGGCTAGTCGAGGAGGTACTCCTTAGAAATACCGCATGGTGTATATATCACCATCCGGCCAGAGGTGGCAGCCGCCATCGCGACCACCGATGTTTCGTGGTTGCCCATTCAACAACGCTGGCTTCTGCCCGCAACAGCAACAGGGGATGATTCCGCGTGCACCTCTACCTCCACCGCGTGCACCGAGATTCCGTCCTCCATTCCGTACCAGTGAGAACCCGTACACATGCTATACGTGTGGACGTACGGGACACTTCTCCAAGGAAAACCGCAGAGCGAAGGACAGTCATCGTACCAGGGGGCAAACCAGCCTCGCAACCTGTCCAAGAAGCCAGCCACTAGAACCGGCAATGTCCACCACCTCGCCATCGAGGACATTCCGGAAGGCTCACCCGTACTCATGGGTACGTTCTCTCTCATTAGTCATCCCGTAGTCATCCTTTTTGACTCCGGTGCTTCCCATAATTTTGTTTACAAGTCTTATGTCAATCAATACCAATTGCCTATGATTTCCACAAAAAACCCATACATGATTTGTTCTCCGGGAGGCAAAGTAGTAGAAGATAAGATGGTCCATAGGGTACCTCTTAATCTGGGTGGGAACGTATACCCTATCTCTCTAATTATATTGGAGCATCAGAAATTAGATTTCATTGTAGGAATGGCATGGTTGCAATACAACGGTGCTATTATTGACATCATTCCTTGGAGAATATATCTAAATGCTACGGTCCACTCTCCCCAAATTCTCACTCTTGAGAGTAATATCCACGTGCCTCCAACTGCTGATAACACTGAAGCCTGTAAACTCGAAGATATTCCGGTAGTATGTGAGTATCCGAACGTTTTTCCTGAAGATCTTTATGGTATGCCACCAGAAAGAGATGTCGAGTTTAAGATTGAACTTGTACCGGGAACAGTGCCAATCTCGAGAAGGCCGTATAAGATGGCACGTAAAGAACTGACAAAACTGAAAGAGCAGCTGAGTGAACTGTTGGACAAGGGTTTCATTCGTCCAAGTTCGTCACCTTGGGGCTGTTGTGCACTGTCCATGGAAAATAAGGATAAAACATTGAGACTATGTGTGGACTATCGTCCACTCAATGCTGTCACAATCAAGAACAAGTGTCCACTACCCGTATCAATATTCTGTTCGATCAGTTGGTAGGTGCTCGGGTATTTTCAAAGAAGGATCTTCGCTCTGGTTATCATCAGATCAGGATTCAACCAGTGGATATACCTAAGACAGCATTCTCGACGAGGTATGGATTATATGAGTACCTTGTCGTGTCCTTCGGATTAACCAACACACCGACCCATTTCATGTATCTCATGAATTCAGTATTCATGCCGTATTTAGAAAAGTTTGTCATGGTCTTCATCGATGACATCCTTGTATACTCAAAGTCAGAAGAAGAACATGCACAACATTTGCACATCGTGCTTCAGTGATTGCGGGACCACAAGTTGTATGCTAAGTTCAGCAAATGTGAGTTCTGGATTAACCAAGTGCTATTTCTGGGGCACATCATCTCTCCCGAAGGGATTGCAGTTGATCCAAGCAAGATTAAGCAAGTACTCAAATGGGAGTCTCCCAAGTCTGTGCATGAATTTCGAAGTTTCCTGGGTTTAGCTGGATATTGCCGGAGGTTCATCTCAAGCTTTTCCAACATAGCTAAACCAATGACGGAACTTTTGAAGAAAGAAAAGAGGTATACCTGGACAAAGGAATGTGAGGGGGGTTTCCAAGCATTGGTTAAACACCTCACAACAGCACCCGTATTAGCCCAACCAGACACAACAAGATCCTTTGATGTTTACTGTGATGCACCTGGCATTGGTCTGGGTTGCGTATTAATGCAAGACAGAATGGTGATCGCTTATGGATCTCGACAGCTTCGGAACCATGAGCAGCATTATCCGACTCATGATCTTGAACTCATTGGCGTGGTACTAGCATTAAAGATGTGGAGACACTATCTATGGGGCAACCTAGTACATCTCTACACTGATCACAAAAGCTTGAAGTACATCTTCACCCAGAAAGAATTGAATATGCGACAACGAAGATTGTTGGAGTTATTCAAAGACTACCAAATTGAGATCCACTACCATCCCAGTAAGGCAAATGTAGTCGCTGATGCGTTAAGTCACAAGTCCCATATCAATAAACTTCCTATCACCTTGATAGAGGAAGAAGAACCGAGTCTCTACTTGGTTCCGTATGGGGAACTCTACAACCTAGCCCTCATTCCTACCATAAGGGAGGAAATTATGGAGGACCAGAAGGAGGACAAGGGCATATCCCATATTCTTCAACGAATGAAAAGGGGGGAAATGAAGTGTTTCCGAGGTGATAATGACAGTACCATCTGGTTCAAAGACCGCATCGTGGTACCCCGCAATGTGGCACTTCAGAAGAAAATTTTGGACAAGGCTCATTTGTCCAAATATTCTATTCATCCGGAGAGTAACAAATTTTACCATGACATGAAGAAGAAATTTTGGTGGACTCGGATGAAGAGGGAAATAGCGAAGTATGTATGCGAATGTGATACATGTCGATGAGTGAAAGCCAGCCATCTGAAAGCAGCCGGACAATTACAACCGTTAAGCATACCTGCCTGGAAATGGGAGGACATCAGCATGAATTTCATTGTTGGATTACCTCTCACTTTTGCAAACATGACTCAATTTGGGTGATAGTCGACCGACTCACCAAGTCGGCTCACTTTATTGTAGTCAAGTTCAAGTATGTGGCACGACAATATGCAGAGCTGTATATTGCCAGGATCTTATGCTTACACGGAGTACCCCACATTATCATATCAGATCGTGGAACTTTGTTTGTTCCTCGATTTTGGGAGCAGCTCCACGCATCTCTGGGTGCCAAATTGATTCAAAGCTCAGCTTACCACCCACAGACTGATGGTCAAACGGATCGAGTAAACCAAGTACTAGAGGATATGCTCCGCGCCTGTGCCATTCACCATGGTAAGAATTGGGATGATCATCTACCATTAGTGGAGTTTTCATACAACAATGGTTATCAGACTAGCATTCAAATGGCACCATATGAAGCTCTTTATGGTCGGAAGTGCCGCACACCATTGAACTTGTGTGAATCCGGTGAACGAGTAACATATGGTATAGACTTGGTAAACGAAGCCGAAGATCGAGTATGAGTTATTCAAGCCAACCTCAAGGCTGCTCAGTCTCGCCAGAAAAGCTATGCAGACAAATGATGTTGACCGCTTCATTTTGATATCGGGGATCACGTTTATCTTCACGTATCTCCAATGAAAGGGATTCATCATTTCAGAGTAAAAGGGAAACTATCTCCAAGTTTCATCGGACCATTCACAATAAGTAAGCAATGCGGACCTGTAGCCTATCGGCTAGAGCTGCCAGCATCGCTGTCAGGGGTGCACAATGTGTTGCACATTTCACAATTGAGAAAATTTCTCAAGGCCCAACGAAAGTCCGTATGGAGGATTTGGAAGCCCTCCAACCAGATCTTACTTACTCCGAACATCCAACCCAGATAATTGATGAGAAGACTCATACCACAAGAAACCGCACCTTGCATTTCTACATGGTCTTGTGGGGAAACCACGCCGCTGATGAAGCAACGTGGGAAAGCGAGGAATATCTTAAAGCCAATTATCCGGACTTGTTAACATCATATGTTCATTAGGTCTTTTTTTTATCCTTCCTTTTGTAATCTCAGACGAGATTCTTTTAAGGGGGGAGGAATGTAAAATCCCACATTTTCCTTCATATGAGGATCAGTTGTAAATTGGTTGGTAACCCTAATGGAGACTAATTATAGCCATGCTTATAAACTTGATCTCATCAAATATTTTCTTCTACTCATGTTTAAATTTATTAACATGAGGAATGAACTTCACCAATAAACTTAGATTAATTCTTTTGACCTCTCTTCAATGTTTGGAATTATTTGAAGAAAGATTTCTAGGCCAATTTAATATGCAGTCCCAAATAGATATTCAAATTAATATAAATTGAATATATACTACTGTTTATTTGGCCCTATCAAAAATCATTCAATTCAGAGGCCATAAATTTTTCTATGGTTTTCTAATATTCCAAATGGACTTCCTGCAAATTTTCATAAATTTTGAACTCCATTTGCTATTTTAATTAAGACACTTAGCAAATTCAAACCATGTTTTGAATTCAAATTTTGAATTCTGTTCAACTAGATTGAACATCAAGATTTGAACACACACTCATGATCAGCATAACTTGCTTGACTTCTCCCCATGGTTTCACAATTTTTGGAACTCAATTGCTATTTAAATCAGTGGCACCATTAAATTCCATCCAAATTCAATTTTGAATTCTAAATCCAATTGAAACTTGCTCCAATTCAAAATCCAATTGCAGAATCAAATTCTAGATATTTATTTGAGCCTGCCCACAAAAACCTAGAATTTTTGGACACAATTTGGTAGGAGAATTGAAGTTACAGAGAAGGGAAGTAGATAAGAGGAGGTGGGGCCCACTGTCAGCCAAAGCACTCGAGTGAAACCCACCGGGGGGGGGGGGGTGCTCTGTCTCCAGCTTGCCCTGCCGTTCGATGCCGGCAGCGCACGACACCACGACGCGCATGCATCCTCGGAGCTGCTTGCCTGCTTGACGCCGTGGCGCGCTCCCCTTTCCCCTCAGTCCCTATAAATACCCCTTGGTCGTCGCCGTTGGACACCATCCCGGTTCACGCCATTTTCGCCGCCCCTGCTTGACCGAGCTCTCGCCGACAATTGCAGCCGTGTCTTCTTGAGCTGTAAGTAGATAAAAGGCGTGTCACGAACTCCTCTACGTATTCCATTTGGTCATTGATCGTGACATACCTTCTGCTTGGCATATTTTAAAGTTTCCTAGTGGCCGTCAAGGATGCCGCCGAGAAACCTTCACTGTCTCGCCATCGAACACCAGTTCCAGACCATCTCCAGCCTCAATCCTTTAAGCAAAAAGGTTCACAATCCTCTCTAGTTCATACTCACAGAATCTAAGCTTATGACATGAAGTATAACTTGAGTTCTTGTTCGAGAACCGATCGGTCTCTCAATAGAACAATGAAGCTTCGCGCTTAAATTCATTTCATTCTTGCACTCATCCGGTGCGGCTGCGCGATTGAACTCCGTGACCCCGGTGTGGCACAGATGCGATTGGCCCATTCAAATGAAGTGGGACCAGCCCCTTTTATTTGAAATTTCCAATAGGAGAATACATCCAGATTCAATCCAAACTTAGAAAATCCATATCTTCCTGTAGAATTAACCAAAAATTCCCAAATAAATTTTGTTAGAACCAGCATGAAGAATACTGTCTAGTGGTGTACTTGGACTTGTATGAAAAGCCATAAAAATTTCTCCATAATTTAGATAAGAAAAATGCTTAAAGAATTCATTCCTACAGTTCTGTTAATTGGAAAATTACCAATTTTGGTCAGAACCTTATAATTAATACATTTGATCTCCAGTAAATGTTTCAAGCTCTTTGGACCTAAAATACTGGGTTGATCCATGTTCCAAATCTCTATGTATCTATAAATTGAGAAAAATGGAAAAATCTATTTCCAGAAATTTACCCAAACTTTAAAAATCATTTTCATCCTGTAGGAAGCTCAGAAAATTGTGAAACAAATTTTCCTAGACCCACTGAGACCCCCTCTACATGATACACCCCTTGGTAGCCATGATACATCTCCAAAAAGTTCAACAAATATTTAGAGAAGCTTATTGCTTACCTTAATTGTTAAGAATCACAAACATCCTTTATCATCTCCTATTCTTTGCAAGAGTCTTCTCTCAAAGTCAATTAAGATAATTATCTTATTTTATCTTAATATACTCACCCCACCTTAAGCATATTAATTATTCACAAAATCATTTATACCTAGTATATGCATATCGTGTCTACTAGTGTCCAATTTTTGGTCCAGATCTTGCTCATAGAACCTAGTGTCTACTGCAAAAATCCCAGAGCTAATTAAAATCATTTACATACCTGATCAATGTTATAAGATCTTTTCTATAGTTTCAATATCACTCATGTACTTTATATATTGCATATCATATAGTGACCGAGATCAAGGAGGACCCGGAGGCCTTGGACAACATCCTCCCAGAATCTAACTTCCCCTCTGACTCACAACCCCTTGATGTGCTATTTTAAAGTTTCTATTTATATCACTTAAGTCAAGGATGATTTTTGTGCATCAGGGCTAACGTGATTGTTACTCCACTTGCATGACCCACAAATCCCATGGAGAATTGGGTAGGTCTATAGCCCGACGAGTATAAAATGCTATGTTTAAGTTTCAGGAATCTGGTAGAAGTCAAGTAGTTGGAATCTACTCACGAGATAGAATTTTATCACAGGGATGAATTGGATCAAGGAATGATTTAAGAGTATAAAATTGAGACCGAGCAGCGGGTAGGATGCAGCGAGACGTGGTCTCACGTTCGTAGTCCTGCTTGTGTCGATTGAGGACCGATCCGTGTGCAGCCCTGCTGGAAAAGTTTGAACTGTACCGGATGCATACTGGCTATATGGAAACTAGGAAACCGATGTAATTGGTTAACCTGGGCGTCGAGGCTTACCCTACCATTTTATAGGAGTGGACTGAGGGTAGCAAGGTGTAAATCTGCCGGCGGGCATAGAAGATGCTCCGCGCGGGGACCTCTTTCCCGTTACGGAAGGACCGGTTCTGCATTTGGGTTTCCTTTGAAAGGTTGTTGCATACAACATAGTATCGAAGTGTGATTTGATCCACTTCCAAAATGGGTGTATGTGACGTGTTATCCGGGTGTGTCCTGATTGCAATCACCGTCCCTCGCGGTTATTTGAGTACCGCTTGTTCACTGCACTGTGACGTAGTAAATACTTAAGAATTCAGGAGAATACGATGTATTAAATTATAATTGTTTTGAAAATTTGGTTGCTGTCAAATATGATCACTAAAGTTACTTTATTAAATTGTAATCTGCTGTTAATAACTGCAAAATTAAGGATCAACATGTAGGCAAGTCATTTACTGCAATATCTATGCCTATGTTAAGTATCCCTGCATATAGACTTCCATGTTTAGTTGAGACGGTTAAGTCTTGCTGAGCCTTCGTGCTCATGGTTGCTATATTAAGTTGCTTGCTGGTGAGACGTACGAGGAAGGGCCCGAGGATGAGGCGATTCCCCCGTCGGGGTATACCGCCGATTGGGAGCCCTGCACATCGCCATAAATTTGTGTGTGGCTAGTGTGTAGCGTCCGTGGGCTGGACGGCTGTACATTTGCATAGCTAGGCTGAGAGTTTAGCTATGAGTATTATCTTCCTCTGTACATTACGTATTGTAAAAGACTTCCGTTGTTTATATAAATAATACTTTGTATTTTGTTGTATTCTTTTCGCGTGAGCTATTGGGTGTCGCATCGCACGGCACCACCCTATGTGATTCTTGGAATTTGTGGACCCGGTCCTCACATCACACACTCACATTAAATAAATAGGCACACCCAAAATATATTAATATAATTTGAAATTTAAGGTACATGTCCTCAATCACTAGTCCATAAGGTTTCAAAATAAGCTACTAGTCTTAGTCTCTCCCCCTTTAGCATCAACGCACCAAAAAGGGAAAAATTGAGTGGAATCACTCTTCACCACTTCCTCCCTCACTCTCGGTCCTCTCTTCATCTTCCTCTTCAAGTCCATGCTGAGGAGGAGGAGCGGAGACACCTGCTAGTCCAAATGAGCTCAACTCTTGCTCAGTTAGGGGAGCTATCTCAGTGATATCTTTTCGTGAATCCTCCAAAATTTGAGGTGATCCCACTGGCTCAATTTCTAGCTTCTCACACATAGATTTGATGTTGGCCTTTATGTATCTTTGATGTCTCTTCCTGGCCAAACTCTCCTTGTTATGCTTAATTTCCACTTTGCGGCAGGATGCAAAGATGGAGGAAAGCATTTTTAGCACACCACTAGAGGACTCTCTAGAGGGTGGAGGAGCAAGAGTAGCAGCTGGAGTCCTTGTGCCTTCATTTGCTTTCTTAGATCTCTGCTCCACTGCAGGTGAGACATGAGCAGAAGGAATAGTGTATATTGTTGGCTTCTGGGGCTTGAGGCCTGTGTGAGGAACATCTTTGAAAAACTCAAGTTCTGTCACCCTCTCAATCATCTACATGATGTAAGGTGCATAGCTTCAAGACCTGTTTGTAGTAATGGAGATGTTCACAATGTCATTGTAGATGTACTCAAAGACATTGAAAGTTCTTCTCTGTCTGATCACTTTCATTAAGGTCCTTAGAGTCCCTTGGATGGTTCCTGCATGTACTTCCTTGGGAGCTATGGTCTTCCAAAAATTCTATTCAGGACTGCAAAGAATGGCTTCGAATACTTGGTAGTTGGAGGCTTGTAAGGAATTCTTGTGTCATAGTGGAATTCTAGCTCTTCCTTATCCAAAAGCTTTAGATTGTGAATTTTAAGGTCTTTGTCCAAGGAATTCTAAAGATGAAGTATCTTTGCAAACTCCTCATAGGTGACACTATACTTGGTTCCATGTGTCATCCAAGTCAACACATCATCATCACCACGAGAAAAATAGAGCGTTGAGTAGAAGTGAGTTATAACCTCATTGTTCTAGTCATACTGGAAGGGTATGAGATCCGTCAATCCATGTCTCTCCAATTCCTCCAGGACTCTTGATAGGCTTGGCACTTCTTGGATTGGAGGTAGGTTTTGAAGAGAGAGAAGGCAAATGCAATTATGAGGGGAGGAAGAAGAAGTCTGGGCGTCGGGCTGCGTTAAAATCCTAGGAGTACAGATTAGTCTCGTATAGAACAATCAACAATCATACAATAGGAGTACAAACTAGTCTGGTATAGAACAATCCACAATCATACAATGGTTCACTAATTTAAATAGTTTTCAAGAGAAAATTAGGATAAGGATATTTTTTTCGCAAAGTAAGTATACTTTTAAGATTCAAGCAGGTATGCAATGTTTCAAGCCACGTTTCGAGAGTCAAGTATATTTAGTTCATTTCTTAGCTCACAAAATTTCTTTTCATCTAATGGATTTGTGAATATATCTGCAAGTTGTTTTTCAGTTCTAACATGTGAAGTTACTATATCACCTTTTAGTGAATGAGCTCTTAGAAAATGATGACAAATGTCTATGTGCTTAGTTCTTGAGTGTTCTACTAGATTGTGTGCAATTTTTATAGCACTTCCATTATCACATAGGAGTGGAATATGGTTCAGATTGTAACCATAATCCCTTAGAGTTTGTCGCATCCAAAGTAGTTGTGCGCAACAAGTACCGAATGCAACATACTCCACTCCAGCTGTGGAAAGAGCAATGGAGTTTTGCTTTTTAGATGACCATGAAACTAAGGATATGCCATGGAATTGGCAAGTTCTTTATGTGCTCTTTCTATCGACTTTGCATCCTGCATAGTTGTTGACGGCTCCTAAGATATACTAACAAATCATCCTCGACAACGGTGCCAAAAATGCTTGTTGGTATTTCTTATGACCCATTAACTAAACATCTCCAACTGATGTGTCAGAAATGCTTGTTAATGATTCTATTGGATCACAGAGTGAATTCCACAAGCGCACGGAGGTATCATTGTAGCATTTCCCCATAAGAGTATTCCCAAGGGTGTCATTTATTTTATCCCAAAGGAAGGCAGGGAAGAGATATAACAATCATCGAGTGGAAAGGGTAGAAAGGTCTAAGTAAGAATCTAGTAAGGATGGATAAAATAATAATGGAGGTAGTGTGACACACACAAAAGCTTTCAAGTCTAAGGGGGGTAAGAGGATCCTAGAGGTTAGTTAAGGTTGAGAGTTATGGAGGTACTCCTACTATGCTCTATTGTACATATACATAGTATAAACTAATTGTTCATAAGCTAGGTCAATAGTGAATACTTATGCTATGTGGTTCAACACATCGGGCACTGGCTTACCCCTAGCAATACTAGGGCGACTCCCGCCAAGAGCCTGTGGCATAGCCGAACGTGGAGGATTATAAAGGACAGGTAGGACTGTCACCACCTACTACCTAGCTCTTCAATCCATGGGTCCACGAGACATCCAATGCTACTTAGCTATCCTAGAACCATGCTAGCATATTAAGTAATTAAGAGCCTGGGCACAATCAATACTAAGGCAATGAATTGAATCAACATTGAACCAATGTTGATACACAACATAATTATCCATACTAACCTAGTTATGTTATAATTAACTAGACTATAGTGGGGGTCTATAGGTTCTATGATAATGAGATATGTTCATGATGAAACACTAACAGAAGCTATACCTTCCACATACATGGACTCCACAATCAAACAAGAAACGCTTTGCCAAAGTATATGTATAAGTAGAGACTAAAGATACTATCTTTATTATGCATAAAGTCACAAATACAAGAAATAATACATGAGCCATACCTTTCCCAATGTAGGATTTGGAAGAGAGAGACTCCTTACTCCTTTCCCAATTTGGACTTGGGACTAAAGACTCTCCTCTCTACAACCTAACTCCTCTAACAGTATGGATGATAGTGTATACAATAGAGATGAAGCTCAAGTGGTGTGTGTTGAAGTGAGGGGTAGGGGGTCCTATTTATACTAGTGTTGAGGTTGGTTCCTGCCACCAAAAGCGCCCGAATCAGTCACCATTGACTCCAGGAAGCCGGGAGGAGCCAACACGTGGAGCTTGACCGAGTTTGGTGCACAGACCAGGTCGGCTGACCTAGTCATTGCACCAATTCTCGTGTGCTTTCTCCAGGTGGCTGCCTGGTGGGTCCGATTGATGTATATGGGTGATACACTGTTGGATCTCCTCGGATACTTCTGTTTGTGGGCCATTTGATCCATGGGATGCCACGTGTCATCGCCTGATTGGATGGGATGATATTTTATAGGATTGGTCCCTCTACATTTCCTCGTTTCCTGCATAAAATGCTGCATACACAAATTTCTCCAAGTCCAAGTGGAATTGGGTTAGATAGAAAGGTGATGTGTGCAAGAAATGACAAATCCTTCACATAATTTAGTTAAATTGACGGATGAAATTGGTATATAACAGCCGTCAACAATAGTCGACATTGGAATATCCTATTAAGTTAAACTTGGATCCTTTTGTATACCAAAGGCCCAAGTTAGGTGTGTGCACAAGGTATCTTAAAATTCTTTTTACAGCTATTAAATGACACTCTTTTGGTGCGGCTTGAAACCTTGAACACATACAAACACTAAGCATGATATCTGGCCAAGATGCACATAAATAAAGTAATGGAGCAATCATAGACCGATATACCTTTTGATACACATTTGGTCCATCTTTGTTGAGATCGAAATGTACATTAGTTGCCATGGATGTTTTGATGGGCTTGGCTTTGTCCATATTGAACTTCTTGAGGATGTTCTGTGTGTACACGGTTTGGCTTATGAAGGTCCCTTCTCTTAATTGCTTCACTTGGAATCCCAAGGAGAACTTCAATTCGCCCATCATCGACATCTCGAATCTGTCTATCATAAGTTTGCTAAATTCTCCACAAAAAGATTTATTAGCTGAACCAAAAATGATATCATCAACATAAATTTGACATACAAATAGATGATCATCAAAATGTTTTGTAAACAAAGTATAATAAACTTTTCCAATTTTAAAATAATTTTGATTTAGAAAATCTGTAAGGCACTCATACCAAGCTCGGGGAGCTTGTTTGAGGCCATAGAGAGCCTTACGCTGTTTATACACATGGTCCAACTCCTCTTGAAGTTGTCCAACTCCTCTTGCATTGCAATCACCCAATCTGGATCCCTTAGTGCTTCCTCTACCCTGTATGGTTCCAAAAAAGAGACAAAAGAGTAATATTCACATAAATTAGCTATGTGAGATCTAGTGGTTACTCCCTTAGCAATGTCACCAATGATGTTGTTGACGGGATGATCTCTTTGTATACTCTGATGTACTCTTGGGTGAGGGACTTGTGAAGTTGCTTGCACTTCATTTTATTCATTGGTAATGTCTCCTCCTAGGTCATTGCTTCCATGATTACATTGATCTTCTTGATCTTCCTGATCTTGATCTTGTGCATGAGCTCCCCCAGGATCATTGCTTTCCTGTTGAGGTTCATCTTGAGCACTTGAGTCTTGTGGTTGCTCTTGAGGCCGAATATCACCAAGTGCCATCCTCCTCAATGCTTGGCATGGGGCTTCTTCTTTATATAGCACACACATATCAACTCGCTCCACTTGGGAGCCGTTAGTTTCATCGAACACTACATAACGTGCTATTTCAACAATGTCGAAGACATTATTAAAGACACAATAGGCGTAGGTGTTTGAATCATAACCAATCAAGAACCCTTCATCAGATTTTGAAGCGAACTTCGAACTCCTCGGTTTCTTGTTCAGAATGAAACATTTACTTCTAAAAACTTTAAAATATGAAACATTTGGTCTGTTACCGATGAGAAGCTCATATGGCACTTTTTTCAAAAGTCCGTGATATAGCCAGTTTGAGGCATGACAAGCGGTGTTCACGGTTTCAGCCCAAAACCGGTCTGAAGTCTTGTATTCGTCCAACATCGTTCTCGCTGAAAATTCATGTTGTATTCCTTATTCATCTAGATACTTCTGAACTTGAGTATTCTTGAACTTCGTTCCGTTTTCACTTCTAATATTTTTTTACGGCCGAGGAGAACTCTTTTGCGCCCTTTTTAGAAATTTCTTGAGGATTCATTGAGTTTCTGATAGATCATACAAGAAAAATACTGAGGTAAACCTAGAAAAATCATTAACAATAACTAATCCATAGTTGTTATCGCCGATGCTTATATAAGCAATTGGACCAAAGAGGTCCATGTGAAGAAGATCCAACGGACTTGAGGTAGTCATCATGTTCTTGGCGGGGTGTAGTGCTCCAACTTGTTTTCCCGCCTGGCACGCGCTTCAGAACCTGTCTTTCTCAAAAACATCTTTTAAACCTCGGATGTGATCACCTTTTAGAAGTTTTTGCAGATTCGTCATCCCAACATTAGCTAGCTGTCTATGCCACATCAATCCCATGTTAGTTTTTGCAACCAAGAAAGTGTTGAGTTTAGCTTTATCTTTGTTGAAGTCAACAAGATAAGGCTTTCCCTTCAACATTCCCTTGGATGCATTCGAGTCATCGCTTCTTCTAAAATAGTCACACCCTCATTAGTGAATAAACAATTATAACCTTTGTCGCATAGCTGAGATATGGACAGAAGATTATAATCTAGAGAGTCAACATGTAAAATATTTTAAATATGTTGAGAAAAAAAAATTAATTTTACCGCTATCAAGGACCTTTCCTTTGCTGTTGTCTCCAAAGTATATTCCTTCACTTGGATCCGCGTTGCGCTCATACTCCGCGAACATACTCCTCTCTCTGGTCATGTGATTAGTGCATCCATTGTCCAGCACCCATTTTGATCCACTAGAGGAGTAGGCCTGCAAAACAGAGTTATTTCTTCATTTTAGGTACCCAAGCTTGCTTGGGTCTTTGCAGGTTAGTCACAAGAGTCTTGGGCACCCACACACAAGTTTTTGAGTTCTTGTGGTGTGGCCCTGCATATTTAGCAAAGACATGTCTATATTTACCTTTCATGAGTATATAGGAAGCATCAAAAGTACGGAACAGTATTTGCAATTCGGATTCATGTGATGTTTCCTTAACAAAAGTAATTTGCTTCTTAATTTGAACATTAGTGGACATGTTTTTATTTTTAGTAAACCCAAGAACAACTTTGACGTTAGGAGGTATAGTGACCATATATGCACTACATGCATATTTAATCTTTTCCTTGTCAAAGATGCCACTTTGGGATGGATGTTTAGCATGTGAAACAGAAGAATAATCTTTAACAGTATTTTTCTTACTAGAGCATGTGCAAGTTCCAGTTGTTGTCTAATTTACACCTTTGTAAGGTGAGCCCTTGGAGGAGGAGGAGTCACTTTGCTTGAGTGACTCAACTTGCACATCATGGATTTTGTTAACTTTTGACAAGTTAGCAAGTTCATCCTTGATTGCAATGTGTGAGTCTTCTAGTTTTGAGTAAGTATCATTACTCAAGGCTAGCTCATTCTCAAGTGACTTGCTCTTCTCCTTCTCAAGCTCAAGGAGTTTCTCAACCTCTTGATATCTCTTCATTTCGCGGATGAGCATATCTTCTTGTTGGTTGACAAGCTCCTCCTTCTCAAAAATTTAATCCGACAACATTTTCATTTTCTTTAAAGCGGTTTTACTTAAACCTTTAAGCATTTCCTCATTTTCACTAGAGCTATCAAAATCATCAATGGAGGAATTAAGCAAGGGAGGTGTAATTCGAAACTTTTTCTTGCCTTCCTTAGCCATGAGGCAAGTATGATTATGAGTCTCCCGTCCTCCTATGTTTAGGAAGAGTTTAAACTTCTTGGTAGGCTTTTTGATGGCAATGGTAGCCATCTCCTCTTCTTCATTAGAGAAGGACTCATCGTTTGAGTCCCACTCCTTGACAATGTGCGCTTGGTGAGCTTGCCTCCTTTTCTTGAAGGTCTTCTTCTCTTGTGGCTTCGCTTCCTTTATTCTTCTTAATTTCTTCATATGTGCAGTTGACCATAAAGTGACCGTACTCCCCACAGTTGTAGCAGGTATGTCGTGCCTTGTATTTTCATTTCTCTTTGCTCTTCCCATCACTTGAGTTGCTGCCCTTCCATCTTCTCATCATGCTCTTGAATTTCTTGATGAAGAGCACCATTTCTTTATCATCCATATCAGTTCTAACATCACTTGTGTCTTCTTCATCTTGTGCTTTATGAACTTCCTTTCCTTTATGCTTGCAAGTTGCTTCGAGAGAAATTTCTTTCTTCTAAGACGATGTAAGTTCAGCTAAGTCTTTGACATATTGGGACTCCTTCTCTATCATCTCATGGTTGATAATATTGCCCAACAGTTCATCCGGAGTCATTTTGTGAAACCCCGGGATTTCTCGGATCATAGAGAACAAGGTGACATTTCAGGGCATAAATGCTCTAATCATCCATTTGACCACCTTTATGGTCAGTCCACTTCTTGCTTCCATAGGAACAGATCTTGTTGATGGGCGCCTTCATTCAGTTGTACATCTCTTGAGGTGATTCGTTCTCCTCAATGGAAAACCTTCGAAATTGTCCTTCAAGCATTTCAATTTTCGCTTCACGAACTGAGCGATTTCCTTCATGTGCGGTCTTGAGTGTATCCCATATTTTCTTGACACTTTCAGTCCATCAATCTTGGTAAACTCTTCTCGGCTCAAGGAAGAAGTGATCTCTGCAACAGCTTGTGTATTGCGGTGAATTTCTTGCTCATGCTCCCGAGTGAGTTCATCGTCGGTACACAGTATATCTATACCTATACACACAAGATGCTGAAGACTGGAGTTAAAGAACATAAGATGCATTTTCATATTATACTTCTACATTGTTTAGTCATTTCATTCGAAATGAGGAGGTTTTCCCGTAGGAATTGAAAGATAATGATTGTTTGAATTAAGAATTCTTAAGTAGTCATGATGACCACTCCTCGTCGTCTTCTCGTCTTTCTTAGAAGCGCCTTGAGTTGACGCACTTCGTCATCATTGTATTTGTTTTCCTTGAGTATATCGAATGCCTCGATGTCATGTTCATCTTTGATGTTGGGCACCTTCGGGGTTTCATTGTTCTTGTTAGAGGCCATTGATCTCTCTGAGCGGTGAGTCTCATAAATGGAGAATCTCACTCTGATACCAATTGAATGTGGCCTAGAGGGGGTGAATAGGCTTTAAAAGTTTTCCTGCGTGACTTGTCCGGTGTGACTGTAGACTAGTCCGGTGTTGAATGTGGCCTAGATGGGGGGGGGGGGGAATAGGCCTTTTGAATTTCCTGCACACTTAATAGAATCGTCAAAACTTGGTTGGCTGGACTAGTTCGATCGTGTGGGCAGACTTGTCTGGTGTGCTAAAAATATGTGTGTTCATCAGGTGTTATTTGGGAAACTAAATTTCTTTAGCAGCGGAAATGAGAACAACTGATATTTTTATTTGAGATTAATATAAGAATGCAGGTAAAACTTATAATTGCCTTAGGTTGATGTTTAGAACTCAAGTGATCTAATGAACAAAATTTAAAGGAAATAAGGCGCAAGACACATGAATTTTTCCTGAGGTTTGATCTCACCACGAGATCTACGTCCTCGTTGAGGAAGCTCACACAGAGCCGGGTCTCCAACCCTTTCCCTCTTCAAGTCACCACGAAGGCCGACTTGATTCCACTATCACGGGTAATCACCAAGTTTGTGGGGCAACCTCACACGTTGAGGGCTCCCACGAGAATTAAAATGAAAGAAGTGATCAAATACACTCAAAAGTATTACAATGCAGAGTATGAGTGTAGAAAGATCAAACCCCAAGAGCTCGCAATGAAAGAACGACGATCTCCCAATCCCGAATCCAAGTGTTCAATTGATTTCACTCTTTTTGCACTTTAGATGTGTGGGGAGATGTGTTTTGGGCTCTTGGGACGAAGTGGCGGTGCTAGGGTTTGTTCTTTGATCAGTATTCGAAGTGTATTCCCATTGGAAAGCCGTGGACTCTCTATTTATAGGGTTTCCAAAAGGTAGCCGTTGAAAAACCCTAACACCAGACTAGTCCGGTGAAAGTCCGGACTTGTCCAGTCTCAGTGTATTTTAAGGTCCAGAAAGTCTGCCGGACTAGTCCGGTCCAAGCTCGGACTAGTCCGGTGCTGTGTGAAGGTGAACTCCAGAAAGTTCAACGGACTAGTCCGCGGACTAGTCCAATCTCCACATATCAGAGACTCCAAAAAGGTCAACAGACTAGTCCGGTGGTCAACGGACTAGTTCGGTCCCTCAATATGAGAGACTCCAGTAACATCAACAGACTAGTCCGGTGGACGCACGGACTAGTCCGGTCTCCCAATAAGTGAGATTCTAGAAAGATAAATGGACTACTCCGGTCCATGATCGGACTAGTCCGGTGCTTTGTGAAAGTTAGGTTAATTTTAATCCCTTACCCTCGCATAAAGTTGTGAACTCTTGGAGTGTGTCTGTCATACACTCCCTATACATTCAAAATCTAATTAGGTCTTCCAAGCTTCATCAAAGTATCTCTCTTTGAACACCACTTCATTTTTCACATTTTTGTGCGCACCGAGCTGTTTCACTTGTTTGTCCTGCAATCATCTCAGTAGTTTCATTAGGATCTCATATGTTTGCCATCAATTATCCAAAACCCACAAGGGATATCCTAGATGCACTTACAGGTGTGCTGATGTGTTGTGAACTGATCAAGTGTTGATGCAGAAATTGTAAATGTTATAGCAGCGGAATTTAAACAACTATTCAAAACACTTGATTGAACAATTAGTATTGCAAAATTGCACATGGAATACAATGTTAATTCAGATTACAAGTTTGATCAACTTAATGCTCTAAATAATGATAATTGCAAAAGTAAAGAGATGAGCACACGGGACATTGATTTTTACCGAGGTTCGATCTCACCAAAGAGATCTACGTTATCGTTGAGGAGGCCCCACATAGAGCCGGGTCTCTTCAAACCCTTTTCCCTTGTCAAGTCACCACACGAGGCCAACTTGATTCCACTATCATGGGTAATCACCGAGTTGGTGGGGCAACCTCACACGTTGAGGGCCCCCTCATAAATCAGAGTGGAAAAATTGGTCTAATACACTCGAAAAGATTACAAGTAATGCAAGAGTGTAAAGAGATCAAACCCCAAGAGCTCAATGACGCATAGATAACAATCTTCCAATCCCAGTTCTGAATACTTAAAGAATTTCACTTTTGAGGACCTTAGATGCATTGGGAGATGTGTTTTTGTGCTCTTGGGAGAAGTGGCGGTGCTAGGGTTTCAGTTCTTGACAGTAGAATACGAGAGTTGTATTTGTGGGGTCGTGGATCTCCTATTTATAGTGTTTCCAAAATTATTACCGTTAAGGATCCCGATGGCCGGACTAGTCAGCTCTGGGACTGGACTTGTTTGGTGTGCTATGTAAAATCCATGTTGAATGTGCAGCACACTAAAAACCTTAATATGTGTGAGGTATACTGGACCAGCCGGTAGGAGTCTGGACATGTCCAGTGCCCTGTGTATTGGAACATCAAAAAGTTTCTCAGACTAGTCCGTTCCATGAACGAACTTGTCCGGTACATAGTGTTATGAAACATTAGAGAGTTTCTTGGACTAGTCCAATCCATGAACCGACTTGTCCGGTACATAGTGTTATGAAACATCAGAAAATTTAACAGACTAGTCCGGTCCATGAACGGACTAGTCCGGTGCACTGTAAAGTGAGACTACAGAAAGTTGAGCGGACAAGTCTGGTTTCTGAACTCAGTGAATTACTAAGGTTGATTTTAAGCCCTTACCCCTATGCAAAGACTTGATCTCTTCGAATGTGTCTCTCACATACATCCTATACAATTAAGTCTACTTTGCGCTTCATTCATCAATTGGGCTTTTCTTTTTCTTCATCACTTCATTTTTTACTTTTTGAGTGCACCAAACTATCTCATCTGAGCTAACCGACATTCATCTCAACGAGTTCATTAGGATCTCATTCATTTGACATCAATTGTCCAAAACCCACAAGGGAATGCCTAGATGCACTTTCGATTACCCTTTGTGATAGTGGAACTCAAGTCGACTTTCGTGGTGACTTGATAAGGTAAATGGTTGGTTGAGACCCGACTCCGTGTGAGCTCCTCAACAGTGATGTAGATCTCTTTTGTGGGATCGAACCTTGGTAAAAAATCGCTTGTCTCGTGTGCTCTTGATTCATACTTTTCATTATTATCACTATTTAGGACAAAAATTGATCATATTTGTATTAATCATTAATTATGAGATTCTTGATTAACTTAACTGTTATCCACACTTGGAAATCATATTAAAGTTGATTTACTATTTTGCTGCTTTATCGTTGTTGACGACTGTTATATACCAATTTCACCCGTCAATATAACTCAATTATGTGAAGGACATATCATTTCTTGCACACATCACCTTTCTATTTAACATATTTCCACTTGTACTTGGAGAAATTGGTGCATGCACGTATTTTATACAGAAGTAAAGTGAAACAAGGGGATGGCTCCAATAAAATATCATCCCAGCCAATCAAGCGCCAACATGTGGCACCACAAGGATCAAATGACTCAAAAACAGAAGTATCCCATGCCATCCAATAGTGTAGCACCCATATTGTGACGCCCGGTTCCGAAAATGAACCAAGCTAACGCATATGTGTGCCCAGGATGTTCATCACACATACACGAGTGCAATCACAAAAGAGTATACAGAAAATTACCACAAGACAAGATTAATTAACCAAATTTTATTAGACGAACCAGATTATCCTCAAATACAAGCTCTAATAATTGTTAATGACAAGTTCAACTAATGCAGCGGAAATAAACTAATTAAGCAACTATGCAGCATAAGCAATAGGGTATGTATGCGCAGCTCCAATCAACACCACAGGCAAAGCTGACGGTAGACACGGCCTAGAACTCCGCATTATGGCCAGTAAACTCCCAATCCTGACCTGCAACTGTTGGGGGGGATTGCAAGAGTGAGTACATGTCGTACTCAGCAAGTGTGGAAAGTATGACATGTGGCTGATTCAAATGACGACAATAATAATGGTAAAGTGCTGAAAAGTACATTAAAACATTTGACAAGCAATATAGTATAAGTATGTGAAGTAATCCCAACATAATCACGAGTAATACCATAATACCAAACTGAATTCATTACCATCATCAATAAGTCCAGATTTCACCATTGCCAATAACCATATTCAATACCAGAGATTAATCCATAACCATCCATAACCATTACCAAACCATAACCATCCCAAATTCCAATTTCCCTCTAATCATGGAAGTTGTCCAGGTGCTCATAACCGGGAGCACGGCTATCATGATTGTTTTATTTAATACTCTGCAGAGGTTGTACCACTTTACCCACGTGTTCGTGATTTCATCACCTTTCGGCGACTAAGAACCTCCCTTATGCCCATGACCTGTCGGTCACATTACACACTTCCGTTGGTGTGTGGCCAAGAGATCACAAAATAGCCTTTACAAAGGGATTACTAGCCTATTTAGACCCCACTGAGGTTTCACCGGTGGCGATGTCTCCCGCAGAGCACATCTTCAACTAAGGGCCCCCTCTTGAGCCATTCGGATCCCAGGGTAGTCCCACCAATCATCAACAAACCCAATCTGACTACCCCTTCCCCGAGCATCCACAATGGTCCAAACAACACTAGCAAAGCCCTAATTAATCAGCCACGCCGCACCCATACTTGGCCTCGTGGTGGCACTGTAGTCCTGGCTTATTCTCGCATGAACCGGTCCTTAGATCTAAAGCAAGCAAACCACCATAACATCCAACCCATCCACATACCAGACTTGCTTAGATCATCCATTACCATACCATGTTTAACCAGTTCATGTTAACCATAATCTCATCCATGCATAATTAAATTGAGTGATATAGTTGTTTCCCATCCCAATTGATTAAGCGAAGCAAAAAGGTAAAAATCCTTCCCGACTCTCTACCATAGATTCCAGGTGACAAGGGTGGTTAAACAATTCTAGTAAACTTCCTATCATAGGATTTCCCATCAAATTGACACAAGCATGCAATTTTGCAAACAAAACATTTATTTTAAAAACAGGATCAATATGCTTCAAGGACACTTGCCTTGCTCTTGCTGTTCATTAGGGTCAAAGCCTTCAAACTCTTGATGTTGTAGATCCTCTGTGGCACTCTCTAGCGCAAATCCGTCTAATCCACACAATAAACATACGAAACAAGAAACACAATCAAAGAGTGCACAAATATTACTCAATATGACATGACATGCATGATTGATGCAATGCAAGGTAGAACTTGTTACTAGATTGCTTTTAATGATCACTAACTAGCTCTAGTAGATTTTAACAAGTTTATACAGGTTTGGGGTCGATTTGATCAAATTTTAGAATTAATTCAACACAATTTAACCAGAAAGATCGTACTAGTTCGCTAGGAACCGGACAAGTCCGCACTCTGCAAGATTAGCAGATTAGGGTTTTCTAGATCGACGTGAATTTGGAGATTAGGGGTTGAATGCTCGTAAGGAAAAGATAATAGAAGGTATACCAGGTGTTTAGAACTCCAATGAACCAAGAAACTTGGAGGTAACACTTGGATCTTGATGATCTAGGGTTGGTGATGAACTTGGAGATGAATTGGTGGTGAAGAACGAAACTTGGTGGAGATCTTGATCCTCCTTCGTTTCCTCCTCTTCTTCCTCTTGCTTGGGATCTTCTCCTCCCTCCTTGATGGTGGCTCCCCACGAACTAGGGTTTGGGTGGGTGGAAAAGTGGCAAATAGATGTCCAACCAAGGGGTGGGGTCGTTTATATAGAGGTGGAGGCTAGGGTTAGATGGATTTCGAGTTTTGGGGGTGAGTAGAGGCCGGTTTAGAGTCCCACATGGGCTCTAAAAGAGTTTGGCACGACGTCCCTAGGCCCACTTAACGTGAAACCCAAGAAACAAGTCGTAAAACAAAAGGTCAATCTCGGAGTCACGAAATATCGGACAAGTCCGGACAGGACCGGACTAGTCCGAAGTTGTCCAGAGAGAAAATCGGACAAGTCTGGCCTAAAATCGGACAAGTCCAATCTTAGTCAGAAAGGAAAATGGACAAGTCCGCTGGGACACCGGACTAGTCCGGAAAAGTCCAGGGACTTAGCAAATTTTCAAGGATTCATGGAACATCTGACTAGTCCGCACAAAATCGGACAAGTCCGAAGTTGTCCAGAGGCAAATATCGGACTAATCCGCAGCAAAAACGGACAAGTCCGTTTTTAGACAGAGAGAAATCGGACTAGTCCTCAGCAAAACCGGACTAGTCCGCACTTTCCTACATTTTTAAGTTCGGTTTTGTTCCAAATCAATTTTAAACTTGTTCCTCTTGTTATGGGTTAATGTTAAACATGTATATGAGTGTATGCAAGGCATGATGCATGAAAATGAGCGTGTTACAAACCTACCCCCCTTAAAATGAATCTCGCCCTCGAGATTCGACGCAGAAGAGAAGAGGTAGGGAAATTCCTTCTTGAGATCATCTTCTAGCTCCCAAGTTGCTTCTTTTTCGGTATGGTGGTTCCATTGGACTTTACACCATCGAATCACCTTGTTCCTTGTGACTCTCTCCTTGGTTTCCAAGATTTTGACCGGTTGCTCGGCATACGTCAAATCTTCCTCTAGTTCCAATTCTTCCATTGGCACTTGATCTTCCGGTACCCTGAGACACTTCTTGAGTTGGGAGACATGAAACACATCATGTACGTCTGAAAGATGAGCTGGCATCTCCAACTTATATGCTACTTCTCCTCTTTTGTCCAAAATCTTGAATGGTCCAATATAACGAGGTGCGAGCTTGCCTCTTATGTGAAACCTCTTATGACCTCTCATTGGTGACACCTTGAGGTAAACAAAATCTCCTATTTCAAAGGCTAATTTCCTTCTCCTATTGTCCGCATAGCCTTTTTGCTTGATTGGGCAGCCCTCAAGTTTTCACGAATTATTTGGACTTGCTTTTCGGCTTCTTGCAACACGTCCGGACCAAATACTTGAGTTTCTCCTGCCTCATTCCAGAATAAAGGTGTCCTACACTTCCTCCCATAAAGCGCTTCATATGGTGACATCTTCAAGCTTGCTTGGTAACTATTGTTGTATGAAAATTCCGCGTATGGCAAGCTTTTGTCCCAACTTTTCCCATGCTTTAAAGCACAAGCTCTTAACATGTCCTCCAAGATCTGATTGGTCCTCTCGGTTTGTCCATTCGTTTGAGGATGATATGCTGAACTAAAATTCAACCTCGTTCCCAAAGCTTCATGCAATTTTTGCCAAAATCTGGAGGTAAATTGAGAACCTCTATCCGAGACTATCTTCTTAGGGACTCCATGTCGACACACAATATGATCCATGTATATTTCGGCCAATCGTGCATCTGTATACTTGGCCTTCATAGGGACAAAATGAGCTGACTTGGTTAAGCGATCCACAATTACCCAAATTGAGTCATACCCGGATTGAGTACGTGGTAACCCAACTATGAATTCCATACCAATTTCTTCCCACTTCCACTCTGGAATCTTCAATGGCTGCAATAACCCTGCTGGCCTTTGATGTTCCGCCTTGACTCATTGGCACACGTCACACAATGCAACATATTCGGCTATGTCCTTCTTCATGCTATCCCACCAATAGCAAGTCTTCAAGTCCTTGTACATCTTTGTACAACCCGGGTGAATCGAGTAAGGCGAGTCATGTGCCTCCTTTAATATTGTCTCCCGAATATGCTTTACATTAGGCACAACGATTCTCTTTCCAAGCCATAAGGTACCATGTTCGTCTTTATCAAATCTGAATTCTCTCCCTTCTTCGATTCTTTCCTTGATTTCCTTGATCTCCTCATCTATGGTCTGTGCTTCTCGAATTTCTTGCTCCAAGGTCGGATTTAACCCCATCATCTCCATCTCATTTACAAACCCGAGGTTCAACCGTTCAAACTCCTTACATAACTCGGACGGCAACTCTCGAACTGTAAGTTGATGGCTTACTCCTTTCCGACTCAAGGCATCGGCCACTACATTGGCTTTTCCCGGATGATAGTTGATTCCCACATCATAATACTTGATGAGCTCCAACCATCTTCGTTGCCTCAAATTCAGGTCTGTCTGTGTGAAAATATACTTCAAACTCTTATGATCCGTGTAAATTTCACACCTATGTCCAAGAATATAGTGTCTCCAAATCTTCAATGCATGTACCACGGCTGCAAGTTCTAAATCATGTGTTGGGTAATTCTGCTCATGTTTCTTCAATTGCCTTGACGCATAGGCGACCACTTGACCTTCTTGCATCAATACACATCCAAGCCCTTGTCTTGATGCATCGCAATAAATGTCAAAACTCTTGCTTACATCCGGCAATACCAAAACTGGGGCTGTTGTCAACCTCTTCTTCAACTCCTCAAAACTCTTTTGACAAGCTTGAGTCCATTGGAACGCCTTTCCCTTCATTAGCAACTCCGTCATAGGCTTGGCTATCTTGGAAAAATCTTTAATAAACCGACGGTAATATCCAGCCATCCCAAGAAAACTCTGAATTTCCTTGACATTCTGTGGCGGTTCCCACTTAAGCACATCTTTCACCTTCCCTGGGTCAACTGATACTCCTCCTCCGGAAATAATATGGCCTAAGAAGGAAACTTCCCGTAACCAGAATTGACATTTACTGAACTTGGCATACAATTGATGCTCCCTCAATTTCTGCAACGTAAGCCTCAAGTGTTCCTCATGTTCCTTCTCATCCTTCGAGTAGATCATAATATCATCAATAAACACCACAACGAACTTATCCAAGTACTCCATGAAGACCTTATTCATGAGGTACATAAAGTAGGCAGGTGCATTTGTCAATCCAAAAGACATCACGGTGTACTCATAAGATCCAAACCGTGTTCTAAAAGCTGTCTTGGGTATGTCCGATGGTCTAATCTTCATTTGAAAGTAACCTGACCTCAAATCAATCTTGGAAAACACACAGGCACCTTTCATCTGATCAAACAAATCCTCTATACGGGGCAAGGTATACTTGTTCTTGATTGTTACCTCGTTGAGAGCTCGGTAATCCACACACATCCTTTGGGATCCATCCTTCTTGTCCACAAATAGAACGGGCGCTCCCCAAGGTGAAGAGCTAGGGCGAATAAAACCCTTCTCTAATTGCTCTTGAATTTGTTTCTTGAGCTCCGCTAATTCCATAGGAGGCATCCTATACGGCCTCTTAGCTATAGGTGTAGTTCCAGGTATTAAATCAATAACAAACTCAATGTCTCGATCGGGTGGCATACCTGGCAACTCATCCGGAAACACATCCAAAAATTCACACACCACCGGAATCTTCTCGATTGCGACACCGTCCATATGATTCAATTCCAATTGCTTCGGTGCGGTTTGAGATGCTTCAAATTCTACGGTGATCCCTTCCTCATTGGTCAACTTCACCGTCTTTGTGGCACATTCAATAACTCCATTGTGCTTCCTCAACCAGTCCATACCAAGTATAATATCCAACCCTTGAGAATCTAAAACAATGAGGTTGGCGGAGAAGTCTACCCCCCTTATTCTAAAGCTTACTTTTGGACATACTATATTTGTCCTCATCTCTCCTCCAGGAGACTTAACCAGCAGAGTAAACTTCATATGAGAGATAGGCACACTATACTTGGCAACATACTTCGATGCAATGAATGAATGCGATGCTCCAGAATCAAATAACATAGTCGTGGGGTTGGAGTTGGCGAGAAACATATCAATGACCACGTCATCCGCTTGTTGAGCATCCTCCGTAGAGACATGGTTCACGTTGCCACGAGCAAAATTTTGCTGTCCACGGCTTCCTTGTGGCTGTCCTCCATTAGGTCTTGGGTTTTGCCTCGATGCATTGCTTCCTTAACCAAGGCCCGACTTAGGACATTGATGTGCAAAGTGTCCAGCTTCTCCACAAGTATAGCACTTCTTAACTCCACCAGAATTATTGGGACGAGCTTGGTTTTGAACATTGGCGCCAGGAAAATCAGCACGAGGTGCATAAGGCATCGGAGGCCTAGGTGCTTGCATGACAGGGCGCTGCTGCACAAACTGAGTTGGGCGCGGCGCATAACCAGGGCGCTGAGCAGGAATAGAGGAGCTATAATGAGGCACATTGGGCGGCGCAAAGCGAGGGCGCACATTACTTCCTTGTTGCTGTCCTTGATATGGCGCCATCCTCTTGATTTCTTGCTCCATCTCACGGATCTTGTTCTCAACCACAATTTCTTTGTCCACAAGCTTCTGAAAATTGACATAATCACAGTTGAGCAATTGCACTTGGATCGTATTGTTCAATCCCCTCATGAACAAGTATTGCTTCCGGCTGTCCCGGCTAACATCCTCAGGCGCATATCTTGAGAGTTTAGTGAACTTATTGAGATATTCACTCACGCTTGATTTTCCTTGTCTCAAGTTCTCAAATTCTTGCCTCTTCAAGATCATAACACCTTCCGGCACATACTGAGAACGGAAACTCTCCTTGAATTCCGCCCAGGTAATTCTCTCTTGGTTCTCATGAGCATTGCAATAAGAATCCCACCAATCTGCAGCTGCTCCAACGAGTTGATGAGAAGCAAATAGCACCTTCTCCCGGTCACTGCATTGGACAATGGCTAGCTTCTTCTCCACGGACTTGAGCCAATCATCCGCATCCATAGGGTCTGCGGCTTGAGCAAAGGTTGGCGGCCTAGTCCTCATAAACTCTCCCAATCGGTTATGAGGAGGTGGGGGTGGCGGTGGAGGCATGTGGGGCTGATTGTTGATATTGCCAGCCTGCAGCTGTCCCATAGTCTGTATCATGGTCTGCATGAGCTGGTTTTGCATGGCCAATAGCTGCTCTATGTTGATAGCTCCCTGAGTAGATCCTTGCCCATTGTTGTTCTGAGGCACTCCATTGTTCTCCTCTTCATCATTGCCATCCCTCTGGTTGCGAGTCCTCACCATCTGAAGAAAAGCAGTAGGTAAGAATTAGAAAGCGTCCCCAACTATATGCATCAAGGGATATGAAACTAAACAACTAGCTACACTAGCCTAGGTGGACATGGCAATGCTAAGGCATCCCGAAATCCTCTATTAAGCACACAAGCAAGCAATATATATAGCAAACAGCACTCCAAACGAAAACACATCGATTCCTGAGTGCTCCTATGTGCTCTAAAGTGTCCATTCTATCTAGGCTGCATCCTACGGTCAACCTGTGGCTCTGATACCAATCTGTGACGCCCGGTTCCGAAAATGAACCAAGCTAACGCATATGTGTGCCCAGGATGTTCATCACACATACACGAGTGCAATCACAAAAGAGTATACAGAAAATTACCACAAGACAAGATTAATTAACCAAATTTTATTACATGAACCAGATTATCCTCAAATACAAGCTCTAATAATTGTTAATGACAAGTTCAACTAATGCAGCGGAAATAAACTAATTAAGCAACTATGCAGCATAAGCAATAGGGTATGTATGCGCAGCTCCAATCAACACCACAGGCAAAGCTGACGGTAGACACGGCCTAGAACTCCGCATTATCGCCAGTAAACTCCCAATCCTGACCTGCAACTGTTGGGGGGGATTGCAAGAGTGAGTACATGTCGTACTCAGCAAGTGTGGAAAGTATGACATGTGGCTGATTGAAATGACGACAATAATAATGGTAAAGTGCTGAAAAGTACATTAAAATATTTGAAAAGTAATATAGTATAAGTATGTGAAGTAATCCCAACATAATCACGAGTAATACCATAATACCAAACTGAATTCATTACCATCATCAATAAGTCCAGATTTCACCATTGCCAATAACCATATTCAATACCAGAGATTAATCCATAACCATCCATAACCATTACCAAACCATAACCATCCCAAATTCCAATTTCCCTCTAATCATGGAAGTTGTCCAGGTGCTCATAACTGGGAGCACGGCTATCATGATAGTTTTATTTAACACTCTGCAGAGGTTGTACCACTTTACCCACGTGTTCGTGATTTCATCACCTTTCGGCGACTAAGAACCTCCCTTATGCCCATGACCCGTCGGTCACATTACACACTTCCGTTGGTGTGTGGCCAAGAGATCACAAAATAGCCTTTACAAAGGGATTACTAGCCTATTTAGAACCCACTGAGGTTTCACCGGTGGCGATGTCTCCCGCAGAGCACATCTTCAACCAAGGGCCCCCTCTTGAGCCATTCGGATCCCAGGGTAGTCCCACCAATCATCAACAAACCCAATCCGACTGCCCCTTCCCCGAGCATCCACAATGGTCCAAACAGCACTAGCAAAGCCCTAATTAATCAGCCACGCCGCACCCATACTTGGCCTCGTGGTGGCACTGTAGTCCTGGCTTATTCTCGCATGAACCGGTCCTTAGATCTAAAGCAAGCAAACCACCATAACATCCAACCCATCCACATACCAGGCTTGCTTAGATCATCCATTACCATACCATGTTTAACCAGTTCATGTTAACCATAATCTCATCCATGCATAATTAAATTGAGTGATATAGTTGTTTCCCATCCCAGTTGATTAAGCTAAGCAAAAAGGTAAAAATCCTTCCCGACTCTCTACCATAGATTCCAGGTGACAAGGGTGGTTAAACAATTCTAGTAAACTTCCTATCATAGGATTTCCCATCAAATTGACACAAGCATGCAATTTTGCAAACAAAACATTTATTTTAAAAACAGGATCAATATGCTTCAAGGACACTTGCCTTGCTCTTGCTGTTGATTAGGGTCAAAGCCTTCAAACTCTTGATGTTGTAGATCCTCTGTGGCACTCTCTAGCGCAAATCCGTCTAATCCACACAATAAACATACAAAACAAGAAACACAATCAAAGAGTGCACAAATATTACTCAATATGACATGACATGCATGATTGATGCAATGCAAGGTAGAACTTGTTACTAGAGTGCTTTTAATGATCACTAACTAGCTCTAGTAGATTTTAACAAGTTTATACAGGTTTGGGGTCGATTTGATCAAATTTTAGAATTAATTCAACACAATTTAACCAGAAAGATCGGACTAGTCCGCTAGGGACCGGACAAGTCCGCACTCTGCGAGATTAGCTGATTAGGATTTTCTAGATCGACGTGAATTTGGAGATTAGGGGTTGAATGCTCGTAAGGAAAAGATAATAGAAGGTATACCAGGTGTTTAGAACTCCAATGAACCAAGAAACTTGGAGGTAACACTTGGATCTTGATGATCTAGGGTTGGTGATGAACTTGGAGATGAATTGGTGGTGAAGAACGAAACCTGGTGGAGATCTTGATCCTCCTACGTTTCCTCCTCTTCTTCATCTTGCTTGGGATCTTCTCCTCCCTCCTTGATGGTGGCTCCCCACGAACTAGGGTTTGGGTGGGTGGAAAAGTGGCAAATAGATGTCCAACCAAGGGGTGGGGTCGTTTATATAGAGGTGGAGGCTAGGGTTAGATGGATTTCGAGTTTTGGGGGTGAGTAGAGGCCGGTTTTGAGTCCCACATGGGCTCTAAAAGAGTTGGGCACGACGTCCCTAGGCTCACTTAACGTGAAACCCAACAAACAAGTCGTAAAACAAAAGGTCAATCTCGGAGTCACGAAATATCGGACAAGTCCGGACAGGACCGAACTAGTCCGAAGTCGTCCAGAGAGAAAATCGGACAAGTCTGGCCTAAAATCGGACAAGTCCGATCTTAGTCAGAAAGGAAAACGGACAAGTCCGCTGGGACACCGGACTAGTCCGGAAATGTCCAGGGACTTAGCAAATTTTCAAGGATTCATGGAACATCGGACTAGTCCGCACAAAATCGGACAAGTCCGAAGTTGTCCAGAGGCAAATATCGGACTAATCCGCAGCAAAAACGGACAAGTCCGTTTTTAGACAGAGAGAAATCGGACTAGTCCTCAGCAAAACCGGACTAGTCCGCACTTTCCTACATTTTTAAGTGCGGTTTTGTTCCAAATCAATTTTAAACTTGTTCCTCTTGTTATGGGTTAATGTTAAACATGTATATGAGTGTATGCAAGGCATGATGCATGAAAATGAGGGTGTTACACATATCAAGGGATGGGACCCACCTGGCAGTGACCTGGCGAAAGCACACGTGAAACGGTGCAAAGACTAGGTCGGCCGACCCCCCTATTCGGACGACCTAGTCCTTGCGCCAGACGTGGTCAAACACACGTGTTGGATCATCCCGGCTTGAAGAAGTTAGTGGTGATTGATTTGCACGCTTTTGGTGGTGGGAACCAACCCTTCTCCAAGCTATAAATAGGACCCCTCACTTCAACACACACCACTTGAGCATCATTCTATTGTATACACTAGTTCTCTTAGTCCTTAGTGGAGTTAGGCTATAGAGAGGAGAGCCTCTAGTCCCAAGTCCATGTTTGAAAAGGTATGGCTCATGTATCTTTTCTTATATTTGTGACATTATGCATAATAAAAATATTATCTTTAGTATTCTTTTATTCATATACTTGGATGAAGTGTTTCTTGTTTGATTGTGGATTCCATGTATGTGGTAGGAGTAGTCTTTATGATTATGCCATATCACTCTTAATCTATCAGCAAAAACACTACAAACCCCAACTATAGTCCAATTGGTTATGATATGATCATGTTAATATGAATAACTTATGCTATGTCTCAACATTGGTTCAACAATGTTTAGGTTAGTCATCGCCATAGAGAGGTACTTGTACTCCAGCCTCTAAGGTATTTGCTTAGTATGCAAGCATGGTGCTAGGATAGTAAGTAGTGTTGGATGTCTCGTAGACCCCCTGATTGAAGAGGAAGGCAGTAGATGGTGACAGCCCTATCTGTCCTTTGTAACCCTTCACGTTCGGCTATGCCACAGGCTCTTGGTGGGAGTCGTCCTAGTATTGCTAGGGGTAAACCCGTGCCCGATGTGTTGAACAACTTAGCATAAGTATTCACCATTGACATGCTCATTAGTACCTAGCCTAGGCCATGTATATGTATATTAGAAGTATTGTAGGAGTAACTCCCCGACTCTTAGTCTAATCTCCATTAGGACCCATCTACCATTTAGAATATATTGCTTAGGTTTGTGTCACACTACCCACATATTATCAACTTACCCTTGCCTTAATAATTGATTAGTATCCCATAGCTTGATCATAAGAGTAGTGTTTACTTTACTCCATTGACTTCCTTTGGGATAAATATGATACCCTTGGGAATACTTTTGGGTGAAATGCTACACGATAGTTTCCGAGCACTTGCGGATCTCATCTCTTTAGAGAGATGATCCGTGATGTAAAAAACGTCATCAAGCATTTCTGGCGCCATTGCCGAGGAAGGGAAAGGAAGTAAAGAATCGCTATCACTTATGATTAAGCTATAGGTACTAATAGTTATTAGACAGGAATACCCTTGTTTGTTTTTTCCTTTTGTGTCAAAACAGGATAGTGTTGGCTAACCCATTTCATGGGATGGCCAACGAGGACGCAAGTGCTCAACTGCAAGATGATTCATTGTGTGCCTCAACAAATGTCCAGTAGGCAACACAATTGCCTTTTGCTGAAGAATTTTAGCTTCAAGTAGGAGCCAAAGTAATCCATCCCCAAGCTTGGGGGAGGCTCCAAGAGTTCTTCTTTGTTTACCTCCACCATGGGGTGGATAGTTGGCTCTTCATCCAACACTCATGTCATGGGTTGGCACCACCAATCCATGACCACATTCATGTTGGAGCTGAAGGAGTCCTATTCTCATTCATGATGGATGAGAATATGGTCTCTACTCAAGGGGTGGATTGAAGAATGCTCTAGTTCCTTTAGCTTGGCATGCACACCACTTAACAAGGTGGACATGCTAGCCAAGGAACTACACCTCTCATGAAGTATCATGAAGATCAAGCCAATGGAGAAGTGTTTGGATGATCCAAGCCATGGATATTCACATGATTTGTCAAAATCCATGTCAACATGGTCCACTTGTGGAATCTTTTTCCCAAGGACCCTTGAGGATCATTTCCCAAACACAACTCCAATGGTTATAACCAACAAGGAGGTCAAGGGTGAAATCAATATCACCCTTGTACTCAAAGAGGCTATGAGGATTTCATGGGATTTAAGTTCAACTAGCCTACGTTGAAGTATCTTATCTCTGGGCAATCAAGAAATAAAGACAACATCCACATGAAGCTCTTGGCCAAGGACAAGAAACTTAAAGAGCATTCAAGATCCAAGATATCCCACAATCACTTGTTGGGATTCCTACCCTTCGACCAAGCCCATGCAACTTTAGGCAAGTTACATTATGGATGAAGCATTTCTTGTTTGATTGTGGAGTACACATGTAATCATGCCCAAGGAAGCTTTCGGTCCATGATCAAAGTATGGGTAGACCTTAAGGAATATCAATAAGGTCAAAGTTACACCCCTAAAGGACAAGCCTCACCATGCTCATGAGAGAATATCTTCAAGAGGGAAAAGCCGTCACTACATCAACAAGTCTTCATCAAGACGATGGAGAGGCTAGAACCATCACATGGTTCACATGTCCAACTAACATGCCAAATGATATTTGGCATGTCAATCAAGAGAAGTTGTCCACATCTTGAACTCCGGGATTGGATAACAAATCATCACACTAAACAGAACAGAGGTAAGTCCCACTCATCGGACTTCAAAAATTCAGTGAGTTCTTGCCAATAGGTTAATTCGTAGTTATCTCATATTTGATTTGCCAATTGCATATTTCGAATTTCCCATCAAATCTTTGCATTTGCATTTAGCATGTTTGAATTTTTCACACTTGCATGTTGGAAAGTAAAATTTCCAACCTTCATAAAACTAAAATTTTGGATTAGGAAATCAATCTATTTGGATATGAACTTTGGGCGTAACCACTTGAATTCATCTACCTAATTCATGCCAAAAATATTTCCCTTAATAACTCAAAGCATTTGCAAGTTGTTTCAAGTTGAGAAAAACAATTTGACAAAGGGTACAACATGCTTTTCAGCTAACGTAACCAATTTTCGAGTTGTTTTGTTTGTTCTTGATTGTTAGTGCAGCCAGGAAAAAAATGTGAATAGGTTGGAATGCCCCATCAAGCGAATATCCCTCCACCAATCTCATTTTGAGTTCATGGTTGAGGAATGCTTAAGATGGTGGTCCAATGGAAGAACAAGATGAAGCTCATTCAACTCCAACCTCAACATGGCAGGAGACATTAAACATGAAGGCTGCACCAAAATCCATGGTCATGAGTTTCTCACACAATGACCTTCAACCAAGACTGCTCTTCCATTGAGGTGCAAGTTCAAAATTTTCCATCATTAGAATTACATTAGAATTGAATGATTTTTGATTACATTGGTAAGGAAGGTTACACCTTCTCATCATTCAATTCTTATGTATCCTCAGGAGAGTATGTGCTGACATTACTCTTTTTGATTCTTCAAAAAGGAATGTCACCTTACTTGGGAATAAATTTAAACAAGTACCTAGAATTTATAAGCATTGCTAAAATTGACTTAGACATTTTCTGCCTAGGTAAAGCTTATGGAATAACTTAATGGTTACATTGGTATGTAGCAACCTAGGAATAGTGATATCCATAATTTTGATTTGAAACTCATTCATGCATGGATCACTAAATTTCAAATTCCTAGGCAAGAAAATTAAAAATTTTCTGGAGAATAAAATTGAGAATCTTGTTTGCCATGACCTAAATGACAAATATTAGCTCTTGTAAAAAATATGATGGTTAGGAATTTTACAAGATGAAGGGATCCATATAGTGTATTTATATCACTTGCATTGCTATGAGTAGGAGCTTTAGAAAATGATCAACTTGATATATCCATAAAGCCCCACTCCTAGCAATGATTCATACTCTGTTCATGGATACACTATAAATTGGACCCAATGCATCTTTGATTTTGTTCTTCCGCGTACGTACAGATGAGGATTCAGCTACCTAACCCGAAAATTCGTTTGTACAAGTATCGGGAGCTAACCATCCCTCTCTATGATACAGAGGAAGTTTGCAGGAGTAAAATAACTATGCGGGCATTCAAAGATCCGATTTTTGGAAACTCTAAGAGGATCTCATTTCAATATCTCTTGGCCAAGGAGTAAATGAGGATGGTTGATACCTATCGTAAATTAAGCTCGAAGGTCAAACATAACTATACAAGGCCAGATATTTGACATGGATACCCTCCGTGAGCAACTAATGGGATGCTAGGAATATGTGAGAGCATTATGCTCTCAACTATTCTAGGCACTCATTCAAGCTCAAGGGAATTGCCACCATCATTGGGTGTAAGTTATTCCTTTGTGGCTAAAAGGTATGATGTACCTTACCCAAGGAATGACAAGATCACATCCTATGTATATTGGGTGCAAGTTATTCCTATGTGGCCAGAGAGTATTTTGTAACTTAGCCAAAGAACAACGGATCACACTGAACCCATGTTGAGTGCACATCATCCCTTTGTGGTTATAGATATGTTGTACCTTAGCCAAGGAATAATGGATCGTACAACACATGTTGGGTACATGTCACTCCTGTGGCTAAAGGGTATCATTACCATAGCCAAGGAATGACGGATCACACCCAATGCATGAGGGGTACAAGTAATTTCTTTATGGCAAAAAGGTATGATACACCTCAGCCAGAGAATGATAGAAACACTCAACCATGTTGAGTTCACATCATTCCTTTGTAGCTAAGAGTTATCATTACCTTAGGCATGGAATAACAAAGTACAACAAACCTATGGGAACTTTAAGGTGTGGATGAGCGACATCTACAACACTCTCCTCGACCACACTCGTGGAACCCATGGGAGGCAACCCAACATCGACACTCAACCCCCCAATGTCAAAGCCATACTGCAACAAGGTTAGGCCAACCTCATTGACTACATCCGTCGTTAGGGTTATAGCCCTTAGCGCGGACCTTGAACAATACAAGCTTGGGGGAGGACCCCCACTTGAGGTAACTTGTATCACACCCCTTGCATATTTGTTTTCCATTTACCCATCATATATAAAAAAAATTAGGGTAGATTTGCTTTGAAAATAAAATAAGAGATGAGTGGTAAGAATGTTTTGGATTCACATAGATGAAATGATGAATAGTTGCTCTGTTTTAATTTTCCTAAGTCCCTAGTTTACAACTTACTACTCCCCAAAATATTGCTTTCATTGGCTAGAATTACTTTTGCCTTGATTTCTAAATTGTGGGTAGCAAAAGCTTAATCCGATTCTAAGTTGTTGTGAGATATGATATAGTGATAGGGCTGCTACTCCTAGTTTGAAAGTGAAACTTAGATTTCCGAAGAAATTCTAAAAAGGATTTAAGTTATCCTCATTTGATTGGAAATACATACCAAAGCCATATGATACATTACATTGATAGACCTTATGCATATGCTATTTATCTTCACATTGAGCTTTGTCAAACTAGTATAGACCTATGTGAGATTTCATTCATTACTTTTTGAATTCAAGACTTCACTTGCACATGCTATACTTCTATACTAGAAGTAAGAAAATTCCCATCATACCACCATTCCACAATAAAAGGAGAAACTCCATACCCTTCATGCTTAGTACTCTCTCAAAATTTCTTGCATAAAAAGGGAGTAGAAGACATGGCTACAAGAAAAAGAAAAAAAGAAAATGCGTGCTTACTTCAAAAGCATGATAAAAAAAAGAAAAAGAAGGAAAAAAAAGAAAAAAGGAATAGCCATGTTTCATCTCTGCAAAATAAGAGAGTCCACTCAAAAAGGAATCATCTCAAATATCCACATCCACCTCCACTTGATCACACATGCACAGGTCTTGAATCAAATAGTTTCGAATTGATTTCTCCTAAGGCTTGCTTTCTTGACTTAGCAATATTATCTGTTGCAAATATGCTTACTATATTACCTACCAAGCTCCACATAGAAGCCTTATTTAGAGGTAGGATGAAATTAGGCAAATGCCTTGGGGAGGACATATTTCCACTACACATAAAGGAGAGACTAAGAGAATTAAATTAAGATAATTAAAATCTAAATTGAACTCTTCGAAATTTGACTGGAACTTGATCTCTAGGGTATGTGTGCTCCATTTGCGATCCTATCTTTCAACCACCCATGAATAGAAGATGCCATAAGCACCATATTGACTTAAGATGGGTGAGGTACCATGCAATTTTTTGAAATACTAGTTAGAGTATTTTGTTGTGCACATGGTACTTTTGAAATGTAGAACATTGTAGCAACTCCTGATCATCAACGTATAGTGTTGACTTTGATCGGGACGAGCAAAGGATAAGCTTGGAGGAGTTTGTTGATGGCTGTTATATACCAATTTTACCTGTCAATATAACTGAATTATGTGAAGGAAATATTATTTCTTGCACACATCACCTTTCTATTTAACCTATTTCCACTTGTACTTGGAGAAATTGGTGCATGCAAGTATTTTGTACAAAATTGAAGTGAAACAAGGGGATGTATCCTGTAAAATATCATCCCAACCAATCAAGCACTGACATGTGGCACCACATGGATCAAATGGCCCACATACAGAAGTATCCTAGGCGATCCAACAATGTAGCACCCATATCAAGTGATGGGACCCACCTGGCAGTGACCTGTAGAAAACACACGGGAAACAGTGCAAAGACCAGGTCGGCCGACCCCCCTAGTCGGCCGACCTAGTCCCGGCGCCAAACGCGGTCAAACACACATGTTGGCTCCTCCCGACTTTAAGAAGTCAGTGGTGATTTATTTGCGTGCTTTTGGTGGCGGGAACCGACCCTTCTCCAAGTTATAAATAGGACCCCTCACCCCTCACTTCAACACACGCTACTTGAGGATCATTCTATTGTATACACTAGTTCTCTTAGTCCTTAGTGGAGTTAGGCCATAGAGAGGAGAGCCTCTAGTCCCAAGTCCAAGTTTGGAAAGGTATGGCTCATGTATCTTTTCTTTTATTTCTGACATTAGGCATAAGAAAAATATTATCTTTAGTCTTCTTTTATTCATATGCTTGGATGAAGCGTTTCTTGTTTGATTGTGGATTCTAGTTATGTGGTAGGAGTAGTCTTCATGATTATGCCATATCACTCTTAATATATCATCATAAACGATACAAACCCCCACTATAGTCTAATTAGTTATGATATGATCATGTTAATATGAATAACTTATGTTATGTCTCAACATTGGTTCAACGATGTTTAGGTTAGTCATTGCCTTAGAGAGGTACTTGTACTCGAGCCTCTAAGGTATTTGCTTAGTATGCTAGCATGGTGCTAGCATAGTAAGTAGTGTTGGATGTCTCGTAGACCCACTGATTGAAGAGGTAGGCAGTAGATGGTGATAGTCCTATCTGTCCTTTGTAACCCTTCACGTTCGGCTATGCCATAAGCTCTTGGCGGGAGTCATCCTAGAATTGCTAGGGGAAAATCCGTGTGCGATGTGTTCAACAACTTCGCATGAGTATTCACCATTGACATGCTCATTAGTACCTATCCTAGGCTATGTATATGTATATTAGAAGCATTGTAGGAGCAACTCCCCAACTCTTAGTCTAATCTCCATTAGGACCCATCTAGCCTTTAGAATAGATTGCTTAGGTGTGTGTCACAATATCCACATATTATCAACTTACCCTTGTCTTGATAGTTATTTATTATCCCATAGCTTGATCATAAGAGTAGTGTTTACTTTACCACATTGACTTTCTTTGGGACAAATTTGATACCCTTGGGAATACTCTTTGGTGAAATGCTACACGACAGTTTCCGTGCGCTTGCAGACCACATCTCTTTCGAGAGATGATCTGTGACGTAAGAAATGTCAACAATCATTCGAAGAAAAACACAAAAACAGTTAAGCTTTTTGTAGGTGCAACGAGCACACCGGACTAGTCCACACCCTACACCGGACAACTTCGGCCTTCTATTATGTGCTGCAAGAAAAAGTTTCAACACCTATTCACCCCCCTCTTGGTCACATTCACTTGGTGAAGGGATAGTGACACATGGTCGACCATCCCGGTGAGGGATGGTGCTGAGACACTATTGGCAGCATCAGTGTAGTCGTCATCGACCGTCTTGCCCATCAGAGGCTGGACGGCAGGTCTCCTATTGGTGACTTGAAGGGTGCTACCACTGCTGGCAGAGAAATCTAGGCTCTCGAAAGTCTAGTGCGGGGCATGGAGAATGAATGTGATGTAGCCATCGAAGAGGCAAATTGAATGCACAGTAGTCCTCTACCTGCGGTGCCAAGTGTCGGTGTTCATACTACCAACGAGTATCGTTTCACCATGCGTTCGTCTTCGAGGTTGCCTAACTACATAGACATATAGGTTTTTATACTGGTTCGGACAAGTTCCCTACGTCTAGTGTTGATCTCCTACTTTTTCTTCATCGAAAGAGGGGAAACGGTGTTATAGGGGTCGTGAACCTCGATTCTTGTGTGTTGAGTCATGTGTGTATGTATTGTATGTGTCATCTAAGTTCATCAGTCAGACGAACTCTCTCGAATCGCTCTCTATCACAGTCGATCCCTCTTGCGAAGGTGGCCTTTGGGCCCCTTTTATAGGCAACTCATGTGTGTCTTGTCTATTCATCTATCTACTCTAGCTCTCCTCATAAATGGGACAGGGGTTACAATGCTTCTTAACTCTTAGGCGTATTCTCCAGCATGCCTTCAGGCAAGGTTGGGTCACAAAAGTCATTGCTATTCCTGCCCCTGTCTTGTCGTTCATCGGCACTGCATTGTAGTGCCTGCCTGCCATCGTGCTGGATGGGACGGGGCATGGAAGATGCCGGCAGAGTCTGTCACCCGTGTAAGGATAAGCTCGAGAGTGGGCGTCCTTATTTCACAAAAGGCTTCCATGAGGCTAGCATCAAATTGAATGTCATCGCTTACCCTGCTCTTGAGATCGAGCTTGGGCAGGTCCGCCATGAACTCGATGGTTGGAGGTTGGGTAGGCTTGTGGCCGACCTCGATGGTTAGGCTTCATTTTTGTAGTCAGATACGACTGTGCCCTGTTTCTTGTTTTCATCTGAGCTTGGGCTCGGGCAGGCTTGTCTCGGACTGACGAGTTCGGGCTTGGTTGTTGATCCATGTTGTTTGGTAGTCAAGTTATAGAACCCCGTTAGTCGTGAATGTGAAAACTTTTCACAATTCTTCGACAACATGAAGGTGAGACTTTGATGAAGATTTCTGTCCCTTATACCATTTTTCAGTACACACCGCGCATAGAACCTTGGCCATGCGATAAGCATGAAGGGCTTCAAGCTTGTCTTGCAAGCAAAGTCTTGGAGTGGTCCGCCATCTATGGCCCATCAGAAGGGTGGGAAGACTTCGTTTGATCAATGCCAATAGGAGGAGGTTGTAGCGGGAAGCTGCTTCGAGAGTAGGATCTTGTGGTTTTGGGAAATTCCGCATATCCCTATAATCTTTCTTCCGGATAACTCAGCTACTTCTTCCTGTAAAGAGGCGAGAAAACAAGCAGTATCAAGGTCGTATGGACGTTTGATCATTACAGTGAAACGAATGTCAGAACGGGGGCCATCAACAAAACATGTTCCAAAAAACAACGAATCTATGGATGTAAAGTAAGTGAGCAACTAATCCACTAACTCCAAAAACTGACTGATGTAGTCAGCGACAGAATCAATTTGGAGAATGTGTAAAAGTTTTCTAACCAGTAGTGGGTGTTCAGTTTTGCCAAAATGCTCTAGAACCAGTGAGCAGGAGGGGTCCGAGGGTGTGTGAGATAACTTCCTGTCAATAGACTAAAGCCATCGTGCAAAATATATAGAAAAGCTATCTTAACACGATGGCTCCTATCGATAGAATACATGTGGAAATGTCTCTCACAATGAACTTTCAATTGTTTTGGGATATCACCATCGAAATTGGGAAATGGAAGCTTGGGTAAGTTTCACCTACTGAAGATATAACATTATATTCTATTGTGAGATCTAGGTGTCGAATACATTGGAAAATAGGTTATAGGTGGGAGTTTACATGTTTTGAATATACCAGAGAAGCCCACATTAGAGTGTCCGAATTTGTGGGAACTCGTTTCAAAATGTCCAAACTTAGCGATACGTGATCTTCATGTATTTTTCACTCTGGATTGTCCGAACTTTTCCTTTTATAATGCAGAACGGCGTTTTGGACTATCCGATCTTTCTATTGCTGAAATAATCGTGCGGTTGCTTTGTTTTTTTTTTAAGTTGCAATTTTTCAAACTTGTTCTTGGCTTATGGGAATTTTTCATAGTATTCATTTATTAAGTTTTTGATGTGTATTGGCTGATCGTGGTGGATATTATCTTGTTGTGTTTTGCAACATGCTTATGTGAGGTGCTCACATAAGGTGTCGTGGTTGTCATACTAATATGAGTCAAGTTGTCGGTACCCTCCATACCGGATACCCCTTGGGATTGAAAAGATCACAAGGAAACTCCATCTACTAGATTTGAAGACCTCCGAAGGCCCCACATGTCAGGCATAGCCGGACCTGCTTCCCCGACATGGTTAGTCCCGGGGCCGCCACGTGTATCACAAGATCGGAGCTATCACCCACACCTGGGAAGCTCCAGTCAGAATACCAATATGACACCCTCGGACCTAACCCCAGACAGAGGGAAGCTCCGGTACTGACACGTATCCAACAGCACCGGACCTACCCGTTCGCGACGGTGAGCTCTGGAGCTGCCACGTGGCAACCGCCGGACCTTCAACTTCAACTATCAGGCCGGTGGACTCCCCAATGGCTCCGAACCTTCGAGGATCAATCAAAAACTTCAAGACCCGATTAAGTGTCATTAATGCCATATTAATGACATACAATCGGATGGTCCTTAATACTGGTAACGACATTGTTATGGCCCGTTACCAGGCTATTAAGGGTAATTAACTCCATTTATTGTGTATCAAGCATGTGTAACCGCCGGGGCCACCTGTCGGGCCAGGCTAACGTTGTAACGACCAGTCCTTGTACTATAAAAGGACTGGTCGACGATACACAAAGGACGATTCCAGACCACTGCTGAATACTCTAAGCTAGACGAGCTTCTTCTAGACTCACGTGCTTAATGCATCACCAACACACTCCGTGGAGTAGGGTATTACGCTCAGGCGGCGCGAACCACGTAAATCCTTGTGTACACGTGTCCTTCACCTTATTGAATCTCTGCGCGCCCATTACCAAACTACAACTCCTCGATCTACCAAAAGTAGTGTCGGGAGATCTGCCGGTTCCAAACGCCGACAGTTGGTGCACCAGGTAGGGGTGCCCGAGATTTCGAGTATGGTGAACTCAGCTGCTGGATCATCCAACGGCAACCCTACCGTTCAACCCGCTAGAGGCAATCTCTCCAACATGCAGCAACCAGCAGGTGCCGTGGCTCTAACAGGAGTCGTGCCTCCACCACCACCGCCTGCACCAACACGTCAAGCTGAGCAGCGTGACAGTGCATCAGCGTCGGTCACTGCATCGGCAAACAACAACAACCCTGAACACGCGTTTCATGCAGCGCGTGCTCTCCTCAAACGTCCACCACCTCCAGGTGCATCCCAGGGTGCAATGGAGCAGTAGAGGGCTGATGTGGAACACCTAGTTGCAGCAGCAGCCGACCGCATCAGCAACCAAGGTCCTCCTCCTTTGGTGCGGGCCCCATCATAGCGCCAGACCGTGTCTGGCAGACTTGGTCCGCATGCTTCCCAGTATAGGAGGCGTGCTGCATCACAGTAAGTTACGTTGCTACCCTCCGGGGCGCGACGTACTCATACGGTAACCAGGATGTCAAATCATGACCTCCGGGCGGAGCTTGATTGCCGTTACCGTCAAAAGGACGACCGCGTCCATATCGAGCGCGCTCGCAAAAGGCGAGAGGCTCGAGACAGCCTTGCTCCCGAGGGAGTAGGAGGAGGTTGTTCAGCACTGGCCATGCACCTATGCATGGTCAGATGGCCACAAAATTTCCGGCCACATCTGCCAGAGAAATTTGACGGGACTGTTAACCCTGCCGAGTTTCTCCAAATTTACACCACCGCAATCCTTGCGGCCGGAGGTAACGAGGCTGTAATGGCCAACTACTTCCCAGTGGCTTTGACTGGGACCGCCAGGACCATGTTCATGAGCTTTCCTCACAACTCTATCAATAGTTGGGAGGAATTGTGCCAACAGTTCACCGCCAATTTCAGGAGTTCATACACCCGACCAGGCACCGAACTGGACCTTTTTGCAGTTGTGCAAAAGGGGGAGAATCCTTGCGCTCGTTCATCCATGGGTTCTCCCAGGTACGAAACACCATTCCTTCTATCTCTAGCGCTTCTATCATCATGGCATTTAGATAGGGCATACGGGACAAGAAGATGCTGGAGAAGCTAGTGGTCAAGGAGATCACCAGCGTCATGGAGCTCTTCAGCTTGGCAGACAAGTGTGCCAAAGCTGTGGAGGGCTGTGAGATGCATTCCAAACCACCTCCATAGGATGGAAAAAAATCCTCCAAAGGCGAAGCCACTACCTCCGGGAGTGGCAAAAAGAAGAAAAATCCCAACGACAAGAAGAAGCCGTCGGCCGACACATCTACTACTGCAGCTGCAGCAGCTCTAGGTGGCCGGGGGCCACGCCCCGAGAAACGACCGCAGCCTTCCTCTGAAGACGGTGGAAACTCCAAAATGTGGTGTCCTATCCACAAGTCAAACGGCCACAACTTGAATGACTGCCGGGAGGTCCAAAACCTTGCCGAGCGCTACAACAAGCGCCGGGAAGAAGTTCCTTTCCATCAGAGGGAAGGAAAACAGAAAGTTGACGAAGCTCCGGCTGAAGAGGAGTTGGGCTTCCAGGACCCTAAAAAGGTCTTGAAGGCTGTGTACACCTCCGTCGATGACGACTCCGACTTCTCCGACAATGAGCACCGGAAGACCATGAACACCATCTTTGATGGTTTGTGGGACATCAACTCCCGCCATGTCTTCAAGACCATGCGGCGGGACATGGCCTCAGTAGCTCCTATAGCCAGGGCGGAGCCTCATCGGAAGTGGATGGACACTACCATCACTTTTAATGCTTCGAACTGCCCTCGAAACATGATAAGAGCTGGCCAGCTACCTCTTATGGTATCACCTACCATCAACAACATTCAACTCCACCATGTAATGGTGGACGGAGGTTCGAGGCTGAACCTCATAAGATTCGAAGCTTTCGTCAAGCTTCAGCTCCGACCTTCGTATCTTTGCCCCTCCCGACCTTTCTCCGGAGTAGGTCTGGGGACCATAACACCGTTCGGTGCCATTACTCTCCCTGTGACCTTCTTAACTCGGGAGAGTTATCGCACTGAGAAGTTGATCTCTGACGTCGCTCAAATAAACTAGTCCTTCAACGCCATTCTGGGCAGGCCCACCTTGTACAAATTCATGGCTGCCGCTCATTATGGCTACCTGGTGTTGAAGATGCCAACACCAGCTGGCGTTCTCCAGGTCTGCAGAGACCGTACTGCTGGAGTGACTGCTCTGGAGGAACTGCATGCACTTGCTACAGCACAGGAGGAAGAATCCAGGCAGGAGCAAGCTCTGAAACCCCCGAGCATTCGTCAACGAGGCTCAACCTCAGCACCTCGTGGGAAACCGAGCGGCGACACCGACATCCCCGTCAAGGTCGTCCAAATCAGTTCCGATGTTGCTCAGACCACCCGTATAGCGGGAGGTATGAATGACAAATAGGAACTCGCGCTCATCACATTCCTCCGGGCTAATGTCGACGTGTTTGCCTGGCAACCGTCACAAATGCCTGGGATCCCTAGGGAAGTGATCGAGCATAATCTGAAGATCTACCCCGACGCTCGGCCCGTACATCAGAAGCCTCGAAAGCAATCCGTAGAGTGACAGAACATCATACGACAAGAAGTGAATAAGTTGCTCGAAGCTGGATTCATCCGAGAAGTCTTCCATCCAAAATGGCTGGCAAACCCAGTCGTTGTACCCAGGGCCGGCGGGAAGCTTCAGATGTGTATCGACTACACAACACTAAATAAGGCATGCCCATAAGATCCATTCCCACTACCTAGAATAGATCAAATAGTGGATTCCACCTCCGGGTGTGAATTACTGTGTTTTCTAGACGCATATTCTGGGTACCATCAAATCATAATGTCTAGGGAAGACGAAGAACATACTTCTTTTATCACAGTAGATGGATTGTACTATTATACTACCATGCCATTTGGTCTCAAGAATGCAGCTTCAACATTTGTACGAGCTATGTACAAAACCTTTGGAGAGCTCATCAGAGACGTAGTGGAAGTGTATGTTGATGATATCGTCGTCAAGATCAAGGACAAGGAGTCACTCCTTGACACCTTGCGAGCTGTCTTCGACAAGCTGCGGGTCACCCGCACGAAGCTGAACCCTGACAAGTGCGTCTTTGGGGTTAGCTCCGGAAAGCTTCTCGGTTTCCTGGTAAACCACTGGGGCATAGAGGCAAATCCGGCGAAGATTAAAGCCATAGAGGAGATGCGGCCACCATCCCGCATCAAAGATGTCCTGAAACTAACTGGATGTCTAGCCTCCCTCAACCGATTCATCTCAGGACTGGCAGAATGGGCGCTACCCTTCTTTAATCTATTGAGGAAGTCCGGACCATTTCAATGGTCTGAAGAAGCAGAAAAGGCGTTCCAAGAGCTAAAGCAGCTCCTCACCACTCTACCGACCCTAGAAGCTCCAAACCCTGGTGAGCCCTTACTGCTTTACAATTCATCAACCGACGAGGTTGTCAGCATGGTCCTGGTCACGGAGAGACCAGAACCATCTCAAGCTCAGGAATCCAGACCCTTCCGGGGGGTCCGAAGGTTCCTGAAGGTGAGTCTGGGTCCCAGCCCCCGGACTTGGATCAACAAGGAGTTATCCCAAAAGACTTGGACCCCTCCGGGAGGGTCCGGGTCACTCCTGCAGAAGCTCCGGGTTCTCTAGCAGGGACCCGGAGGTCCCCGAAGCAGGCCCGGACCCCTCCGGGAGGGTCCGGGTCAATGTGGAGGAAGCTCTGGGCCCCTCCGAAAGGGTCCAGACAGTCCAACGCCCAGTATACTTCCTCAGCGAAGTACTACATGATGCCAAGACTCGATACTTAGAGGTGCACGAGCTGCATTACGCAGTCCTCATCGCCTCCAAGAAACTTCGCCATTACTTCCAAGCTCACAATATCTCAGTGGTGACCTTTTATCTACTGCGTGCGATCTTGCATAATCCCAACTCTACTGGGAACATTGCAAAGTGGGCAGCGGAATTGGCCGAATTCGATCTTGAATTCGTTCCCAGACAAGCGATCAAGAGTCAAGCATTGGCAGACTTTGTGGCAGAATGGACCCCCTCTCCATCAAACCCTGGGGGCCCTAGTGAGCAGAAGTCGGAACATAAGGCTCCGGTCTGCACCGAACCTCACTGGACCCTCTACTTTGACGGCTCCATGCAAAAGCAGGGGGGGAGCTGGAGTCCTTCTCCTCGCTCCAACCGGGGAGAAGGTAAAATATATGGTCCACCTTGACATCAAGGAGACCAACAACATTGCAGAGTATGAAGCACTCATTTATGGACTAAAGGTGGCACTATCATACGGTGTCAAGCAGTTGTTGGTCGAGGGAGATTCGCAGCTCATCATTAAACAGGTGAAGGGTGAATGCTCCTGTAACAATCCTCAACTAGCTGCTTATCTCCTTGAAGTCCAGAGGCTTCAGAAGGACTTCGAAGTCCTGGATCTCCACCATGTCTAGCGTGTCCATAACGTTGAAGCTGAAGAACTCTCGACGAAAGCGTCAACCGGAGCTCCGGCTCCTGACAGAACCTTCGTCCGGAGGTTGTCAAAACCCACAGCTCAGCCTGCCAAACTGAGTGAAGGGGGCGTGACCAGCATCCCAAAGCTGGCGGTCCCGATGGCCATATTACCATGGCAGCCATCAAGGGTCGTATGTGCTGCAGGAAGCTCCGAGCAACCCAGCACGCAAGACTCAAATGCTCAAGCTAGCTCCGATGCATGGATCTCGGAGATCCGGAGCTACTTGAAAGACAACATCCTTCCTGATGATGATATATCCGCTAACCGGATAGTCAGATTGGCTAAAAGATACATGTTGGTAGAAGGGGATCTCTACCGCACGGTGCCAACAGTGTCCTAATGCGGTGCATCACAAGGGAGGAAGGTTGCGAGCTCCTCGCAGAAATCCATGGAGGCAAGTGTGGGAACCACGCGTCTTCCCGCATGCTGGTCGGTAAAGCCTTCCGGCATGGCTTCTACTGGCCTACAGCGCTCCAGGATGCAACTGAGCTGGTGAAGAAATGCAAAGCATGCCAGTTCCATGCAAAGCAAATTCATACACCGGCTCAGCCTCTACAGATGATACGTCCTACATGGCCTTTCGCCGTGTGGGGGATGGACATCTTGGGACCTTTCCCAAGAGCCATCGGAGGTTACAAGTTCCTGTATGTTGCCATCAACAAGTTTACCAAATGGCCAGAAGCAACTCCAGTTGTGACAATAGACAAGCAATCAGCTATCAATTTCTTGCAGTCCATAGTATGCAGATTTGGAGTCCCGAATAAAATCATAACAGATAATGGGACCCAATTCACAAGCTCTGCTTTCCAAGGATACTGCAAAGATCTCAGCATCCAAGTTATCTACGCCTCTGTAGCTCACCCGGCAAGCAATGGCCAAGCCGAAAGAGCAAATGCAGAAATCCTGAAAGGACTCAAGACGCGCACATATGAGCGCCTGAAAAAACATGGAGCCAACTGGATTGAAGAACTTCTGCCCACTCTACGGGCCAACAGGACAACTCCAAACCGGTCAACTGGAGAGACACCCTTCTTCCTGGTGTACGGAGCTGAAGCAGTCCTTCCTCCAGAAATCACCTTGGGGTCGCTCTGGTTCCGGACCTCCGACGAAGCCACGCAGGACCAGCTCCGGCGTGAAGACCTTGACCTCCTTGAAGAGGGAAGGTGCCGAGCAGCTTTTTGTAATGACCGATACCTCCAAGCTCTTCAGCGTTATCACCAACGGCATGTTCACAGCCCACAGCTCGAGGAAGGCGATCTGGTGTTATGGAGAATACAATCCAAAGAAGGGTTAAACAAACTCTCCCCCAGTTGGGAGGAACCCTTCCGAGTGATCAAAGTATCCCGTCCCGGATGCGTTCGCTTGGCAACCGAGGATGGGACACCTCTCCCAAATCCTTGGAATATTGAGAACCTCCGTAAGTTCTACGCTTAGTATCACGGAGGTGAGTCTGTAATTACATGTGATGTATGTTATAGAGTCATTGTACATAGTCGGGTAGCTCCTCGGGGAGGGCAGCTGGACCTACCCTGTTAGGTCCGCAACGCCCATGCAACACTTGTCACAGTCTCAGAACTAAAAGTGTAGCTAGCTACCTTGGGTCAAACGAGAAACAAAACACACTTAGCCTGGTTCCGTACCCTAAGAGTGTACTTGTTTCCGCTGTACCCTGGACCTATAATGAAAGACATCATTGTGTGAAAACAGACTCCACGTGGATTTACTTTGTACAGGCTCAATATTTTTTATTTTCCTCTTTCTTGTCTATAACAAAGTTGTGTTGTTCTTATGAAACTTTAGCTCAACCAGTTCATGTACAATTTGAGTTGCATTGTCTATTCTCTCGGGTTCAAGCATTGTTGATGGCCTACTTTTCTGAATGTCACCAATCCAATCTAGAGCCGGAGTGTGCTATCGACTTAGCCTGGTCCTGGACCCTAAGTACGCCACTCTACCTACACCCCGACAGGCTGAAGTAAGGCAAGTCTGGAAACAATCGGACCTGAAGGAAGCTAGATGGCACTCTTGATTGTATTTAGAATTGTGTTCGACCTAAAACATTATCGGGAACAGTAAGCCGCAATGAAGTTATAGATAAGAAATGGATTTTACTATTTTTCTTGACTTCAGTGTGCAGGAAAAATAAACAAGCTCCGACATCCTCTAGGCGGCTTGTGGTCAATGTTCGAACATTGACATCGAGCATCTCTGGAGCTACTCAGTTCTTGTAAATCTAGGAGGCAAGTCGTCAACATGAAGATGATGGAAAGACTCTAAAGTGGAGTCTAACGTTGACACAACACGTGTTGATGGAGGTCACTGCTGGAGCAGCCAAAGCTCCGACACTCCAGAGGACTAACCATCAATGCTCCAGAGCTACTATGTTCTGACGATGGTCAATGCCGAAGCCACTAAGCTCCAACAGCCTCAGGGGGCCTACACTATCGAAGACTTCGGACCTATATTCTACAAGTTCGAAGCATGCAAGTCTTCAACAACTGGTACATCCTCTTAGTACATGTTCACAATCAAATTGTGTACATGTACCAGAGGGCCAAGCGAGACAAAGGTGTTGAAGACACAAAATGAAATTTGAATTCACAAAAATTTGGATTTCATTCATCTGGAGACAAGAGATTACAAAATTGGAGAGGAAGAAGAGAAAGTACAAGCGGGAGCTACAGGAAGACGATCCTGGACCCTATGGAAGAACTGGACAACCTTCTGAGCCACCTCCGACACGTTGGCTCGGGCGGCTTCACCCTCTCCTTCGATGGGACCTTCAAGCACTGGGTCCAAAGGGAATTGAGGGTCCCGGCTGGTGTAGCATGTCAGCACATACTCTGCAACGTTCTTCGCCGGGGACTGACCCTCCGTTTCCAATTGGCCCGCGGTTACATCACCCACCTTGTAGAGTTTGTTGCCTGCGGAACCCAGCGCCTCCAACGCCTGGTCCAGCTCCGACTCCGAATCATCGGAAGCACGGGATTGAAGCCCATCGGCGTCAGCGCGTCCTTGGCCTTGCCCAGGAAGTCCCGAACTTGTTGGGACTCTGCATCCCTTGCACCACGCATCTCCGCCAAGGACCTTTTGGCCGCCGCCAGCTCCGAGCTCTCCCGAGCAAGACGCTCCACCTCTTTGGCATTCTGCTGAATCGTTTCAGCAACCTGCCTTTCGAGCTTGCTGAGCTCTTCCTCCCGAAGGTGGATTTCATTCTAGCAGTTGACCAGATCTTTCTCCTGGCCAAGCACTTTCTTCTCCCGGGCTGCGATGGCATTCTCCTGCTTGTAGAGTTCTTGCCCTCGCTCCCAGGCCTTCTTCTCCTCCTCCTTGCAATGCTCATCCAATTTCTTGGTGCGTTCTTCGAGGCTCTTGTCAACCAAAGTTTTCTTTTGGACAAGTTCCTCCTCTCTCTTCACGAGGTCATCCCGCAGCTTAAGGAATTTCTGCTCTTCATCTTCGAGCCGTCTTTGCCGAGCTTCAAGAGCCTCCCGGCGCTTGACGAGACTATCGTGGATGGCGGAGATCCTTTCCTAATGTTCATCAGCTGCACTATTGGCAGCCTTGGCCTGATCATATATGGCCCGAGATTGGTTGTCGAGGGTCCTCGTCATGCTTTCCCTCTCATCCAACAACTTACCCCAATACTCCAGACGGACCTTCTCCCTTTGCACCCACTCCTTGTCGTCAGCCAGCCTCGACCGTGCCAGCTTGGTCTCGAAATGGAGTCGGTTGCGCCTCACCTCCTAAGGGTTTGGCGCTCCTCCTCGAGGGCCTTGCTGTCATGGTAGAAGGCCAGTTGAACCTAGTGAAGGCTGGAGCAGGCGTTGTCGATAGACAATGATAGGGGGATCGGGTCCGGACCTGCCGGGGTCATCTCCGCTGGCTCCAGCGGATCATCAGCAACAAAAATTGGGTCCCACTCTACGAGAGCGGTACCCTGAGCTTCCACGGCACTAGGGCCGTCCTTCAGGATAGCCTGGGCCGCCACCGAGGAAGTGCTTGCAGCAGAAGTACCGACCTCCGGAATTGGTTCCGAAAGCCCAGCCGCCAGGTCATCAACAATTGGTCCTTCCGACGGGGGGCCAACAACTCCATCGCGGCACAGCGAGGAAAGAGTGGAAAGGCAAGCAAAATTTTGGAAGGTTTGACCGCAAGATCAATTGAAAGGCGTAAAGAACCCCAAACAGTGTGTGCTTTCCTTCTTAAGTAAGCCCCCCCAACGCCTGGATGGAAACCGCAGGGGAGCCGATGATACCAATCAAAACTTTCACCCCGCCAATGACAAGGGGGCCTAGGGCCACCCCGACAATCAAGCCGAGGTTCTTACCTCAGGCGAACGGTCATCATCACAAAAGGCGGGAAACCCGAAGTCGGCGGCCTAACATGGCGCGCAGAACCAATACGATTTTCATATCAGGAACTGGCGACCTTCAATTGCGTGAGATCCGCACGCTGAGATCTCACCTGCCGCCTTCAAGATACGCCACGCAGCGGAAGTTTAACTGTGAACTACCGCCAACAGCACAACCAAAGACCCTTGAAGACACGGTTTAGAAACCGAAGAATGGACCCACCTCCGGCGAAATGACTTCATACAAAAGATCTCTCTCGGAGGTGAGTCCAAGGGGCCACTGTAGGTACCCTCTGTACCGGATACCCCTTGGGATTGCAAAGATCACAAGGAAACTCCATCTACCAGATTTGAGGACGTCTGAAGGCCCCACATGTCAGGCGTAGCCGGACCTACTTCCCCGACATGGTTAGTCCTGGGGCCGCCACGTGTATCACAAGACCAGAGCTATCACTGACACTTGGAAGCTTCGGTCCGAATACCAATATGGCACCCCCGGACCTAACCCCAGACAGAGGGAAGCTCCAGTACTGACACGTATCCAACAGCACCGGACCTACCCGTCTGCAACGATGAGCTCCAGAGCTACCACGTGGCAACCGCCAGACCTTCAACTTCAACTATCAAGCCGGTGGACCCCCCAACGGCTCCAGACCTTCGAGGATCAATCAAAAACTTCAAGACCCGATTAAGTGTCATTAATGCCATATTAATGACACACGATCGGATGGTCCTTAATACTGGTAATGGCATTGTTGATAGCCTTGTAACGGGCCATAACCAATATTTTGATTAGTTTTGTGCTAAAAAAGCTATAATGGAACTGAATTTAAAAACCAATCATTTGATTAGTTTTGTGCTAAAAAATTAATAGATAATCAATTTTCTTCGCCCTATGTACCTCAACAATACGGCGTTGTAGAAAGAAAGAACAGAACCTTAGTTGATATGGCTATGACTATGATTGATGAATATCAAACTCCTAGAAAGTTTTGGGCAGATGCAACTGCAACAACTTGTTAGATCTCAAATCGAGTTTTCTTGCGAGCTAAGCTAGGAAAAACCCCATATGAGATTTGGTTTGGACATAGGCCTAGTGTGACACACTTTAGGATTTTTGGTTGCAAATGTTGTGTTAAAAAACATGGTAATCTTGATAAATTTGAAGCTAGATCTTGATGGCATATTTCTTGGTTATCCATCTCATACTAGAGACTATAATGTGCTTTTACTTTACACTAACAAAATAGTGGAGACTTGTGATGTTTCTTTTGATGAAGCTAGCCCAGGTACTAGCTCTAACATTGCAAGTCAAGATGCATATCCGCAGGGAAGAGTACATTCATTGAAAATGAGGAAGAAGTGCTGTTGTTGCTCAAAAATTCAGCAGCTAATGACATCGTTCCAACTCCTGATTTTTATTCACAATCAGCACCAATGACTACTACTGCTGATCCAGATCATGCTCAAGCTATAAGTTCTTCAGTTGATGATGAACATAAAGAACAAAAGCTTGTGAAGTGTCTACTCCCCTTTCGATCCTCAAAACTCACCCTCCACAACATATTATTGGAAGCTTGCACGAACGAGTCACACGGTCTAGGTTGTTCGATCCAAACTCTCATTCTCATTCTTTTTTGTTTCTTCTTTTGAACCCAAAGATGTATCACATGCACACACTAATGAATCTTGGATCATTGTCGTGCAAGAAGAGTTAGAAAAATTTTGAAAGAAATAATGTTTGGAAACTTGTACTTCCACCTCATGATCACACTTTAATACGAACAAAATGGGTATTTAAAAGAAAACAAAGTGGGGATGGGGTTCTGTTTAGGAATAAGGCTAGGTTGGTTTATCAAGGTTCCATATAAGTTGAAGGTCTAGATTTTGATGAAACTTCTGCTCCTGTTGCTAGATTAGGAGCCATAAGAATTTTATTAGCATTTGCTGCATCGAAAGGTTTCGAGTTATATCAAATGGATGTAAATAGTGCTTTTCTTAATGGCTTTATAGATGAGGAGGTTTATGTTAAGAAACCACCATGTTTTGAAAATCTAGATTTTCCTAATCATGTTTACAAACTGCCCAAAGCTTTTTATTGTCTCAAACAAGACCCTAGAGCATGGTAAGATAGGTTAAAAACATTCTTACATGAAAAGAGGTTTACCATGGGCAAAGTAGATAAAACTCTTTTTGTGCTTAAATATGGCAATGACTCACTATTCATTCAAGTATATGTGGATGATATTATCTTTGGTTATGCTTCTCATGACCTTGTGTCCAAGTTTTCAGCTATGATGAGTTCAGAGTTTGAGATGAGTATGATGGGAGAACTCACGTACTTCTTGGGACTGCAAATCAAGCAAATCCAGGAAGGAACCTTTGTGCATCAAACAAAGTATAGAAATACCTCCTTAGGCGTTTCAACAAGGAAAACAACAAGCCTCTTCGGACACCAATGAGAACAACGATAACACTTGAACTTGATGAAGATAGTGAACCCGTTTTTCAAAAGAATGTCGAAGCATGATCAGATCAATTTTGTACCTCATGACATAAAGATCTAACTTACAATTCAGCGTATGTCTTTGAGAAAGATTTCAATCTTCCCCACATGCTTCACATCATCAAGTCGTCAAAAGGATTCTCAGGTACTTACATCGAACTCAAGAATTTGACATTTTTCTACCTTCTTCCTCAATTGTTACTTTAAAAGGCTATTTCGGATGCTAATTTTGGGGGTTTTAGGATTGATAGGAAAAGTATTTCGGGTGCTTGTCATTTTCTTGATAACTCACATGTTGCTTGGTCCTCTAGAAAAGAAAGTTCAGTAGCACAATCTATGACCAAATCTGAAAATGTAGCTGCTGCTAGTGCTTGCTCACAAATTGTATGGATTGTTCAAACACTTAAGCACTATGGGGTTGATTTAGATAGTGTCACACTATTTTGTGACAACACAAGTGCCATTTGCATTGCTAACATTCTCTGTGATAATGTAGAAAAAGGAAACATTGTGCTTCACCATGTAGATATTGAACAACAATTGACTGACTTTTTTTACAAAACCTTTGGATTTCACTCGTTTTTGTTTCATTTGTAGTAAAATTGGGGTTATGTATCCTCTTGGTATAAATTGAGGGGGAATTTTGCAACTTGGGAAGTCTATGTGTGAATCTAAAATTAAAAGATAATATGAGCATAAGTGTTTTATACATATATGACTTTGGGATTCCTTTTACACATTGAAAGTTCTTACTACACTACTCATATTATACATTTTGTAGTTTTTGCCATGACTAGTAAATGGAATGATTACTTACACTAAATCTGGTCATGATTGAACTTTCTTGTTGTTTTGAACTTGTTGCATGTCACCAGTGTTTTTAATCATGAAAAAATTAATCAACCAATAGCCCATATGTTGAGCTTTTATGAACAAAGAAAAAATCAGAAATAACGAAGAGAATAGGCATACATCATGCTTCTTCTTTTGAGATTGCTTATCATTGTACTTTGACATGAACTTGGATGGAGTTGTGTATGACTAAAACCATGTCCTTAGGCTTTTGATTGTCAAATGACATAGGCTTGGCTTGGTTGGTTAGAAAAAGGTGGATGCTGCATATAATCTCTTGCAAAGTTCATATGATTTAAATTTGTATTTTAAAAGATAACTAAAAACAGCAACATGTGTCATGCTTTCAAGTTTTGAAACAGTTGAGACAAGGAGATCATGACTTGCTTAAATTGAAATTACACTTGATCTCTAGCATCCTTATACTACTTTATGCATCTCATTGATGAGATAGTGTATGTTACTTGATAGTATGTCTTGGATGAGCTTTTTTTAGATGTATGTGTCATATTATGCTCATAAACAATTAAAATTTCTCTTTTGTACCTTGCTGAATACATTGTTAAAGAGGGAGAAATATCTTGCACATATACACATTCACAAGTGTTTCATAATGTCCGAACATAGCGGCACGTGAGTTGCAAGTGTTTTCGCTTTATACTGTCTGATCTTTTTCTTTTATAATGCAGAGCGGCGTTTTGGATTGTTCAATCTTTCTATTACTGAAATAATCATATAGTTGCTTTGTTTTTATGTTGCAATGTTTCAAACTTGCTTTTTGCATATGGGAACTTTGCTTAGTATTCATTTACTAAGTTTTTGATGTGTTTTGGCTGATCGTGGTGGATATTATCTTGCTACATTTTGCAACATGCTAATGCTCGGTGTCATGGTTGTCCGACTAATGTGAGTCAAGTCGAGGACTTGTGCTCGGAAAAGTTGCTTTTTTGTTCATGTGGAGGTGTTTCTTGAGTTCAAGACATGGCTGGTGAAGGTGATCCATTGAACTATTCTTAAGGAGAAGATGAGGTTCAACAAGCAAGTTTGGGAGGAATTGTGGTTGAGTTGATCGGGAGGTCACGCATCATGTTTGGGTCAAGAACAATGCATATGAAGGTATCGTGGACATTTTGGAAAGTGTTTGTATGTGTGCAAGGGGTGCACGGACATGCCAACATTCTTCGAATGTTTGGAGAAGAGTTATCGATGTGAAGATGTGGCCGAGAATGTCCAACCGGCTGGTTTATGCCTCAGGCTGCGGCTGAGGTGGTTATGATTCGTATATGGAAGGTTTTGCATTTTCATTATGCTTCATGCCGAACACAAAGTTCAGTTGTTTTAGGAATGTGTGGGACATTCTTAAGGTGTTTGGAAGTCTTAAGATTGCTTTTATCTGCGTATGGAAGAGCCTTGAGCATTTATGGAATGTTTTGGTTGAATCCAAGTAGGAGGAGGAAGTCCTACTTGGATTGGAGTTATCTAAGGGCTGGTTATATAAGCAAAGGAGGTTAGGGATCGTGTTGAGACGACTTACGATTGTTCTTCTTGTGTTTTATTGAATAAAATTCGTAGTTTTAAGGGAGCTTTTTGTGTCTTGCTCGTCCAACTTGTTTTTGTCATGCTTTTCTCGTTGAGATTATGTGCAGGCAACGTTGCTTTGGAGTTTTGACCATAACTCGAGTTTACAGATCCAATTGACGTGATTATTTTTGTGTTTTTCTTTGAAACTCAAATTTCAATCATCTATGTAAATTTCACGGTCATTGGATTTGTGGTTTTTGAGTCACATGAGTTCTTCCCAGCGTAGCAGATCTGTTTTTCCTCTGTTAGAACAGATTGACCATTGAATAGGGTTTTGTCTATAACTTGAGTTCTACTCATCGTTTTCACATGATTCTTATTGTGGTGTCTTTGTGACTTGATTCTCTATAATATCTACTAGTTTTGTCATGGTTGAGCGTTCTTAGGTCAGTTGCACACACAATTTCTTTAAGAGACTGGTTTGTGTTGAGGGGTTTTTGAAGCTTCCACATAAAAGTTTTAAATCTACCATTCACCCCCCTCTAGTATATTTTCATGTGCTCTTTGATCCTACATCTATACATAGGATGGGATGGTTAAGACAGAAGATTATCTTCTATAGATGGAATGGGATCATGAGTCCTTGATTGTGTTGGGATTGTGCTCCCTATGGTTATGGCAGGTTATCTTCGACAAATGGAATGGGACCATTAGTCCCTGATTGTGTTGGGATTATGTTCCCTGTAGTTATGATAGTTGTCATTCATTTCTTGCATGTAATTCATCATTGTAATCCATCTACAAATACACGTGAATACAACCCTCTAGAGGGTTGTTCTTGAAGATGTCAAATTCATCTTCTTCCTCTTCCACTACCAACCTCCACATTTTCTGTTATCCCGATCCACCATGCTGTTACAATTCAGCTCACCAGATAGTTTCTCTAATGGCGTGCCCAACTACTCCCATACTTACAAAGTATGAAAACTAATGGGCTATGTTCGTGGCTCTCTCAACATACCAGAGAAGGAGGTCCCGGCTTCAACAAATGTTGGTGCCTCTCTCATCCCTAACCCGGTGTATGAACGCTCGTATGATCAAGACCAACATATCTTTAGCGAACTGCTATCTTCAATGTCCAAGGAAGTCCTATGGGACGTGGCTAATGCCACCACATCTAAAGAGGCATGGGACACCCTCATGAATATGTTCTCTTCTGCTACTCACACCCGCACAATACAAATTCGTGTCAACCTTGCCACCACAAGAAAAGAGATCTCCATGCCACATCATACTTCAGCAAGATTAAGGGCCTCGCCTCCGAACTCCCTTACGATGAGGTAGTTGCCTACCTCTTGGCCGGTCTTGGATCATACTATGATCCATCTGTCACATCCATGACCACCAACAATCAGGCACTATCTCTTGATGATGTCTGCGCTCCTCTCCTGTACTTTGAGGCTCGTCAGATTCAACGTCAACTGGACATGCATCTCAACAACGGTTCTTCAACAACGTGGCTAGGCACGGTGGCTCACCTGGTCGTGGTCATCGTCATGGCGCCTCAGGTCGTGGTGCCTCTAGCCCTTCCTATTGTCCCTCTTGTCAGATTTACGACAAGGAGAGTCACACAGCTATCTGGTGGTCGTACTGGATGGACTACTCCTACATTGACCATCTGCCATCGGTGAACGTGGCTGCTACCTTGTTATATCAGGTGGACCCAAATTGGTACAGTGAAATAGGTGGAACTGATCACATCAATACCATGGCAATTACACAGTGGGAGTCGGCAATGGAGCAGGTTTGCAAAACAAGCATCTTGGTTTCTGTTCCATTAAAATTGATGCTCGCCCTCTTGCTTTGAACAATGTCTTACACGTTCCTGAAATTGCAAAAAATCTTCTCCCTGTCCATAAATTATCCCGTGATAATGATGTTTTCTTTGAACTTCATCCCTGATTTTTTTATCATGGAGCGAGCAACAAGAAACCTGCTCCTGGAAAGAAAATGTGAATCTAGCCTCTATCACATCACACCATCAGACGTTGAATTCATCAAACATGCTTTTTTGAGTTATTCTGCAAGCTCGAAACAGTGGCACGCACGGTTCGGCCATCTATATCCTCAAGTTGTTTGCTCCCTTTTGTGTCTTCATAATCTCCCGTGTCTAAAGGAGTCTAGTTTACCATCTGTCTGTAATGCATGTCAGTTAGCAAAAAGTAATCAATTATCATAATCCAATTTGATTCATCATTCCACCTGACTACTTGAATATATTTATTCAGAGGTTTGGGGTCTTGCCCCTATTTCTGTTGGTGGCTACTAATATTACATAAGTTTTATTGATGACTTAAGCAAATTCACCTGGCTTTATCTTATGACTGACCGCGCTGACGCCAATCACATTTTTTGTAGTTTCAAGATCATGTCGAGCGCCTCCCAGACACTAAGATCAAATCCGCTCAATATGATTGGGTTGAAGAATATCAAAAACTTTATAACCAATTTTTATTACTTCTCTTGACATAGCACACCGTGTCTCTTGCCCTCACATCCACCAACAAAATGGTTCAGCCGAATGAAAGCATTGCCACATTGTAGAAACATATCTTTTGCATTTGTGCCACAGAAGGAAAGCACTTTCTGGCGCGGGGTTTGTCTCTTCGTACATGTGGACATTCGTAGAGGTGCTGCCGCGTTGCGCACTTTGTCAGGACGAATGACTACCTCCCCATCCGCTACATGTCTTCCACTGCCCTGCTCGACTGGAGATATATCTATGATCATCCACATCCAAGTGCTCCTGTTTTACGCGGTTAATTTTGTTGAGTGCTAGCGAGTAGCATCCTGTGTATTCACTTTCAATGGCATCAGAGTCATGTTTGCGATGTTTTTGGTCTAGATTAAAATTGCGTGTTTGGCTGTAGAATAGATCGTTTTGATGTATAGCATTACACGTAAATCGGACTATTGTATTCCGTTTGTGCCTCCTCATTAAGTGACTGCCTAAATGGCCAACTTCATGACGGTGCGTAAGCGTTACGCGGCTGACCATGAGGTTGCGAGTGCGTTGGGTAAATTAGTCTGATGCACAGCGTGAATTGCTATATCATTTGAAATGCCATGCTTGTTAGCATGTACAGCTCTGAACAGTCCGTTCTATCAATCACCGGTTGACGGGGCTGAATGCGTCTTTTGCAAAAATACGTGTCACATGCATTCCATAGAAACATCTAACTTGTTTTTGCAGAGAATAATGTGACAGTATGACCCTAAAATCATGTGAGATGATCCGTGTAATTATTTATGTGTCCTGTGTGATACAAGTTAATTACAGACGGGTTGAGGCTGTTCGCATATTGTATTCGACTTACGTGCTGGTCTGTGGAGTGCTCATGAGATGTAACTTTTATTTGTTTTAATTGCTTTTAGTGTGTAATAGCTGATTAAACGATGTAATTAATTGACATGAGACGAGCATGAGACGGCATGACTACCACCAGACGGACGAGCGGTGACGTCTAAGGAGTAGGCACCTACGTTGCCGATGTATTCATGTGCTGATTTTTGTTGGGCGAAGAAAGGTTATGCTGCCGCAATAATGCTATTATTTGTGATATTCATATTTATGCCCTGTCTGCCCTTCCAATAGCTGCACCTATTGGGTCATTTTAGTTGGTGATGGGTCTGCCAAAGCAGGATGTCATTTTCTACCTTGGCCTATAGGGTGGTGTCAGAGACCACATCATTGTATTGGTTTGCATGACTGAGCTATCAAGTCAAACTTGAACTCTAAGGCATAAACGTTGGGAGTCGAGACATAGGATCTCACCCAACAAAAGAGAGTCACATAGGATGCGATTGCAATAGTTGCCTACCTTGTTGGTGCTAGTGGTGATGCCAAAGCTCACTAGTTTCATAGAAAATGTTGGATCTTGTCCTTGTCCCACTATGCAACACCAGAGGGGCGTTAGCAAAACATAGTGGGGTTTTTCGTTAAAATTATTTTAATGATAGTAGTGCTAACTATTGCATATATCTGTGGGGACCGGGGTCCCAACGTCCAAGGATCTCATTGGGTGGTGTCATGCGATGCGGCACCTAACAGCATACACGAAAAGAATTACCAAAATATGTAAAGTTTTCATTTATAAATATAACTAGATTTTACAAAATAGTGTACAACAGAGGTACACACAGAGCGGGAAATACATACTTATAATCTCACTTAACCAAGCAGGAGAGAAGATGTCCATGCCCTAGGACGCTTCTCACTAGCAACATAAAGAACATTCAGCAGCGGCGTGGTTCACATGAGATTCATCTCGACACCTCAAGGTCTCATGTACAACCTGAACAGCAGAAATAAACGTAACACCTGCAAAAAATCGTTAAAGCGCAAATGTGAGCTTAAGGCTTAGCAAGACTAACCTGTCTCACTAGACATATGCAGGGGGAATACTAAACATGGGTAAGGAATAGCATAAAGGACTCACCTACAAGTGGATCCTTATAACCATGTTTTGAGTAGGAAAAGACATTCTCCAGGCACGCCACATCATAGACTCCACAATAAAAATAAGCGCTTTGCCGATAATATGACATGCCCAAAGCACATAATGCTATTACTGGTAAAGTACGGGGAAACTGTAAACTTTTAATTGTGCTATCTCTAAGCCATACAAGGTTGCAAAACCATAATAATTCAATACATCATATTCTTCTGGCTTCTTATGTATTTACTACATCACAATGCAGTGAACAAGTGGTACTCTACTACCGTGAGGGACGGTGATTGCAATCAGGACTCACCCGGACAACACGACACATACGCACTTTCGGAAGCCTCAGCGAGTACATACAGCAGTACCTACATAACATTTCAGTACTAGTCGTATATGGCCACCTTTCACCCAACACTCGAATGCCGAACCGGTCGATCCGTCACGAGCAGGAGGTCACTGCGTTGGGCGTACTCTGACGTGCCCACCAGCTGATTTACACCTTGCTGCCCTCAACCCACGCCTATAAAACCGAACGGAATGCCACGACGAACCAGTATCAAGCTACGTTAGTTTACTGGAGCCCATTTCTCTAGTATGTCGTTGGTACAATTCAAGCTTGTCCAGTAGGGCTGCACACGGCACGGGCCTTAATCGACACGATCAGAGCTATGCAACCAAGACCATCTCTTGTCGCTTCCGACTCATCTCTGACCGGTCTCAATTTCATATTTATAAATCATCTCTTGATCCAATTCATTCCGTGTGGTAAAATCCTATCTCACGAGTAGATTCCAACTACTCGACTTCTACCGGATCCCTATGAATATAAGCATGGCAGTTACTACACGAGTCTGTGAGCTATTCTAACCACTCCCTGGGTTATTTGGTCATGCAAGTGGATGTCAAACACCTTAAACATAATTCACAAAAATCTGAAGACGTAAGGTGAATGAAAACTGCAAAGACATTATAAGGAACTTAAATGCATACCGGAGCTTGCCTTGTTTGTGACTCTATAGCAATGTCAGTTGTTATGGCTTGGTCTTCCTCTGGAGAATCCGCCATGGAATCTTGAAGTTGGAACTCCTCGACCTTCTCCTCCAAGCGAAGCTTCTCATCGATCATCTATCATCACGTTCCTATCGACATGATATGCATATAAGTAATTAAGGTAACTTAATAATATACTCTAATAGGTGGTGTAAACTTTAAGAACAAGGAGTTTGACTAGGAAGGACAGGTATGCCACTGTTATGTGGGTAATCAGAGGATGAGTCAAGGTGGACATAGTAGTGTCAGTATGAATAGAAGGGTACAATGTAAGGCTACATGGCAACTTAGTAGACAACACAAAATGCTATGCCACTTAAGAGGTATAAGATTGAAGGATGAAGAAGTACTGGACTGAGTGATGTAAGGGAGACTAAGCGATCAAGGTGGAGCATTGAAAGCTTAAGGCATGAGTGAACTGTGCAACAAGAGGTCGTGACTCAGATGTCGACGAATGAAGTTACACAAACTCATTAAGGAGTAAACCTAATTAAGTGACAAGTGTGGTCGCATGGTTCTGAATTAGGATTAATCAATGTTAAACCCTAGCGACACTTGGGAGTGAAGTGAAATCAACATGGCTTGGACTTAAGACGTCATCACAGGCACTACTAACCTGACGTAGTACCAAGACAACGTTCAAATCACTTTTATGTAAACCAGTCGCTACGACTAGCTTCGCAAGCATCATTCAGGTGCTTACACAACGACACTGATGTAGTGTCTTCTACAAGCTTGTCCAGGTGAACTTGGGAAGCTTCCGAGACTCGAACATGATGCTTTATTATGTCATAACGATGTACCTTGTCACCTCGAGAAGATCATCTCATTGACGTTCACATCGACCCGGACTCGTCAACAATGGTGAGCGGAATCTCGTACACCACCTCATGAGTCTCAAGGTTAGTGATGTCGACTCGATCATCAGCAAGCGTCTTGACGAACCTGTCGTGGATGAAGTGGCACACCTATTCAAGCAATTCTGCGGACGGTTAGGAAACATCGTCGACACGATCAAGAGACTCTTATCCAAGGTTCCCCTTGGTCTAGTTTTCCTTCTCGGTTGCGACGTTCACGCATTACTCTACCATAGATCACAAACAACCTTGGTTTGACCTGGAAGGCATTTTATCGAGCACCTTGGCTACACCTAGGACTCGATCACCCTCCCATTAACTAAAACCTAATTCGTCTTGACAACCATTGTCCGACGAGTCGTGCTTGTGTTCCAGCACCACACACATCACATGCAACCTTTGTCTCGATGCTAGGGCACGATGACGGCCCAGAACATCATGACGACGGCATGTGGTCAACGACGACGACGCGGCTCAGGGTGGAACATCACGAGCATGCATGGACAAGCCAACGCAATACAAAAGACAAATGACAAATAAGGTCAACTTGGGGGTTTCTATAGGAATGATATCAATGCAGAACATGGACGCACGACTTGGCGACACATGAGTACCCATAGCGGTCACCACGAACGGACTTCAGCGGCGTCAAGCAAGGCATTTCGGGGCAAGGCTCACCAGTGCAGCGTTGCAACATGACACGGACACGGCAAGAACATGGAACAGAGGGGCAAAGGATGACGACAGTGAATGACCTGGTGCGCGAGGACCATAGCTTGACTTTGGGGATGAAACGGGGCGTTGCCATGGTGCCGGCAGGCAAGGCCCGGGCGACTAGGGGCACGACATGAGTAGTGGCGGATGACCGTTGCCATGGATAGCGCCGCGAGGCAAGGAGCAGGACGGCACGACGCAGGTGACCAGAGCCGCTGTGACCGAATGAGGGGGGAACAAGGGCCGTCAAGCAGCAGGGCCAGCGCATGCGCGTTGTGGCAACATGGAGCAACAGGCGGCCACGGCGCGGCCGAGCAGGGCGCGCCAAGGGCACGCGCGACCAGCGCAGGGAGCAGGACAATGGTGCGCCATGGCGCACGACGGCGGCCGATTCGCAAATGTGAGCAGGGCGGCGAGGCGCTCGGCTAGGGCATGGTGCGAGCAGCAGCGGGGGCGGCGTGCTGTGTGCGGGCGGAGGATAGGCATAGGGGGGCGCGGCGGTGGTGTGGGGCACAGGCGAAGCGTGACCAGCGACGTGGCGGTGCGGGCGCGACGCGCGGAACCCGGGGCGCCAGCGAGCAAGGTGCAGGCGGGGCGCATGAAGGCGGCAGTGCACTGGGTGGCTCGGTGGACTGAGCAGGGGAGGGCCGAGCTGGCGACCGGCAGGGGGCGACGCTGTAGGCGGCCGGGACAACTGGGACGTAGCCAGGCGGAGGCGAGCCAGTGGGGGTGCGACGCTGTGGTCGAGCGGGGCGTGGCCGACGGAGCGGCGCGGCGTGTGGGGTGCGGTAGGGAGGCGAGTTGGCGCTGGCGTGGGGCGGTGCCGCGGCGGCCTGGAGGAGGCGCAGCTGGGGGCGAGCGGGCGGTGGAGCGCGGTCGGAAGGTGGAGCGCGCGGCCAAGAGGGAGTCGGGATGTTGTGGGGTAGAGCCGGGAGAGGGAGAAGCAAAATGGAATTTCTGGTACTGAGGATGACTCTGACCTGTGGGCCCCACCAATTGATCTTATCCGCCTTTTCCCTTTTTCTTTTTCCCAGATTCAAAACAAAGTTTAAATGATCTCAACATAAGATAACATGAGGCTGGTTATTTGATATGTGGATAATCCAATTTGTGAACCAAAATTGAGAATTGAATCAATTAAATTTCAAATTCAAATTTGAATTTGAATGCACCTTAGGCTTTTTTTATTCCTTATTTATTTTCTTTTCTAAAAACAAATAAAAATTCTAAATAATTAGCCCTAATAAATTAAGGTTTTTAAGCCCTACATTTTGTAAATCCAAACTTTGAGTTCGATTTTGTTTTGATTTTTATCCTTCGCACGGTTAACTTTTTATTCCTTACGGACCAAATTCCTAATTGGTGCCACGAGTCGAAGTAGAGAGAGAGAACGTGGGTATTATAGGGATCAACGATAAGGACGACCTCAAAGACTAGCTTGTGCGTGATGCCTTCTTGGCACAGACATCGAGATGGTTCTCGATAAGCACGAGCAAAAGAGGAAACCAAACAACATTTAATGAGAGCTGACTAGTGGGCCACCCGATAAGTGGGCCCCACCCAAAGGTGTTAACTTCACTGGAAACACCATGATGTTGGTCAAGTTGAAGTTAAACTGGGATTTGAAATAACACCTGAAGCTTTAACAGTTTATGTAACATTTCCCAGATAATACTTGAAGTTTTTTAACAATTCCTCATTTTCGTGATCATTGGTAACTAACATGATTTCATGTGAATTTGAATTGCAAATTCCATTTTTAAAAATTTTTAAGTTTGCATTTTTGCATTTTGTTCTTTTGAAAAGCGGGCTTTTACAATCCTTTCCCCTTAAAGGAATCTCATCCCAAGATTCTATTAAGTAGAATAAAAGAAACGAGTAGGGAACGAATCGTAAGAAATGGTCATTGACTAAGGACCATGACAATGCCCTTAAAGTCTTGGGTTTTGTAGGATAGTGACTACTTTAAGACACCTTGTGGAACTCAAAGATTTGCTTTTGATGACTGAAGCCTTCAGGATGATAATCTTGATAGAATGAGCGACATGATGATATCACGTCTTGAAGCTTTCACATTTATACTGAACTTTTATCGTTGTCCTCTTACACTGGCATGACATCTTGTTCTGTCCTAGTCTTGACTGGAAGAATCAGGACTTGTTCTTTGCTTCTCTAGGTCACTTTGATAGTTTGAAACTATCTTTGCATTGATTCTTGGTTGCTTGCTTGGTTTTGCATAGGTCCTTACAACTCAATGTGGTTTTTCTCCTGACATAAGTTACGATGGTTTACGATGTTAAAAAACAATCATTAACCTCGTTTGATGTTTAGCTAACCATAGGATCCCTTAGTTGTAGCATAAGAGTAGCAAAGCACTCAACACCCTTATGTGATTAAAATAGCAGGAATACTAAAGATATGGCGACTACAAGGCTTTTGGGTATCTCGACATCTTTGAACAATAGAAATAGAACATGAAGATTCTTCACGGTGGCATATGAAGATTTGTGGATTCAGTATCCTCACATGCTCCCAACACAGCAAATAACTCAATCATATGGTAACTACAAGGTTATCAAGGTATTAAGGTTACCATATACCAAATCAAGAACTTATAGGAACTTCAAGGAGTTTCGCGAGGTTAACAATCAAACGGAACCTTCACGAGTAAAGAGAATCATGGATTTTTCAAGGTGGATCATCTAATCGGTGATCACACGATGAAGAATAGTATAATTGCAACAATCAAAGCACTTGAACCGAAACAAGTCAAGGATGGAAGTTCAAGTGTTCGTTTAGTTGCAAGGTAGGTTGAGTGATCGGTTGCCCAGGTATCACACAATGAAAGAGAGAACAACCATATAAGAAGTCAATTGAAGATGGTGAAATGATTGTAGTCATTAGACACCTTGGAATAGTATGAATGGAAGTACATAATCTTGCTCTGAATTTTAGTATTATCATGCATTATATCATTGGTGTTTCATTGGTACTGATGCTTCATGATGCATCGCATGGGTATAGTGCAATGCCTATGCACATGGTATGGTGCAAATGGTGCATATGTATGGTGCAATAACTTTTATAGTTTGAGCAAGACTAAGTGAACCACGCACACACAACTCAATAACTAACTCAGGATTTGCAAGGCTTGGATACCGTGGTCGTGAAAAACACTCAATGAGTAGCGTTACTTTCATGACTCGACCACAGTTAAGGAATTCATAACAAAACGATTGACAAGGAATGTGGGAAATATAACACGTTACCTCGACCTTTCGAAATCTTGTTCATGTACTACTCAACTTGATTGTATCTTCAACTAGGTCTTAGAGGTACCAGTTGACTCGAGGAGTAACTTCAACCAGAGAAAACAACTAACTACTGTCTCTAGTGATGCTTCACTTAACCTTCGCTTCGATCTGGCAGGAGGAACTGATATCCTTCTTGATTACTATAGTGGAATTGAAGTCGCACTCTTCTTAGAGTAACTCAATCTGGTGGTGGAGGTTGGATCCTTTGGAAGATGTAATCTCACTTGTTTGCTTTGTCGTTGACACATCTCAGTGTGCCAAAGAGTGCTAGTTGAACACTACAGTTACTTGAGTGCTCACCTTCCCCCTTAAAGTTTCAAACCAGGATGTCGAAGCATACCTCAAACAATCCTCATGGTAAGACGAGTTGCAACTCGAATAATTGCGACTTGCACTCAAAATCACAAGAGGTGATGTGACAAGTCACATAAATCAAACACTTGTATGTCTATCCAAGGAAAAGAGCTTCAAGTGAGTTAAACACTCCATTCTACTTGGTAAACAATTGAGTCCCAACTCTTGGGTTGTTACGACACTCCTCGAGTTAAAATCGAGAACCAAATGCCCAACAAAACCCAAAAGTTTCAAACTGGCCAAGCTGTTGTGACCAATGACCAGTCTGGACGCAAACTCAATTTTGGCCGAGTTAATGGCACAATCAGATCTTGAGGTGAATAACAAAGTTAAAGTGCACTTCAAGACCTTTCGAAAAAGTATTTGTTTGCCTCTAGATAATCTCTGGTTTGCAACTTATTCTATTTTAAAGTTAGTAGATTTTTCTGCACTTTCAGCAGAACCTGCTTAAAAGTAGCAGTTTTGATATAAAGTTTTCAGGCCGTTCTGTTCGAAATATGGAAATATTCTTATTTACAAAGTTGTATCCAATGTAATAAGATTTCCAGAATGTATTTATTTGTATGCATATCGGTCCTGGTTCAAAAAATATGAATTTTTGAAGTTTGCTAAAAATTCAGCATTCAGAAGAAATGGGGGTTCAGTTCAGACTGACCACCTTGCATTCAAACTCGATTTGGGATAGGTATATGACCGATTCAGATCTGGAGCCAATTACAAAAATTGTAGCTGACGCACTAACCTTTCCAACGTTACTCGTGTGACCCTATTGGATGTAATGTCTGCGAGTTATGGTTTAAATTCAGAAATACACAGATTGCTGTCCAGTCTGGTTGATTCCGAACAGTTTCTGCGATTTTCCAAATTTCACCCACATAGAAAAGGATTCGGGTCTTGAGTTGAATAGAAAACTTGTAGAGCATATCCAAAGATTTCTAAATAGTATTTACTTGCCCTCATAGCACTTCTGGTTGAGGGGATATGGAATTTTAAAGTTTGACCAAGTTCCCAGATTTGTAACTTAAATTTAGCAGAGCTTCATTTGTATGTTGCTGATTTTATCCACAATTTTCAAGTAGAGAAACATTGATATTTGCAGAAACAATATATTGCAAACTTGTTACACATATTCTCAGGATTCCATAAATGTAAATTATGAATTCTTTTGACGATCCTAACAGAAATTATGATCCAAACAGCAACTGATTATATAACTGTCCAGATTCTGGACTGTTACGACACCTTAAACGATACTTCGATTTAGACCTGGTTATTGCGAGTTTTAGCCTTAGCGTTGCATAGAAAGTTGATAGAGGACTGTCGGTACCCTTCATACCCGATACCTCTTGGGATTGCAAAGATCACAAGGAAACTCTATCTATCAGATTTGAAGACCTCCGAAGGCCCCACATGTCAGGCATAGCCGGACCTGCTTCTCCAACATGGTTAGTCCCAGGGCCGCCACGTGTATCACAAGACCGGAGCTATCACCCACACCTGGGAAGCTCTAGTCAAAATACCAATATGGCACCCCCGGACCTAACCCCCGACAGAGGGAAGCTCCAGTACTGACACGTGTCCAATAGCACCGGACCTACCCATCCGCGACGGTGAGCTCCGGAGCTGCCACGTGGCAACCGCCGGACCTTCAACTTCAACTATCAGGCCGGTGGACCCCCCAACGGCTCCGGACCTTCAAGGATCAATCAAAATCTTCATGACCCGAATAAGTGCCATCAATGCCATATTAATGACACACGATCGAATGGTCCTTAATACTGGTAACGGCACTGCTAAGGCCCGTTACCAGGCTATTAATGGTAATTAACTCCATTTATTGTGTATCAAGCATGTGTAACCGCCGGGGCAACCTGTCGGGCCAGGCTAACGTTGTAACGACCAGTCCTTGTACTATAAAAGGACTGGTCGACGATACACAAGGGACAGTTCCAGACCACTGCTGAATACTCTGAGCTAGACGAGCTTCTTCTTCTGGAGCTTCATCTAGACTCACGTGCTTAATACATCATCAACACACTCCGTGGAGTAGGATATTATGCTCAGGCGGCCTGAACCACGTAAATCCTTGTGTACACGTGTCTTTCACCTTCTTGAATCTCTACGCGCCCATTATCGAACTACAACTCCTCGATCTACCAAAAGTAGTGTCGGGAGATCTACCGGTTCCAAACGCCGACAGTTGGCGCGCCAGGTAGGGGGCGCCTGAGATTTCGAGTATGGTGACCTCAGCTGCTGGATCATCCAACAGCAACCCTACTGTTCAACCCGCTGGAGGCAATCCCTCCAACATGCAGGAACCAGCAAGTGCCGTGGCTCCAGCAGGAGTCATGCCTCCACCACCACTGCCTGCACCAGCACGTCAAGCTGAGCAGCGTGACGGTGCATCGGCATCGGTCACTGCATCGGCAAACAACAACAACCCTGAACACGTGCTTCATGCAGCGCGTGCTCTCCTCCAACATCCACCACCTCCAGGTGCATCCCAGGGTGCAATGGAGGAGTGGAGGGCTGATGTGGAACACCTGGTTGCAGCAGCAGCCGACCACATCAGCAACCAAGGTCCTACTCCTTCGGGGCGGGCCCCATCGCAGCACCGGACCGTGTCAGGTAGACTTGGTCCGCATGCTTCCCAGAATAGGAGGCATGCTGCGTCACAGCAAATTATGTCGCTACCCTTCGGGGCACGACGTACTCATACGGTAACCAGGATGTCAACTCATGACCTCCGGGCGGAGCTTGATCGCCGTTACCATCAACAGGACGGATGTGTCCATATCGAGCGCGCTCGCGAAAGGTGAGAGGCTCGAGACAGCCCTGCTCCCGAGGGAGTAGGAGGAGGCTGTTCAGCATAGTCCATGCACCTACGCATGGTCAGATGGACACAAAAGTTATGGCCACATCTGCCAGAGAAATTTGACGGGACTGTTAACCCCGCCGAGTTTATCCAAATTTACACCACCGCAATCCTTGCGGCCGGAGGTAACGAGGCTGTAATGGCCAACTACTTCCTAGTGGCTTTGACTGGGGCCACCAGGTCCTGGTTCATGAGCCTTCCTCACAACTCTATCAGTAGTTGGGAGGAATTGTGCCAACAGTTCACCGCCAATTTCGGGAGTTCATACACCCGACCAGGCACCAAACTAGACCTTTTTGCAGTTGTGCAAAAGGGGGGACAATCCCTGCGCTCGTTCATCCAGAGGTTCTCCTAGGTACGAAACACCATTCCTTCTATCTCTAGCGCTCCTGTCATCGTGGCATTTAGACAGGGCGTACGGGATAAGAAGATGCTGGAGAAGCTGGGGTCAAGGAGATCACCAGCGTCACGGAGCTCTTCAGCTTGGCAGACAAGTGTGTCAAAGCTGTGGAGGGCCGTGAGATGCACTCCAAACCACCTCCGGAGGATGGCAAAAAATCCTCCAAAGGCGAAGCCACTACCTCCGGGAGTGGCAAAAAGAAGAAAAAGCCCAACGGCAAGAAGAAGCCGTCGGCCGGCACATCCACTGCTGCAGCTGCAGCAGCTCCGGGTGGCCGGGGGCCACGTCCCGAGAAACGACCTTGGCCGTCCCATGAAGACGGTGGCAACTCCAAAATGTGGTTTCCTATCCACAAGTCAAACGGCCACAAATTGGAGGACTGTCGGGAGGTCCAAAACCTTGCCGAGCGCTACAACAAGCGCCGGGAAGAAGTTCCTTTCCGTTAGATTGTAGGAAAACAGAAAGTTGATGAAGCTCCGGCTGAAGAGGAGTTGGGCTTCCAGGACCCTAAAAAGGTCCTGAAGGCTGTGTACACCTCTGTCGACAACGACTCTGATGTCTCCGACAATGAGCGCCTGAAGACCATGAACACCAACTTCTTAAGCTTTCCAAAAAGTACAAGAACACCAAAATCCAAGTTCGTATGAGTGAGATATGATGAAAGTACCGAGCTGGACAGAGGCAAATCTAATCTGGACGTGATGACGTGATTCAAAAGGATGAATCGCACAATGCAAAACTCAAACTAAGACCAAAAACACTTTCTAAACCAGCAATATGACTCAACAACAGACACAAACTCAACAAAACTAAACTGAAAACGAAAGTTGCAAAGTCTCAATGGTGGTTTGGACAAAGTAATGAACAGATCTACTAAACTGCAAGTTTTTTGTGGCTTTTTTGTGGACTCTAGGTATGAAAAATAAAACTAATGTAATGGATAGATGAATTACCTAACGGGAAACCTGGAAATATGATACCAATTGATAGGTAGTTTAGGCCCGATCTTCCGATAGGTAATGGATAAGTCGATTGATGTGGAGATCTCGACGTTGATGATCCGAGGCCCTCGAGTAGAACACGAACAGCCCCTGCAATCACTACACCATCGCTCCATTGGTTATCAACCGTGTTTCACACGATTGACCTCGCCAAGAAGGCTAATCTCTGCCAGTGCAACCGAGAACACAAGCAAAAACATAGAAGACACGATCTGAAATCGCAAAATTGGGGTCTCACAAACCGTAGAACGACGATATTATTGATCTAAGCAAAACCCAATTGTCTATGGCGGCTACCATAGAGTATATATAGGTGGGAGGACGTCCAAGGGGGTGTTAGGGTCGTGACCTAACCCTAAGACACGAAAATAATGGACTTAGACTTGATACAAGGCCCAATGGCCCAATACGGTGGCGCAGCACCCTCACAGATTCTGTACTTGATATTATTTCGAGAATTCCGGATTACTCCGATGGAATTTTGATATGAGACCAGTGCCATTGGAAAGGAAATCCTCTCCCCTTTCCGTGCATATGTGGAACGCCCAAAACGGAGTTTGTATGCGTCCTGGTAGTCCGTTTTAGTGCATACTGCTCCTGGACTCCGAGTTGGATACGATTTTGAGTTTGGTTCGATTTCCATCTTCTTTGAACGAATTCTCTGGTCTTCCACGTCCCTAATACTTCCTCCAAGTACTATTTTAACCTCTCCATGGATCCTAATCACAATTAAATCATTAGGTAGCAATCTATGCTCAAAAACATATAAGGAAACATATAAGAACGAGCTCGCCTCTAAAATTAATTGTTGTGTATGAACTCTATTGATTGCATCTTGTATATTCAATGGAGTGTTGTTTGTATCCATAGAAGTGATGTCCTCATCATCCTCTCCTTCTTGAATTGGAGTCGTCCTCGACTCAAGTTCATCTCCTCTCATGTGTTGGTCCAAATGTGCAACGCCATCAAATCTTCTTGTATGCATGAATGGAGGAGGCCAAGGTGGTGGACGACATAGTGTGCCATCTTGATCTTGTCCATCAAATAAGAGTGCACATTCACTTGAGCCAGGATCCCAAACAAATAAACATTGTGTCATGTTTGTAGGTGCAATAATAATATGCATGATCTCATCATTCTCCCCTTCTTTATGACAAGCCGTCCTCGGCTTGCTCGTATGTCCAGGAAAAAGGATTGCTTTGGAGGTAGAATGAACACTGTCCATATTGCACAACTGCAATGAACAATGCTTCTTTTTTATTTGTTTTCCTTGCTGCAATAAAAAAAATGCTAGAAAAACTTGACAATATATTATTAGTGTTAGTGCATCCATTCATTTCACCATGTTGTTGCAGCACAAAAGGAGCTTGCACATTTGAACATATGTAAACTTTATGAACCATAAATTCACCACTATCTTCATAGTTGCCTATAGCATGAAAAATATTTCTACTTAATAAAGGCAATTCAGATTGTGAAAATATTCTCCTCTCTACAATATTTAGATCACAAAGAGTGTCAAATTCAATACAACCCAAAGTATTTAGAGAAGACAAAAATTTCAGCTCATCATTTTCAGCAGTAACGGCGATCAAATTATGAATTTCAGCACAAGTAGGTGAATCCAAAACACAATCATCTTGTACATTAACTTGTTTTTGCATAGGTATAATAGAGTTATCATCACAGAACTCTTTCTTAGCACAACGATCAGAATGAAAATCAACATGTGACAATGGTGTATAAATAAACGATTCTAATAGTTGCTCCTCGAAAATAGCATGATTGGTGGAAAAATTCAGAACATCCAAAAACTTCTCACCTTCTGTATTTGTAGAATGTTTTGCCTTACCATTTTCAGCAGTGATTTCGAGTGCATTATGAGTTGATCCATCTAAAACTTCACAAGTGTTGTCGAAAGCCTCGTTCTCTTTTCCATCATCTATATTATTTTCTATATTGTCCTGCAAAACGTTAGACACAAAAGGAGGCACAACAAAAAATTTCTTCTCAAATTGCTGAATTTCTTCTTTGCACATAGATACATTAGCAAAAGTTTCTCGCATAAGAATTTTCATTTCTTTCCATGTTCGAGGTTTTTCTAATTCATTTAAATTGTTCCACCAAGTTAATACACAATCTACTAATGCACTTGCAACATTTCTAATATTTCTCCTCTCACACATATGACATTGTCCAAAAAATTTATCCACCTCTATTTCCCAAGTAATATATTCATCATAATCAAAACCATCATAAGAAGGAAGAGATGGGAGAATGTAATTACTTCTTATGGAAGGTGTTGTAAAAGTGGTTTGAATGTCATGTGAAACCTTGGTTGATGTTTGATTTTTAGTGAGCAACTCCATCGCCATCTTCATCATGTCCATCATCTCAGCATATAATGCATGATTCTTGCTTTTACCTAACATTGTTAGTAGCAAACAGAAGACAACAAAAAAATATGTTATCCCTATCAATTACAAAGGATAATGGAAAAGTGGAAGTGGAATCACACACTCTCAAGCGTCTTACCACGCTCTTACAAGTGTTCTTACCGACACTGCAGGTGGCAAACGATGGCCGGTATGAAGAAACCAATGAAGCGTGGGATGATTGCAAAGGTGTATCGATTCTTCTCAAGAGTAAAGTGTAGCTTGGATGACACTTTATATGTAGCAAGGATTAGCAACAATGAAATCAGATAGTAAAGTTGAATAAGTGTCTAAAGTACTTGTCAAAGTTGTTGGCCTAAATTTGTTCCTAGTAGTTCAAGCAAGCAAGACATGAGATAAAACTAGATGACACAAAGGATGCAAGCACTTCTATTTTTGTTTTTTGTTTTTTTCTCCTCTTTTTTGTGCCGATTTTGTATCTTGTTTTGCACTTGTAATTTTCTTTTTTTCTTCCTTTTCTCAGAATGTGCTGCAAACGAAGAACACAATAAAAAGTAATCAAAGATATCTTGTGTGTCTGTTGCAGATTTTCTGCTCAATCTTCCAAGGACATATAGGCATACATAGAGGCTCCAAATAGGAAAACTAACAACAAAAAGATTTTAGATATATATCTCCCTTTAATCTCAATATATGGAAGACCTATTTTGGAAAAGAACAATAGAAGATATTGCCCCCGAAATACAGACTGTTCAGAATTTCTAGGTCAATAACAGATTCGGATCTAATGCAATTTTGACATCGATAACTATATTTTCCGGGAAAATGATGAATACGAAAGTCATAGATAACTTCTTAAGATTTCCAGAAAGTACAAGAACACCAAAATCCAAGTTCGTATGAGCGTGATATGATGAAAATATCGAACTGGACAGAGGCAAATCTAATCTAGACGTGATGACGTGATTCAAAAGGATGAATCACACAATGCAAAACTCAAACTAATACCAAAAACTCTTTCTAAACCAGCAATATGACTCAACACAGACCCAAACTCAACAAAACTAAACTGAAAACAAAAGTTGCAAAGGCTCAATGGTGGTTTGGACAAAGTAATGAACAGATCTACTAAACTGCAAGTTTTTTGTGGCTTTTTTGTGGACTCTAGGTATGAAAAATAAAACTAATGTAATGGATAGATTAATTACCTAACGGGAAACCTGGAAATATGATACCAATTGATAGGTTGTTTAGGCCCGATCTTCCAAAAGGTAATGGATAAGTCGATTGATGTGGAGATCTCAATGTTGATGATCCGAGGCTCTCGAGTAGAACACGAACAGCCCCTGCAATAACAACACCACCGCTCCGTTGGTTATCAACCATGTTTCGCACGATTGACCTCGCCAAGAAGGCTAATCTCTGCGAGTTCAACCGAGAACACAAGCAAGAACTTAGAAGACACGATCTGAAATCGCGAAATTGGGGTCTCAAAAACTGTAGAACGGTGATATTATTGATATAAGCAAAACTCAATTGTCTATGGCGGCTACCATAGAGTATATATAGGTGGGAGGAAGTCCAAGGGGGTGTTAGGGTCGTGACCTAACCCTAAGACACGGAAATAATGGACTTAGACTTGATACAAGGCCCAATGGCCCAATACAGTGGCGCTGCACCCTGACAGATTCTGTACTCAATATTTTTTCGACAATTCCCTATTACTCCAAAAGAATTTTGATATCAGACTAGCGCCATTGGAAAGGTTATACTCTCCCCTTTCCGTTCGTATGTGGAGCGTCCAAAACGGAGTTCGTATGCGTCCTGGGCGTCCGTTTTAGTGCATACTGCTCCTGGACTCCGAGTTGGATATGATTTTGAGTTTGGTTCGATTTCCATCTTCTTTGAACGAATTCTCTGGTCTTCCACGTCCCTAATACTTCCTCCAAGTACTCTTTGAACCTCTCCATGGATCCTAATCACATAAATCATTAGGTAGCAATATATGCTCAAAAACATATAAGGAAACATATAAGAACGAGCTCACCTCTAAAATTAATTGTTGTGTATGAACTCTATTGATTGCATCTTGTATATTCAGTTGAGTGTTGTTTGTATACATAAAAGTGATGTCCTCATCAGGAAGACCATGAAGACCATCTTTGGTGGTTCGTGGGACATCACCTCCTGCCGTGTCCTCAAGATCATGCGGCGAGACATGGCCTCAGTAGCCCCTACAGCCAGGGCGGAGCCTCATCGGAAGTGGATGGACACTACCATCACTTTTGATGCTTCGGACTGCCCTCGGAACATGATAGGAGCTGGCTAGCTACCTCTGATGGTATCACCTACCATCAACAACATTCAACTCCATTATGTAATGGTGGACGGAGGTTCGGGGGTGAACCTCATAAGCTTCGAAGCTTTTGTCAAGATTCAGCACCGACCTTTGGACTTTCGCCCCTCCCGACCTTTCTCCGGAGTAGGTCCGGGGGCCATAACACCACTCGGTGCCATTACTCTTCCCGTGACCATCGGGACTCGGAAGAATTATCGCACTGAGAAGTTGATCTTTGACATTGCTCAGATCAACATGCCCTTCAATGCCATTCTGGGCAGGCCCGCCTTGTACAGATTCATGGCTGCTGCTCATTATGGCTACCTGGTGTTAAAGATGCCAACACCAGCTAGCGTTCTCCGGATCCACGGAGACCGTACTGCCGGAGTGACTGCTCTGGAGGAACTTTATGCGCTTGCTACAGCGCAGGAGGAAGAATCCAGGCAGGAGCAAGCTGTGAAACACCCAAGCATTCGTCAACGAGGCTCAACCTCCGCACCTCGCGTGCAACCAAGCGGCGGCACCGACATCCCCGTCAAAGTCGTCCAAATCGATGCCACTCAGACCACCTGTATATCGGGAGGTCTGAATGACAAATAGGAACTCGCGCTCATCACTTTCCTCCGGGCTAATGTCGACGTGTTTGACTGGCAACCGTCACAAATGCCTGGGATCCCTAGGGAAGTGATCGAGCATAATCTGAAGATCTATCCCGACGCTCGGCCTGTACATCAGAAGCCTCAGAAGCAATCAGTAGAGCGACGAAACTTCATACGACAAGAAGTGAAGAAGTTGCTCGAATCTGGATTCATCTGAGAAGTCTTCCATCCAAAATGGCTGGCAAACCCAGTCATTGTACCCAAGGCCAGCGGGAAGCTTCAGATGTGTATCGACTACACAACACTAAATAAGGCATGCCCAAAAGATCCATTTCCACTACCTAGAATAGATCAGATAGTGGATTCCACCTCCGGGTGTGAATTACGATATTTCCTAGACGCATATTCTGGGTACCATCAAATCAGAATGTCTAGGGAAGATGAGGAACATACTTCTTTGATCACAGTAGATGGATTGTATTGTTATACTGCCATGCCATTTGGTCTCAAGAATGCAGCTTCAACATTTGTACGAGCTATGTACAAAACCTTTGGAGAGCTCATCAGAGACATAGTGGAAGTGTATGTTGATGACATCGTCGTCAAGATCAAGGATAAGTAGTCACTCCTTGACACCTTGCAAGCTGTCTTCAACAAGTTGCGGGTCACCCGCACGAAGCTAAACCCAGACAACTGCGTCTTTGGGGTTAGCTCCGGAAAGCTTCTCGGTTTCCTGGTAAACCACCAGGGCATAGAGGCAAATCCGGTGAAGATTAAAGCTATAGAGGAGATGCGACCACCAGCCCGCATCAAAGATATCCAAAAATAGACTGGATGTCTAGCCGCCCTCAGATGGTTCATTTGAAGACTGGCGAAATGGGCGCTACCCTTCCTCAAGCTATTGAGGAAGTCCGGACCATTTCATTGGTCTGAAGAAGCAGAAAAGGCATTCTAAGAGCTAAAGCAGCTCCTCACCACTCTACCAACCTTGGTAGCTCCGAACCCTGGTGAGCCCTTACTGCTTTACATTTCAGCAACCGACGAGGTTGTCAGCATGGTCCTGGTCGCGGAGAGACCAGAACCATCACAAGCTCAGGAATCCAGACCCCTCCGAGAGGGTCCGGAGGTTCCTGAAGGTGAGTCTGGGTCCCAGCTCCTAGACTTGGATCAACAGGGAGTTGTCCCAGAAGACTTGGACCCCTCTGGGAGGGTCCGGGTCACTCCAGCAGAAGCTTCGAGTTCCTCTAGAAGGGACTCGGAGGTTCCCGAAGCAGGTCCGGACCCCTCCGGGAGAGTCTAGGTTGATGTGGAGGAAGCTCTGGGCCCCTCCGGTAGGGTCCGGACAGTACAACACCCAGTGTTCTTCATCAGCGAAGTACTACATGATGCCAAGACTCGATACTTAGAGGTGCACAAGCTGCTTTACGCAGTCCTCATCGCCTCCAGGAAGCTTCGCCATTACTTCCAAGCTCACATGATCTCAGTGGTGACCTCTTACCCACTGCAAGCGATCTTGCATAATCCTAACTCTACCGGGAACATTGCAATGTGGGCAGCGGAATTGGCCGAATTTGATCTTGAATTTGTTCCCACACAAGCGATCAAGAGTCAAGCATTAGCAGACTTCATGGCGGAATGGACCCCCTCTCCGTCAAACCTTGGGGCCCTAATGAGCAGAAGTAGGAACTTAAGGCTCCAGCCTTCACCAAACCTCGCTGGACCCTCTACTTTGACGGCTCCATGCAAAAGCAGGGGGCCGGAGCTGGAGTCCTTCTCCTCGCTCCAACCGGGGAGAAGGTAAAATACATGGTCCATGTTTACTTCAAGGCGACCAACAATATGATGGAGCATGAAGCACTCATTTATGGACTAAAGGTGGCACTATCATACGGTGTCAAGCAGCTGTTGGTCAAGGGAGATTCGCAGCTCATCATTAAACAGGTGAAGGGTGAATGCTCCTGTAACAATCCTCAACTAGCTGCTTATCTCCTTGAAGTCCAAAGGCTTCAGAAGGACTTTGAAGTCCTGGATCTCCACCATGTCCGGCGTGTCCATAACGCTGAAGCTGATGAACTCTCGACGAAAGCGTCAACCGGAGCTCCAGCTCCTGACGGAACCTTCGTCCGGAGGTTGTCAAAACCCACAGCTCAGCCTGCCGAACTGAGCGAAGGGGGCGAGACCAGCATCGCGAAGCTGGCGGTCCCGATGGTCCTGTTACCATGGCAGCCATCAAGTGTCGTAGGTGCTGCAGAAAGCTCCGAGCAACCCAGCACGCAAGAGTCAAATGATCAAGCAAGCTCCAGTGCATGGATCTCGGAGATCCGGAGCTACTTGAAAGACAACATCCTTCCCGACGATGATGTATCCGCTGACTGGATAGTCAGATTGGCTAAAAGATACACGTTGGTAGAAGGGGATCTCTACCGGCATGGTGCCAACAGCGTCCTAATGCAGTGCATCACAAGGGAAGAAGGCGGCGAGCTCCTCGCAGAAATCCATGGAGGCGAGTGTGGAAACGACACGTCTTCCCGCACGCTGGTCGGTAAAGCCTTCCGGCTTGGCTTCTACAGACCAGGATGCAACTGAGCTGGTGAAGAAATGCAAAGCATGCCAGTTCCATACAAAGCAAATTCATACATCGGCTCAACCTCTACAAATGATACCTCCTACATGGCCTTTCGCTGTGTGGGGGATGGACATCTTGGGACCTTTCCCAAGAGCCGTCAGAGGTTACGATTTCCTGTATGTTTCCATCGACAAGTTCACCAAATGGCCGGAAGCAACTCCAGTTGTGACAATAAACAAGCAATCAGCTATCAACTTCTTGCAGTCCATAGTATGCAGATTTGGAGTCCCGAACAAAATCATAACAGATAATGGGACCCAATTCACAAGCTCTGCTTTTCAAGGATACTACGAAGACCTCGGCATCCAAGTCAGCTATGCCTCTGTAGCTCATCCGGCAAGCAATGGCCAAGCCGAGAGGGCAAATGCAGAAATCCTAAAAGGACTCAAGACGCACACATATGAGCGCCTGAAAAAGCATGGAGCCAAATAGATTGAAGAGCGTCTGCCCACTCTATGGGCCAACAGGACAACTCCAAACTGGTCAACCGGAGAGATACCCTTCTTCCTGGTGTACGGATCTGAGGCAGTCCTTCCTCTGGAAATCACCTTGGGGTCGCTCCGGGTCTGGACCTCCGACGGAGCCACGCAGGACCAGCTCCGGCGTGATGACCTTGACCTCCTTGTAGAGGGAAGGTGCCGAGCAGCTGTTCGGTATGCCTGATACCGCCAAGCTCTCTAGCACTATCACCAACGGCATGTTCACAGCCGACATCTCGAGGAAGGCGATTTGGTGCTACGGAGAATACAATCCATAGAAGGGTTAAATAAACTCTCCCCCAGCTGCGAGGGACCCTTCCGAGTGATCAAAGTATCCCGTCCCGAATGCGTTCGCTTGGCAACCGAGGATGGGACACCTCTCCCAAATCCTTGGAACATTGAGCACCTCCGTAAGTTCTACGCTTAGTATCACGGAGGTAAGTCTGTAATTACATGTGGTGTATGTTATAGAGTCATTGTACAGAGTCAGGTAGCTCCTCCGGGAGGGCAGTCGGACGTACCCTACTAGGTCCGCAACACCCATGCAACACTTGTCACAGTCTCGGAACTAAAAGTGTAGCTAGCTACCTTGGGTCAAACGAGAAACGAAACACACTTAGCCTGGTTCCATACCCTAAGAGTGTACTTGTTTCTCCTGTACCCCGGACCTATAATGAAAGACATCATTGTGTGAAAATAGACTCCACGTGCATTTACTTTGTACAGGCTCAATATTTTTTATTTTTCTCTTTCTTGTCTATAACAAAGTTGTGCAGTTCTTAAGAAACTTTAGCTCGACCAGTTCATGTACAATTCGAGTTGCATTGTATGTCCTTCCAGGTTCAAGCATTGTTGATGGCCTACATGTCTGAATGCCGCCAAGCCAATCTAGGGCCGGAGGCTATCGACTTAGCCTGGTCCTACACCTTAAGTACGCCACTCTACCTACACCCCGGTAGGCCGATGTAAGGCAAGTCCAGAAACAATCGGACCTGAAGGAAGCAAGATGGTGCTCTTGATTGTACTTAGGATTGTGTTCAACCTAAAACTTTCTCGGGAACAGTAAGCCGCAATGAAGTTATAGATAAGAAACGAATTTTACTGTTTTTCTTGACTTCAGTGTGCAGGAAAAATAAATAAGCTATGACATCCTCTAGGCGGCTTGTGGTCAATGTTCAAACATTGACATCGAGCATCTCCGGAGCTACATAGTTTCGGTAAAGCAAGTCCATAAACTATCGGACCCGAAGGAAGCAAGATGGTGCTCTTGATTGTACTTAAGATTGTGTTCAACCTAAAACTTTCTCGGGAACAGTAAGCCGCAATGAAGTTATAGATAAGAAACGAATTTTACTTTTTTTCTTGACTTCAGTGTGCAGGAAAAATAAATAAGCTATGACATCCTCTAGGCGGCTTGTTGTCAATGTTCAAACATTGACATCGTTCCGGCAGGCCGATGTAAGGCAAGTCCAGAAACGATCGGACCTGAAGGAAGCAAGATGGTGCTCTTGATTGTACTTAGGATTGTGTTCAACCTAAAACTTTCTCGGGAACAGTAAGCCATAATGAAGTTATAGATAAGAAACGAATTTTACTGTTTTTCTTGACTTCATTTTGCAGGAAAAATAAATAAGCTATGACATCCTCTAGGCGGCTTGTGGTCAATGTTCAAACATTGACATCGAGCATCTCCGGAGCTACATAGTTCCGGTAAAGCTAGGAGGCAAGTCGTCAACGTGAAGATGGTGGAAAGACTCTAAAGTGGAGTCTAACGTTGACACAACACGTGTTGACGGAGGTTATTGCCGGAGCTGCCAAAGCTCTGACACCCCAGAGGACTAACCACCGATGCTCCGGAGCTACTAAGCTCGGGCGATGGTCAATACCGGAGCCACTAAGCTACAACGGCTTCAGGGGGCCTAGAATATCGAAGACTTCGGACCTACATTCTACAAGTTCGAAGCACGCAAGTCTTCAACAACTGTTACATCCTCTTGGTACATGTTCACAATCAAATTGTGTACATCTACCAGGGGGCCAAGCGAGACAAAGGTGTTCAAGACAAAAAATGAAATTCGAATTCACAAAAATTTGGATTTCATTCATCTGGAGACAAGAGATTACAAAATTGGAGAGGATGAAGAGAAAGTACAAGCGGGAGCTACAGGGAGACGATCCTAGACCCCATGGAAGAACTGGGCAACCTTCTGAGCCACCTCCGACACGTTGGCTCGGGCGGCTTCACCCTCTCCTTCGATGGGACCTTCTAGCACCGGGTCCAATGGGAATTGAGGGTCCCGGCTGGTGTAGCACGTCAGCACATACTCTGCGACGTTCTTCGCCAGGGACTGACCCTCCGTTTCCAATTGGTCCACGATGACATCGCCCACCTTGGAGAGCGTGTTGCTTGCTGAACCCAGCGCCTCCAACGCATGGTCCAGCTCCGGCTCCGGATCATCCGGACGCACGGGACTGAAGCCCATCGGCGTCAGCACGTCGTTGACCTTGCCCAGGAAGTCCCAAACTTGTTGGGACTCCACACCCCTTGCACCATGCATCTTCGCCAAGGATCTTTTGGCCACCGCCAGCTCCGAGCTCTCTCGAGAAAGACGCTCCACCTCTTTGGCATTCTGCTGAATCGTTCCAGCAACCTGCCTTTCGATCTTGCTGAGCTCTTCCTCCCGGAGGTGGATCTCGTTCCGGCGGTTGACCAGATTTTTCTCCCGGCCCTGCACTTTCTTCTCCCGGGCGGCGATGGCATTCTCCTGCTTGTAGAGTTCTTTCCCTCGCTCCCAGGCCTTCTTCTCCTCCTCCTTGCAACGCTCATCCAATTTCTTGGTACGTTCTTCGAGGCTCTTGTCAGCCAGAGCTATATTTTGGACAAGTTCCTCCTCCCTCTTCACGAGGTTCGTCTTGCGGCTCCAGGAATTTCTGCTCTTCATCTTCGAGCCATCTCTCCCGAGCTTCAAGAGCCTCCCGGCGCTTGACGAGACTATCGTGGATGGCGGAGAGCATTTTGTGACGTTCATCAGCTGCACTATTGGCAGCCTTGGCCTGATCATATTTGGCCCAGGATTGGTTATCGAGGGTCCACGTCATGCTTCACTTCTCATCCAACAACTTACCCCAATACTCTAGATGGACCTTCTCCCTTTGCACCCACTCCTTGTCATCAGCCAGCCTCGACTGTGCCAGCTTCGTCTCGAAATGGAGTCTGTTGCGCCACCTCCTAAGGGTTTAGCGCTCCTCCTCAAGGGCCTTGCTGTTATGGTAGAAGGCCAGTTGAACCTGGCGAAGGCTGGAGCAGGCGTTGTCGATAGACAAAGATAGGGGGATCGGGCCCGGACCTGCAGGGGTCATCTCTGCTGGCTCCAACGGATCTTCAGCAACAAAAATTTGGTCCTACTGTACGAGAGCGGTACCCTGATCTTCCACGACACTAGGGCCATCCTCCGGGATAGCCTCGGTCGCCGCCGAGGAAGTGCTTGCAGCAGAAGTACCAACCTCCGGAATTGGTTCCGAAAGCCCAGCTGCCAGGTCATCAACAATTGGTCCCTTCGACAGGGGTGCAGCAGCTTCATCCCGGCACTCTGGCTCGGCAACGGGCACCTCCGGGATCACTGCTTCCGGAGCGGGTGTCGAAGGTCCAGTCGGAGCAGAAACGACTTCTGGCTCCGGCGCAGGCGCTTCATCCGCCTCTGGCTTAGGTGCTGGCGCTTCAGCCGTCATGGGCTCCAGCGCTGGCGCTTCGACCGCCATAGGCTCAAGCGCCGACGCCTCCACAGCAACTGGCTCCAACGCCGGAACCTCTTCAACAGCCGGCTCCACAGCCAGAACTTCTGCAGCAACCGGTTCTGCCGCCAGAGCTTCCTCGATGACCAGATCAAGTGCCGGAGCTTCATAAACACCCGGCTCTACCGCCGGGACCTCCTCAACCACCGGCTCGACTGTCGGGGCTTCAACAACATCCGGCTCTTGGGCAGAAATTGCAGCTTCCTCCAGCTCTGCAGCCGGAGTGTCCAACATCACAGCATCCAAGCCCGGAGCTTCAACCTCCGAGGCTGGCACTGCTGGTACACCACGGACGCTTCGGACTGGCCCCAGCCGACATTGGCGTGGTAGTCCCGGAGGGCCCCCCGGAGCTTTCTGCTGCTTCCGGCGTTGCTCTGGTCGAGGCCCCCCTTGACCGGGAAGGGCCTCCGGACCCGGAGCCCTCAGCTAGCCCTGGGACCGGAGTCACTTGGCCGGAGCTAGCACCCCGGGAAGATGCCGCAACTGGAGTAGACGCCGCCGTTATAGACCTTCCCCTCCGGAGAGAAGGGGACGCCACGGAAGAAGTATGTCTGGCCCTCCTATCGGCATGCTTCCTCTTACGGCTCGAGGGCTCGGCCAATTCTTTGCCCTTGCTGACGACTTTGGTTCTTGGCTTAGGGGCAGGGACAGATCCACCCTCTGGAGCTTCGAAGATAGCCAACCCGGTGGTCGAGCACCTCTCAAAGACACCAAGGTCGTCAAGCACCGGCATCGTCCGCCGGAGCTCCCTACTGAATGCTGCCTCCATGTTCAGTGGGAGGAAAGCTGGCGGAGGAGAAAAATCGTCGCACTCAATGTCGATGCCGTGCTGGAATTTCTTCAGGTGGAACTCCAAAGTTGCACCCTCCATGTTGGACTTCAAACCTGTCATGATCCAGTCGTCGTCTAGCATATTGTTGATGGCCCAAGCCAACTTCTCCCTCCTCTTCAACGGAGCCCACCTGTTGGTCAGGAAGTTGCAAAACACCGCCTGGGGAGTCACTCCTCCTTCCACACATATGCGGATCCTGGTCAGAACAGGATCGAAGGCATCCGACAGCACCGAAGCTTCACTCCAAACTGCAGTGTCGATGTTGGGGAGGCCTTCCGGCAGCTCCAGCTTCTCGTGCTCCTCCACCGTGATTACAATCCAATCCTTCTTACAGTCGTCCCATTTCCCATAGGGGAACGACCGCAAGTACTTGTACGGGCACTTCTTATGCTTCATAAAATAGTAGAAGCCAAGGTACTCGTCGCTCCGACCTGTGGTTTGGACAGTGAAGAAGGTGCGGAAGAGCTCAATGCAGGGGGGAATGCCCACCCACATCTCGCAGAATTGGACAAATATGGACACTAGCAGAATGGAGTGGGGGCCAAGGTGGTAAAGCTGTATACCATAGAAGTCTAGCAGCATCAAGAAGGAGGAGAAAGGTGGGATCAGTCCCTCCATGGCGTACGCGGAGAAGTACACCATGTCACTGGCGTGCTACTTCTCGAACGAAAGCTTGCCGGCGTGGACCAGGTGGTTGAAGAAGTCAGGGGACCATTCCATGAGGGCCCGGACCTTCTTCAAATTGTCATCGGTCTTCAGTCGGCTTTGGCGGAGACCCAACTCCATCGCATCACAGCGAGGCAAGAGAGGAAAGGCAAGCAAAAGTTTGGAAGGTTTAAGCGCAAGATCGATTGAAAGGCTTAAAGAATCCCAAACGGTGCGTGATTTCCTTCTTAAGTAAGCCCCCGCAACGCCTGGATGGAAACCGCAGGGGAGCCGACGATACCAGTAAAAACTTTCACCCCGCCAACGACAAGGGGGCCCGGGGCCACCCCGTCGATCAAGCCGAGGTTCTTACCCCAGGCGAACGGTTGTCATCATGAAAGGCGGGAAACCCGAAGTCGGCGGCCTGACAGGGCGCGCGGAACCGATACGATTTTTGTATCGGGAACCGGCGACCTTCAATTGTGTGAGATCCGCATGCTGAGATCTCACCTGCCGCCTTCAAGATACGTCACGCAGCGGAAGTTTAACTGTGAACTACTGCCAACGGCACAACCAAAGACTCTTGAAGACACGGTTTAGAAATCGAAGAATGGACCCAACTCCGATGAAATGACTTCATCCAAAAGGTCTCTCCCGGAGGTGAGTCCAGGGGGCCACTGTCGGTACCTTCCGTACCGAATACCCCTTGGGATTGCAAAGATCACAAGGAAACTCCATCTACCAGATTTGAAGACCTCTAAAGGCCCCACATGTCAGGCATATCCGGACCTGCTTCTCCAACATGGTTAGTCCCAGGGCCGCCACGTGTATCACAAGACTGGAGCTGTCACCCACACCTGGGAAGCTCCGGTCAGAATACCAATATGGCACCCCCGGACCTAACCTCAGATAGAGGGAAGCTCCAGTACTGACACGTGTCCAACAGCATCGGACTGACCCGTCCGCGACGGTGAGCTCCGGAGCTGCCACGTGCCAACCGTCGGACCTTCGACTTCAACTATCAAGCCGGTGGACCCCCCAACGGCTCCGGACCTTCCAGGATCAATCAAAAGCTTCAAGACCCGATTTTGTGCCATTAATGCCATATTAATGACACATGATCGGATGGTCCTTAATACTGGTAACGACACTGTTAAGGCCTGTTACCAGTCTATTAAGGGTAATTAACTCCATTTATTGTGTATCAAGCATGTGTAACCGCTGGGGCCACCTATCGGGCCAGGCTAACATTGTAACGACCAGTCCTTGTACTATAAAAGGACTGGTCATTGATACACAAGGGACGTTTCCAAACCACTGCTGAATACTCTGAGCTAGACGAGCTTCTTCTTCAGGAGCTTCTTCTAGACTCACGTGCTTAATACATCACCAACATACTCCGTGGAGTAGGATATTACGCTCTGGCGGCCCGAACTACGTAAATCCTTGTGTACATGTGTCTTTCACCTTCTTGAATCTCTCCGCGCCCACTACCGAACTACAACTCCTCGATCTACCAAAAGTAGTGTCGGGAGATCTGCCGGTCCCAAACGCCAACAAGGACTTTTTAATATTTCTATACATGTATAGATAGGCCTAGGTTGTTTTTCTAATTTAAGGGTTATGGCTGTTCAAAGTTCAGAAATTTTCTAGCTGTTTCAGATAGCACTGTACACAGGTACTAACTTAACTCCAGTTTCTAATTAGTTCTAAACCGAAATTTTAGGTAACAATGAATACAAAAGTTGTAGAATAGCTCTTCCTCTTTCCAAAAATGTATCCCAATAGACTAGAATAGCTTTCTACAGATAAGTAAGGCAAAAATTCAGATGCTTGTTCATACAGTTTCAAAACAGCAGTTGATTTAGTTAGAGAAGATTTTCATCACCTTACAACGGTCTACTGGTTTGAAGGTCAGTATAAAACTTATAGAATACTTCAAGAGATTTCCAAAAAGTATTCATTTGCCTCCATAGCCCTTAAGGTTGAAGAGATATGGATTTTTAAAGTTGGACACTGCTACCAGATTTCAGAAGTGAATTTGACAAAATTTACTTTATTTCTGGATGGTTTGATCCCTGATTTTCAAACAGATAACATCACAACTTGACAGCAAGTTACATTACAAACTTGTTATACAGGTCGCAATGTTTCCAGAAATGTATTACACGAAACTATTCGACTATTCTACCAAGAGTTATGGTCGAAATCGTGACTGTATACAAAACTGTCCGCTAGGTGTTCAGATTCGATAAAGTTTGGAACTTCGAGTTTTTCGTCGAGTTCCATGAGAATTCTGACCTAGAGTACAATAGAAAAGTGGTAGAGGACTCTCTACACTTTACAACCATATAAGGTAGGCCTGTAGAAAAGAAATCTTCCAGGAGTTATGGTCAAAAGGTAGAAGGTCCAGATCTGCCAGTTTCAGTCCAGCTTCGACAAGGTTCGAGAACTAAAAATTAGAATAGGTTATCGACGGAGTCGACTGTCGAGATGAACAGAAACTATTTAGAAGACCTTCTAGTCCTTTCGACGATATAACATACACCTCTATTGGTTCAACGGACTAAGAGATATGATTTTTTCAAGGTCAGGTCAAATTCTGTTAGAAAGCAGAACTCATCGACTTCGAAACCCATAAATTGAAAACAAACTCAAACTTTGAAACTGAGTTCCAAAACCAGAGCTTGATCACTAGAACTTGCTTTACACTCTGATCCTTGCCTAGAAGCTGAATTCGAACTTTGTTAAAATACTTAACGACCTACTCATCCATAGCATGTCACTATGGTTCTTGATGTTTAACCAAAGTCTCACTCCGGCGAAGTCGAGCTAAACTCTCACCAGAAACAAAGAACTTTGTTTCGCCTAATCTTGAAGAGATACATTTTCTATTGTCCATAAGATACCAGCAACTGATACTTGGACTTAATATGAATAAGAAGCCATTCTTTCATGGGGGATGGTCAAAGCATCAAGTGTGATACTGACGGTACTACGTGCCTTACCAAAATAAAAGTCTAACCGGTATATCCGGATACGTCTATAGGTTGTTCTAATATCGATCACTCGCAAATGTATTCTACACGAGTCGCTACCAGAGTTAGTGTATCTGCAGAAGACAAACAATCCCCTTTCACACCTTCACACCTCAAGGGCGGCACGGGGAAACATGACAGGAAGTCACAATAATATATAATCAAAAGAAAATACATACGACTCTGGTGTGAGTCGCCCTCGAGCGATGTTGTGTCTCGAGGTACATGATTGTACTACGTCTGTATAACAAAGACTCCCGCACAAACTGACTTACACGCTCGGGCATACGTGTTTCGCATGCTCCCATAGAACATGAATAGTTCTAGACATGCATACTATCGGGTTATACACCACCCGACGGGGGCCCCCTCAAATTTTGTGTCAAGTTGGGGTACCGCGTGTCATATGTTCTCAGAAACATAAAAAGATTCAGAGACTCATATTGACTAACCGTGCAAAGCCACGGAAACATCACATACCACATCTCGTATGCAGAGCTTACCGAGATTGATCCGCTCTCGGTGGCGTACCATACCTCTTACCATGAAGACGGAGCATCGTTACACAATGATATAACAAGTAAGTTAGTTCACCACCTTTATAACTTATACTAGTAATAGTCCTTAATGAGCATATTGTGAGACCTATGTGTGCTGAATACATTGACTTTGACAATAAAAGTTATGAATGCTGCCATAACATTTTTTTAGCAAGGTACGACTCTAGCTCCGAGCTTCTGCTAGGTCTGACAATAGGTCGGACTTTCTTTGTCTAGATCTGACATGTTTTTTGGGTAGTTCCGGTGAGCTTTGTCTTTAGCTCCGACATGTCTTTATTTAGTTCCGGCATGTCTCTGATAGCTCCGACATGTCTTTGTTAAGCTTTGATATCTTCTGCTAGGCCCGACTTATGTTGGTTAGCTCCACATGTTTTTTCTAGCTCCGGCTTTTGGGTTGACTAGTTCCGACTAGTTTCTGTCAGCTCCGGCGCTAGGTCCGTCTAGCTGGTTAGCTCCGGTGCTAGGTCCGGCTAGTTTTGATAAGCTCCAGTGCTAGTTTGTACTAGCTTTGGTAAGCTCCGGCTCAAGCTTTAGTTAGCTTTGGCTAGGTCCGGTGCTTGATCGCAATGTTCCAACTTTTAATGTGAAATGTTTCGAACTTGCTTTATATTCTTAGAAATATTGCTTAGTATTCATTTGCTATGTTTTTGGTGCGTTTTTGTTGATATTGCTGATATCGTTTTGATATGCTTTGCAACATGCTTATGTGAGGTGCTCACGTAAGGTGTTGTGTTCGGAACTGACTTGAGTCAAGTCGCGGACTTGGGCTCGTACGGATTGGTTGTTTTTTTCATGTGCAGGTGTTGCTTGAGTTCAAGTCATGACTGGTGACAAGATCTTTTGTACTAGTCTCAAGGAGGAGATGAGGTTCCAACAACCAAATTCAGGAGGAATTGTGGTTGAGCGGGTCAGGAGGTCGCACAGGATGATTGAATCAAGGGCAGTTCATATGAAGGTTACTGGATGTCAAAGGAAGGTGTTTGCATGTATGCATGCGGTGCATGACATGGAAACATGGTTCCGAAGATGGTTTATGGATGGTAATATCTGGTTGGAAGTATCGGATCGTATCGGTCGATGACTTTGGCTGCGGCCGAGTCGGTTATGGCTCGGTATGGAAACTATCGAGTTGGTTATGATAGGATTTTGTGTGGGTAACAAATTTGGGTTGTTTTAGGAATGTGGAATACGTTTCTAAGGTGTTTGGAAGTCTTAAGATTGCTTCTATCTGCGTATAGAAGAATCCTAAGCAGTTATGGAATGTTTCGATTCGTGAATGGAGTAGGATTAAGGTTCTGATTTGAATTGAGTTGGCCTAAGGGCTGGTTATATAAGAAAGGGAGGCCAAAGCTCATGGTGCACGACGTTGGGGCTGTTCCTCTTGTGTTCTATTAAATAAAATTCATAGTTTGAAGGAACTTTTGTGCCTTGTTCGTCCGACTTGTTCCAAACAAGTTTTACTCGTCTAGTTTCTGGACAGCACTACCTTTCGTCTGTGGTTTTATCAAAACTCGAGTTTTACAGATCCAATTGACGTGATTCTTTTCGGGTTGTCTTCACAACTTGATTATCTATCATATTTCAAAATTTTACGGTCATTGGATTGGTGGTTTCTGATCTACACGAGTTTCTTTGCAGTGTTCCAGAATTGTTTTTCTCGGGTAGGACAGATTGACCTTTGTTCAATCTTTCGATCATAACTCGAGTTTCCCTCGACGGATTTGAGTGATTCTTCATGTGTTTTCTTCGTGACATGATTCTCTATGATATATATCACTTTTGTCACGGTGAAACACATTTATATTAGTTTCACTCATGATTTCTCTAACATATCGTTTTTCTACTGAAGGGGTTGGGATTGGATTGTTTCTGCTGCATAAGATTTTTCAATCTACCATTCACCCCCCCTGGTAGCTTTTCACATGCTCTTCAATCCTACAATTGGTATCAGAGCCACGGTGCTCCAATCATTATGATTTGCACGTGTTTTTGACTAATCATCATGGATAAATACTCCGCCAAACCTTGTGTGTTTGCTGGTATTGATTTTCAGGTTTGGAAGGCACGCATGGAGGCTTTCATCCAGGCGCAAGGCTTCACAATATGGAAGAAGGTGTACAAGCTTTACGAAGTGCCACCTAACAATCAAGTTACGGCTATAAACCTATGGGACGTTGACAACAACAACAAAGCACGAAACATGATCATCCAAGGACACACTCAGAGCGCCTTCGACGGCGTTGCACATCTCCTATCGGCATACAATGTATGGAGAGCACTTTGTGACTATAACGAAGGATCCAACATGATCAAGGAGGTAAGGCAAGATATGTTCAAGAAAGAATACATGCGCTTTGAGATGCAACCCGGTGAGTCCATCGATGATCTCTTTGCTCGCTTTAACAAAATTCTTAGTAACTTGCATAGTGTCAATGTTAATTTTTCTGATGCTCAAAATGCTAGGCAACTTCTTAGTGCATTAGAAATGTCAATCTGGGAGATGAAAGTTACATCTATTCATGAATCTACTGTCATGAGTACACTTACTTTAGATGTGCTTTATTCTAAACTCAAAACTCATGAAATTGACATCTTATCACGTAAGAACCCAAATAAGTCTATTGCATTTGTCTCAACGTGTTATGCCTAGCTCTGGCCAATCATCATCTTGCAATACTCTTGCTTTGTTGTCCTCACTAACCCTGGAGTAGATCGAAGAATTTCCAGAGGAGGAGCTAGCACTTCTCTCTACTAGGTTCTCAAAAGCATTGCAAAATGTGAGAACTAGAAGGAGAGGAAGCTCCGGACCTCAACGATGCTTCGAATGTGGTAAGACAGGACACTTTCATACAAAATGCCCTAACCTTTCAGGTTCTACTTTTCGAGAAGAAAAACAATCAAGGACGAAGCACTCCTCAACAAATGATAAGAAGAAGAAGATGGGCTTCATAGGTCGCCAACTGGTGAATAGTTTTATCTCCGCACTCCAGGAACTTGGCTCAAGCGACGTGGACATTGTAAGTGACGAAGATGGAGATGATTTGGCCAACTTATGCTTCATGGCGGGCAAAACAAGATCAAGTCAGGAGGATGCAGAACACAACAGTGACGACGATGAGGTATGTTCTACCTGTAATAAAATGTGTGATGCAATTTCTCGTGCAACTATTATTGTTAAGAAAAAGGATAAAAATCTTAGGGATAATGCTGCTAAAATTAAGTGACTAGAATCTGAAATCAACCATTTGAAAACCTTGATTCCTAGTGATGATTCTTGTCCCTCATGTGATTTAATCTATGAACAATTGTCCACATTAAGAACTACACATTCCTCTACTCTAGATAGACTTGAAATTGAAATTGAAAAGAACAAAAAGCTTGCTGCACTTGACATTGCAAACTTAAAAGATGTTTCTTGTTCTACAATTGATTTACATTGTTCTAGTTGTGATGATCTTGAAAAGAAACTAAAATATGCTATGAATGAAATTTCAATATTGAATAATGCTTTACGTTATCATGAAGTTAAATATTGTCCCAATTGCAAATTAAAAGGAAAAACTTCATGTGAAAATTGCCTTGATCTCTCCAATAAACTTGATAACATGCATACGACATTAGATCGGTTTTGTAATGGGAATAAGAACCTAAACTTGCTGATGAATTCTTCCAAGTCTTGCAATGATAAAACTGGTTTAGGCTTTGATTCTCATGCTCATACTAAGGCACATCCACCTAAAATTGTAAAGTCATTAGGAAGTGGTTTGATTCAAACAGTTCCTAAACAAAAAGAAGTGGTTTTCAAATCTACAGGAGTGTTGTCTCATTCAGTTTCAAATAAAAATGTTGTTTGCTCATCTAGACATGAACACAAAGTTAAATTTCATTGTACCTACCGTGGTAGAGATGGTCATGTCATAGATTTTTTTTATAGACTAGCTAAACAACAGAAAAGGGAAAGAATGATTGCTAGATCTCATAACTTTCATGCAAAATTTGCTGCACATATTAAACCGAATGCCAGGATCATTCAACCTGCTATTATGAGTCAAAAACATTCAAAGTTTACCTCCGAACCTTCTGTTTTTGCCTCCGGAGCTACTGATTTTTGTGCTACACAAGTAACACCTTATAGGTCGGTAGTTAAGAATAAAAAACCTCAACCTTTGACTCATAAACCTGTTGTTTTATCTCAGCTTTCGCGTGTTTTTCCTGCTGCACGTCGTGTGACTCAGTACTGGATACTTAAATGTCTTTTGACTAACCCCAGTATTGAGTCATCGACGTATTATTCTTCTATATAGGTTACATGTTTGAGGAAGGAGAACATTTGGATTGTGGATTCAGGTTGCTCACGCCACATGACCGGTAGCAAAGATTGGTTCTCCTCCCTCTCTTTTGTGTCACGTGTAGAGAATGTTACTTTTGCCAATAATTCTTCAACTCCTATAATGGCTAAGGGTCCGGTTAGAATAAATGATCACTACACTTTGACGGATGTGGCACTTTTCAAAAATTTTAAATACAACTTGCTTTCTATTTCACAATTTCTATATGAAAATCTGAAAATTATTTTCACTAAAAAATGCTGCAAAGTTGTAAATGCAAACAATGAGCTTATTTTTAACATGTCAAGATTTGGAAGAGTTTGTAAAGCTGATTTTGATATGTCTTCCTCTAAGCATAGGTGTTTAGTTTTTAATGATTCCAAAGATTTATATTTTTGGCATCATAGACTTGGTCACGTAGGCTTTGGTCATCTCACGCGTGTTAGTGCTCTTGATCGCATACGTGGGCAGCCTAAGCTTAAAGTTGACAAAGAAATTGTGTGCTCTTCGTGTAGACATGCTACAATGGTAGCAGGTTCACATACTCCTCTCACAATGATCATGACAACTGAACTGGGTCAACTTTTGCACCTTGACACCGTAGGACCTTCACGTGTTCAATCCTTCGGAGGTAAATGGTATGTTCTTGTGATTGTTGATGATTATTCTAGATACTCTTGGGTTTACTTTATGGCATCTAAGAATGAAGATTTTAGTCACTTAAGAACTTTATGTCTCAGATTATCAATTGATCACCCAGGATCCTTAAAAGCAATTAGAAGTGATAACAGAACTGAATTTAAAAATCAATCTTTGATCACTTTCGCGCTGAAAATGGAATAGATCATCAATCTTATTCACCATATGTACCTCAACAAAACGGTGTTGTAGAAAGAAAGAACATAAACTTTGTTGAGATGGCTAGTACTATGCTTGATGAATATCAAACTCATAGGAAATTTTGGGCTGATGCGATTGCATCTGCTTGTTATGTCTCAAATCGTGTTTTCTTGCGCGCTAAGATAGGTAAAACACCATATGAGCTCCGGTTTGGACATAGGCCTAGTGTGACGCACTTTCGGGTCTTTGGTTGCAAATGCTTTGCTAAGAAACATGGTAATCTTGATAAATTTGAACCTAGATCCATTGATGACATGTTTCTTGGTTATCCATCTCATACTAGAGGCTACCGTGTGTTTTTACTTGACACTAACAAAATTGTGGAGACTTGTGAAGTGTCTTTTGATGAAGCTAGCCCAGGTACTAGCTCAAATATTGCAGGTCCAGATCCATATCCGTAGGGGGAGAGCATTTTCATTGAAGATGAGGAAGAATTGGAGCTGCTGCCGAAAATTCAGCAGCTAAAGACTTTGGTTCAGCTCCGGATGTTAATTCTCAACCAGCACCGACAACCATCAATGCTGATTCAAATCGTCCTCAAGTCACAAGCTCATCGATTTGTGATGAACATGAAGAAGAAGAAGCTTGTGAGACATCTGTTCCCCTACGGTTTTACATAGATCATCCCCCACAACAGATTATTGGAAGCTTGCACGAACGAGTTAAACGGTCCAGATTTTGCGATCCGAACTCTCATCCTCATTCTGCTTTTGTTGCTTCTTTTGAACCCAAAAGATATATCACACGCACTCACTAATGAATCTTGGATTATTGCCATGCAAGAAGAGTTAGAAAATTTTGAAAGAAATAATGTTTGGAAACTTGTACCTCCACCTCAAGGTCACACTTTAATTGGAACTAAATGGTTGTTTAAAAATAAACAAAGTGAGGATGGGGTTGTTGTTAGGAATAAGGCTAGGTTGGTTGCTCAAGGTTTCACTCAAGTTGAAGGTCTAGATTTTGATGAAACTTTTGCTCTCGTTGCTAGATTAGAAGCCATAAGAATTTTGTTAGCTTTTGCTGCATCTAAAGGTTTTAAGCTATATCAAATGGATGTTAAAAGTGCTTTTCTTAATGGCTACATAGATGAGGAGGTTTATGTCAAACAACCACCGGGTTTTGAAATTTCAGATTTTCCTAATCATGTTTACAAACTGTCCAAATCCTTGTACAGTCTCAAACGAGCTTCTAGAGCATGATATGATAGGTTAAAAACATTCTTACTTGAAATGGGGTTTACCATGGGCAAGGTTGATAAAACTCTTTTTGTGCTTAAGCATGGCAATGACTTATTATTCGTTCAAGTGTATGTGGATGATATTATCTTTGGTTGTGCTTCTCATGATCTCGTGTCCAAGTTTTCAGCTATGATGAGTTCAGAATTTGAGATGAGTATGATGGGAGAACTCACATACCTTTTGGGGCTGCAAATTAAGCAAACCAAGGACGATACCTTTGTGCATCAAACGAAGTATACAAAAGACCTCCTAAGGCGTTTCAATATGGACAAAAGCAAGCCTCTTCGGACACCAATGGGAACATCAACAACACTTGAACTTAATGAAGATGGTGAACCAGTGGATCAAAAAGAATATAGAAGCATGACCGGATCACTTTTATACCTCACGGCATCAAGACCGGACATACAATTCAGCCTATGTCTTTGTGCACGATTTCAAGCCTCCCCACGTGCTTCACATCGTCAAGCCGTCAAAAGGATTCTCAGGTACTTACATGGAACTCAAGAAATTGGAATTTTTCTTCCTTCTTCCTCAACTGTTACATTGAAAGCTTTTTTCGATGCTGATTTTGGAGGTTGTAGGATTGATAGGAAAAGTACTTCCAGTGCTTGTCATTTTCTTGGTAATTCACTTGTTGCTTGGTCCTCTAGAAAACAAAGTTCACTTGCACAATCCACTGCCGAATCTGAATATGTAGTTACTGCTAGCGCTTGTTCACAAATTCTTTGGATTGTTCAAACACTTAAGGACTATGGGGTTGATCTAGATAGTGTTCCACTATTTTGTGACAACACTAGTGCTATTTGCATTGCTAAAAACCCTGTGCAACATTCTAGAACTAAGCACATTGAGATTAGGTATCACTTTCTTCGTGATAATGTTAAAAGAGGAAACATTGTGCTTCACCATGTACATATCGAACAACAATTGGCTGACATTTTTACAAAACCTTTGGATTTCACTTGTTTTTGTTACATTCGTAGTGAAATAGGGGTTATGCATCCTCATGGCTTAAATTGAGGGGGAGTTTTCAAACTTGGAAAGTCGATGTGTGAATCTGAACTTAAAATAATATGAGCATTGTATTTCATACATATATGACTTTGTGATTCCTTGTACATCCTTAAAGTTCTTACTACATTACTCATGTTATACATTTTGTAGTTTTTGCCATGTCTAGTAATTGATATAATTACTTACACAAAACCTGGTCATGGTTGAACTTTCATGCTGTTTTGAACTTGTTGCATGGTCACAAGTGCTTTTAATCTTAAAGAATTAATCAAGAAATCAACTCACGTGTTGAGTTTTTATGATCAAATGAAAAATTGAGAAAAGATCAAGAGAATATGCATGCATCACACTTCTTCTTTTGAGATGGCTTATCATTGCACTTAGATATGAACTTGGAAGAAGTTGTGGATGACTAAAACCATGTCCTTAAGCTTCTGATTGTCAAATGACATAGGCTTGGCTTGATTGGTTAGAATAAGGCAGATGCGCATATAATCTCTTGCAAATATCATATGATCTAAATTTGTGCTTTGAAAAATAATAAAATGCAGCAAAAAGTGTAATGCTTTCAGGTATTGAAATAGTTAAGTTTGTGAGTTCATGACTTCCTTAAATTGAAAATTACATTTGATCTCTAGCATGACTTACACTACTTTATGTATCTCATTGTTGTGATAGTGAAAGTTACTTGACAGTATGACGTGGATGAACTTTGTTTTATATGTATATGTTATAATATGCTCATAACAATTAAAATTTCTCTTTTAAACCTTGCTGAATACATTGTCAAAGGGGGAGAGATAATATGGTGAATTATGCAAGGGGGAGAAATATGTATAGGGGGAGAAATTTATTTTATTTCTATCTCATTTTATTTTCAAAAAGGGGGAAAATTGTTCTCAAAACTTTTCATGCCAATGTTCGGATTTTAAATGGTGTTGCCAATGCATTCATCAAGGGGGAGATTGTGAGACCTATGTGTGCTTAATACATTGGCTTTGATAACAAAAGTTTTAAATACTGCCATAACATTTTTTAGCAAGGTCCGACTCTAGCTCCGAGCTTCTGCAAGGTCCGACAATAGGTCTGACTTTCTTTGTCTAGATCTGACATGTTTTTTGGGTAGCTTCGGTGAGCTTTGTCTTTAGCTCCGGCATGTCTTTGTTTAGCTCCGGCATGTCTTTGATAGCTTCGACATGTCTTTGTTAAGCTCCGATATGTTTGGCTAGGTCCAACTTATATTGGTTAGCTCCGACATGTTTTTCTATCTCCAGCTTTTGGGTTGACTAGTTCCAACTAGTTTTGGTCAGCTCCGGTGCTAGGTCCAACTAGCTTTGGTTAGCTCTGGTGCTAGGTCCGGCTAGTTTTGATAAGATCCGGCGCTAGGTTGTACTAGCTTTGGTAAGCTCCGGCTCAAGCTTCGGTTAGCTTTGGCTAGGTCCGGTGCTTGATCGCAATGTTTCGGCTTTTAATGTGAAATGTTTCGAACTTGATTTATATTTTTAGAAAGATTGCTTAATATTCATTTGCTATGTTTTTGTTGTGTTTTGGTTGATATTGCTGATATCGTTTTTATATGCTTTGCATCATGCTTATGTGAGGTGCTCACGTAAGGTGTTGTGTTCGGAACTGACTTGAGTCTAGTCGCGGACTTGGGCTTGTATGGATTGGTTGTTTTTTTCATGTGCAGGTGTTGCTTGAGTTCAAGTCATGGCTAGTGACAGGATCTTTTGTACTAGTCTCAGGGAGGAGATGAGGTTCCAACAACCAAATTCAGGAGGAATTGTGGTTGAGCGGGTCAGGATGTCGCGCAGGATGATTGAATCAAGGGCAGTGCATATCAAGGTTACTGGACGTCGAAGGAAGGTGTTTGCACGTATGCATGCGGTTCATGACGTGGCAACATGGTTCCGAAGATGGTTTATGAATGGGAAGATCTGGTTGGAAGGATCGGATCATATCGGTTGATGACTTTGGCTGCGGCGGAGTCGGTTATGGCTCGGTATGGAAACTATCGAGTTGGTTATGATAGGATTTCGTGTGGGTCACGAATTTGGATTGTTTTAGGAATGTGGAATACGTTCCTATGGTGTTTGGAAGTCTTAAGATTGCTTCTATCTACGTATAGAAGAGTCCTAAGCAGTTATGGAAAGTTTTGATTCGTGAACGGAGTAGGATTAGGGTCCTGATTTGAGTTGAGTTGGCCTAAGGGCTGGTTATATAAGCAAGGGAGGCCAAAGTTCGTGGTGTACGACTTTGGGGCTGTTCCTCTTGTGTTCTATGAATAAAATTCGTAGTTTGAAAGAACTTTTGTGCCTTGTTCGTCCGACTTGTTCCAGACAAGTTTTACTCATCGAGTTTCTGGACAGCACTACCTTTCGTCGGTGGTTTTCTCATAACTCGAGTTTTACAGATCCAATTGACGTGATTCTTTTTTGGTTGTCTTCATAACTTGATTATCTATCATATGTCAAAATATCACGGTCATTGGATTTATGATTTCTGATCTACACGAGTTTCTTTGCAGTGTTCTAGAACTGTTTTTCTCGGGTAGGACAGATTGACCTTTGTTCGATCTTTCGATCATAACTTGAGTTTCTCTCGACGGATTTGAGTTATTCTTCTTGTGTTTTCTTAGTGACATGATTCTATATGATGTATATCACTTTTGTCACAGTGAAACACATTTAGATTAGTTTCACTCACGATTTCTCTAACAAATCATTTTTCTACCGAAGGGGTTGGGATTGAATTGTTTCTGCTGCGTAAGATTTTTAAATCTGCCATTCACCCCCCTCTGGTAGCTTTTCACGTGCTCTTCAATCCTACACATATAGCTAATCCTCACTAGACTACTTCGGAGTTTCGAAAATAGGCTTTTTTCGAGCATTGTATTCCCAATGAAGCTCTGATACCATGTCTGTGGGGACCGGGGTCATGACGTCCAAGGATCTCATTGGGTGGTGTCGTGCGATGCGGCACCTAACAGCACACACGAAAAGAATAGCCAAAATATGTAAAATTTTCATTTCATAAATATAACTAGAGTTTACATAACAGTGTACACCAGAGGTACACACGCAGCGGAAAATACATACTTGTAATCTCACATAACCAAGCAGGAGAGAAGACGTCCATGCCCTAGGACACTTCTCACTAGCAACACGAAGAACATTCAACAGCGGTGTGGTTCACATGAGATTCATATCGACACCTCGAGGTCTCAAGTACAACCTGAACAGCAAAAATAAACCTAATACCTGCAAAAAATCGTTAAAGCGCAAACGTGAGCATAAAGCTCAGCAAGACTAACCCATCTCACTAGACATATGCAGGGGGAATACTAAACATGGGTAAGGAATAGCATAAAGGACTCGCCTACAAGTAGATCCTTATAATCATGTTTTAAGTAGCAAATGACATTCTTCAGGTACGACACATCATAGACTCCACAATCAAACAAGAAGCGCTTTGTCGATAATATGACATGCCCAAAGCACATAATGCTATTATCGGTAAAGTATGGGGAAACTGTAAACTTTTAATTGTGCTATCTCTAAGCCATACAAGGTTGCAAAACAATTATAATTCAATACATCATATTCTTCTGGCTTCTTAAGTATTTACTATGTCACAACGCAATGAACAAGTGGTACTCTATTACCGCAACGGACGATGATTGCAATCAGGACTCACCCGAACAACAAGACACATACACACTTTCGTAAGCGCCAGCGAGTACATACAACAATACCTACATAATACTTCAGTACTAGTCGTATATGGCCACCTTTCACCCAACACTTGAATACAGAATCGGTCGTTCCGTCACGAGCAGGAGGTCACTGCATGGGGCGTACTCTGTCGTGCCAAGCAGCTAATTTAGACGTTGCTGCCCTCAACCCACCCCTATAAAATGAAGCAGAATGCCTTGACAAACCAGTATCAAGCTACGTCAGTTTACTGGAGCCCATTTCTCTAGTATGTCGCCGGTACAATTCAAGCTTGTCCAGCAGGGCCATACACGACAAGGGCCTTAATCGACACGGTCAGAGCTATGCGACCAAGACCACTTCTTGTGGCTTCCTACTCATCTCTGACCGGTCTCAATTTCATATTTATAAATCATCTCTTGATCCAATTCATCCCGTGTGGTAAAATCCTATCTCGCGAGTAGATTCCAACTACTCGACTTCTACCAGATCCCTATGAATATAAGCATGGCAGTTACTACAGGAGTCTGTGAGCTATTCTAACCACTCTCTAGGTTATTTGGTCATGCAAGTGGATGTCAAACACATTAAACGTAATGCATAAACATATGAAGACGTAAGGTGAATGAAAACTGCAAATACACTATAAGGAACTTAAATGCAAACTAGGGCTTGCCTTTTTTGCGACCTATAGCAATGTTGGTTGTTATGGCTTGGTCTTCCTCTGGAGAATCCGCCTTGGAATCTTGGAGTTGGAACTCCCCGGCCTTCTCCTCCAAGCGAAGCTTCTCGTCAATCATCTATCATCACATTCCTATCGACATGTTATGCATATAAGTAATTAAGGTAACTTAATAAGAGACTCTAAGAGGTGGTGTAAACTTTAAGAACAAGGTATTTGACTAGGAAGGATAGGTATGCCTCTGTTGTGTGGGTAATCAGAGGATGAGTCAAGGAGGACATAGTAGTGTCAGTATGAACAGAAGGGTACAATGTAAGGCTACATTGCAACTTAGTAGACAACACTTAAAGTTATGCTACTTAAGAGGTATAAGATTGAAGGATGAAGAAGTACCAGACTGAGTGATGTAAGGGGGACTAAGCGATCAAGGTGGAGCATTGAAAGCTTAAGGCATGAGTGAACTGTGCAACAAGAGGTCGTGACTCAGAAGTCGACCAATGAAGTTACACAAACTCATTAAGGAGTAAACCTAATTATGTGACAAGTGTGGTCGCAAGGTTCTAAATTAGGATGAATCAACGTGAAACCCTAGCGACACTTGGGAGTGAAGTGAGATCAACATGGCTTGGACTTAAGACGTCATCATAAGCATTGCTAATCTGACGTAGTACCAAGACAACGTTCAAATCACTTTTAGGTAAACCAGTCGCTACGACTAGCTTCGCAAGCATCGTTCAGGTGCTTACTCGACGACACTGATGTAGTGTCATCTGGAAGCTTGTCCAGGTGAACATGGTAAGCTTCCCAGTCTCGAACATGATGCATTATTATGTCGTGACGATGTACCTTGTCACCTCGGGGAGATCGTCTCATCGACCCAGACTCGTCAACAGTGGTAAGCAGAATCATGTACACCACCTCATGAGTCTCAAGGTTAGTGACGTTGACTCGATCATCGGCAAGCGACTTGACAAACCTGTCGTCGATGAAGCGGCACACCTAGTCAAGCAAATTTGCGGACAGTTAGGAAACATCGTCGGCGCGATCAAGAAACTCTTATCCAAGGTTCCCCTTGGTCTAGTTTCCCTTGCGGTTGTGACGTTCTCGCATTACTCTACCACAGATCACCAACAACCTTGGTTTGACCTGGAAGGCATTTTATTGAGAACCTTGTCTACACCTAGGACTCGATAACCCTCCCATCGACTAAAACCTAATTTGGATTGAAAACCATTGTCCGACGAGTTGTGCTTGTGTTCCAGCACCACACACATCAAAGGCATCCTTCATCTCGATGCCAAAGCACGATGACGGCCCGGAACGTCACGACAACGTCATGTGGTCAACGACGTCGACGCGTCTCAGGGCGGAGCATCACGAGCACACACGGACAAGCCAACTCAATAAAAAAGACAAAGAAGGTCAACTTGGGGATTTCTATAGGAATGATATCAATGCGAAACATGGATGCTAAGCTTGACGACACATGAGTACCCTTAGCGGTCACCACGAATGGACTTCGGCGGCGTCAAGCAAGGAATTTCAGGGCAAGGCTCACCAGCGCAACGTTGCAGCATGACACAAACATGGCAAGAACATGGAACCGAGAGGCGAAGGACGACGGCAATAACTGACCTAGCACGCGGTGACCGTAGCACGACGTTGGTGATGAAACGGGGCGTAGCCGAGAGCCATGGTTGTCAGGCAAGGCCCGGGCGACTAGGGGCACGACGTGAGCAGTGGTCGACGACCGTTGCCGTGGATAGCGAGGCATGGCAAGGAGCAAGATGGCGCAACGTGGGTGACCAGAGCCGCTATGGCCGAGCGAGGGAGGAACAAAGGCCGTTGGGCGGCAGGGCCAGTGCATGCGCGCTGTGGTGGCATGGAGCAAGAGGCGGGCATGGCACGGCCGAGCAGGGCGCGCGCGACCGGCATAGGGAGCAGGACGACGGTGCACCATGGCGCGCGGCGGTGGCGCATACGCGAACGTGAGCAGGGCGGCGAGGCGCTCGGCTAGGGCACGACACGAGCAGCAGTGGGGGCGGCGTGCTGTGTGCGGGCGGAGCAGAGACGTAGGGGGGTGTTGTGGTGGCATGGGGCACAGGCAAAGCGCGGCCAGGGCCGTGGCAGCGCGGGCGCAACGCGCGGAACCGGGGCACCAGCGAGCGAGGTGTGGGCGGGGGGCGCGAAGGCGACGATGCACTGGGCGGCTCGACGGACTGAGCAAGGGAGGTGCGAGCCGGCGGTCGGCGTGGGGCGACGTTGCAGGCAGCCGGGACAGCTGGGACGCGGTCAGATGGAGGCAAGCTAGTGGGGGCGCGACGTTGTGGTCGAGCGGGGCGCGGCTGGCAGGGCGCCGCGACACGTGGGGTGCGGCAGGGAGGCGAGCCGGCACCGGCGCGGGGCGGCACTGCGGCGGCCGGAAGGAGGCACAGCCGGGGGCGAGCGAGCGGTGGAGCGTGGCCAGAAGGTGGAGCGCGTGGCTAGGAGGGAGTCGGGGTGTTGTGGAGTAGAGCCGGGAGAAGAAGAAGCAAAATGGAATTTCTGGTACTAAGGATGACTCTAACCTGTGGGCCCCACCAATTGATCTTATCCCCCTTTTCCCTTTTTCTTTTTTCCAGATTCAAAACAAAGTTTAAATTATCTCAGCATAAGATAACATGAGGCTAGTTATTTGATATGTGGATAATCCAATTTGTGAACCCAAATTGAGAGTTGAATCAATTAAATTTAAAATTCAAATTTTAATTTGAACGCACCTTAGGCTTTTCTTTTTATCCTTTGTTTATTTTCTTTTCTAAAAACCAATAGAAATCCTAAATAATTAGCCTTAATCAATTAAGGTTTCTAAGCCCTACATTTTATAAATGAAACATTAAGCCCCATTTTGTTTTGATTTTTATCCTTCGCACGGTTAAATTTTTATTCCATACGGACCAAATTCCTAATTGGTGCCACGAGTCAAAGTAGAGAGAGAGCACCTGGGTATTGTCGGGATTGACGATAAGGACGGCCTCAAATACTAGCTTATGCATGATACCTTCTTAGCACAGACATTGAGATGGTTCCCGATAAGCACGAGCAGAACAGGAAACCAAACGATGTTTGATGAGAGCTGACTGGTGGGCCACCCAATAAGTTGGCCCCACCCAAGGTGTTATCTTCACTGGAAACACCACGATGTTGCTCAAGTTGAGGTTAAACTGGAATTTGAAATAACACCCGAAGCTTTAACAGTTTATGTGACATTTTCCAGATAATACTTGAAGTTTTTTTAACAATTCCTCGTTTTCGTGATCATTGGTAACTAACATGATTTTATGTGAATTTGAATTGCAAATTCCATTTTAAAAAAATTTTAAGTTCACATTTTTGCGTTTTTGTTCTTCTGAAAAGCGGGCTTTTACAATATCTATTGTTGTAGAAAATGTTGAGCCCATCAAATTTTAATCTTCGATCAATCCTAGACAAAGAAAAGCTAAATGGAACTAATTTTGTTGATTAGACCGAAATCTGAGAATTGTTCTCAGACAGGAAAAGAAAGAGTACATTCTCGATACACCTTACCCGGATGAGCCTCAGGATATCGCGCACAACTCCAATGTATATCATGCTTATGTGAAGCACACCAATGATGCAGTTGATGTGCAATGTCTGATGCTTTCTTTCATGAACTTCGAGCTACAGAAGCATTATGAGGGCACCAATCCATGAAATATGATCGTGGGATTGCGTGGCATGTTCGAGAACTCCGAGCTACAGTAGCATTATGAGGGTCAACAGGTTTAACACCTCAAAGGCTCTGCTTGGTCGCAAGCTTGCTGAAGGTGCTCCATTTAGTCCTCATGTAATCAAAATGATTGGTTACATTGAGAGTCTGCAGAGACTGGGTTTTCCGCCCAATGATGAGATTGCCGTTGATGTGGTAGTGCAGTCTTTGCCGGCTAGTTTCAAGCCTTTCACGTTGAACTATCACATGAATGGCTAGAAAAAGGCACAAACTGAACATCATGGGATGCTAAAGACAGTAGAGATGAGTCTTAGGAAGGCTCCTAGTCATGTGATGATGGTACAGAAGGGTAAAAAGCATAAGCGCCCAGCCATGGCTAAGACCATCAAAAGTAAGACTTCCGGTCAAGTGTCTAAGGCCAAGAAAAAAGGCTGGCCCTTCCCCTGGCGATGTCTGTTGTCATTGTAGTTCTAGTGGACCTTGGTCAAGGAATTGTGAGAAGTACTCAGGATAAATCAAGAAAATGAGAGGTGGGACCTCTGCTCAAGTTATTAACGTTATTGAAATTAATCTTGCACCATGTTCTAACAAAGCATGTGTATTTGATACTGTTGTTGTGGTTCACACATGCAAATCATTGCGGGCCCTGAAAAGAATTAGATGGTTCACAAGAGACGAGATGGACATACACATTGGAAATGGAGCAAAGGTTGCTACATTGGCCGTTGGCATTTGCCCACTCATTTTACCCTCTGGATTGGTGCTAGAATTAAATAATTGTTATTGTGTTCTTAACTCAATAAGAACATTATTTCTTGAAAGTGCATCTAGCAAGCCCTTGTGGGTTTTGGATGATTTATAACAAGCAAATGAGATCCTAACCTATTTGTTGAGATGAGCACAGGTTTTAATAGCAAAATAAGCAAAGTGTCAAAAAGAAGGGAGAATGAGGAGCAAAGTGGAAATGAGCTCAAGGAAAAAGAATAGTAGATCATTGTGTATGGAGTGTGTTAATGAAACACACCCCAAGAGGTCAATCACAATTAAACAAACACATTACACATAGTTATACAGGACCGGACTAGTCTGAATGTCACCGGACTAGTCCGATATCCTTTCTGCCCAAAATCGGACAAGTCCGATATCCATTGGACTAGTCCGATATCTCTCTGACTAGAATTGGACTAGTCCTCCCCATTGCGGACTAGTCCTCAAAACACTTCACAAGTTGCACAAAATCGCACGAGTCCGATCACCACCGGACTGGTCCGATATTCGTTCTATTCTAAATCGGACAAGTCCGATATTAGAACGGACTAGTCCAAAAGACCCTCTGACCTAAATAGGACAAGTTCTCCAAGTGCGGACTTGTCACCCAATTCACTTAGGGTTTCACATGTCTGGACAAGTCCGATAACTATCGGACTAGTCCGAAGATTTCCAGAAGTGAAATCGGACAAGTCCGCTCCTAGCTGGACTAGTCCGATATTTCGGGACACTTAGGGTTTGCTACACACAGCACACCGGACTAGTCTGGTGTCCACCACGAACTAGTCCGATCTTTCTAAACCCTAACGGTCACTTTTAGAAACCCCATATAAATAGAGGTGCACGGCCCAACTTTAAACTCTCTCGAACCCTAGCGCCGTCACACCTCCCAAGAGCCTCAAAAACCACATCTCTCCACGAAATTAGGTGCAACAAAGATCAATCCTTTGAGTATTCACTCTAGATCATTGGAGAGACACATTCAACACTCATTGAGCTCTTGGTTTGATTCTCTAACACACTCCTGTGATTTCATTGTAATCTTTTGATTGTGTTCTTGGTGGTATTTCGTGTTGTAATCTAAGGGAGCCCTCAACGTGTAAGAAAGCCCCTTTGAATTTGGTTATTCACCCATTTGTGATAAGTGGAAGATGATTGTCCTTCGTGGATATCCGACGAGGGTAGGGTTGGAGAAGACCCAGTCCTTTTGTGGACTCATCAACGTGGATGTAGGTTGGCTTTATGGGAACCGAACCACGGGATAAATCTCTTGTGTTCTTGTTTTGTGTTCATTGTCCTTTACATTATATCAATCTAGGGTTTCAATTGATCTTGTTCACTTTACGTTGAAATATCAAATTTAAGATTGACTTGTGATATACCCTAGTACATAATCTTGCAACACATAAATTACAAGTATATTTCCGTTGCTACACCCTATAATCAAACTTAATAAATCAAACTTGATCAACCTAGTCCGTACACACTGGACTAGTCCGCACTTTATCGGACTAGTCTGTTATCTCTGGTTTTGAACTGGTTGTTAAGTGTTGCAGGTTCTGACAAATTTCAAAAAGTCCTATTCACCCCCCCTCTAGGCCACATTCAATTGGTATCAGAGCGGGTTCTTCAAGAAAGAGACTAATTGCTCGAAGCAGATCATGTCGGACATGAAGGACATCCACAAGAGCAACAACCAAGAAAAGGTTGATGATGAAAAGAACCTCAAGGTGGAGAAGCTCCTCGAAGCCATTCAAGACTTCGAGGACGATGATGAGGAGATGCTAGAACTAACGGCGCTCCTAAGAAAGAAGACACTTTTCAAAGGGAAAGTGAAGATTGAAGAAAAGAAGAAGGGGAGTAGTCACACCGACTACTACCGATATCCTTTTAACTATGATCGTCTCAATTCCAATAATAATCATTATTTATCTATCACACTTGGAAAAGCCCCACATTTCGATGGAAGTGATTACTCAATGTGGAGGCAAAATATGAAATGCATCTAATTTCCCTCGATCCAAGTTTATGGCATATTGTGTGCATAGGGATAGATATCCCGGATGACGATGAAGAGCTCACACCAAGCCAAGAGCAGGCTATTCATCGAAATTCTCAAGCCGCGGGAGTAATTACCTCTTCGCTCAGTCGGGACGAGTTCACCAAGGTGGATGGACTCAAGATTGCTAAGGAGATTTGGGACACACTACAAACTGCAAATGAAGGTGACTGTCATATGCGTGAAGCAAAGATCGAAATGATTGAAGGCAAATTGGGAAGATTCGCAATTGAAGGAGACGAGTCACCCCAGGACATGTACAACCGATTGAAGACACTCGTCAACAAGGTAAGATCATACAAAAGTAAGAAGTAGAATGACCACGAGGTGGTAAAGCTCGTCCTTAGAGCTTTCATGCCTCGTAATGTTACCTTATGCTCCATGATCAGAGAAAGCCCCGAATACAAAAGGATGACTCCAGATGAATTGCTTGGAAAGATCATCAACTTCGAGATGATGGAAAAAGAAGCAAATCATGTTAAGGAGATTGCCGACCTCACCTTGGTAAAGAAGAAAGGGGTTGCTTTAAAGTCCACCCTCAAGCCCCTATCTAAAGAAGCTAGAGAAGCACAACTAGAAGAAGACAGTGACGACGAGAGCAGTGAATTAGATGAAGAAGACATGATATTGTTCGTGAAGAAATTCAAGAGAATAATGAAGAAAAGACAAGGCGCCAAATCAAGCGAAGGAAAGTACAAGGAAAGAACAAAGCTAAAGTTGAGGCGGGCATGCTATAATTGTGGTGAGTATAACCACTTTATAGTTGATTGCCCATATGAAGAGAACAAGAAGAAGAGCAAAGAAGACAAGCCTCAACCCAAGAAATTCTCCAAGAAGAATAAACAAGCCGAACAAGCGCACATTGGGAAAGAGTGGGACTCAAATGATGAGTCCTCATCATACGAGGAAGAAGAGATGGCTAGCATAGCCATCGAGAAGACATCCAAGAAGTCTACTCTCTTCCCTACACTCGGCGCATGGAAGGGAGATGGCACTTGCCTTATGGCAGTGGAAGGTAAACGCAAGGTAACCATTAAACCCCCTTCCATGCATTCCTATTCTAGTGATGATGAAATCAATAGTGATAATGAGGATATGCTTGTTGGACTAGATAGGAAAACTGCCATAAAAATGAAATTTTTACTTGATCAACTTGTTGAGAAGGAGAGGTTGATACATCGTCAAGAGGACATGATCATCTCCCAAAAGGAGGAATATGTCGAACTTGACAAGCTTCTATAACTTGAAAAGGAACGAAGCAATTCACTAGAGCTTGAGTTAGCTTCAAGCAAGGAAACTTGATTGGAGTTAACCGAATCAAATGCTACAATCAAGGACCAACTTGCTGACCTGATCAAAGGTTAACATGATCCTTGAAGTGCTAGTTGAGTCGCTCAAGCAAGGTGAACCTTCTTCCTCTTCAAGTTCACCTTCTCAACCCACTAAAACTGAGTTTGCTCATGTTTGTACATGTAAGAAAGTTGACACCAGTTTGATGGACAAGCCAGCCGCTACAAAGGATAAACATCCTGCCCAAAGTGGCATATTTGACAACGAGAAGATCAAATATGCACGTAGTGCATACTTGGTCAAAAGACCTCCAAATGTCAAATATGGCATTGGTTACTCTTATGGTGAAAAGCAGCATGCTAGAAGCCATAAGAATAACAAGGAGAGGATTACCTTTGTAAAGGGAAGACTCTCAAACTGGAAAGTCAAAGATTAAAACAGTAATCACACATGAACACCGGACTAGTCCGGTCGGTGTCCGGACAAGTCCGACCTCCTAGACTAGTCCTGTACATAAACAACAACAGTTATTGTTTAGAACTTTCGATGCCTCGTATGTCTTAATAAGAAATAATTTTGGCAAAGTTTATGCTCAGTATGTCGGGCCATGCCATGGAAATACCAAGTCTCATGTGTGGGTGCCCAAATGTCTTGTAACGAACCTCCAAGGACCCAAGAAAGCTTGGGTACCTAAAACCAAAGCATAATCTGTTTTTGCAGACCTATTCCTTCGGTGGATCTAAATAGGTGCTAGACAGTGGCTGCACCAACCATATGACCGGAGAAAGAAGAATGTTCGTTGAATATGAGGAAAATTAGAATCCAAACGAGGGCATCTACTTTGGAGATAATAGTCAAGGAAAGGTGCTCGGTACTGGTAAAATTGCAATATCTTCTAAACACACACTTTCTCATGTTTTACATGTTGAATCCTTAGATTATAACCTGCTGTCCATATCTCAATTATGTGACAAAGGTTATAATTGCTTGTTCACTAACGAGGGTGTGACCGTTTCTAGGAGGAGTGATGGTTCCATTGCATTCAAGGGTATGTTAAAGGGAAAGCTCTATCTTGTTGACTTCAACAAGGATAAAGCTGAACTTGACACATGCTTGATTGCAAAAACCAACATGGGTTGGATGTGGCATAGACGGCTAGCCCATGTTGGCATGAGGAACCTTCAAAAACTCCTCAAGGGCGATCACATCCGAGGTTTAAAGGATGTTGTGTTTGAGAAAGACAGGCCTTGTAGTGCGTGCCAAGACGGGAAGCAGGTTGGAGCACCTCACCCCGCCAAGAACGTCATGACTACAACAAGACCGCTCGAGCTACTTCACATGGACTTATTTGGTCCAATTGGTTACATAAGCATCGGCGGTAAAAAATATGGTTTAGTAGTTGTTGATGATTTATCTCGCTTCACTTGGGTTTTCTTTTTTCATGATAAGTCGGAGACACAAGGCATACTCAAGAAGTTCTTCAAGCGAGCTCAAAACGAATTCTCATTGACAATCAAGAACATTCGAAGCGACAATGGCACGGAGTTCAAGAACACACAAGTGGAGGAGTACCTTGATGAAGAAGGCATAAAGCACGAATTTTCAGCTCCGTACTCCCCACAACAAAACGGAGTTGCCGAAAGAAAGAAAGAACCAAACCCTCATAGAGATGGCAAGAACAATGCTTGATAAGTACAAGACCTCGGATCAATTTTGGGCAGAAGCGATTAACACCGCTTGCCACGCTGTAAATCGACTTTATCTTCATCTACTACTCAAGAAGACATCCTATGAGCTACTCACCGGTAACAAACCCAATATTTCATATTTTCGAGTTTTTGATTCTCCATGCTATATTTTAAACAACAAGCACAGGACTTCAAAGTTCGCTTCAGTGTCCGATGAAGGTTTCTTGCTTGGTTATGATTCGAACACTTACGCCTATCGTGTTTTCAACAAGACCTCGAGACTTGTTGAAGTAGCACGTGACATAGTGTTCGATGAGACTAACGGCTCCCAAAAGGAGCAAGTTGATCCATGTGTACTAGGTAAAGAAGAAGCTCCCTGTCAAGCATTGAAAAGAATGGACTTAGGTGAAGTTCGACCACAAGAGTCACCTCTACACGTGCATGAGGAAGATAAACCACAAGAGGAGGTCAACGATCAAGGGGGAGCTCCCACACAAGATCAACCACAAGAATACGAAGATAATCAACAAGTCAATGAAGGCAACCATTTAGGGGGAGAAGAAGATGATCATGAAGATACAACACCTCAAGTGCCACACCCAAGAGTACACCAATGCGTCCAAAGGGATCACCCAATCAACAATATCATCGGTGACATCCAAAAGGGAGTAACCACTAGATCTCGTATAGCTATCTTTTGTGAACACTATTCGTTTGTATCCTTTTTGGAACCCCACAGGGTTGAGGATGCATTGAAAGATCCGGACTGGGTGGTGGCAATGCAAGAAGAATTTAATAACTTCAAGCGGAACGAGGTGTGGGAACTCGTGGCAATACTTAATGCGAACATTGTCAGCACCAAGTGGGTCTTCCGCAACAAACAAGACGAACATGGGGTGGTGAAAAGGAACAAGGCACAACTTGTGGCCAAAGAGTATTCAGAAGTCAAAGGTTTAGGATTTCAATGAGACCTTTGCTCCAGTAGCTAGACTTGAATCTATTAGAATATTACTTGCATATGATACTCACCATGATTTCAAGCTGTATCAAATGGATGTGAAAAGCGCCTTCCTCAATGGACCAATCAAGGAGGAGGTGTATGTGGAGCAACCCCCCGGGTTTGAAGACAAAGAGTTTCCCGACCACGTATTTAAATTGTGTAAGGCTCTCTACGGCCTCAAACAAGCTCCTAGAGCTTGGTATGAGTGTCTTAGAGATTTCTTAATTGAAAATGGCTTCAAGATTGGCAAAGTAGATTATACACTATTTACAAAGAATTTTGACAATGACCTTTTTATTTGTCAAATTTATGTTGATGATATAATCTTTGGGTCCACTAATCATACTTTTTGTGAGGAATTTAGTAAAATCATGACATATAGGTTTGAAATGTCAACGATGGGAGAACTAAAGTACTTCTTGGGATTCCAAGTGCGGCAACAAAAGGAAGGGACGTTCATAAGCCAAACCAAGTACACGCAAGACATACTCAAGAAGTTTGGTATGGACAAGGCGAAGCCTATAAAGACTCCCATGGCAACAAATGGCCAATTGGATCTCAATGAAGATGGACCTAATATCGACCAAAAAGTATATCGCTCCATGATTGGATCTCTACTCTATTTATGTGCATCTAGGCCAGACATTATCTTGAGTGTATGTTTGTGTGCAAGGTTTCAAGCCAATCCTAAGGAGTGTCACTTGAAAGCCGTAAAAAGGATCTTGAGATATTTAGTTCATACACCCAACCTTGGTCTTCGGTATCCAAAAGGCTCAAAATTCAATCCCATTGGTTACTCCGATGCAGATTATGCCGGGTGCAAAGTAGATAGAAAAAGCACCTCCGGTACATGCCAATTCCTAGCGAGATCCTTAGTTTCTTGGTCCTCCAAGAAATAAAATTTCATTGCCTTATCCACAGCCGAAGCGGAGTATGTGGCACCTGGGAGTTGTTGTGCACAACTCCTTTGGATGCGACAGACTCTAATGGTTTACGGTTACAATATGAACCATATTCCACTCCTTTGTGACAATGAGAGTGCCATTAAAATTGCCAACAACCCAGTTGAGCACTCTAGAACTAAACACATAGATATAATACATCAGATTTTTAGAGATCATTCCATGACAGGAGATATAGCCATTTCCCATGTCAACACCCAAAAGCAATTGGCTGACATATTCACCAAGTCGCTTGATGAAAAATGCTTTTGCAAACTTCGAAATGAACTAAATATCCTTGATGCTCGAAGTGTGGCTTGAAATGTTGCATACCCGTATGAATTCTTCAAAATATGTTGATTGGATTGTGAAATCATCTCTCTCAATTTTCTTCCAAAAACTATGTTAATTATTAGATCTTGGTGAATTATGATCATTGCTTAATTGTTGTATGCTTACTGATCATATTCATCAATATTATTTGACTTGATTTGCCTCCCTATTTTCTAAATATTTACCTTCAAATATATATGAATGGGCTAAGAAATTCTTGCATGGTGACCACGGACTAGTCCGTGGTTACCCGAACTAGTCCGCCCATGCAGACTAGTCCGCAGAGTGCCAGTTAGGCCGGACTAGTCCGGTAGACCACGGACTAGTCCGATATAGTCCTCTGGAAAAGTTCGGACTAGTCCGGTCATCCCCGGACATGTCCGATTTTTCCTGTCCATAACCCTAACCTCCGCCAAACCCTAACTCCTTCATATCCACCCTTGCCTCGCTTTCTCTCTCTTCCACTCGAGCTCCCAAGGCGATTCCTTGATTTCTCCATCGGAACTTCGCAAGTTTGGGTGGCATTTGATCGTCATCGCATCGGGATTGAAGTTCTCGGACAAGTCCGGCCTTCAACACCCTCATCTCTAAGTTCCAATCGATTTCTTCGGTAATTTTAACTCAAACCCTAGAAATTCCAAATTTCTTCATTGTTGATCGAATAGCCTAGCATATTTCACTATATACATGCCTTATTGATGTATTACGTTTATCCTAAGCTTGTTGTGCATTAGGAATCAACTTTTGTCCATTCTCTTACATTTTTGAGGATGAACACCGGACTAGTCTGTTCCATGCACAGACAAGTCCGGTCACCCGGAATAGTCCGTGCCTGTACACCGAACAAGTTCGATTTTTATGAACTCAAAATCTAACTTTTAAATTCCTCAATGCAATTCCTTGCTATCCTTTCACACCTATGCATTGTACCATTCATTATCAATCATGCCACTCATTCTCAGGTCATGTTGAGCTCGAACAATGAAGTCTCCAAGTTTGAGGATGAGATGGACCACGAGGTGGCACCTCAGACCTCGACGGGTCTTGGCAAGAAGCGCCAACAGAGACCTTCTGAGCCAGCTCCGTCTCCTCCACAGGCTCGGAGGAAAGTACTAGCGAAGAAGCCGGCCTCCAAGGTGCCAGCTTCTAGGGCTACCACCGGTGGTGGCCCTAGCTCGGCAAGTGCCCGCCTAGCCAAAGGCAAGGGCAAAGGGATAGCGACTGGTCCAGTTGGCCCGTTGAAGCTCCATGCTCCGAGGGAAGGGGTCTAGGATCCCACTGAAGAGATGTTCAACGGGAAGGGCAGTGAATCGGCGGCCAAGTTCAGAAGCATTGATTGGTATGGCCGACCGAAGCAAGCTGCCGACGAAAGATTTTGGTGCATGCAGATTTCTATAAATCTGTGTATCTCCCAATGAAGACACCAGTTGGGCGCAGTCAATGGATTGATTGGGCACATTTTGATAAGAAGCGATGCTCCCCGTTTACTGATGTGGTGGAAGCCATTGAGAGGCATGGCCTGAAGGATCTCTTTGCCTTCAAGAACAACTGGAATGATGAAGTCATAGGACAATTCTTTGCAACATGCCATTTCTCAAGTGAAGATGAGGAAAGTGCTACTTGGATGACTCACGAATCCAAGTATAGTATAACTCAAGAAGATTTTGCAAGCCTGCTTTACCTTGACACCTCAAGATCTGACTGCTTGATCATCCACAACATAGGTGTCATTGAGAAGGACAAGATGAAGTTCCTATATGAGCCAACCTCCAAGTGCAACCCTCCATCCACAAAGAACATGAAGCCGTTCTCTGTGGTGCTCAGTAGAGTCTTGAGGAAGACCATCGCTCCCAAGGATGGAGATGTCGGGAGTGTGCAAGGTTATCTTCGGACATTGATGAGAGTGATAAGCAAGGGCCGCCAGTTTGATGTGGCGGACTACATCTGGAATGACATGGTTAACATATTCTGCACACACAACAGATCTTGTGAATATGCCCCATATCTGATGTTTGTGATTGAGAAGATCACCGGGATTGAATTCGTCACGGATGTGGAGCAGCTACCCTTAAGGCCTTAGATTCCTCAGAAGCCAAGTGTCCCGGCTGCTCCCTCGCTAGCCTCCAGTCCTGAGGCACCGGCAAGAAGGACAGAAGATGCAAGTGTCGCCTCTGCCAGTAGGGCAGCCCCTCAAAGGGGATCAGCCAGTGGGATCTTCAAATACCTGGCTGCCATCTTCGCTTCCTGCAAAAAGTCCGAAGTGAAGGCCCATAAGCTCAACAAGAGAAGAAAGGAAGATATGAAGTATGTGAATGCAAATGTGAAGCAAATTTGCCAGAAACTGGAGATCGAACCCATTGGGTCTCCAGTAATCTCTGAAGATTCATACTCAGACTTCACCGAGCTCGGGCCCTTGACCCCCTCCGAGCTTGCCTACATTGGCATTGGGGGCTCGAGTGACACCGCACCTCCTCCTCCTCCTCATCAGGTTGAAGATGAAGATGACAAAGACGATGATGAGAGGACTGACAGCGAAGAGTTAAGACCTTAGGACCCTCCTCTCCTTCTTTTTGGTGTCTTGATGCCAAAGGGTGAGAGATTAAGGGGGAGTCTTAGCCTTAGCTGTAGGATGCGAGGAGAGAGCTCTCTTGTATGCTTTTCGACTTTTTTTACAGGTTGTAAAGCTTTAACCATGTTCTTATGTTAATTATGGTTCTGTGATGCAATGTTATGATCTTTTGAGAAGTAAATTATGAGTTATGTGATTTTGCTCCTAGAATGACATATATGCTTGCTTTTGATTGATTAATGTCATTTATGTCATTCTCATTGTTTTAACATACTTAGTTATGCATCCCACCATAAAGAATGCACATATGGATTATGTTTTCACTGCTTGATGTATTTTAGACCCATATGTGCATGCTTTATGAAAATCTCAATTTTTATCACATTTTGTGAAATCTCAATTGGTTGTCATCAATCACCAAGAAGGGGAAGATTGAAAGTGCATCTACGAATCCCTTGTGGGTTTTGGATGATTTATGACCAGCAAATGAGATCCTAACCTATTTGTTGAGATGAGCAGATGTTTTAATAGCAAAATAAGCAAAGTGCCAAAAAGAAGGGAGAATGAGGAGCAAAGTGGAATTGAGCTCAAGGAAGAAGAATAGTAGATCATTGTGTATGGAGTGTGTTAAGGAAACACACCCCAAGAGCTCTATCACAATTAAACACACACATTGCACAAAGTTATACAGGACCGGACTAGTCCGAATGTCACCGAACTAGTCCGATATCCTTTCTGCACAAAATCGGACAAGTCCGATATCCGTCGGACTAGTCCGATATCTTTCTGACTAGAATCAGACTAGTCCTCCCCAGTGCGGACTAGTCCTCAAAACACTTCACAAGTCGCACAAAATCAGACAAGTCCGATCACTACCGGACTAGTCCGATATTCGTTCTGTTCTAAATCGGACAAGTCCGATATTAGAATGGACTAGTCCGAAAAAACCTCTGACCTAAACTGGACAAGTCCCCTATGTGCGGACTTGTCACCCAATTCACTTAAGGTTTCACATGTCCGGACAAGTCCGATAACTATCGGACTAGTCCGAAGATTTCCAGAAGCGAAATCGAACAAGTCCGCTCCTAGCCGGACTAGTCCGATATTTCGGGACACTCAGGGTTTGCTACACACAGCACACCGGACTAGTCCGGTGTCCACCACGGACTAGTCCGATCTTTCTAAACCCTAACGGTCACCTTTAGAAACCCCATATAAATAGAGGTGCACGACCCAACTTTAAACTCTCTCGAACCCTAGCGCCGTCACACCTCCCAAGAGCCTCAAAAACCACATCTCTCCACGAAATTAAGTGCAACAAAGATCAATCCTTTGGGGATTCACTCTAGATAATTGGAGAGACATGTTCAACACTCATTGAACTCTTGGTTTGATTCTCTAACACACTCCTGTGATTTCATTGTAATCTTCTGAGTGTGTTCTTGGTGGTATTTCGTGTTGTAATCTAAGGGAGCCCTCAACGTGTGAGAAGGCCGCTTTGAATTCGGTTATTCACCCCTTTGTGATAAGTGGAAGGGGATTGCCTTTGTGGTGATCCGACGAGGGTAGGGTTGGAGAAGACCCGGTCCTTTTATGGACTCCTCAACGTGGATGTAGTTTGCCTCTGTGGGAACCGAACCACAGGATAAATGTCTTGTGTTCTTGTTTTGTGTTCATCTTCCTTTACATTATATCAATCTAGGGTTTCAATTAATCTTGCTCACTTTACGTTGAAATATCAAATTTAAGATTGACTTGTGATATACCCTAGTACATAATCTTGCAACACATAAATTACAAGTATATTTCTGCTGCTACACCCTAGAATCAAACTTAATAAACCAAACTTGATCATCCTAGTCCGTACACACCGGACTAGTCTGCACTTTACCGGACTAGTCCGATATCTCTGGTTTTGAACTGGTTGTTAACTGTTGCAGGTTCCGACAAATTTGAAAAAGGCCTATTCACCCCCCTCTAGGCCACATTCATTTCTTCTTCATGTTTGGAAGAAGAAGGCTATGATTTCACATTAAAGAACAAATGTTGTTATATTTTTATGAATAGGATGTACTATGGTCGTTGCCCCATTGTGAATGGGCTTTATGTTCTTGGTCTAAAGATTTCATAAACCAATAATGTTAATGCTAAGAGAATGCGCGGTAATGACTCAAATCCTGCATACGTGTGGCATTATCATTTAGGCCATATAGGCAAGAAACACATAGATAAAATCCATAAAGACGGTTTTCTTGACTCTTTTGATTATGAATCAATTGAGACATACAGATTATGCCTTTTTGGTAAAATGACTAAGGCTCCCTTTGTTGTACAAAGTGAGAGAGCAAGTGAGTTATTGGGACTAATACATACTGATGTATGTGGTCCAATGAACTCAGCCACAAGAGGTGGTTATCAGTATTTTGCTACCTTTACCTATGATTTAAGTAGATATGGTTATATCTATTTATTGAGAAATAAGGCTGAGTCATTTGAAATGTTCAAGGAATTCCAAAATGAAGCACAAAATCACACTGACAACACAATTAAATTCCTGCAATTTGATCGTGGTGTAGAATATCTGAGCCATGAGTTTAGTGATCATCTGAAAAGTTGTGGAATTGTTCCACAACTTACTCCACCTTGAATGCAATAGTGAAATGGTGTGCCTGAGCGGAGAAGCTGAACCATATAGGACATGGTGAGGTCGATGATGAGTCATGCAAATCATCCATTGTACTTTTGGGGTAATGCGCTAGAAACGTCTGTGTTCACACTAAATCATGTTCCATCTAAATCTGTGGAGAGAACACCATATGAGATATGGACTGGGAATCGTCCCAGTTTGTCGTTCTTAAAGATCTGAGGTTGCGATGCTTATGTGAAGCTTTTGATGCCAACTAAGCTTGAGCCGAAATCTGATAAGTGCGTCTTTGTGAGGTATCCAAGGGAAACCAAATGGTACTATTTTTTATAAATGACAAGAGAACAATGTGTTTGTTGCTCGAAATGCAGTGTTTCTTGAGAAAGAGTTTCTCTTGAAAGAAGTCAGTGGGAGCACAGTGTAACTTGAAGAAGTTTGAGAAGCACATGAAGATGTTCCAATTTTCACTGACGAGGCACAACATGATGATCCAGTAATGGTCATTGATCAAAATGTTAAACCTCAACTATGAAGATCAGTACAGCCTCGTCGTCCAACAGTGTAGTACACATTACTCACCACAAGACAACATGACATATTGTTGTTGGACAATAATGATTCGAGCATTAATACGGAAGCAATCATAGGACTAGAATCTGAAAGATGGCTTGAGGCCATGCGATCTGAAGTGGAATCCATGAAAGAAAATCAGGTTTGGAACCTGATTGATCCACCCAACGGTGTGAGATCAATCGAGTGTAAATGGATTTTCAAGAAAACGATGGATGCTGATGAAAAGGTTCACATCTATAAAGCCCGACTAGTAGCAAAAGGTTTTTGTCAAATTCAAGGTGTTGATGACAAAACATTTTGCCCTGTCACAATATTGAAGTCTATTCGGATCCTTCCAGCAATTGTCGCATACTATGATTATGAAATATGACAAATGGACATCAAAATAGCTTTCCTTAACAGAAACCTAAGTGAGGATGTGTACATGACCCAACCTATAGGTTTTGTCAACAAACAAAATTCTAGAAAAGTATGTAGACTTAGGAATGTGAGACCTATGTGTGCTAAGTACATTGGCAATTTAAAGAAAAGTGAGGGTTCACACGCAAAGATTTGAATATTTCTGAAAAGCCCACTTTGGACTGTCCGATCTTGTGGGAATCCCTTGTGCATTGTCCGAAATTTCAGTTACGTGAAAATCATGTGCTTTTCGCTTCGTACTGTCCGCACTTTTCCTCATGTGAGTTGCACGTGTTTTCCAGTTTGGAGTGTCCGAACTTGTAGCGCACATGAATTACACATGTTGTTTGTTTTGCACTGTCCGAACTTTGCTCACATAAGCTGCACATGAGCAAACGCTTTAGAGTGTCTGAACTTTTCTCATACATTGCGTAGGGGCTGCTTTGGACTGTCTCATCTTTCATTTATTGAAATATTTGCGCAACTCTTATGTTTTAATCTACAATTTTTTGGACTTGTTTCTTTGGCTGATAGGTAAGTTTGCTTAGTATTCATTTACTGATTTTTAGGTGTGTTTTTGTGGTTATGGATGATATCATTTGCTTATGTGAGGTGCTCACGTAAGATTTTGTGTTTTTTGGACTGACAAGAGTCAAGTCGAGGACTTGGGCTCGCGAATAATTGGTTGTTTGTTCATGTGTAGGTGTTGCTTGAGGTTAAGACATGGCTGGGGACAATATTCATTGAACTAGTCTTAGGGAAAAGATGAGGTTCAACAACCACGTTTGAGAGGAATTGTGGTTGAGTTGATCGGGAGGTCACGCAACATGTTTGGGTCAAGAACAATGCATATGAAGGTATCATGGATATTATTAGAAAGTGTTTGCATGTGTGCAAAGAGTGCGTGAATGTGGAAACATTGTTCCAAGGTGTAATGAAGAGAAGTGGACGTGAAGATGTGGCCGGGAAGATCCAATCGACTGGTTTATGTCTCAGGCTACGGGTGAGGTGGTTATGGTTTGTTTATTGAAGGTCTAGAGTTTGTTTTTGTTAGACTATGTGGTGAGCACGAAGTTTAGTTGTTTTAGGAATGTTTAGGATGTTCCTAAGGTGTTTGGAAGTCTTAATATTGCTTCTATATGCGTACGGAGGAGTCTTCAGCTATTATGGAAAGTTTCGGTTGAAACTGAGTAGGATTAGAGTCCTAGTTAGGACAGGGTTGGCCCGAGGGGCTGGTTATAAAAGCAAGGGAGGCTAGAGCTCGTGTTGATACGACTTTGGGCTGTTCCTTTTGTGTTCTATTGAATAAATATTATAGTTTTAGAGGAGCTTTTGTGCCTTGTTCGTATGACTTGTTTTTGTCAAGTCTTTCCTTGTCGAGTTTCTAGACAACACGATGTTGGCTTGGTATTTTGATCATAACTCGAGTTTTACAGATCCAATCAACATGATTCTTTTTGTGTTGTCTTCAAAACTAAAATTTCTATCATCTTCGGTAGTTTCATAGTCATTGGATTTCTGATTTCTGATCTACATTAGTTTTTTAGTGTCGTAGATCTGGTTTTTTACTCGGGTAGAATAGATTCACCGTTGTTCGATCTTTCAATCATAACTTTCATTTTTATTGACGGTTTCTCATGATTCTTTTTGTAGTGTCTTCGTGATTTGATTTTATACAATATATATTTCTTTTGTCACAATTTAATACGCTTAGATTAGTTGCACACATTGTTTCTTTATCAGATTGATTTTCCTCCGAGGGGTTTTTGTTGCTTCCGCTAAAAAAGTTTTAATTTGCCATTCATCCCCCCTCATGTATCTTCTCACGTGCTCTTTGATCCTACAATTGGTATTAGAGCCAGGTTGCTCTAGTATCTGTGATTTCCACTTGTTTTTTACAAATTATCATGGAGAAAAACACCGCAAAACCTTGTGTGATAAGTGGCAATGATTTTCATGTTTGGAAGGTGCGTACGAAGGCTTACATACAAGTGCAAGGCTTCACCATCTGGGAGAAGGTCTATAAGTCCTTCGATGTGCCACCAAACGATCAAGTTACGGCTGCAAACATGACAGATGTCGACAATAATAACAAGGCGCAGAACTTGATCATACAAGGATTGACTCATAGCGACTTCGATCGAGTTGCACACCTCCGATCTGCGTACGATGTTTGGAAAGATCTATGTGATTATCATAAAGGATCCAAACTACAAAGGAGGTAAGACAAGACATATTCAAGAAAGAATAAATGCACTTTGAGATGCAACTCAGTGAGTCAATCGATGACCCTTTCGCTCGCTTTAACTAAATTCTCAGCAACTTGTGTTGTGCCCACGTTATTTTTTCAGATGTTGAGAATGCTAGGGAAATACTAAGTGCATGAGACATGTTAATTTGGGAGATGAAAGTTACATGTATTCGTGAATCTACTCTTATGAGTACACTTACTTTGGATGTGCCATATTCTAAGTTGAAAACTCATGAAATTGACATAATCTCATGTAGGAACCCCAACAAGTCTCTTGCATTTGTTTCTAAACGTGACATGCCTAGATGTTGCAAATCTTCATCATGTGGTACACTTGCTTGTTTTCCTCTATAACCCTTGAATAGATTGAAGAGTGTCCAGCGTTGGAGCTAGTACTTCATTCTACTCGATTCTCAAAAGCATTGCAAAATGTGAGGACTCGAAGAAGAGAAAGTGGTGGTTCTGAATGATGCTTCGAATGTGGTGAGTTTGGACATTTTCGTACAAATTGCCCTAACCTTTCAGGTTCTACTCCCCATAATGAGAAGCAAACAAAATTCAAGTTCTCCTCTGCAGACAACAACAACAACAACAAGAAGGGTTTTACATGTCGCCAATTGGTAAACAGTTTTGTCTCCGCACTTCAAGAACTTGGCTCGAGCTATGTGAACATCGGAAGTGACGAAGATGAAGAGAATTTGGCAAATATGTGCTTCATGGCAGGCAACTCTAGATCAAGTACGGAGGAGGCAGAACACAACAACGACGATGAAGAGGTATGCCCCACTTGCTAATAAATATACAATACTATTTCTCGTGCCACTGTTATACTTAAGAAAAAGAATAAAAAACTTAGGGACAATGCTGTTAAAATTGAACCACTACAATATGAAATTAACCGGTTGAAATATTTGATTCCTAGTGATGATTTTTGTTTCTCATGTGAACTAATATATGAACAATTATCCCCCTTAAGAAGTGCACACACCTCCACACTTGATAAACATAATTTAGAAATTGAAAAGAACAAAAAGCTTGCTGCACTTAATGATAAAAACTTAAAGATGCTAGATGTTCAATAATTAATTTGCATTGTTCTAACTGTGATGATCTTAATAAAAAATTGCATGATAATATGAATGAAATTTCTGTTTTGAACAATTTTTTATGTTCTCATGAAGTTAATATTGTTCTAATTGCAAATTAAAAGAAAAAACTTCATGTGAAAACTGTCTAGACTTGTCTAATAAACTTGATGACATGCATAGGACACTAAATCGATTTTGTAATGCAAATAAGAATCTAAACTTGCTGTTGAATTCTTCCAAGTCTTGCAATGATAAAACTGTTTTAGGATTTGATTCCCATGCTCATGCGAAGGCTCCTCCACCTAAAATCGTAAAGTCATTAGGAAGTGGTTTGATTCAAACATTTCCTAAAAAAAGAAGTGGTTTTCGAATCTGCAGGAGTGTTGTGTCATTCGATTTCTAATAAACATGTTGCTTGCTCATTTAGGCATGAACACAAAGTTAAATTTCATTGTACCTACTGTGGTAGAGATGGTCATGTCATAGATTTTTATTATAGACTAGATAAACAACATAGAAAGGAAAGAATGATTGCTAGATCACATAACAACCGAGCAAAACTTGTTGCACGTGCTGAACCGAATGTTAGGAAGTTGCAACCTGCTTTGATGAGTCAAAAAAAATACAAAGCTTGCTCCCAAACCTACTGTTTTTCTTGCTATACATAATACACTACATAAATCAGTAGTTGGGAACAAGAATTCTAATAAACCTATTGTTTTATCTCAGTTTTCGCGTGTTATTCCTGCTGGATGTCGTTTGACTCAGTACTGGATTCCTAAATGCATTTTGACTAAACCCAATATTGAGTCATTGATGTATTGTGCTTCTATGTAGGTTACACGCTTGAGGAAGGAGAACATTTTAATTGTGCATTCAGGTTGCTCATGCCACATGACTGGCAATAAAGATTGGTTTTCCTCCCTCTCTTTTGTTTCACGTGTAGAAAATGTTACTTTCGGCGTTAATTCTTCAACTCCTATATTTGCTAAGGGTTTGGTTAGAGTAAATAATCAATACACTTTGAAGGATGTGGCACTTGTTAAAAATTCGAAATACAACTTGCTTTCTGTTTCATAATTACTATATTAAAATCTAGATGTTAACTTCACTAAAACTGCCGCAAGGTTGTAGATTCAAATAGTTAGCTTATTTTTAACATGTCTCCGTTTGGAAGATTTTTTAAAATTGATTTTTACATGTCATCCACTAAGCATAGGTGTCTAGTTGCTAATGATTCAAACGGACTTAAATTTTTGGCATCTTAGACTTGGTTACGTAGGCTTTGACCATCTCACGCGTGTTAGTGCTCTTGATCGCATACGTGGGTTGCCTAAGCTGAAAGGGGACAGCGATATTGTGTGCTCAGACATGCTAAGATGATTGCAAGTTCACATGCTCCTCTCACAATGATCATGACAACTAAACCGGGACAACTTTTGCACCTTGACATCGTAGGTAATTCACATTCTCAATCTTTTGGAGGTAAATAGTATCTTCTTGTGATTGTTGATGATTATTCTAGATACTCTTGGGTTTAATTTATGACATCTAAGAATGAAGCATCTAGTCTATTGACCACCCAGGATCTTTAAAAGCAATTAGAAGTGATAATGGAACCGAATTTAAATATTAATCATTTGATCAATTTTGTGCTAAAAATGGAATAGATCATCAATTTTCTTCACCCTATGTACCTCAACAAAATGGTGTCGTAGAGAAAAAGAACAGAAACTTAGTTGAGATGGCTAGGAATATGCTTGATGAATATCAAACTTGTGAGACCTATGTGTGCTGAATACATTGGCTATGGCGATAAAAGTTTTGAATTCTACTAAAACACCTTTTTAGCAAGGTCCAACTTTAGCTCCGAGCTACAACAAGGTCCGATGGTAGGTTCGGTTTGTTTTGGGTAGCTCCGGGTACGTCCGATTTGCTGGCAAAGTCCGACTAGCTTTTGGTTAGCTCCGGTGAGTTTTGTCTTTAGCTCCGGCATGTTTTTGATAGCTCTGACAAGTTTTTTCTAAGCTCCGAGTTGCTTTGTCTAGCTTCGGTTTTTGGGTTTACTAGCCCTGCTAATTTTTGTAAGCTCCGGTGGGTGCTTGGTTCCACTAGCTTTGGTAAGCTCCGGCGCTAGGTTCTACTAGCTTTGGTAAGCTCCGACTTAAGGTCCGGTTAGCTTTGGCAAGAACCAGAGCTTGACCGCAGTGTTCTGCTTTTTGTTTGCAAAGTTTCAAACTTGTTTTACATTGTTGGAAAGATTGCTTAGTATTCATTTTCTAAGTTTTTGGTGCGTTTTGGTTGATATGGATGATATCATTTTACTGTGGTTTTGCAACATGCTTATGTGAGGTGCTCATGTAAGGTGTTGTGTTCAGAACTGACTTGAGTCAAGTCGCGGACTTGGGCTCATACGGATTTGTTGTTTGTTCATGTGCAGGTGTTTCTCGAGTTCAAGTCATGGATGGTGAAAGGGTCCTTTGGACTAGTCTCAGGGAGGAGATGAGGTTCCAACAACCAAATTCAGGAGGAAATGTGGTTGAGCAGTTCAGGAGGTCGTGCAGGATGATTGAATCAAGGGCAGTGCATATGAAGGTTACTGGACGTCGAAGGAAGGTGTTTGCATGTATGCATGCGGTGCATGACATGGGAACATGGTTCCGAAGATGGTTTATGGATGGGAAGATCTGGTTGGAAGGATCGGATCGTACCGGTTGATGACTTGGCTGCGGCAGAGTCGGTTATGGCCCAGTATGGAAAGTATCGAGTTGGTTATGTTAGGTTTTCGTGTGGGTCACGAATTTAAGTTGTTTTAGGAATATGGGATATGTTCCTAAGGTGTTTGGAAGTCATAAAATTGCTTCTATCTGCGTATAGAAGAGCCCCAAGCAGTTATGAAAAGTTCCGATTTGTGAACGGAGTAGGATTGGAGTCCTAGTTGAGATTGGGTTGGCCTAAGGGCTGGTTATATAAGCAAGGGAGGCCAAAGCTCGTGGTGCATGACTTGAGGCTGTTACTCTTATGTTCTATTGAATAAATATCGTAGTTTGAAGGAACTTTTGTGCCTTGTTCGTCCGACTTGTTCCAGACAAGTTTTACTCGTCGAGTTTCTGGACAGCACTACCTTTCGTTGGTGGTTTTATCATAACTCGAGTTTTACAGATCCATTTGACGTTATTATTTTTGTGTTGTGTTCAAAACTTGATTATATATCATATTTCAAAATTTCACGGTCATTGGATTTGTGATTTCTGATCTACACGAGTTTCTTTGCAGCGTTCCAGAACTGTTTTTCTCGGGTATGACAGATTGACCTTTGTTCGATCCTTTGATCATAACTTGAGTTTCTCTCGACGGATTTGAGTGATTCTTCTTGTGTCATCTTCGTGACTTGATTCTATCTGATATCAATCATTTTTGTCACGGTGAAGCACGTTTAGATTAGTCTCACTCATGATTTTTCAACAGATCGTTTTTCTACCGAAGAGATTGGGATTTAATTATTTCCGCTGCGTAAGATTTTTAAATCTACCATTCACCCCCCCCTCTGCTAGATTTCCATGTGCTCTTCGATCCTACAATTGGTATCAGAGCCACGGTGCAATAATCTTTGTGATTCACACTTGTTTTTTTTTCACTAATCATCATGGAGAAATACTCCGCCAAACCTTGTGTGTTTGCTGGTATTGATTTTCAGGTTTGGAAGGCACGCATGGAGGCTTTCATCCAGGCCCAAGGCTTCAACATATGGGAAAAGGTGTACAAGCCTTATGATGTTCCGTCAAACGATCAAGTTACGGCTACGAACCTACAGGACGTCGACAACAACAACAAAGCCCGGAACTTGATCATCCAAGGACTCACTCAAAGCGACTTCGACCGCGTGTCACATCTCCGATCGGCATACGATGTGTGGAAACCACTTTGTGACTACCACAAATGATCCAACATGATCAAGGAGGTAAGGCAAGACATGTTCAAGAAAGAATACATGCGCTTTGAGATGCAACCCGGTGAGTCAATTGATGATCTCTTTGCTCGCTTTAATAAAACTCTCAGCAACTTGTGTAGCGTCAATGTTAATTTTTCAGATGCTGAAAATGCTAGGCAATTTTTAAGTGCATTAGACATGTCAATTCGGGAGATGAAAGTTACATCCATTCATGAATCTACTGTCATGAGTACACTTACTTTAGATGTTCTATATTCCAAGTTAAAAACTCATGAAATTGACATAATATCACGTAAAAACTCAAACAAGTCTATTGCTTTTATCTCACAACGTGATATGCCTAGCTCCGTCCAATCATCATCTTGCAATACTCTTGCTTTGTTGTCCTCACTAACCCTGGAACAGATCGAGGAATTTCCAGAACAGGAGTTAGCACTCATCTCTACTAGATTCTCAAAAGCATTACAAAATGTGAGAACTAGAAGGAGAGGAAGCTCCGGACCTCAACGCTGTTTTGAATGTGGTAAGACAGGACACTTTCATACAGAATGCCCCAACCTTTCAGGTCCTACTACCCGTGAAGAAAAACAGAACAAGGTCCAGACTACCCCTGGAAATCCCAACAAGAAAAAGAAGGGTACCATAGGACGCAAGATGATTAACAGCTTCATCACCATACTTCATGAAATCTGTTCAAGTGATGTAGACTTTGAAAGTAATGAAGATGATGACGATCTGGCCAACTTATGCTTCATGGCGGGCAAAACAAGATCAAGATCAAGTCAGGAGGATGCAGAACACATCAGTGACGACGATGAGGTTACACGTTTGAGGAAGGAGAACATTTGGATTGTGGATTCAGGTTGCTCAGGCCACATGACAGGTAACAAAAAATGGTTCTCCCCCTCTCTTTTGTGTCACGTGTAGAGAATGTTACTTTTGCTGCTAATTCTTCAACTCCTATAATTGCTAAGGGTTCGTTTAGAGTAAATGATCACTACACTTTGAAGGATGTGGCACTTGTCAAAAATTTGAAATACAACTTGCTTTCTATTTCTCAATTGCTTGATGTGAACATGGAAATAACTTTCACTAAAAATTGCTGGAAAGTTGTAGACTCATATAGTGATCTTTTGTTTAACATGTCTCATTTTGGAAGAGTTTTTAAAGCTGATTTTGATATTTCTTCCTCTAAGCATAGGTGTCTAGTTGCTAATGATTCAAAAGACTTATATTTTTGGCATCGTAGACTTGGTCACGTAGGCTTTGATCACCTAACGCGTGTTAGTGCTCTTAATCGCATACGTGGGCTGCCTAAGCTTAAAGGGGACAAAGAAATTGTGTGCTTTTCTTGTAGACATGCTAAGATGGTTGCAGGTTCGCATACTCCTCTCACAATGATCATGACAACTGAATCGGGTCAACTTTGGCACCTTGACACCGTAGGACCTTCACATGTTCAATCCTTCAGACGTAAATGGTATGTTCTTGTGATTGTTGATGATTATTCTAGATACTCTTGGGTTTACTTTATGGTGTCTAAGAATGAAGCTTTTAGTCACTTTAGAACTTTATTTCTTAGATTATCAATTGATCACCCAGGACCTTTAAAAGCAATTAGAAGTGATAATGGAACTGAATTTAAAAATCAATCTTTTGATCACTTTTGTGATGAAAATGGGATAGATCATAAATTTTCTTCACCATATGTACCTCAACAAAACGGTGTTGTAGAAAGAAAGAACAGAACCTTAGTTGAGATGGCTAGGACTATGCTTGATGAATATCAAACTCCTAGGAAATTTTGGGCTGATGCGATTGCAACCACTTGTTATGTCTCAAATTGTGTTTTCCTGCGCGCTAAGCTAGGTAAAACACCATATGAGCTCCGGTTTGGACATAGGCCTAGTGTTACGCACTTTCGGGTCTTTGGATGCAAATGCTTTGTTAAGAAACAAGGTAATCTTCATAAATTTGAACCTTGATCCATTGATGACATGTTTCTTGGTTATCCTTCTCATACTAGAGGCTACCATGTGTTTTTACTTGGCACTAAGAAAATTGTGGAGACTTGTGAAGTTTCTTTTGATGAAGCTAGCCCAGGTACTAGCTCTAATATTGCAGGACCAGATACATATCCTCAGGGGGAGGGTATTTTCGAAGATGAAGAAGAGCCGATGATACTGCCTAGTAGTTCTGGAGTTGACACGTGTCCAGCTCCAAACTGTGAACAAGCTCCGACTACCACCTCTGCTTGTCCTGATTGTCCACAAGCCGCAAGCTCATCAATATGTGATGAACCTGATGAAGAAGAAGCTTGTGATACATTTTTTCTCCTATGGATCATCAAGAACCATCCCCCACAACAGATTTTTGGAAGCTTGCATGAACGAGTTACACGGTCCAGGTTTTGCGATCCAAACCCTCATGCTCATTCTGCTTTTGTTGCTTCTTTTGAACCCAAAGATATATCACACGCACTCACTAATGAATCTTGGATTATTGCCATGCAAGAAGAGTTAGAAAATTTTGAAAGAAATAATGTTTGGAAACTTGTACCTCCTCCTCAAGGTCACACTTTAATTGGAACTAAATGGGTGTTTAAAAATAAACAAAGTGAGAATGGGGTTGTGGTTAGGAATAAGGCTAGGTTGGTTGCTCAAGGTTTCACTCAAGTTGAAGGTCTAGATTTTGATGAAACTCTTGCTCCAGTTGCTAGATTAGAAGCCATAAGAATTTTGTTAGCTTTTGTTGCATATAAAGGTTTTAAGCTATATCAAATGGATGTTAAAAGCGCTTTTCTCAATGGCTACATAGATGAGGAGGTTTATGTCAAACAACCACCAGGTTTTGAAAATCCAGATTTTCCTAATCATGTTTACAAACTGTCCAAGGCCTTTTACGGTCTCAAACAAGCCCCTAGAGCATGGTATGATATGTTAAACACATTCTTACTTGAAAAGGAGTTTACTATTGGCAAGGTTGATAAAACTCTTTTTGTGCTTAAGCATGGAATTGACTCATTATTCGTTCAAGTGTATGTGGATGACATTATCTTTGGTTGTGCTTCTCATGATCTTGTGTCCAAGTTTTCAGCTATGATGAGTTCAGAATTTGAGATGAGTATGATGGGAGAACTTATGTACTTTTTGGGGCTGCAAATCAAGCAAACCAAGGAGGGTACCTTTGTGCATCAAACGAAGTATACAAAAGACCTCCTAAGGCGCTTCAACATGGACAAAAGCAAGCCTCTTCGGACACCAATGGGAACAGCAACAACACTTGATCTTGATGAAGATTGTGAACCCGTGGATCAAAAAGAATATAGAAGCATGATCGGATCACTTTTGTACCTCACGACATCAAGACCGGACATACAATTCAGTGTATGTCTCTGTGCACGGTTTCAAGCTTCCCCACGTGCTTCACATCGTCAAGCCGTCAAAAGGATTCTCAGGTACTTACATGGTACTCAAGAATTTGGCATTTTTCTTCCTTCTTCCGCAACCATTACTTTGAAAGGTTTTCCGATGTTGATTTTGGAGGTTGTAGGATTGATATGAAAAGTACCTCCGGTACTTGTCATTTTCTTGGTAATTCACTTGTTGCTTGGTCCTCTAGAAAAAAAATTCAGTTGCACAATCCACATCCAAATCTGAATATGTAGCTGCTGCTAGTGTTTGCTCACAAATTCTTTGGATTGTTCAAACACTTAAGGACTATGGGATTGATCTAGATAGTGTTCCACTGTTTTGTGATAACATTAGTGCCATTTGCATTGCTAAAAACCCTGTGCAACATTCTAGAACTAAGCATATTGACATTAGGTATCACTTTCTCCGTGATAATATTGAAAAAGGAGACATTGTGCTTCACCATGTAGATACCGAACAACAATTGGCTGACATTTTTACAAAACCTTTGGATTTCACTCGTTTTTGTTTCATTCGTAGTGAAATAGGGGTTATGCATCCTCATGGCTTAAATTGAGGGGGAGTTTTCAAACTTGAGAAGTCTATGTGTGAATCTCAAATTAAAATAATATGAGCATAGTATTTCATACATCTATGACTTTGTGATTCCTTTTACATGCTGAAAGTTCTTACTACATTACTCGTGTTATACATTTTGTAGTTTTTGCCATGTCTAGTAATTGGAATAATTACTTACACTAAATCGGGACATGGTCGAACTTTCTTGCTGTTTTGAAATTGTTGCATGCTTACAATGCTTTTAATCATAAAGAATTAATCAAGTAATCAACTCACATGTTGAGTTTTTTTAACAAATATAAGTTGAGAAAATATCAAGAGAATATGCATGCATCACACTTCTTCTTTTGAGATGGCTTATCATTGCACTTAGATATGAACTTGGAAGAAGTTGTGTATGACTAAAACCATGTCCTTAAGCTTCTAATTGTCAAATGACATAGGCTTGGCTTGGTTGGTTAGAATAAGGAAGATGCGCATATAATCTCTTGCAAATATCATATGATCTAAATTTGTGCTTTGAAAAATAATAAAATGTAGCAACAAGTGTCATGCTTTCAGGTATTGAAATAGTTAAGTTTGTGAGATCATGACTTGCTTAAATTGAAAATTACACTTGACCTCTAGCATGGCTTACACTACTTTATGTATATCATTATTGTAATAGTGTAAGTTACTTGATAGTATGACTTGGATGAGCTTTGTTTTATATGTATATGTTATAATATGCTCAAAACAATTAAAATTTCTCTTTTTAACCTTGTTGAATACATTGTCAAAGGGGGAGAGATAATGTGCAGGGAGATATAATATGTGCATGGGGAGAGATTTGATTTTCAAAAATGGAGAAATTGTTTTCAAAACTTTTAATGTGAATAAGACAATGTTCGGATTTTAAATAGTGTTCCCAGTGCATTAATCAAGGGAGAGATTGTGAGACCTATGTGTGCTGAATACATTGGCTATGGCGATAAAAGTTTTGAATTCTACTAAAACACCTTTTTAGCAAGGTCCAACTCTAGCTCTGAGCTACAACAAGGTCCGATGGTAGGTTCAGTTTGTTTTGGGTAGCTTCGGGTATGTCCGATGCTAGGTCCGATTTGCTGGCAAAGTCCGACTAGCTTTTGGTTAGCTCCGATGAGTTTTGTCTTTAGCTCCGGCATGTTTTTGATAGCTGTGACATGTTTTTGCTAAGCTCTGAGTTGCTTTGTCTAGCTTAGGTTTTTGGGTTGACTAGCCCTGCTAGTTTGTGTAAGCTCCGGTGGGTGCTTGGTTCCACTAGCTTTGGTAAGCTCCGGCGCTAGGTTCTACTAGCTTTGGTAAGCTCCGGCTTAAGGTCCGGTTAGCTTTGGCAAGAACCGGAGCTTGACCGCAGTGTTCTTCTTTTCATTTGCAAAGATTCAAACTTGTTTTAAATTGTTGGAAAGATTGCTTAGTATTCATTTGCTAAGTTTTTGGTGCGTTTTGGTTGAAATGGATGATATCGTTTTACTGTGGTTTTGCAACATGCTTATCTGAGGTGCTCACATAAGGTGTTGTGTTCGGAACTGACTTGAGTAAAGTCGCGAACTTGGGCTCGTACGGATTGGTTGTTTGTTCATGTGCAGGTGTTGCTTGAGTTCAAGTCATGGTTGGTGACAGGATCCTTTGGACTAGTCTCAGGGAGGAGATGAGGTTCCAACAACAAAATTCAGGAGGAATTGTGGTTCAGCGGGTCAGGAGGTCGCGCAGGATGATTGAATCAAGAGCAGTGCATATGAAGGTTACTGGACGTCGAAGTAAGGTGTTTGCACGTATGCATGCAGTGCATGACGTGTCAATATGGTTCCGAAGATGGTTTATGTATGGGAAGATCTGGTTGGAAGGATCGGATCGTACCGGTTGATGACTTTGGCTGCGGCGGAGTCAGTTATGGCTTTTTATGGAAAGTATCGAGTTGGTTATGTTAGGTTTTCATGTGGGTCACGAATTTGAGTTGTTTTAGGAATATGGGATATGTTCCTAAGGTGTTTGGAAGTCTTAAGATTGCTTCTATCTGCGTATAGAAGAGTCCTAAGCAGTTATGGAAAGTTCCGATTTTTGATCGGAGTAGGATTGGAGTCCTAGTTAAGATTGGGTTGGCCTAAGGGCTGGTTATGTAAGCAAGGGAGGCCAAAGCTCGTGTTGCACGACTTGAGGCTGTTCCTCTTGTGTTCTATTGAATAAAATTCGTAATTTGAAAGAACGTTTGTGCCTTGTTCGTCCAACTTGTTCGGGACAAGTTTTACTCGTCGAGTTTCTGGACAGCACTACCTTTCGTCAGTGGTTTTATCTTAACTCGAGTTTTACAGATCCATTTGATGTGATTGTTTTTGTGTTGTGTTCACAACTTGATTATCTATCATCTTTTAAAATTTCACGGTCATTGGATTTGTGGTTTCTCTACACGAGTTTATTTGCAGCGTTCCAGAACTGTTTTTCTCGGGTAGGACAGATTGGCCTTTGTTCGGTCCTTTGATCATAACTTGAGTTTCTCTCGACGGATTTGAGTGATTTTTCTTGTGTCATCTTTGTGACTTGATTCTCTCTGATATCTATCATTTTTTTCATGGTGAAGCACGTTTAGATTAGTTTCACTCATGATTTCTCTAACAGATTGTTTTTCTACCGAAGGGGTTGGGATTTAATTATTTCCGCTGCGTAAGATTTTTAAATCTACCATTCACCCCCCTCTGGTAGCTTTCCACGTGCTCTTCGATCCTACAAAACTCCTTGGAAATTTTGGGTTGATGCAATTGCAGCTGCTTGTTATGTGTGTTTTCTTGCGTGCTAACCAAGGAAAAACACCATATGAACTTTGGTTTGGACATAGGCCTAGTGTCACACACTTTAGGGTATTTAGTTGCAAATTCTTTGTTATGTTTCTTTATAAATTTCAAGAAACATGGTAATCTTAACAAATTTCAACCTAGATTTGTTGATGGCATGTTTCTTTGTTATGCATCTCATACTAGAGGCTACCGAATGCTTTTACTTGACACTAACAAAATCGTGGAGACTTGTGAGGTTTCTTTTGATGACGCTAGCCTAGGTACTAGGTCCAATATTGCAGGTCCAGATCCAAATCCGCAAGGGGAGAGTATTTTCATCGAAGATGATGAAGAAGTGGTGCTACTGCCCAAAAATTTGGAAGCAAATGACATTGATCACGTTGATGATTTTGCACCACAACGATCGCCGACAACTACTGCAGCTCGTATAGATCGTCCTCATGCCACAAGTTCTTCGATCTTTGATGAACATGATGAAGAAGGAGCTTGTGAAGTGTCTACTCCCCTCCATGTACTCAATAGTCGTCCTCCACAACAAATCATTGGAAGCTTGCATGAAAGATTCACTCGGTCCGGGTTTTGTGATCGAAACTCTCATGCTCATTCTGCTTTTGTTGCTTCTTTTGAACCCAAAGATATATCACATGCACTCACTAATGAATCTTGGATTATTGCCATGCAAGAAGAGTTCGAAAATTTTGAAATCAATAATATTTGGAAACTTGTACCTCCATCTAAAGGTCACACTTTAATTGGAACTTAATGGGTGTTCAAAAATAAACAAAGTGAGGATGGGGTTGTGATTAGGAATAAGACTAGTTTGGTTGCTCCCGTTGCTAGATTAGAGGCCATTAGAATTTTGTTAGCATTTGTTCCATATAAAGGTTTCAATTTATATCAAATGAATGTTAAAAGTGCTTTTCTTAATGGCTACATAGATGAGAAGGTTTATGTCAAGCAACCACCAGGTTTTGAAAATCCAAATTTTCCTAATCATGTTTACAAACTGTCCAAAGCCTTGTACGGTCTTAAACAAGCCCCTAGAGCATGGTATGATAGGTTAAAACATTGTTACATAAAAAGGTGTTTACCATGGGCAAGGTTGATTAAACTCTTTTTGTACTTAAGCTTGGCGGTGAATCACTATTCGTTCAAGTGTATGTAGATGATATTATCTTTGGTTGTGCTTCTCATGATCTTGTGTCCAAGTTTTCAGCTATGATGAGTTCAGAATTTGAGATGAGTATGATGGGAGAACTAACATAATTTTGGGGGCTGCAAATCAAGCAAACTAATGAGGGAACCTTTGTGCACCAAATGAGGTACATGAAAGATCTCCTTAAGTGATTCAACATGGACAAAAGCAAGCCTCTTCGGACACCAATGGGAATAGCAAGGACACTTGAACTTGATGAAGATGGTGAGTCCGTGGAACTAAAAGAACATAGAAGAATAGTCGGGTCACTTTTGTACCTCACACCATCAAGACCGGACATACAATTCAGCATATGTCTTTGTGCACGATTTCAAGCTTCCCCATGTACTTCACGTTGTCAAGCTCTAAAAAGAACTCTCAGGAACTTACATGGAACTCAAGAATTTGGCATTTTTCTTCCTTCTTCCCCAACTGTTACTTTAAAAACTCTTTTAGACGCTGATTTTGGGGGTTGTAGGATTGATAGGAAAAGTACCTTGGGTGCTTGTAATTTTCTTGGTAATTCACTTGTTGCTTGGTCCTCTAGAAAACAAAATTCAGTTGCACAATCCACAGCCGGATCTGAATATATAGCCGCTGCTAGCGCTTGCTCACAAATTCTTTGGACAGTTCAAACACTTAAGGACGATACAGTTGATCTAGATTGTGTTTCACTGTTTTGTGATAACACTAGTGCCATTTTCATTGCTAAAAAAACCGTGCAACATTTTAGAACAAAGCACATTGACATTACACTAAAGGAAACAAGATCATTTGCAACGTCTAAAGTATTTTGCTACGGCCGGACATCGCAAATACCTTAATTTTACGATGGCCTGCATTTGGCTGTCACAAAATAGGAAGCCGTTGAAAATTGACATCTATTTGTTGTGGCTAAAGATGAAGCCATCGCAAACAGGCATTTATTTGTGACGGCCAACCCTAGGGCTGTAGCAATTTAAATGACCATCGCAAATAGGACATAATTTTCCCCAACCGCAGAAAATGTCGTCGCAATTAAACTAAATTACGACGGCCAAGCCTAGGGCTATTGCAATTAACGGAGCCATCACAAATAAAAGGGATATACCATAACCCACTCTCGGCCCGACTCATACACTTACGCCCGCTGCTGCAACAGACACCTGGTGCTCCAGACGCCCACCGCTTTCGCCGCTGCGCGCCATCCGCCACCGCCACCGCTGCCTCCCCGACACCCACTGTTGCCTCCTCCCCGACGCCCGCTGTCGCCGCGATGCCCGCGGCCTCACCGACACCCGTCGCCGCCCCGACGCCCGCCACCACCGCCTCCTCGACGCACGCCGATGGCCCGATGCTCCCTGTCGCTGCCTCCCTGATGTCCTCTGCTGCCACGACACCCGCTGCCGCCGCCTCCTCGATGCCTGGCGCCTCCCCGACGCTCACCGCCACTGCCTCCCGATGCTTGCTGCCACCGCCACGCTACCTCCCCGCCGCCTCTTTGCCGCCACCCCGGCTGCCTCACCGACGGGAGCGCCTCCCGCAAGGTCCTCCCCTCCCATGTTCATTTAGCCTTTGTGATTTAGGCTTGTGATTAGGCTTTGTGTATTGCAAATGATTAGCTTAATCTTTTTTGTTCATTTTGTCTTTGTGATTCACATTTGCGATGCACATTTGCTTATGTTTATTGCCATTCTTATTGCTATGCTTATGTTTAGATGCTATGTATATTGCCATGCTATGTTTATTGCCATGCTTATGCTTATTGCTATGCTTATAGCCATGTTTATTGCCATGCTTATGCTTATTGCCATGTTATGTAAATGTTTATTGCCATGCTATGTAAATTTTTAGGTTCAATTTTTTGTTAAATGAGATTAAGTTTGCTTAGCTAAGTTTAGGTTAAAATGGGCTTTGGCTCGGCCCGGGCCGACACGGGCCATTTAGGGTTTAGGCAAAATGCAACGGTGACGACGACAAGCTCCCGCACGTGGACAGCGGGCCCCGACAGGTGGTTTCCTCCTGTTTATTCCTCCTCCCTCGTTTTTGGATAGTTACTGCACCATTTTTGGGGGTGCAGTGTAAAACAAGCGAGGTTATGCTGCCAAAATTTTGTTCGGATTCAGGTTCTGTGTCTCATCATAAGCAGGATATATTCTACATAAATTAACGATAATTTCTCCAACTTTAAACTGCAGAGTCAAACATGGATGTAGACCGCAATTGGATTTATACTGGTTGGAAGAGCAGAACTGGTGGTCACTCGGATGAGTGGTACACCAAGTTACATGAATTTTTGGATCGAGCATTTTCGTTGTTAACAGATGATAAGGTGCGGTGCCCATGTATGAAATGTCGAAACACCAAGTTTTTGAACAGATGGAAACTTTTGTTTCACTTGTGTCGAAACGGTTTCACGCCACATTATGAGGTGTGGACCTTCCACATCGAGACTAAATCTCGAGTCGTAGAAGAAGTGGATGAGGATGATGATAGAACGGGGGTTGATAGGTTGGATGAGATGCTAGAAGCTATGGAAGAGGGGGGTCCTCTTAAACATGGAGGGAGACAAGTGATCTGTTGAGCTCAAGAAATCAGAACAGCTGTTGCATGAGCACACGGATGTAACCGTCCTTGCTTTCACGACCAGATTTATAGAAATTAAGTCTAAGTACTTTTTTCCATCAACTGCTACAATGATCTTATGAAATTGATCTGCGATATCCTTCCACAACCTCACAAAGCGCCTAAAGATATGTATCAGTCAAATAAATTGATATCTGGTCATGGTGTGAACTATGAGAAAATCGATGTGTGCCCAAACAATTGCATGCTATTCTGGAAAGAGCACGCTAACGAGGTCATGTGCTTGAAATGGGGTAAATCGAGGTATGTCAAAGTTGTTAATGATGATGGCAATAATGTGATGACAAATGTCGCACATAAGCAGCTTCATTACTTGCCTGTGACTCCTTGGTTGAAGCAGTTGTTTCTTTCAAAAAGAACCACAAGACACATGAGATGACACAAATAAGGTAAATGTGAGAACAAAGAATTCTTAACGCATCCGTTCGATGGTCATGCATGGAAGGCGCTAGACCATTTCGATCCAGATTTTTCTAGTGATGCGAGGTATGTTCGCATCCGGTTAGCGACAGATGGATTCTCACCGTTCAGTACAAATGCCATGCCATACTCATGTTGGCCCGTCTTTGTCATTTTGTACAACCTACCACCAACTTTATGTATGAAGTACGGCATCATGCTCCTCAGCCTCATGATACTTGGACCAGATCATCCTTGGTAACGTCTCAAAGTGATGTTTAAACCGCTGGTCGAAGAATTGAAAATGTTGTGGACAGGAGTCGAAGAGTATGACAGTTACAAGAAGCAGAAATTGAACCTTCGAGTTGCTTATTTGTGGCTCGTCCATGATTTGCCGGCATACGACATGTTTTCCGGATGGAGCACTCACGGTGGTCTAACATGTCTGATATGTGCTTTGGACACGGATCGCTTTCGACTAACTCATGGAGGCAAGATATCTTACTTCTGTTGTCATAGACATTCGCTGCCTCTAAATCACATATTTAGGCAATAGGGACATGTCTTTAGAAAGAACACCGTTGTCATTAAGGACCATCAAAATGTCTCAACGGGCTAGAAATTTCTGATATGTTGGACAAACTGGTTCGAGATGAAGGTCATCCTGGATATTTCATAGGTTACGGAGAGGAACACAATTGGACTCACATATGTGGACTTTGGGAGCTATCGTATGTGAAGTCGCTGATTATAATGCACAACATTGATATCATGCATCGGGAGAGTAACATGGGTGAAAGTATCATAAGCACATGTATGGATATGACTGGCAAAATGAATGACAGTATAAAAGCTAAACTAGATTTGGCAGACATTTGTAACTGTCCAACTCTTGGAATCTCTGAAGTGGTGGCAAACTACATGCTTCTTTCTATCTTCAACCTAAAGAAAAGAAAGAAGCATTAAATGGTTGAAAACTTTGAAATTCCTAGATGGTTACGCAGCTAGCCTAAAACCAGCCATGAATGTGAACATAAGAAACCTCACTGGATTGAAGAGTCATGATTATCACATTATCATAGAAATACTCTTACCTGTTATGTTTTGGGGCTATATAGATGATGTGGTGTGGAAGGTTGTAACACCCTCATTTTAGTGCATAATGCATTGCATACATCCTAATACATGTTTAACATAAAGCAACCTTAAAAGGAACAAGATTAAAATGAATTTAGGTCTAATCAGGAATTTAAATCTGTCAGGGTACGGACTTGTCTGGCCTCCAACCCGGACTAGTTTGGTATTCCCCTTCTGTTTAGAAAAAATCATTATTTTCAGAGCCCGGACTTGTCCGACACAATGCACGGACTAGTCTGAATTGAACTTCTGATAATTTTTGAACTTGTCTGATTCCAAGCGGACTAGTCTGATTTGTCCAATTTCCAGTATGAAAGGCTTCGGTTTTACAACCCATAATTTGTCCGGCAATACCTACTGGACTTGTCCAAAAACCTCTCTGTTGCCAAACGAACTTGTCCGGTCCCTATTGTAGACTAGTCCAGCCTGCTAAATTTCACTCGGATTCCATTATTCTTCCACGTTTGGTTATCGGGTAATTGTCTTAATTGGGCTCAAGAACATTGTGCCCAACCTTAGAGGAGCCCAAGTGGACCCCACCTCAGCCCCAACTCGCCCCCCACCAAAATCCACATGGAATTCACCCCAAAACCCTACCTCTCCACCCCTATATAAACAACCCAATACCCTCACCTCTACAACCTTTGAGAAAAAACCCTCGCTATTGTCCCTTGATTGTGTGCCGCTGTCAAGAAGGATCCCAGGAGCAAGGAGAATGAGGAGAAGAGGGAGAAGGCTCAATCAAGATGGAACTTCGTCAACTTTTTGACAATTGATGTTCTTCATCATCGAACCTTCATCAACTCATCTTCATCAAGCCCTAATCGTCAAGGATCAAGTGTTGCACCCAAATTCTTGATCTTTGGATCTCTAGATGCGTGGTACACCCTCTACATTCACTTTTCCACGAGAAATTAACCCCCAATTTCAGGTGATCAAGAAAACCCTAATTTCACAATTCCAATCAGGGCGGACTAGTCCGACCTTGATACCGGACTTGTCTGGTGTCTGAATCTATTAAATGCTGAATTGAATCCAAATTGACTCAAATCAATTCCAAAATTGTTCAAACTTGTTAGAAACTAATGTAACTAGTTAGTAAAAATTAATAACAACTCATTAACAAGGTTTACTTCATAATTGCACAAATCATGCATATCATGGCATATTGAGTAATATATGAGCATTTATTGATTGTAATATTTGTTTTGCATGTTTGTCGCATGGAATAGAAGGTCTCGCTGTGGAGAGTGCTTTCGAGGATCTACAAAATCAGAATTTTTAAGCCTTTGATCCAAACAAAGCTCAAGAGCAAGGCAAGTGTCCTTGATCATTTTGATCCAGGTTTTTAAATGTTTTGTTTGCAAAATTGCATGCTTGTGTCAATTGATGGGAAAACCCAATTGTAGGATTTTACTAGTCTTCTATGACCACCCTTGTCGCTTGAACACAATGTAGAGAGTCGGGAAGGATATTTTACACTTTTGCCTCACTATACTCAATTGGGTTTGGGAAAAAATCATAATGCTTAGTTATGAACTAATGGACACATGAATGATGAGAATTGATATTAATTACCCTTTAGCAACATGGTGCCTAGGGATCTAAGCAAGCCGGTTATGTGGAATGGGTTGGACGGTTTCAGTGGTTTTGCTTGCTTTAGATCTAAGGTCCAATTCGTGGAGCGACCATCCAAGATTTACAGTGCCACCACAGGGCCAAGTATGGGTGTGACTTAGCTAACTAATTAGTGCTTTGCCAGTACTATTTGGACCACTAAGGATGCTCGGGGAAGGGGTAGTCGGATGGGTTTGTAGAGATTGGTGGCGCTACCCTGGGATCCGAATGGCTTAATAGGGGGCCCTTAGTTGGATTTGCTCAGTTAGAGACATCACCACCGGTGAAACCTCAGTGGGGTCTAAATATGCTAGTAATCACTTTGTAAAGGCTATTTCGTGATCTCTTGGCCACACCTAAGGAAGTGTGAGACGACATAATTGAAATTCCTTAGTCATCGACAGGTGATGAAATCATGAACTTGTGGGTAAAGTGGTACAACCTCTGCAGAGCGTGTCGAAAACTATCATGACAGCCGTGCTCCCGGTTATGAGCAACCTGGACCCTCACATGATTAGAGTTATGGACCGTGAATATGGTTTAATGGCTGGGATCGAATTGGTAATGGTTCAATAATTGACATTGGTATATGGAATTCATGAAAATGAGGAATATTGATATTATTTGGGTTAATTTGGGAAGGACCACACATAATGATGATATAATTGCATTTTCAACTATTTTTAATGTACATTTATGCAATTAGCCCATTTAATTATAATTCCTTGTTTAAGCTACATGTAATACTTTCCCACACTTGCTGAGTACGACATGTGCTAACCCTTGATATCCTCCCAACAAATTCAGACTCAGGTGACAATGTCGAGTACTAGGAGGTTTTTGAGGAGTTGTAGACGCGCGTCTTACCGTCAAACTTGCCTGTGGAGTTCGTAGTCATTAGTGTTTAGTGTTTTCGGCTGCAGTTGTTTAGAGCTTGTATTCGAGACTATTTGGTTTGTAATAAGGTACTATTATTAGTATTATTATTCGAGACATGGTTATAATCTGTTTATCATTTGTGAATCACTTGTGGATGTCTGTTAAACATCCTGGACACACATATGCATCACGCTTGGTTCACTTTCGGAACCTGGTGTCACAAATTGGTATCAGAGCCATGTTTGACTGTAGGACTCATGCCTAGTTAGAATGGACACCACAAACCACTTAGGAATTCTTTACTATTCAAAATTTGCATATTTTGCACTATTTTTCCTTCCACTAGCTATATAAAATGGAAAATTTTGTGCTGTTTGCTGCTGCTGCAACTTTTGCAACTTTTCCATTTTTTTGAGCAAATGCACATCCTCTCATCTTAATTTATGGCTGCTGCAATTTTAGAACTGATATTTATGTTTTCCTCTATTTTCTCATGTTTTATTGTAGATGGCTCACACCAAAATGACAGCCCGCAAGAGAGCTCGTTTGCCACCTTTTGGAAGCAAGCTTAGGCCTCGCAAGGAGCCGCAAATGGAACTAGCCCAAGAGGAGGAAGAAGTGAATTCTCCTGCAAAGGAAGATGAACATGAACACTGCAAAACGAAGGAGGAAGATCCTGAAATGGTGGAATCCTATAATGATGATGAGGAGGAAGATCCAAAGATTGTGGAATTCTATGATAGTGAGGAAGAGGAAGCTGAAGCACATAAGGAAAATGGAGATAAAGCCCAAGATGAGGAGGAACCGCAAGAAGAAGAGGAGCCCATTGAACAAGAAGAAGTATCCGAAGCCCAAAAGAATGCATCACAGCCTAGTGAAGTCAAAAAAGAGGAAAAATTCCTAGTTTACCGTGATGCCCAAGAATTCTGTTCCGACGGTACTAATGGAGGATTTGCAGCCAAGCAATTGAAGGAGTTTCTTGATCTATGCAAAATGCACCCAAAATACTATGTCAAGAGGATCCCTCGCCGTGAACGTGAAAAATTGAGGGCTCAAGTTACTATTCTTGCTAAAGATGAGGTGGTCACCCGACACTTTGCATCCAAATGGAGGTGTACCAAGGAGCAAGCTATTGATGATGTGGCTTGGGATGCACATACTAGATTGTGCCACATCTACCGAGAGCAAGTTGGATGTACTCGTTTTGTGCTGCACCCGCAACGCAAGAAGAGAACAAGGGAAATCTGAAGACCGCAAGATAAAGCTCAAATCAGTTCTCTTGCTATTGACAGATCTTAGGCTGTATTGTTGAATTTGGGGAATCGCTATGCCGATGCCATGGAAGAGATCCGTTACCTTCGTAAGTAGTTCTTTATCATGGAGAAGCAAGAAGAAGTTCGTGCCACCATGGAGGTCAATGGTGTAGCAACCTCTCTAGCGCCTACATGGAAGGACAACTCACCTTGGCGTGCGCCCATGTATGCCTCGCTGTAGCTGTCGCCTTCGCTGCCTCACGGCCAGGACAACCACGACTCACATAATTAAGTATAGGTATCCTTTTAAGAAGTTAGAAAAGCATATAGATTGTTTTAGTTGTGTTTGTGTGGTGTGCTGAACTTTCTTGGTGTATGCTTGTGCTTGTGTGCTTGGTGCGAGTTGTGTGACATCTAGCGTTTTGTCCACCTCCACACATAGTAGAGAGTTGTGGGATGCTTGTACACATCCTCTAATAGGGTTATTAGTATTAATAAAAGAGTTGTTAGCCACATATATCTTGATGCATATAGTTGGGGTATTTCTTTTCAAATTCTAAATTATTTCGTCTCTACTATTCTTTCACCAACAGATGCCGAGGACTCATAACTAGAGGAATGCCAATGGTTTGGAGGAGAACAATGGAGCACCCCAGAACAACAATGGACTTGGACTGAGAGCTATCAAGCTCGAGCAGCTGTTGGCTATGCAGAACTAGTTCATGCAGACCATGATACAGACCATGGGACAGCTGCAAGCTGACAACAATAAACAACCCCACATGCCTACACCACCACCCTGCCGCCCCACACCCGTTGGGGAGAGTTCATGGGAACCAGACCACCTACTTTTGCTCAAGCCACAGACCCTATGTAAGCTGATGATAGTTTGAAGTCTGTAAAGAAGAAACTTGCTACTGTCTAGTTTAGTGATAGAGAAAAGATTCTTTTTGCCTTGCACCAGTTGATTGGAGCTGCTATAGAGCAGTGGGAATCTCCATGCAACACCCATGAAAATCAATAGAGGATCACCTGGGCTGAATTCAAGGAGAAGTTTTGATATCACTATGTGCCAAAGGGAGTTATGATACTGAGAACTCAAGAGTTTGAAATCCTCAGGCAAGGAAGGATGAGTTTGAGTGAATACCTCAATAAATTCACTCAACTATTAATATACGCTCTAGTAGACATCAACACTGATAGCAAGAAGCGATATCTGTTCATGAGAGGTCTCAACAATGAAATTCAAGTTCAGTTGCTCAATGCTGACTATGCAAATTTTCAGAAGCTGGTTGACAAGACCATTGTGGTTGAGACAAGATTCGTGAAATGGAGGTAGATCACAAGAGGAAAATGCCATATCATGGATAACTGTAAGGAAGCAATGTCCGTCCTTGATATGCATTGCCTGCTGCACCATATTACAAACCGTCTGCTACTGCATACCGCCCTGCTTATCCACCACAACCGCAACAGCCAATGCAGCAACACCCACCCATGCAAGCACCTTGCTTACCTATGCAGCCTACGCCGTGTCCAAATATGCCTGCCTATTCTCGAAATCAGCCTCGTCCTAATTTCGATGGCACCACTGGTGGAAAGACTTGCTATGCTTGTGGTAAAATGGGACATTTTGCAAATCAATACCCAAGATCAGGTGAAGGTCAGATGAACATTGTTCCAAGGCAGAATCGTAGACCCAATGGAGGAGCAACTCAAGGCAACCGATGACCGCATAATTTTGCTCGTGGCAAGGTGAACCATGTATCTGCAGAAGAGGCTTAGCAAGCTAAACATGTTGTGATTGGTATGTTTCTTGCAAACTCCAACCCCGCTACTTTATTATTTGATTCTGGAGCATCCCATTCATTCATCTCATCAGAGTACGTTGCAAAGCATAGCATGCCTATATCATACCTGAAGTATACTTTGTTGGTTAAATCTCCTGGAGGAGAGATGAGAACGAATATAGTATGTCCAAAAGTAAGTATTTCCATAAAGGAGGTAGATTTCCACGCCAACCTCATAGTCCTGAATTCTCAAGGCTTGAACAGCATACTTGGAATGGATTGGTTAAGGAAGCATAAAGGAGTAATTCATTGTGCCACTCGGACAGAGCAATTGATAAACAAGGAGGGAGTGAGTATATTATTCAAGGCAGTTCAGCCGACAATCGAGAAGACAATGGTAAATCATGCAGAAGGAGTAACTTTGGAGGAAATTCCACTAGTTCGTGAGTACCCAGAAGTGTTTCCCGAGGAAATGCCAGGTATACCACCTGATCGTGACATCGAGTTCGTCATTGATTTAATACCTGGAACTACACCTATGGCAAAGAGGCTATATAGGATGCCTCCTAAGGAATTAGCAGAGCTCAACAAGCAGATTCAAGAGCAGTTAGAGAAGGGTTTTATACGCCCAAGTTCATCGCCATGGGGAGCCCCAGTGCTTTTCGTAGGTAAGAAAGATGGATCCCAAAGGATGTTTGTGGGTTACCGGTCTCTTAATTAGGTGACGATCAAGAATAAGTATTGTGACATCCTGACTCAAGGCTTAATAGGATTGATAGAATACTCATACCACCAAGGTATACCTTCTTTTCCGGAAGCCCACCTGCAAAGAACTCCGAGGTTAAGCGTGCTTGGCCCGGTGCAATTTGTGGATGGGTGACCCACTGGGAAGTTTTCCCGGGTGCGCACGAGTGAGGACAAAATATGCAGAAAAGACTAGTGTTGGTCTGTGGGGCTAGTCTGTGATCCTATAGAGCTGCCAGGAGTAATGACTGCCAGGCTCGTAGTGGCTGGGATGTTACACAATGGTATCAGAGCCGACCCTCGCGGTTTCATGGGTGCATACGGGTCAGGGACGTGGGTATGTATGCATGAAGCGTGGGCCCTGTAGGAGGGACGCGGTATGGTACGTATGCCAGTACTGAACGTATGGACGTGACCAAGAGGGGACACTCCTGGCTTGAGAGTTGACCGACAAGGACGTCGGTCTTCTAAGAGGGTGGATTGTGACATCCTGACTCAAGGCTTAATAGGATTGATAGAATACTCATACCACCAAGGTATACCTTCTTTTCTGGAAGCCCACCTGCAAAGAACTCTGTGTTAAGCATGCTTGGCCCGGTGCAATTTGTGGACGGGTGACCGACTGGGAAATTTTCCCGGGTGCGTCTGTGGGGACCGGAGTCCACACATCCGAGGATCTCATTGGGTGGTGTCGTGCGATGCGGCGCCTAACAGCACACACGAAAAGGATACCAAAACATATAAAGTTTCCATTTCATAATAAGAAGAGTTTATAAAAGAGTGTACAACAGGGGTACACACGCAGCGGAAAATACATACTCATAATCTCACCTAACTAAGCAGAAGAGAAGACGTCCATGCCCTAGGACGCTTCTCACTAGCAACATGAAGAACATTCAGCAGCAGCGTGGTTCACATGAGATTATCTCGACACCTCGAGTCTCATGTACAACCTGAATAGCAGAAATAAAACTAATACCTGCAAAAAATTTTAAAGCGCAAATGTGAGCATAAGGCTCAGTAAGACTTAACCGTCTCACTAGACATATGCAGGGGTAAGTACTAAGCATAGGTAAGGAATAACATAAAGGACTCGCCTACAAGTGGATCCTTATAATCATGTTTTAAGTAGCAAATGACATTCTTCAGGCACGACACATCATAGACTCAACAATCAAACAAGAAACGCTTTGCTGATGATATGACATGCCCAAAGCACATAATGCTATTACAGCTAAAGTATGGGGAAACTGTAAACTTTTAATTGTACTATTTCTAAGCCAAACAAGGTTGCAATACAATAATTAAGTAGATCAGCAATATTTAGCATCGTTCCATCACTCTTGTTTACTACGTCACAACTCAGTGAACAAGTGGTACTCTATTACCACGAGGGACGGTGATTGCAATCAGGACACACCCGGAATACACGACACATACGCCTGCTCGGAAGTACCTTTCATTGTACTCCTCTTCCACGTCGTATGTGGCCACCTTTCATCTGTCATCCCGATGTCGAACCAGTTCTACCGTCCCAAAAGTAAGGTCCCTAACTGAGCACGTCGAAGTTGCTCCTTAGAGGTTCCACCTTACGATCATCTTCCCCCGAAGGACAGCGGTATAAGTTTCGACACAAGGGTGCCCGAGCTACATAAGTTTAATGGACCCCATTAATCCATTATGTAACCGGTACTATTCAAACATGCTCAACAGGGCTGCACACAAGACGGTCCTTAACCGACACAGACGGGGCTACAACCAACCTTCACATTTGCCTTACCCTTACTGGCCCAGGCCCAAATGTGGTCGCAAGCATTGTACCCCTCATCCAGGATCAGACAACCTTGCGCGTCCCGTCCTACAGGAACATCCCCGTCAACATCTCCAATTATTAAGAGTGAACATTTTGGTAACATCTCGCGAGTAGATTCCCCTACTCGACTTCTCTCGCAAGTAGTATTCAACTACTTGACTTGTGATCAATAAAATGTGACCCTCTCGCGAGTAGATTCCAACTACTCGACTTCTACCGGATTTCCTATACATTAGCAAAGCAGTTACTAGAGGTCAAACTGTAACTCGTTCCAACTAACTCTTGGGATTTGTGGTCATGCAAGTGGAGTATCAATCACCCTATATGTAATGCACATATCAAACTTAAGACGTAATGTGAGAAATACTGCAAAACTATGTAAAGCTTTTAAATGCAAACTGGGGCTTGCCTTTGTTTGCGATTCGATTAAATGTCAAGGGTCAGTGGTCTTCTTTCTGGACTTCGCCAAGTAACTTCAAGACGGGCATCTTGGCCTTATCCTCTAAGCGAAGCTCCTCATCGATCACCTACCATCACGTGCCTATCGACATGATATGCATATAAGTACATAATGTAATATACTTTAGATTAAACAAGTTAAACAACTCTAAGACTGGTGAAACTAACTAGAAGGAAGAGGTATGCCTCTGTTATGTGGATAAACAAAGGATGGAGTCAAGTGGTAATAGTATTATCAAGATGTGAATTGAAAGGTGCAATGTAAGCACACATTGCAACTTGGCACTTAACACTCGACGCTATGCCACACAAGGACGATAAAGCTGAATGGTGTGGAAGTGTTGGACTGAATAGTGTAAGAATGACCAAGGACTCAAGGTGGCATCGAAAGCTTGCGTATAAGTGGAGTGTACAAGATGAAGGTCGTGACTTAACAGTCGACCAATGAAGTTTCACAAACTCATTAAAGAGTAAACCTAATTAAGTGACCAGTGTGGTCGTAGGGTTTTGAATTAGGATGAATCGATGTGAAACCCTAGTGACACTCGGAAAAGAAGTGAGATCAGCATTGCTTGGACTCAAAGAGTCATCACAAGTACTGCTAACCTAACGTGAGTACCAAGACACGTTCAAATGACTTTTAGGTAAAGTAGTTTCTACGGCAAGCTTCTCAAGCATCGTTCAAGTGCTAGCAAGACGACACTAATGTAGTGTCTTCTGCAAGATAATAAAGGTGAGCTCGATAAGCTCTCGGGACTTAAACATGATGCAAGACCTTGCTGTGAAGGCATGTTTTGCCATTTTGCGAAGATCGTCTTAGCGACGTCCACATCAACCCGGACTCGTCAATGGGGTGAACGGAATCCCGAACACCACCTTGTGAGCCTTAAGGCTAGTGATGTCGACTCGGTTGTTGATAAGTGACTCGACGATCCTGCCGTCGAAGAAGTGGTACACCAAGTTAACCAATCTTGTGATTGGTTAGGGAACATCCTCGACACAACCAAGGAACTCTTATCCAAGGTTGCCCTTGGTCTAGTTCTCCTTGTTGGTCGCAACGTTCTTGCATCCTCTACTCCAGGTCATCGGTGATCATCGACACACCTTGTTTGACCTAAAAGGCATTTCATCGAGCACCCTGGCTACACCCAGGACTCGATGAGTCTCGTCTCGACTAAACCCTAATTTGGCTAAATGACCGTCGATCGTTGTGTCTTGGTTGTGTTCTAGCATCATGTACATTACAGGCATCCTTCATCTAGATGCTAGGACACGATGATGGCTCGGAACGTCACGACGACGTCATGTGGTCAACGATGTCGACACGGCTCAATGTGAAGCAACACAAGCATGTATGGACATGCCAACACAACACAAAGGCGAGAAAGGTCAACGTGGGGTTGCTTTTGGCTAGACGTCAAGGTATATCATCAGTGATGATTGGTCAAAATGAGTACTACTAACGCATCCCCACCTATAGCTACTCTGAAATGAATCTCTTGTCTAGGAACTTAACTTGGTTTCGACTAATTCCAAGGAAGTAGCCACACCATCCAACCAACCTGCAAAAGGGTTGCTTTAACAAACCCTTCAGACATGCTGGCCAAAAGTACTCACTGGAATTGTAATAGAAACGACTAGGAGGACATCAGGGTTCATACTAACCTCATCATACTAGCATTATTCTAATGCTCTCAACTGCTATGCCATAGCGAGTAAACAGCAACTAAAGTGTCTGGATGCATTGAACACCCACATTTCTTGCAGCCAACGACCTAACGTTGGAAGACGATAGCGAACAGAGATTAGAGAACTTGATGACAAGCCTGTGGCATTTGGTCGAACAGTTGGTGACTGTGACTGGAAATAGAGCATAGGGCAGTGGAAACATGGGATATTCATGGAGCTGAAGTCGATACAATGAAGAAGGACCCTTAGGTCGAGTAATGACGCGGTTGTTGCTGGTAAGTTGTGCTCGGTTGTTGACGAACATGGTGCTAACAAGGAACGGGCTCACCGCGGTCTGCATGGCGAGGAACGGCGCAACGCGGCGCACAGCAACACGCGCTGCGGCGAGGAGGAGAGGAGCACGGGCCAAAGCACTCACCTAGAGGGCGATAGGGACGGAGCAGAGCAGGGGCGCCCACGTGCAGCATGTCGTGGCTTTGGCCAGGGCTGTTACACGGACCAAACGCGGACGGCGCAGCGCAAAGAGGCGCGTGGTGTGACCGGCATCGTGGCGGCAAGGGCACGACTAGCGCCAGGGAGGCGCGGCCAGGAGGAAGTGGGGTCGGCGGGGCTTAGAGGTCGGGGAACGGCGCGGGCCGGCGGCCAGGAGGCGGGGTAGGTGCCATTAGCGGTCGAGCGCGCGGACGGTACGACGGTGAGTAGGCGCCGTGCGCCGGAGCTGGGAGGCGAGGAGACGGAGAGCCGGGGCGAGGTGCAGCCGGCAGCGGTGGAGGCGCGCAGCGCTGCTGGCGTGTGGGGCGTCTGAGGGAAGCGGAGCCAACAGGGAGGCAGACCTACGGCGGGCGGCTTCAGCGCTGCCAGGCGAGCAGCAGGGTGGCCAGAAGCGTGCTGCAGGCGGCCGGGGGCGATGACGTGAGCGGCTGGCGGGGGAAGGCGCGCAGGCTGGGAGGTGGAGCGCCGGCGAGGAGCACGGTCGGCGGGGAAGAGCGCGAGCGGTGCTGTGGATAGGAAGGAGTCGGGCGGTATAGATAAGGGCCAATGTTCATCGCCGTGGCACATGCATGCATCGGTGTGGATGCAGGGGAGGAAAGAGAGAGAGGAGGTGCCGACCTGACCTGTGGGGACCATTGGTGGGACCCACTCTCTCCTCATTTTTCTTTCCAAATTCAAATAGGGCTAGCAAACATGCTTCAAAAATATTCAACTTTGGCCCAGTGACTAAATAAAATATGAAGAATTTTATGGTGCAATCAGATTTCAAAACTGAGCAAGTTGAATTTTGAACTCAGGTTTGAATTTGAATTCAAGCGGTGATACTTGATTCAATGAAATAAACGGTAGTTTAGGTTCAAAAATCCTGAAACTTTGAAGTTACCCTTTTTGAACCATAAGCGATCTCAGGAAAAATTTGGAATGGATTTGGACAAATTTAAGTACAAAGTTTAAACTTGAAGTCGACTCTGATTAAACTCTCAGTACGTGTCCAATAAATGGAAAACGTGCTTCAGAATTTTTTGAAACTTTACTGAGAGTCAATTTGGAATATTAGAAGGTCATGGAAAAATTTACAGCCTTAGATTTGAATATTTTTGAATGTCCCATTTTAGGGTTAGAATAATTCCTTTTTCTTTCTCTCTATCTTGTTTTCTTTTCTCCTTTAATTTTTCATTGAAAATGTGAATACTTGGAAATTAAGGATTTTACACCTTAAGTCCCAATATACATTAGCAAACATGTTCTATATGTAAAACTTTAACAAGCCCCCTATTTTTAGTGAACATCGGTTAACTCATATGGTTCATGTGAGTTTGGATTTCCAAGTCCACTTTCAAAATTTTTAAGTTTGCATTTTTGCGTTTTTGTACTTCCGAAAAGCAGGCTTTTACAATCCTTCCCCCTTAAAGGAATATCGTCTCGAGATTCTAACAAGTAGAATAACAGAAATGATGAGGGAACGATCCGTAAAAGAGGGTCATTGACTAAGGCAAATGACAATGCCCTTAAAGACTTGGGTTCTACGAAATAGTGATTATCTTTAGCCATCTTAAGAAATGCCAAAGTTTTCTTCAAGTGATTCCAGTCTTTAGGTTGATAACCTTGACAGGAGGCTCGACATGACAATATCACATCGTAAAACTTGGGTCTTAAAAAAATTTATGTTGAGGTGTTGAGGTCTTCTTCTTTCCGTCAAAATGAAGTAACCTTCTTTATTGAGGAGGTACTTAGAGTTCTATGATAGTTAAGCATCCTTATCTCTAGATGTTTCTCTTATGAAGACTTTTCTGCTTTGGTTTTGTAGCCGAAGCGATGCCATCAGGCAGTACAAGTCAAAGAGTTCCAAAGTTTGGTAATCAATAATAATCTCGCGAATAGAAAAATTTTAAGGTTCTAGCGAGGTCGAGAAGTCAATAAGAAACTCCTCGCAGCTAGAAACAATCAGTTGCTAGTACTCAAGGCGATTTGAGTTTCAGCAAGTCAAGGACAAGGACTCAATTGTGTTTTAGTCATAAGGTGTCCCTTGTGCTACTCAAGATAATGAAACCAGTTGAAGGCGTTGAGAACGATAAAATTGATCACAACTCAAAAATGTTAGGAACTACTTAAGTATCTGAATGGGGTCACATATTCTTGCTCAAAACTCATTAGTAATTACGTTTCATGATGCATTACAAACCGGATGATGTTATTCAGACACAATGCAACTCCGCGGATAACTATGCAATGTATGGTGCATTCAGTATTATGCTTTGAGCAAAAATAGGTAATACAACTCAAACACAAACAGAAGTACCCTAGATACAGAAGGATTAAGTGACTTGGTCATTAAAATTGTCAAACGACAAATGTTGCTTTCATGTCTTGACCAAGTTCAAGAATGTCAAGGTAAAAACATTAGCAAGGAATGATGAGGTTCATCTCAAGGCAACAGAGTGTACATAATGGAACAAAACGATTGAACTTCTTTTTGATGTGAAGTTCCCTGAAGCTTGCTAATCACAACTTACAAGTAGTTGTGATTCCTTAACAAAGGGTTAGGTTTTTCCTCATGAATTCCTAAGGTAGTATGTCTAACATTTAAAAGGTGCGGTAGGGTTGCCTTCAGAAGTTGCAAAGAGAGTAACCTTTAAAGAGTAAGGTTCTCATCACTTCCGTAGGTTACACTAAGTGGTTGACAAGGTATTGTGCTAGGCACGACCTTGGTTAGTGATCTACGTTCTTTCTAAAGAATATCCAGCTCATACTACTCACCTATGGCTTCTCGTCTCAGAGATTGAAGCAAGGGAGTGGTTTAGTGCGAAGAATCAACTGACTTCTTTAACTCAATGATCGAGTTTCCCAAGAAACGGGGTTCGAGAAGATCTGTTAATTAAGCTTCTCATTGACCCAATGAGTCAATGTTGTACTCAGTCCTATTTACCTGAGCATTGCTTCCAACACGTTGGTTCGGTGTCGATGTACCCTGGTATGACACCTAGGTGAACGTATCACTTTGATTACTAGATGCACTCCTTCCCCCTTAAGGTTCAAGCTAGTTAAGTGAGAAACATACCCCAAACGATCCTTACGGGGAGGGTCGTCGACTAATGGAAGTGCAACACATGCTCAATACACTCTTAAAGTGTGAGGTGCACGGTTGTCTAATTAGAACACTAACATGAGCAATCGAGCCAAAGAGATTTGATTGAGTTTAATACTAAAATCTAATGGTAATTATTGTTGAATCACAACACCTGTGATATTATGAAACTCCTCGAGTTGAACTCGAGAACCAAATGCCTAACAAAAACCAAAAGGTTCAAACTGGTCAGGCTATGGTGACAAACGACCAGTCTGAACGCAAACTCGATTTTGATCCAGTTAATGGAAAAATCAGATCTTGAGGTGAATAACAAAGTTAAACTTCAATACCTTTCCAAAAAGTATTGGTTTCCCTATAGATCATCACTGATTTGCAAGTTATGCTATTTTAAAGTCAGCAGATTTTTCAGCACTTTCAGCAGAACCTGCTTAAAAAGTAGTAGTTTTGATCTAAAGTTTAAAGGCTGTTATGATAGAAATCTGGAAATATTCTTATATACAAAGTTGTAGTCAATGTAATAAGCTTTCCGGAATGTACGTACTTGTCTTCATATCAGTCCTGGTTCAAAACATATGAATTTTTGAAATGGGGTAAAATTTCAGCATTCAGAATTTGAATTCAGTTCAGATTGACCACTCTGCATTCAAACTCGATTTGGAATACGTAGATGACCGATTCAGGTCTGGAGACAATTTCAAAAATTGTAGCTGACTCTCTAACCTTTCCAACGGCTACTCGCGCGGCACCATTGGATCAAGGGTCTGCGAGCTATGGATTAAATTCAGAAGTATACAGATTGCTGTCCAGTTTGGGTGTTCCTGGACAGTCTCTGCGATTATCCAAATTTCACCCACTTAGAAAAGGATTTTGGTCTCAAGCTGAATAGAGAACTTGTAAAGTACTTCCAAAAATTTCTAAGTAGTACTTACTTTCCCTTGTAGCTCTTCTGGTTGCGAAGATATGGCATTTGCAAGTTGACAGTTTTTCTGAAAATTTGGACAGCACCTCCTTTGTTTAAGGCTGATTTTATCCACAATTTTCAGATATACAAACATCAGCATTGGCAAAAATAATACATAGCAAACTTGTTGCATACATTCTCAATATTCCAGAAAGGTAAATCCCGAAGCCAATCGATGATCCTACTCAAAGCTAGGGTCTAAACAACAACTAAATCCAAATCTGCCAGATTCGGAAATGTCACGACACCTTAAACGATACTTCGATTTAGGCCATGTTATTGCGAGTTTTAGCCTTTGTGTTGAATTGTAAGTTGATAGATGACTCTTTAAGATTTCTATACATGTATAAACATGCATAGGTTGCATTACTAGTTTAAGAGTTATGGCCATTCAAAGTTCAGAATTTTTCTGACTGTCTCAGATAGCACCTATATACATGTACTATCTTCAACTCCAGTTTCTAATTAGTTTTAAACTGAATTTGAGGTAACATTGAATAACGAAGTTGTATAATAGCTCTTCCCGTTTCCGGAAATGTATCATAATGGAATAGAAGAGCTTTCTATAAGGAAATATGGCAAAAATTCACATACTGGTCCATGTAGTTTCAGAACAGCAGCTGTTGTGATAACGGTGCATTTTCATCACCATAAAAGCGTCTTTTGGCTTGGAGGTCAATAGAAAACTTATAGAATACTTCAAAGACTTTCCGAAAAGTACTCACTTGCCTCCAAATCCCTCCAGGTTGAAGAGATACGGATTTTTGAAGTGGAACAATCGGTTCAGGTTTCAGAATTTAGTTGGATAGATCATGGTTTTGTTAAAGCTGATTTGGCCACTGATTGTCAGATGGATAACCTCACAATTTGACAGCAAGTCCCACTACAAACTTGTTGTACAAGTCGCAAGGTTTCCGGAAATGTATTACACGAAGGTATTCGATGATTCTACAAAGAGTTATGGTTGAAATGCCGAGGCTAGTTCATTATATCAAAGAGGTGAAGAAATGCTGGTTTCTAATGATTTGGACGAGTTTCCCCAGTGTTGTTCTGTCCAACTCGTCCATAGAGAAATCGTCGAGGACCTGAAGATCTGCCCCATCCCTATAGCATACTACAATGTCCTATGAAGTTTAACTAGAAGCACATCTTGACATAATCGAGCTAGATTTCGTCAAGAGTACACATAAGCCTTAATCTTCATCCTTCTTTGCATTGCACTATCCATGTCGAAACTTTGACCCAAAACTTACCAGCAACTGGTAGTTGGATCTTACAAGATGATGATGAAGCCATTCTTTCGTGGGGGATGGTCAAAGTATCAATTGTGATACTGACGGTACTACGTTCCTTACCAAAGAAAAGTCTAACCCGGTATATCCAGATACGTCTATAGGTGGTACTAATATCGATCACTCACAAACGTTTGCTACACGGGTCGCTACCGGAGTTAGTGTACCTGCAGAAGACAAACAATCCCCTTTCACACCTTCACACCTCAAGGGCAGCACGGGGAAACATGATAGGCAGTCAAAATAAGATATAATCAAAAGTAAATGCATAAGACTCTGGTATGAGTCGCCCTCGAGCAAGGTCATGTCTCGAGGTACATGGCTGTAAATACGTCTGTACAGCAAAGACTCCCGCACGAACCGGCTTATACACGCTCGAGCATACATGTTTCGCATGATCCCATAGAACATGAATAGTTCTAGAGATGCATACTATCGGGTTATACACCACCCGACGGGGGCTCCCACTAATTTTGTGTCACGCTGGGGTACCGCGTGTCATATGTTCTCAGAAACATGGAATGTTTCAGAGACTCATATTGACTTTCCGTGCTAAGCCACAGAAATTTCACATACCACATCTCGTATGCAGAGTTTACCGAGATTGATCTGCTCTCGGTGGCGTACCTTACCTCTTACCTTGAGGACGGAGCGTCGTTACAGAATAATATAACAAGTTAGTTCACCACCTTTATAACTTATGCTAGTAATAGTCCTTAATGGGCATATAGCTAAACCTCACTCGACTACTTCGGAGTTTTCAAAAATAGGCTCTTTTCGAGCGTGCTATTCCCATTGAAGATCTGATACCATGTCTGTGGGGACCGGAGTCCACACATCCGAGGATCTCATTGGGTGGTGTCGTGCAATGCGGCACCTAACAGCACAAACGAAAAGGATACCAAAACATATAAAGTTTTCATTTCATAATAAGAAGAGTTTACAAAAGAGTGTACAACAGGGGTACACACGCAGCGGAAAATACATACTCATAATCTCACCTAACTAAGCAGGAGAGAAGACGTCCATGCCTTAGGACGCTTCTCACTAGCAACATGAAGAACATTCAGCAGCGGCGTGGTTCACATGAGATTATCTCGACACCTCGAGTCTCATGTACAACCTGAATAGCAGAAATAAAACTAATACCTGCAAAAATCGTTAAAGCGCAAACGTGAGCATAAGGCTCAGCAAGACTTAACAGTCTCACTAGACATATGCAGGGGTAAGTACTAAGCATAGGTAAGGAATAGCATAAAGGACTCGCTTACAAGTGGATCCTTATAATCATGTTTTAAGTAGCAAATGAAATTCTTCAGGCACGGCACATCATAGACTCCATAATCAAACAAGAAATGCTTTGCCGATGATATGACATGCCCAAAGCACATAATGCTATTACAGCTAAAGTATGGGGAAACTGTAAACTTTTAATTGTACTATTTCTAAGCCAAACAAGGTTGCAATACAATAATTAAGTAGATCAGCAATATTTACATCGTTCCATCACTCTTGTTTACTACGTCACAACTCAGTGAACAAGTGGTCCTCTATTACCGCGAGGGACGGTGATTGCAATCAGGACACACCAGGAATACACAACACATACGCCCGCTCGGAAGTACCTTTCACTGTACTCCTCTTCCACGTTGTATGTGGCCACCTTTCACCCGTCATCCTGATGTCGAACCAGTTCTACCGTCCCAAAATTAAGGTCCCTAACCGAGCACGTCGAAGTTGCTCCTTAGAGGTTCCACCTTACGATCATCTTCCCCTGAATGATGACGGTATAAGTTTCGACACAAGGGTGCCCGAGCTACATCAGTTTAATGGACCCCATTAATCCACTATGTAACCGGTACTATTCAAACTTGCTCAACAGGGCCGCACACGAGGCGGTCCTTAACCGACACAGACGGGGCTACAACCAACCCCCACATTTGCCTTACCCTTACCGGCCCAGGCCCAAATGTGGTCGCAAGCATTGTCCCCCTCATCCGGGATCAGACAACCTTGCGCGTCCCGTCCTACAGGAACATCCCCGTCCACATCTCCAATTATTAAGAGTGAACATTTTGGTAACATCTCGCGAGTAGATTCCCCTACTCGACTTCTCTTGCAAGTAGAATTCAACTACTTGACTTGTGATCAATAAAATGTGACCCTCTCGCGAGTAGATTCCAACTACTCGACTTCTACCAGATTTCCTATACATTAGCAAAGCAGTTACTACATGTCAAACTGTAACTCGTTCCAACCAACCCTTGGGATTTGTGGTCATGCAAGTTGAGTATCAATCACACTATACGTAATGCACATATCAAACTTAAGACGTAATGTGAGAAATACTGCAAAACTCTGTAAAGATTTTAAATGCAAAACGGGGCTTGCCTTAGTTTGCGATTCGATTAAATGTCAAGGGCCAGTGGTCTTCTTTCGGGACTTCGCCATGTAACTTCACGACGGGCATCTTGGCCTTCTCCTCTAAGAGAAGCTCCTCATCGATCACCTACCATCACGTGCCTACCGACATGATATGCATATAAGTACATAATGTAATATACTTTAGATTAAACAAGTTAAACAACTCTAAGACTAGTGAAACTAACTAGAAGGAAGAGGTATGCCTCTGTTGTGTGGAGAAACAAAGGATGGAGTCAAGTGGTCATAGTATTATCAAGATGTGAATTGAAAGGTGCAATGTAAGCACACATTGCAACTTGGCACTTAACACTCGACGCTATGCCACGCAAGGACGATAAAGCTGAATGGTGTGGAAGTGTTGGACTGAATAGTGTAAGAATGACCGAGGACTCAAGGTGGCATCGAAAGTTGCGTATGAGGGGATTGTACAAGACGAAGGTCGTGACATAACAGTCGACCAATGAAGTTTCACAAACTCATTAAATAGTGAACCTAATTAAGTGACCAGTGTGGTCGCAGGGTTTTGAATTAGGATGAATCGATGTGAAACCCTAGTGACACTCAGAAAAGAAGTGAGATCGGCATTGCTTAGACTCAAAGAGTCATCACAAGTACTGCTAACCTAACGTGAGTACCAAGACACGTTCAAATGACTTTTAGGTAATGTAGTTTCTATGGCAGGCTTCTCGAGCATCGTTCAAGTGCTTGCAAGATGACACTAATGTAGTGTCTTCTGCAAGATCATCCAGGTGAGCTCGGTAAGCTCTCGGGACTTAAACATGATGCAAGACCTTGCTGCGAAGGCATGCTTTGCCATTTCGCAAAGATCGTCTTAGCGACATCCACATCAACCCGGACTCGTGAATGGGGTGAGCGGAATCCCGAACACCACCTTGTGAGTCTTGAGGCTTGTGATGTCGACTCGGTTGTTGATAAGCAACTCGACGAACCTGCTGTCGAAGAAGTGGTACACCAAGTTAACCAATCCTGTGATCGGTTAGGTAACATTCTCAACACAACCAAGGAACTCTTATCCAAGGTTCCCCTTGGTCTAGTTCTCCTTGTTGGTCGCAATGTTCTTGCATCCTCTACTCCAGGTAATCGGTGATCATCGACACACCTGGTTTGACCTAGAAGGCATTTTATCGAGCACCCTGGCTACACCCAGGACTCGATGAGTCTCGTCTCGACTAAACCCTAATTTGGCTAAACGACCGTCGATTGTTGTGTCGTGGTTGCATTCCAGCATAATGTACGTTACAGGCATCCTTCATCTAGATGCAAGGACACAATGATGGCTCGGAACATCACGACGACGTCATGTGGTCAACGACTTTGACACGACTCAATGTGAAGCAACACAAGCATGTATGGACATGCCAACACAACACAAAGGCGAGAAAGGTCAACGTGGGGTTGCTTTTGGCTAGACCTCAAGGTATATCATCAGCGATGATTGGTCAAAATGAGTACTACTAACGCATCCACCTATAGCTACTCCGAAATGAACCTCTTGTCTAGGAACTTAACTTGGTTTCAACTAATTCCAAGGAAGTAGCCACACCATCCAAGCAACCTACAAAAGGTTTGCTTTAACAAACCCTTCGGACATGCTGGCCAAAAGTACTCTCTGGAATTGTAACAGAAACAACTAGGAGGACATCAGGGTTCATACTAACCTCATCATACTAGCATTATTCTAATGCTCTCAACTACTATGCCACAGCGAGTAAACAACAACTAAAGTGTCTGGATGCATTCAACACCAACATTTCTTGCAGCCAACGACCTGACGCTGGCAGACGATAGCGAACAGAGATTAGAGAACTTGATGACAAGCCTGTGGCATTTGGTCGAACAGTTGGTGAGTGTGACTGGAAACAGAGCATAGGGCAGTGGAAACATGGGATATTCATGGAGCTGAAGTCGATACAATGAGGAAGGACCCTTAGGTCGAGTAATGACGCGGTTGTTGCTGGTAAGATGTGCTCGGCCGTTGACGAACATGGTGCCGACATGGAACGGGCTCACTGCGATCTGCGCGGCGAGGAACGGCGCAACGCGGCACACGGCAACACGCGCTGCGGCGAGGAGGAGAGGAGCAAGGGCCAAAGCACTAACCTTGAGGGCGATAGGGACGGAGTAGAGCAGCGGCGCCCGCGTGCAGCATGTCGTGGCATCGGCCAAGGTTGGGACACGACCCAAACGCGGACGGCACGGTGCACAGAGACGCGTGGTGTGGTCGGCATCATGGCGGCAAGGGCGCGACTAGCGCCAGGGAGGCGAGGCCAGGAGGAAGCGGGGTCGGCAGCGCGTAGAGGTCGGGGAACGGCGCGGGCCGGCGGCCATCACCGGCGGCCAGGAGGTGGGGCAGGTGCCATTAGCGGCCGAGCGCGCGACCGATACGATGGTAAGCAGGCACCGTGCGCCGGAGCTGGAAGGCGAGGAGACAGAGCGCCAGGGCGAGGTGCAGCCGTCAGCGGTGGAGGCGCGCAGCGCTGGTGGCGTGTGGGGCGTCGGAGGGAAGCGGAGCCAGCAGGGAGGCGGACCTGCGGCGGGCGGATTCGACGCTGCCAGGCGAGCAGCAGGGTGGCCAGGGGCGCGCACTGCACGCGGCCGGGAGGAGGCGCAGCCAGGGGCGATGCCGTGAGCAGCTGGCGGGGGAAGGCACGCAGGCCGGGAGGTGGAGCGCCGGTGAGGAGCACGGTCGGCGGGGGAGAGCGCGAGCGGTGCTGTGGATAGGAAGGAGTCGGGCGGTATAGATAAGGGCTTATGTTCATCGCCGTGGCACATGCATGCGTCGGCGTGGAGGCAGGGGAGGAAAGAGAGAGAGGAGGTGCTGACCTGACCTATGGGGACCACTGGTGGGACCCACTCTCTCCTCATTTTTCATTCCAAATTCATATAGGGCTAGCAAACATGCTTCAAAAATATTCAACTTTGGCCCAATGACTATATAAAATGTGAAGAATTTTATGGTGCAATCAGATTTCAAAACTGAGCAAGTTGAATTTTGAACTCAGGTTTGAGATTGAATTCAACTGCTGATACTTGGTTCAATGAAATAAACGGTAGTTTAGGTTCAAAAATCCTGAAACTTTGAAGTTACCCTTTTTGAACAATAAGGGATCTCAGGAAAAATTTGGAATGGATTTGGACAAAGTTAAGTACAAAGTTTAAATTTGAAGTCGACTCTGACTAAACTCTCAGTACGTGTCCAATAAATGGAAAATTTGATTAAAAAAATTTTGAAACTTTACGGAGAGTCAATTTGGAATATTAGAAGGTCATGGAAAAATTTACAGCCTTAGATTTGAATGTTTTTGAATGTCCCATTTTAGGGTTAGAATAATTCTTTTTTCTTTCTCTCTATTTTGTTTTCTTTTCTCCTTTAATTTTTCATTGAAAATGTGAATACTTGGAAATTAAGGATTTTACACCTTAAGTCCCAATATACATTAGCAAACATGTTCTATATGTAAAACTTTAACAAGCCCCCTATTTTTAGTGAACATCGGTTAACTCATATGGTTCATGTGAGTTTGGATTTCCAAGTCCACTTTCAAAATTTTTATGTTCGCATTTTTGCGTTTTTGTTCTTCCGAAAAGCGGGCTTTTACAAGTACACACTGCCCCGCATTGAGGATCTATTCGACCAGATGAAGGGAGCTAGAATATTCTCTAATATTGATGTTTGGTCGGGATATTTCCAAATGAAGATTAGACCATCAGACATACCCAAAACAGTTTTCAGGGCACGGTATGGATCCTATGAGTACACGGTCATGTCCTTTGGATTAACTAATACACCCGCATACTACATGTACCTTATGAACAAGGTTTTCATAGAGTATTTGGATAAGTTTGTGGTAGTGTTCATTGATGACATCATGATCTACTCGAAAAGTGAAGAATAGCACGATGAACATTTAAGGCTGACGTTGCAGAAATTGCGAGAGCATCAGTTGTATGCCAAGTTCAACAAGTGCCAATTTTGGTTGAGCGAGATATCAATCCTAGGCAATGTCATACCTGTAGGAGGAGTATCAGTCGACCCGGGAAAGGTTAGGGATGTGCTAAAGTGGGAACCGCCGCAGAATGTGAAGGAGACAAGGAGTTTTCTTGGAATGGCTGGATACTACCATCGGTTCATCAAGGACTTTTCTAAGATAGCGAATCCCATGACTGAACTATTAATGAAGGAAAAGCCTTTCAAGTGGACTCAAGCTTGTCAGAACAGTTTTGAGGAGCTAAATAAAAGACTAACAACAACACCTGTGTTGGTATTGCCAGATGTGAGCATGAGCTTTGATGTCTATTGTGATGCATCAAGACAAGGACTTGGTTATGTATTGATGCAAGAAGGCCGAGTTGTAGCTTATGCATCTAGAGAATTGAAGAAACATGAGAAGTATTAACCTATGCACAATATCAAACTTTTAGCTGTAGTGCATGCGTTGAAGATTTAAAGACATTATGTTCTTGGCCATAGATGTGAGATTTATATGGATCATAAGACTCTCAAGTACATATTGACGCAAACAGATCTGAATTTCAGGCAACGAAGATGGTTGAACTCATTAAGGATTACAATGTGGGAATGAATTATCATCCAAGAAAAGCCAACGTAGTGGCTGATGCTTTGAGCTGAAAGGGAGCAAGCCACCGGCTCACCGTTAGGGAATTGCCGCCCGAGCTATGCAAGGAGTTTGAACGGTTGAATCTTGAATTCATAAATGAGATGGGAGCAATGGAGTTAAATCCAACCATGGAGCAAGAGATCCGAGAAGGTCAGACAAAGGATAAGGAATATAAGGAAATCAAAGAAAGGACTCAAGAAGGGAGAGAATTCAGGTTTGATGAGGATGACCATGGTACTTATGGTTTGGAAAGCGGATTGTTGTGCCCAATGAGAAGTGTCTCCGACAGTTGATATTAAAAGAGGCACACGACTCACTTTATTCCATCAATCCCGGCTGTACAAAGATGACAAGGACCTCAAGATGCGCTATTGGTGGGATGGTATCAAAAGGGACATAGCTGAATATGTCACACTTTGTGATGTATGCCAACGAGTAAAAGTTGAACATCAAAGGCCAGCTGGACTATTGCAGCCGTTGAAGATTCCAGAATGGAAGTGGGAAGAAGTTGTGACACCCTGTTCTGAAAAATGAACCAAGTGCAGTGTATGTGTGACCAGGATGTTGCTTGACACATAAACATAGCTCAAATTACCATAGCTCAAATTATTAAATAAGTACTTTTATTGTAGCATTCAAGTAATCCTCATATGACAACTCTAATTATCATTAATGATAATACTACTGCAGCGGAAATAATCTATTTAAGCAAACTAAGCAAACTGAGCATAAAGGGTAGCGCGGCTCCAAGCAACACCACAGGCAAGTCAACGGCAACACACGGCCTAGTACTCCGCATTATCCTCATGATACTCCCAAACACCACCTGAAACTGTTGGTGGGGGAATTACAAGGATGAGTACATGTCTTACTCAGCAAGTGTGGGAAAGTATGACATGTAGCTTAAACAAGGCATGATAATAAACAACGGCTATTTGCATAGAAGCACATTCAAAACGTGTAAAAACATCACACTATGTCTATGTGAAGTAATCCCATCATAACCCAATAATCATCAATTATCCATCCATATTCCAGATCATTACCATCATCATCATCCATGTCCATTTATCATAACTCCATCCATAGCCATTACCATAACCCAACAATAACCATCCCAAATCCCAAGTTCCTTCTAATCATGTAGGTCATCCAGGTGCTCTTAACCAGGAGCACGGCTATCATGATAGTTTTTAACACTCTGCAGAGGTTGTACCACTTTACCCACAAGTTCGTGATATCGTCACCCGTCGGCGACTAAAGGAAACCTCCATTATGCTAAAACACTAACATAGGTGTATGGCCAAGAGATCACAAAATAGCCTTTACAAAGGGACTACTAGCATGTACGGACCCACTGAGGTTTCACCGGTGGCGATGCCTCCAACTGAGCACATCCTAAAGCAGGGGCCCCCTCTTGTGCCGTTCGGATCCTAGGGAGTCCCGCCACTCATACAAACCCATTCCGACTCCCGTTCCCCGCTCTTTCAAATGGTCCGCGCAATACTAGCAATACCCTAATTAATTAGCTATGTTGCACCCATACTTGGCCTCGTGGTGGCACTGTAGCCCTAGCCTATTCTCGCATGAAACGGTCCTTAGATCCAAGTCAAGCAAACCACCATAACATCCAACCCAATCCACAAACTATGCTTGCTTAGATCTCCCAAGTCCCATGTTAAGAATTAACTGTATTCATCAATTCTCATCATCCATAACTTCATTAGTTCACAATAAAGCCATTTGGTTGTTTTCCCATCCCAATTAATTTGAGCGAAGAAAAAAGGTAAAACTCCCTTCCTGACTCTATACAATATATCCCAAGCGACAAGGATGGTCAAACAAGACTAGTAAACACCTATTTTGGGTTTCCTGTCAATTTGACATAAGCATGCAGTCTTGCAAACAAAACATTTAAAACATAGGATCAAAATGATCAAGGACACTTGCGCTGCTCCGACGGATGGGATTTCTCAAGCACTTTGAAGTCTTGGTTCTGGAAATCCTCGTACACGGCCTCTTGAGCACGTCCATCTACTCGCTATCACACACATACAAGAATACACATACGAATCAACACAATGCACACATATTAATCAATATGCAATGACATGAATACATGCAAAGTTCAATATCTAATTAGGTACGGTTGTTTATTAATTAGATGAAACTAGTTCATACGTGTTCACACGAGTGTACGGGGGATTTAGCGAGAATTAATGTTGCTGAAATAAAATAGATCGGTGCAACTATGATTTAATTCCCGTTACTAGATCTAATACATCGCTAAAATTCGGATCACAGAACGTATTCCTACCGTAGATGCGGCGGCTTCGAAGATTGTGGGATGGAGGCGTAGCATAGACAAAGTAGATGGTGCAGCGATCCTATTGTGGCACGACCACGACAGCGCGATGATCTCCAGCGGACGGCAGCTCCTTCCTTCTCTTTTTTCTCCTCCTATTTCTCCCTGGCAGTTAGGGTTTTTTTCCTCCCCTCTTTTTTTTTCCGGCGGCCCTGGAACTCGAGATCGCTAGAAAAATTTATGATGGCCAAAACACCAGGGGCGACGCTATTTATAGGTGGGGTGTGCGGCAACCAAGCGCTGAGGCAGGCTGACTCAGTCGCGGCCCAAAACGCGGCGCGCGGGGCCTTCCGGCTCGGTCGTGGCGTGCTGGCGCGCGGGCGCGCGTGCGTATGTGGGAAACCTGCTCGGCGGGACGGGCGTGCTGGGCTCCCGCTTGGGTGGCACTATTTGCCCGAAAGCTTCCGGGGTTGAGGCAAAGCTTCCCCCAGAAACTTCCAGAAGGTTCCAAAACTTTTTTCTTCTTTTTTTTTTCTTTATAGATTTCATATACATTTGTTTTATTTTTTATTTTTCATTTTTTTATATTTCTTTTATATTATATGTTTTATATTCTTGTTCACTTTTCTTATTACCTACACCTATTTTTATATATATGTTTTATCTTCTTCTCTTTTGTTCTACTAATGTTTCATGCGTGAAAATGTATGCAATGCATGATGCTAAAAATGAGGGTGTTACAAACCTACCCCCCTTAAAATGATTCTCGCCCTCGAGATTCGATAGCATGGTGAAAAGATGAGGGAATTCTGCCTTCAGGTCTTCTTCATGTTCCCAAGTAGCTTCGGCCTCCGTATGGTGGTTCCATTGCACTTTGCACCAATGGACTCTCTTATTCCTCGTGACTCTTGCCTTCATGTCCAAGATTTTGATAGTTTGCTCAACATAGGACAAATCCTCCTCAAGTTCTAGCTCGTCCATCGGCGCCTGTTCTTCCGGTACTCTGAGACACTTCTTGAATTGAGACAAGTGTAATACGTCGTGTATATCGGAGAGATACGCCAGCAGCTCAAGTCAATATGCTACCTCTCCTCGCATGTCCAAAATCTTAAATGGGCCGATATAACGAGGTGCCAGTTTTCCTTTAATGTTAAACCGTCGTTGACCACGGATAGGTGACACTTTGAGGTATACAAAATCTCCAACTTCAAAAGTCAGATTCCTTCGCCTATTATCCGCATAGCCTTTTTGTCGATACTGGGCAGCCCTTAGGTTTTAAAGTATTATTTGAACTTGCCATTCAGCGTCTTGTAACACATCAGGACCAAATACTTGATTTTCTCATGTCTCATTCCATAACAAAGGTGTCCTATACTTTCTCCCATATAGTGCTTCATAGGGTGACATTTTCAAACTGGCTTCGGAGCTATTGTTGTACGAGAATTGAACATACGGCAAATTCTTGTCCCAGCTACGTCCATGTTTCAAGGCCCAGGCTCTCAACATATCCTCTAATATCTGGTTTTTCCTCTTGGTTTGTCCATTAGTCTGTGGATGGTATGTAGAGCTAAAATTTAACCTTGTGCCCATAGCTTCATGCAATTTCTTCTAGAACCCAGAGGTGAACTGAGAACCTCGGTCCAAGACTATTTTCTTGAGAACTCCATGTTGACACAAAATATGCTCCATATACAATTCTTCTAGCTTTGCGGTGATATATGTGGTCTTGACAGGAATGAAATGAGCTGATTTGGTCAACTGATCCATAATAACACATATCGAGTCGTAACTGGACTGAGTACGTGGCAATCCAGCTATAAAGTCCATTTCGATTTCTTCCCACTTCCATTCCAGAATCTTCAATGGCTGCAATAGTCCAGCTAGCCTTTGATGTTCAGCTTTTACTCGTTGGCACACATCACAAAAAGCTACATACTCAGCTATGTCCTTTTTCATTCTGGCCCACCATAACATGTCTTCAAGTCCTTGTACATCTTTGTACAATTGGGATGAATTGAGTAAGGTGAGTCATGTGCCTTCTTCAATATCATTTATCGGATATGCTTATCATTGGGCACATTAATCCTCTTTTCGAGCCATAGGGTACAATGTTCGTCTTCATCAAATCTGTATTCTCTCCCTTCTTGGGTCCTTTCCTTGATTTCCTGAATTTCTTCATCCTTGGTCTGACCTTCCCGAATTTCTTGATCCAAGGTCGGATTTAACTCTATTATCCCCGTCTCATTCACAAATCTGAGATTTAACCATTCAAACTCCTTGCATAACTCAAATGGCAGCTCTCGGACCTTGAGTTGGTGGCTTACTCCTTTCCAACTCAAGACATCTGCCACTACGTTAGCCTTCCTGGGGTGATGGTTTATTCCCACATCATAATCCTTGATGAGTTCCAACCATCTTCGTTGCCTCAAATTCCGATCCATTTGCGTGAATATGTACTTGAGGCTCTTGCGGTCCATGTAAATCTCACATCTATACCAAGAATGTAATGTCTCCATATCTTTAAGGCATGCATTACGACTGCAAGTTTGAGATCATGCGTAGTATAACTCTGCTTATGTTTCTTCAATTGTCTCGATGAGTAGGCTACCACTTGACTTTCTTGCATCAATACACATCCAAGTCCCTGTCTCGATGCGTCACAATAAATATCAAAACTTTTACTCACATCTAGCAGTACCAACACATGTGCTGTTGTTAGCCTCTTCTTGAGCTCCTCAAAACTGTCTTGACAAGCTTGCGTCCATTCGAATGCTTTCCCGTTCATTAATAGTTCCATCATTGGCTTGGCTATTTTGGAAAAGTCCTTGATGAACCGGCGGTAATATCCAGCCATCCCAAGGAAACTCCTAATCTCCTTCACATTCTGTGGCGGTTCCCATTTCAACACGTCCCTCACTTTTCTGGGGTCGACCAATACTCCTCCTCCAGAGATGATATTGCCCAAAAATGACACCTCCCTTAACCAATACTGGCACTTGCTTAATTTGGCATATAATTGATGTTCCCTGAATTTCTACAATGTGAGCCTCAAATGTTTCTCTTCACTCTTCTAGTAGATCATAATATCATCAATGAACACCACAACGAACTTATAGAAGTACTCCATGAAGACCTTATTCATGAGGTACATAAAGTATGCAGGCGCATTTGTCAATCCAAAGGAGATAAAGGTGTACTCATAAGATCCATACTGTGTTCGAAAAGCCGTTTTGGGTATGTCCGACGGTCTGATCTTCATTTGGAAGTAACCTGACCTCATGTCAATCTTGGAGAAAACACAGGCACCCTTCATCAGGTCAAACAAATCCTCTATACAGGGCAATGTATACTTGTTCTTGATTGTCACCTTGTTGAGAGCTCAGTAATCCACACACATCCTTTGGGATCCATCCTTCTTGTCCATGAAAAGCACCAGTGCTCCCCAGGGTGATGAGCTTGGACAAATGAAACCCTTCTCTAGCAGCTCCTGAATTTGCTTATTGAGCTCTGCTAACTCCTTAGGTGGCATCCTATATAGCCTCTTACCTATAGGTGCAGTTCCAGGTATTAACTCAATAACAAACTCAATGTCGTGATCAGGTGACATACCTGGCAACTCATCCAGAAACACATCTTAAAACTCGCACAACACTGGAATCTCCTTAATTGCGGCACCATCAGTTTGATTCAGCTCCACTTGCTTAGGTGCGTGTTGAGATGCTTCAAATTCTATGTTGACCCCTTCTTCATTTGTCAACTTCACTGTCTTCATGGCACAATGAATAATTCCATTGTGCTTCCTTAGCCAGTCCATACCAAGTATTATATCCAATCCTTGAAAATCCAAAATAATGAAGTTGGCAAAGAAGTCTACCCCCTTATTCTAAGGCTTAATTTTGGACATACTACATTCGTCCTCATCTCCCCTCCAGGAGATTTAACCAACAGGGTATACTTCATATGGGATATAGGAAAACTATACTTGGCAACATACTTTGACGCAATGAATGAATGCGATGCTCCAGAATCAAATAACATAGTCGAGGGGTTGGAGTTTGCGAGAAACATACAAAACACCACGTCATCTGCTTGTTGCGCTTCCTCCGAAGATACATGGTTCACCTTGCCACGAACGAAATTATGCAGTCCAGGGTTGCCTTGTGGCACTCCTCCATTCGGTCTTGGGTTTTGTCTTGGAGCATTGTTCCCCTGACCAAGGCCTGACTTCAGGCATTGAGATGCAATGTGCCCTACCTCACCACAAGTATAGAAAGATCTTGCTGCAAAGGAATTGTTTGGAAGAGCTTGGTTTTGAGCATTTGCAGGGAAATTAGCATGGGGCGCAGGAGGCATTGGAAGGCAAGGTGCTTGCATAGCGGTGCGTTGCTGCGTGGCCTGAGGCTGAGCTGGGAGCGGTGGAGTAGCAGCACCATATGCAGGAGTAGAGGGGTTGTAATATGGCACATTTGATGGTGCAAAGCGGGGGCAAACATTACTTCCTTGTGGCTGTCCTTGATACGGCACCTTCCTCTTATTGTCTTGCTCCATCTCACGAACCTTGTTCTCGACCACAATAGCTTTGTCCACAAGATTTTGAAAGTTGGCATAATCAAAGTTGAGCAATTGCACTTGGATCTCATTGTTAAGGCCCCCCATAAACAAATATTGCTTCTGGCTGTCCCGGCTAACATGTTCAGGTGCATACCTTGAAAGTTGAGTGAATTCACCAAGATATTCACTCGAGCTTGATCTTCCTTTCCTCGAGTTCTCAAATTCTTGCCTCTTTAGGATCATAACGCCTCTCGACACATAATGAGAATGGAAGCTCTCCTTGAATTCGGCTCAAGTGATCCTCTCCTGATTCTCATAGGCGTTGCATAAAGAATCCCATCAATCCGCAACTGCTCCAACTAGTTGATGAGAAGCAAATATGACCTTCTCCCGGTCGCTGCATTGGACAATAGCAAGCTTCTTCTCCATGGACTTCAACCAGTCATCTGCCTCCGTAGGATCAACATCTTGAGCAAAGGTGGGTGGCCTGGTCCTCATAAACTCTCCCAACCTGTTATGAGGTGGTGGGTGTGGTGGCGGTGGAGGCATGTGGGGTTGGTTGTTGTTGCTACCTGCCTGCAGCTGCCCCATAGTTTGTATCATGCTCTGCATGAGCTGGTTTTGCATAGCCAATAGCTGATCAAGGTTTATAGCTCCTTGGGCAGGTCCTTGGTTGTTCCGAGGTGCTTCATTGCTCTCCTCCTCATCATTGGCATCCCTCTAGTTGCGAGTCCTCACCATCTGAAGAAAGTCAAGAGATAGAAGACTTTACAAGCGTCCCCAACTATATGCATCAAGGAATATGAAACCCAACAACTAACTATACAAGCCTATATGGACATGGCAATGCTAAAGCATCCCACAATTCTCTACTAAGCACACAAGCAAACATTGCATAGCAAACAACACACCAAACAAACCACAACATTTATGGAGTGCTCCTATGTGCTCTAAAGTGTCTATTCTATCTAGGTTGCATCCTACGGCCAACCTGTGGCTCTGATACAAATTTGTGACACCTGGTTCTGAAAAATGAACCAAGTGCAGTGTATGTGTGCTCAGGATGTTGCTTCACACATACACATCAAAATCACAAGTGATAAACAGATAATTACCACAACTCAAATTATTAAATAAGTACTTTTATTGCAATATTCAAGTAATCCTCATATGACAACTCTAATGATCATTAATGATAATACTTCTGCAGAAAAATAATCTAATTAAGCGAACGAAGCAAACTGAGCATAAAAGGGCAGCGCGACTCCAAGCAACACCATAGGCAAGTCGACGACAGCACAAAGCCTAGTACTCGGCATTATCCTCATGATACTCCCAAACATCACCTGAAACTATTGATGGGGGAATTGCAAGGGTGAGTACATGTCGTACTCAGCAAGTGCGGGAAAGTATGACATGTAGCTTAAACAAGGCGTGATAATAAACAATGGCTATTCGCATAAAAGCACATTCAAAATGTGTAAAAGCATCATACTATGTCTATGTGAAGTAATCCCATCATAACCCAATAATCATCAATTATCCATCCATATTCCAGATCATTACCATCATCATCATCCATGTTCATTTATCATAACTCCGTCCATAACCATTAGCATAACCCAACAATAACCATCCAAAATCCCAAGTTCCCTCTAATCATGTTGGTCATCCAGGTGCTCTTAACCGGGATCACGGCTATCATAATAGTTTTTAACACTCTGCAGAGGTTTTACCACTTTATCCACAAGTTCGTGATTTCATCACCTGTCGACGACTAAAGGAAACCTCCATTATGCCAAAACACTAACATAGGTGTATGGCCAAGAGATCACAAAATAGCCTTTACAAAGGGACTACTAGCATGTACGGACCCACTGAGGTTTCACTGGTGGTGATGCCTCCAACTGAGGACATCCTAAACCAAGGGGCCCCTCTTGTTCCGTTCGGACCCTAGGGAGTCCTGTCCCTCATACAAACCCAATCTGACTCCCCTTCCCCGCTCTGTCAAATGGTCCATGCAATACTAGCTACCATAATTCATCAGCTACACCATACCCATACTTGGCCTCGTGGTAACACTGTAGTTCTGACCTATTCTCGCATGAATCAGTTCTTAGATCCAAGTCAAGCAAACCACCATAACATCCAACCCAACCCACAAACCATGCTTGCTTAGATCTCCCAAGTCCCATGTTACCAAGTAACCATATTCATCAATTCTCATCATCAATAACTTCATTAATTCACAATTAAGCCATTAGGTTGTTTTCCTATCCCAATAAATTAGAGCAATGCAAAAATGTAAAAAGCCCTTCCCGACTCTCCATAATGTATCCCAAGCGACAAGGATGGTCAAACAAGACTAGTAAACACCTATTTTGGGTTTCCCATCAATTTGACACAAGCATGCAGTCTTGCAAACAAAAGATTTAAAAACATAGGATCAAAATGATCAAGTACACTTGCCTTGCTCTGACGGATGGGATTGCTCAAGCGCGCTTCGAAGTCTTGGTTCTAGAAATCCTCACACACGACCTCTTGGGCACGTCCCTCTACTCGCGATCACACACATACATGAATACACATACGAATCAACATAAGGGACACATATTAATCAATATGCAATGACATGAATGCATGCAAAGTTCAATAATTAGTTATCTGCGGTTGTTTATTAATTATATGCAACTAGTTCATATGTGCTCATGCGAGTTTACGGGTGTTTTAGAAAGAATTAATGTTGCTCAAATAAAATAGATAGGTGCAACTACGATTTAATTCTCGTTACTAGATCTAATACGTCGCTAAAATTCGGATCAGAAAATGTATTCCTACTGTAGATGCGGCGGCTTCAAAGATCGCGGAACGGAGGCGTAGCGTAGACGAAGTAGATGGCGCAACGATCCTCTAGCGGCACGACAACAGCGGCGCGACGATCTCCGGCCGACAGCAGCTCCTTCCTTCTCTTTTTTTCTCCTCCTATTTCTCCCTGGCGGGTAGGGTTTTTTCCTTCCCTCTCTTTTTTTCCTGGCGGCCTTGGAACTCGAGATCGCTAGAAAAATTTACAATGGCCGAAACACCAGGGGCGGTGCTATTTATAGGCGGGGCGTGTGGCATCCAAGCGCAGGGGCGCGCGCGTACGCGGGAAAGCCCGCTCGGCGGCTCAGTGGCGTGGCGCCGGCTCGGGCGCGTTGGGCTCCCGCTCGGGCGACACTATTTGCCCGAAAGCTTCCGAGGTTGAGGCAAAGCTTCCTCCGGAAACTTTTGGATGGTTCCGTTACTTTTTTTCTTTTTTCCTTTATAGATTTCATATACATTTGTTTCATATTATTTTATTTTTATTTTTCATTTCTTTATATTTGTTTTCTATTATATGTTTTATATTCTTGTTCACTTTTCTTATTACCTACACATATTTTTATATATGTTTTATATTTTATTTGTCTTCTCTTTTGTTCTTCTAATGTTTCATGTGTGAAAATGTATGCAATGCATGATGCTAAAAATGAGGGTGTTACAAAAGTTGGTATGGATTTCATAGTTGGTTTACATTCCACTCCAGCAGGTTATTACTCAATATGGGTCATCGTGGATCGGTTGACAAAATCAGCGCATTTTATTCCTGTCAAGACTACCTATAGTGGAGCAAAGTTTGCAGAATTATACATGGGAATAATAGTGTGCTTACACGGAGTACCAAAGAAAATAGTATCCTATAGCGGTTCTCGATTTACCTTGAGGTTTTAGCAGAAGCTGCACAAATCAATGGGAAATCAATTGAATTTTAGTTTTGCCTATCACCCTCAAATAGATGGACATACCGAGAGAACAAATCAGATATTGGAGGATATGCTAAGAGCTTGTGCACTTAAGTATGGAGGAAGTTGGGACAAAAGTCTATCGTATGCTGAATTCTCCTACAACAACAGTTCCCAAGCAAGCTTGAAGATGTCACTATATGAAGCATTGTATGGGAGAAGATGTAGACCACCCTTGTTTTGGAATGAAATAGGAGAAACTCAAGTATTTGGACCCGACGTGATCCAGGATGCAGAAAAGCAAGTTCAGACAATCCGCGAGAATTTGAGAGCTGCTTAGTCGAGACAAAAGGGTTCTTATCCATTGAGGTGGGATACTTTGTATATCTCAAAGTGTCTCCTATGCGAGCTCACAAGCGATTTAACGTCAAAGGCAAGTTGGCACCTCACTTGGACCATTCAAGATTTTGGACAGATGAGGAGAAGTAGTGTATAAGTTTTAAATGACAAACACCTCTTACTGATGTTCATGATGTGTTTCATGTTTCTTAGCTCAAGAAGTGCTTGAAGGTTCCGAAAGAGCAGGTAACAACGGAAGAATTGGAGCTTGAAAAAGATTTGACCTATACCGATCAACCTGTCAAAATTTTAGACACAAAGGAAAGGGTTGCAAGGAAGAACATGATCAGATGGTGCAAAGTGCAATGGAAACATCATACAGAATTGGAAGCAACTTGGGAGCAGGAAGATGATCTCATGAAGTAATTTCCCTATCTCTTTCCTTCCACGTCAGATCTTGAGGGCGAGATTCATTTTAAGGGGGGTAGGTTTGTAACACCCTCATTTTCATGCATAATGCATTGCATAGATCCTCATACGTGTTTAACATAAAGCAACCTTAGAAGGAACAAGATTAAAATGAATTAAGGTCTAATCAGGAATTTAAGTCTGTCAGGGTACGGACTTGTCCGGCCTCCGACCCTGACTAGCCCGGTATTCCCCTTTTGTTCAGAAGAATTCAGTCTTTTCAGAGCCCATACTTGTCCGGCACAATGCACAGGCTAGTCTGGATTGAGCTTCTGATGTTTTTCTGGACTTGTATGATTCCAAGCAGACTAGTCTGATTTGTCCAATTTTCAGTCTGAAAGGCTTTGGATTTACAACCCCGGACTTGTCCAGCCATACCTACTGAACTTGTTAAAAAACCTCTTTGTTGCCAAACGGACTTGTCCGGTCTATATTGCGGACTAGTCTCGCCTGCTGAATTCCACTTGGATTCTATTATTCTTCCACGATTGGTTATTGGGTAATTGCCTTAATTGGGTCCAAGAACTTCGTGCCCAACCTCATAGGAGCCCAATTGGACCCCACCTTGGCCCCTACTCGTCCCCCACCGAAATCCACTTGGAATTCACCGCAAAACCCTACCTCTCCACCTTCGTTGTCATCCCTTGATTGTGTGTCGCCGTCAGGAAGGAGTCCAGGAGCAAGGAGAAGTAGGAGAAGAGGGAGAAGGCTCAATCAAGATTGATCTTAATTAACTTTTTGGCAATTGAAGTTCTTCATCATCAAACCTTCATCAACTCATCTTCATCAAGCCGTAATCGTCAAGGATCAAGTGTGGCACCCAAATTCTTGATCTTTGGATCTCTAGATACGTGGTACACCATCTACATTCACTTTTCCACAAGAAATTAACCCCCAATTTCAGCTGATCAAGAAAACCCTAATTTCACAGTTCTGATCAGGGCGGACTAGTCCATCCCTGATACCAGACTTGTCATGTGTCTGAATCCGTTAAATGCTCAATTGAATCCAAATAGACTCAAATCAATTCCAAACTTGTTCAAACTTCTTAGAAACTAATGTAACAAGTTTGTAAACATTAATAGTAGCTCATTAACAAGTTTTACTTCATAATTGCACAAATCATGCATATCATGGTATATTGAGTAATATATGAGCATTTATTGATTGTAATGTTTGTTTTGCATGTTTGTCGCGCGGAATAGAAGGTCTCACTGTAGAGAGTGCTTTCGAGGATCTGCAGAATCATAATTTCGAAGCCATTGATCCAAACAAAGCGCAAGAGCAAGGCAAGCGTCCTTGATAATTTTGATCCAGGTTTTTAAATATTTTGTTTGCAAAATTGCATGCTTGTGTCAATTGTTGGGAAAACCCAATTGTGGGAGTGTACTAGTCTTGTATGACCACCCTTGTTGCTTGAACCCAATGTAGTGAGTCGGGAAGGGTATTTACACTTTTTTCTTGCTATACTCAATTGGGTTTGGGAAATAATCATATTGCTTAATTATGAACTATTGGACACATGAATGATGAGAATTGATATTAATGACCCTTTAGCAACATGGTGCCTAGGGATCTAAGCAAGCCAGTTATATGGAATGGGTTGGACTATTTTGGTGGTTTTGCTTGCTTTAGATATAAGGATTGGGTTATGGAGCGACCATCCAGGATTTACAGTTGTTGACGGTCCTGAAGTACCATATTTTGACCGTCAATTCACCTCATAATGTGCATAAAAGAAATATACAATAACGCAATTCCACAAGTATTGGTGTTTATTTGTGTGCAGGTAAATTATTATCCAAAATACCAAAACATGCAGGGATGAATCCATGAAAATGGATTCAACGAATCAGGCAATGACACGTGGCAGCACATGGATTAAATGGCCCACAAACAGAAGAATATGAGGAGATCCAACGGTGTTGCACCCATATACATCAAGGGGGCCCACTTGGAAGCCACCTGGAGGAAGCACTCCCTGAGGGGAGGCTTGACCAGGTCGGCCGAACCAGGGGTTCGGCCGACCCCTTCCGAGCGCCAGACCCAGTCAAATGACACGTGTTGGCTCCTCCCGACTACCAGGACTCAATGGTGACTGATTCGCGCGTTAATTGTGGCGGGAACCGACCCTTCTCCACCAATAAATAGACCCCCTCACCTCACTTCTCACACACACCAAAAGTTTAGAATAGTGCTACACTCCAAAGGTTTAGAGTAGTCATAGAGGCTACCAAAGTAGAAGGAGAGTGTGGTGAAGAGTCTAGAAGAAGGAGGCTTGGGCTTGTCAAGTCCCTCTTCTACACTTGTACACCTACAAAGGTTTTACTCAATCAAGTAAGCCATTGTGAATTCAATACAAGTTTGATCTTTTATTCTTAGTAGTTTGCACATGTAGTTACTTGTGGGTTCACTGCTTTAATTCATTAGAGGCTCTAGTTGTAGCTTTGTATTCGAAACAACTAGAGTAGTGATTTAGAATGTAAGCATGGTGCTTAGGTTATAAATCATCAGTGGATATCTCGTAGAGCCACAGATTGAAGAGGTAAGCAGTAGGTGGTGACAGCCCTATTTGTCCTTTGTAATCGTCCACGTTCGGCTATGCCATAGGCTCATGGCGGGAGTCGTCCTAGTATTGCTAGGAGTAAGCCCATGCCCGAAGCAAGCATCTACTGCAAACTACCTTGAATTAGAATCAATACATTGAATTCCTCTAAGTTCCTTGCCTACCAAACAACTTTGTGTCCTTGGGTGAGCTAGTTCAAAAGATTAGCACACACGTTCTTTGGCTTCGATACCCTTGGGAATACTCTTTAAGGGGAAGTGCTACAACGGTATTTACGTGCCCTTGCAGATAACTCTGTGGTGTTAAGAAATACCAACAAGCATTTCTGGCGCCATTGCCGGGGAACGGGTGCTGTTAATCTTTGAACCAAGGTCACCCTCGTATCATATCACCCTTATCTATCATCTTACCTTTCTTATTCTTAGCTTACCACCACCATATAAATGGAGCAACCCACCATTCTTTCATACTCTACTCAGAAGGGCAAGTTCTGTGAGCCACCGCCTTCGGCGGAACCTATTTGTTCAACCAGCTATGAACTTCGCCCTAGCTTTATAGCCATGGTTCGGGAACAATCCTTCTCAGAAACAAATTGTGAAAACCCTTACCACCATCTACGAGAGTTCGAACAACTGTGTTCATGCCTTCTAATCAAAGGTATGACACAGGAAACTCTCAAATGGAATTTATTTCCTTTTTCCCTGAAGGAAAAAGCCAAACAATGGTACAACCACTATGTTGGGAAGACAAACGGTGATTGGAGTGAATTACGAAACAAATTTTGTCTTGCTTTCTTTCCCATTGTCCGAATTTTTTCCTTACGAAATGAAGTAATATGCTTCCAGCAGATGGAGTAGGAATCCATAGGCGCAGCTTGGGACAGATTTTCTCTTCTGAAAAATTCTGGCCCAGATTTGTTAATCCCTGATCCAATGCTTTTGCAACAGTTCTTCATGGGATTAAACAAAGAGTATGACCTATATGTTGACATTACGGTTGGAGGATCTTTCCTCCATAAGACTCTAGAAGAAGGCAAGGATCTTCTGGACAGAATTCTAAAAAATTCTTCCTTCATTATGGGTCTTAATGAGCCTCCCCAAGAGGAAGTCATGTCAAGAATGAAGGATACACTCATGGCCAAGGATGAACCCATTTCTTGTTTACCCCAAGCCTTGCCAGAGGAATCCTCTCCCAAACTTGAGACAATGAAGGTAGAAGAAATTCAACCCTCGTAGTTTCCATTTTACTTCGAGGAAGAGCTTTTTGAAGATTATGGAAATATCTCAAAGTATTGTTTCTATAGGAAACCTTCATTGCAACCAACTCCACCTGAACCACCTGACAGGGTGTTCGTCCGTCATACGGTCAAGGAGTTGACCTCTATCCTAAGCAGAGTGTGGCCAACTAAAGTCGAGAGTTCACCCGAAATTCTTCGGATGACCTCACCTTTGGCTACCATTTTATGTTCTATTAGTGGGACACCAATGATAATCCTATACATCCCTACTGTTGGAGCAAATCTCATTTCTGATTCTTGTGCTCTCACCATTCCTGGCGATGTTCCATTGGCACCTACACGCAAATCCTTCCGACATTCATTTGGAACCATTCTTGAAGGATGTGGGGTTCTGCAACAAGTGTATGTTAGACACAAAGATGTTGAGGCTCTCCTAGATTTTCACATGTTCCAAATCCAAGATTTCGACATCAGGATAGGGATTCCCATAGAGAAATTTCTCATGGAAGTTCCTTTGGAAGGAAGCCTCAATATCAATCTTGGAGGGAGAAATTTCTCCATGCCTATTCTGTGTTCAAAGAACGCATCTGCAGAATCTCCCATCGAAGATGAGCCAATGGAGGAGGTTAGGACTCTTCAATTTTTAGAACCCCCTGAAATTGAAAGAGAAGAAGACTTCGTCCAAGAGGAGGATGAATTTCAGGAGGAAATTGAATTGCCAAAAGAATATCCCTCCCCAAAAGCTCCTGTTGAGCTCAAGATTCTACCTCCAGGCCTACATTATGCCTTTTTAAATGGTGATTTGGAAGCCCCTGTCATCATAAGTGACAAGCTTTCAGATGATGAAATGCTCAAACTCATAGACATGTTAGAAAAACATAGAGCCTTTTTTGGATATTCACTTCAGGATCTCAAGGGAATTAGTCCCGTGTTATGCACCCATCATATTCCTATTGACCCTGAGAGTGTCCCCTCAAGGGAACCTCAAAGGCAATTGAATAATGTGATGTGGGAAGTTGTCAAGAAAGAAGTCTTGAAACTTCTGCATGCTGGGATTATTTACCCTGTTCCTCATAGTGAATGGGTAAGTCCAGTTCAAGTAGTGCCTAAGAAGGGAGGTATGACGGTCGTTCACAACGAGAGGAATGAATTAATTCATCAACGGACCGTCACGGGATGGAGGATGTGCATTGACTACCGAAAACTTAACACGACAACAAGGAAAGACCATTTTCCACTGCCCTTCATCGATGAGATGTTAGAGCGATTGGCAAAACACTCCTACTTCTTTTTCCTTGATGGGTATTCGGGATATCATCAAATTCCTATCCATCCCGATGATCAAGTAAGACCACGTTCACATGTCCTTACGAGACCTATGCCTACCGGTGTATGTCCTTTGGACTGTGTAACGCTCCTGCCTCTTTCCAGAGATGCATGATGTCTATATTTTCAGACATGATCGAGGATATCATGGAAGTTTTCATTGACGATTTCTCCGTCTATGGAAAATCTTTTGATCATTGTCTAGAAAATTTAGACAGGGTCTTACAAAGATGCCAGGAGAAGGACCTTGTGCTTAATTGGGAAAAAGTGCCATTTCATGGTCCGGGAAGGCATCGCTCTTGGACACTTGTTGTCTGAGGGAGGGATAGAGGTGGACAAAGCTAAAATTGAAGTTATTGAAAAACTTCCACCTCCTATCAATGTTAAGGGAATCCACAGATTTTTAGGTCATGCGGGGTTCTACCGGCGATTTATCAAGGATTTCTCCAAAATCGCTAGACCCCTTATCTACCTATTAGCTAAAGAAGCTCCCTTTGATTTCGATGATGAATGCCTTAAATCATTTGATATAATAAAAAGGGCACTCATCTCAGCTCCAATTATCCAACCTCCTAATTGGACGCTGCCATTCGAAATCATGTGTGATGTCAGTGACTTTGCTGTTGGTGCGGTCTTAGGACAAACCAAAGATAAAAAGCATCACGCAATAGCCTATGCTAGCAAAACTCTGATAGGAGCCCAACTCAATTATGCCACAACTGAGAAAGAGCTCCTAGCAGTAGTTTTTGCAATTTACAAGTTTACATCCTATTTGGTTGGAGCAAAGGTCGTAGTCTACACAGACCATGTTGCTTTGAAATATCTGCTTACGAAAAAGGATGCTAAACCCAGGCTAATTCAATGGATTCTTCTACTCCAAGAATTTGATCTGGAAATAAGAGATAAGAAAGGAGTAGAGAATTCAGTAGCAAATCATCTTTCACGTATGGAAGTCACACAAACCATGGACATACCCATCAATGACTTCCTACGAGATGATATGCTCCTCAAGGTGACACACTCTCACCCTTGGTACGTGGATATCATGAACTTTATGGTCACGGGATACGTAACACTAGGGGAAAACAAAAAGAAACTCATTTATGAGAGTCGTAGACACCATTGTGATGACCCTTACCTCTGTCGAGTATGTGCCGATGGCCTTCTTAGAAGGTGCGTCCCATCAATCGAAGGCACCAAAATTATAGAGAAATGCCATGCTGGCCCCTATGGTGGTCATTACGGTGTTTACCGTACTCACGCAAAGATCTGGCAGAGTGGATTCTATTGGCCTTCAATGTGTGAAGGTACCAAAGAATTCATTCGCAGATGTTGGAAATGCCAGAAGCATGGAAGAATCCCTGCTCGCGATGCGATGCCCCTAACATACAATCTCCAAGTGGAATTATTTTATGTATGGGGTATTGATTTCATGTGACCTTTTACTAGGTCTTATGATTGCGAGTATATTCTGGTCACCGTCGATTATGTGTCAAAATGGGTAGAAGCATTGCCATGCAAAAATGCTGATTCCAAGCAAGCGAGGAAAATGTTCCATTAGATCATTTTCCCACGCTTTGGAACCCCCCGTAGGTTCATAAGTGATGGAGGGTCACGTTTCATAGATAAGACCTTCCGGAACTTTTTAAGGGAACTTGGAGTCTAACATAACATTGCTACCCCATACCACCCACAGACAAGTGGTCAAGCAGAAACATCTAATAAGCAAATTAAGAATATTCTGCAAAAGACTGTCTTGGAAATGGGAACGGGATGGAAGCAAAAGCTACCCGACGTATTGTGGATATATCGTACTGCCTACAAGAGACCTATCGGCATATCTCCTTTCCAACTTGTCTATGGGAAGACTTTCCATCTTACTGTAGAATTGGAACATAGAGCGTATTGGGCCATCAAGCGGGGAACATGAATCTTAACAAAGCTGCAAATCACCGATTGAAGCAAATCTTTGAGTTGGAGGAATGGAGAGATAAGGCGTACCACAGTGCCAGAATTTATAAAGAGAGAACCAAAAGATGGCATGATAAGAGGATTACGCCAAAAGAGTTCAAACCTGGAGATAAAGTTTTACTCTTTAACTCTAGGGCTAAACTCTTTGGACATGGGAAGCTTAGGAGTAGATGGGAAGGAACCTTCACTGTAGTAGAGACTTCATCCCGTGGAGCAACCACACTCCAAGGTGATGACGGTCAACTATTCAATGTGAATGGGCACCGACTCAAATTATTTCTTGATTCCCAAAAGGATACAGAAAAAGAATTTGACGTGGTAAATCTAATCGATTTCCATGCCATTTCTTTCAATTCTGTTTAAATTCTCCACGTCCAACTAATGGCCCCATCCAATTCTTCATCCATGAGGCCCATTTAATCGACCTGAGAAAATGTGGCCCGCACAGAGCCAGAAGGGGGTCGGCCGAGCCCTAGGCTCGACCAATTCTCCCTTCGTGCTGTTCGCGTTTTGTTTTCCCGTGTTGATCCTCCACGATATCCTTCACAAAATCCTCGGTGAAGCGCGTCGTTCCAGGCCTACTTAAAGGATGGAAACAAAGAGGAAAGTTATACACCTCATTGAATCATTCATTATCTTCCCCCCCGTCCTCGTCATGGCCGACAAGAAGATTGTGCCTCACGCCTCCTCCAGCCCAACCTTCAACCTGAGCGGGGACATTACGCCGGCCAACGACAAAACTTCCCTCGTCTGACAGCATAGGATGCTTACTAATTAGGATTTCATTTTAAAAAAAAACATTTGTTTTCTAAAGCTAGGTTAAATAATGTAAGCATCCCCATATTTTGATTTCAATAAAGTGAACTTACCAGTTCATCTAACACTGGTAAAGTTCCCCGTTTAGTTTATTTTGTTGAAGAAAGAATTCAGGAAATAAGTGTGGCAGAAACATGTCCCCAAGTCACGAAATCCCGACATGAAAAATTAACGTTGCATATCAAAACACGTCGCGACCGAATGGGCAAAATGACCCGATGAAACAGAGGCATAGAAAAGCCACCAGGAGGTCGGCCGAACCCCCTGGTCGGCCGACGTGTCTTCTGCACCGTACGACTCTATTTCACTCCAGAAAATCGGTTTGGATTTCCTATCCCCACTTTTATGCGCTACCCTGCTATTTGAGTTGATTTCATATTTTTCATTGCATATCTAAAATGAATCAACTCAACAAATTGAAATAAAATTTGGTAGTCAAGAATTTGCTTATGATGAAAATTTGAATACTTTATATTTCAATTCATTACCTTGTTTATGATTCCCATAATTCAATAGGAAAAACACATCATCTAGGTATTTGACTAGTATTATATGGTAAATAAGTTCTTTAGAAATCATCCTTTTGCTTGAAATTGATTTTGACATTTGTAACTATTTGAAGTCTTGAACTTTGGCTAAATCTCTCATTGGAAATTTATATACCCACCAAGGCCATATGATACATTCATTGAAAACCTCAAGCATATGCCACTTTGCTTTTCATTGAACTTTGTCAAACTTGTGACCCAATTGAGTGACATGCATGAACATTTTGAATTGAAAACTCTTGTGCACTCCATTCATGCAAAACTTCTCACATTGAGAGTTTGCATCCATCGATTACCCATCCGCCAAAAAGAAACTACATACAATACAAATGAAAGCCTCTCTAAAAATAAAAAGGAGTAGAAGACATGGCTACAAGAAAAAGAAAAAGCATCCACTCTTGAAAAAGAGTAAGAGTGCTAAAAAAAAGTAGCCATGTTTCATCCTTAAAAGAGAGCAAATTCATGGGAGTTATCACCTCACCCCTCCATTTCTTTCATGTGCACAAGAATTTTCCCTTCACTTTGTTCATTGCATAAGTCTCTCATAGGATCATTTTTTTGACTTAGTAACATATGAATTGTAAATGTGTACCACATTCATCCCTACCAAGCTCCAGATATAGCCACTTTTAGTATAAGGACAAGAATTGGCAAAACATGCCATGGTGAGGACTCAAACAGTTTGAGAGATTCCGATCGAGAAGGCAAGGCCTAATGTTCCTATGACTTTCAAATATAGCAATTGCCAAATCATTTCAGCAGAGAATGATCCAAGGGAACTTCATTCTAACCGTTCCACTTTTCAAACACCCAAGATTGATGTGGTAGCCAAATACACAAAGGGGATCCATGAATTCAGGTATAAGTTGAAATATCTAGTATCCTTATTTTCTACCTTATAGAAAATTCATGACAACACTCTAGTTCTTCTTGCCTTCACTCGAGGATGAGCAAAGGACTAAGTGTGGCAGAGTTTGTTGACAGTCCTTAAGTACCATATTTTGACCGTCAATTCACCTCATAATGTGCATAAAAGAAACACAAAACATAGTGGTAGGGCTATACACTAACCCAATTCCACAAGTGTTGGTGTTTATTTGTCTTCAGGTGAATTATTAACCAAAATACCAAAACATGCAGGAATGAATCCATGAAAATGGATTTCAACGAATCAAGCGATGACATGTGGCAACACATCGATCAAATGGCCAACAAACAGAAGAATACAAGGAGATCTAACGGTGTTGTACCCATATACATCAAGGGGCCCACCTGGAAGCCACTTGGAGGAAGCACTCCTCGAGGGGAGGCTTGACCAGGTCGGCCGAACCAGGGGTTCGGCCGACCCCTTCCCGGCGCCAAACCCGGTCAGATGACACGTGTTGGCTCCTCCCGACTCCTTGGAGTCAATGGTGACTGATTCACGCGTTAATTGTGGCGGGAACCGACCCTTCTCCACCTATAAATAGACCCTCTCACCTCACTTCTCACACACACCAAAAGTTGAGAATAGTGCTACACTCCAAAGGTTTAGAGTAGTCATAGAGGCTACCAAAGTAGAAGGAGAGTGTGGTGAAGAGTCTAGGAGAACGAGGCTTGCGCTTGTCAAGTCCCTCTTCTACACTTGTACCCCTACAAAGGTTTTACTCAATCAAGTAAGCCATTGTGAATTCAATACAAGTTTGATCATTTATTCTTAGTAGTTTGCACAATTAGTTACTTGTGGGTTCACTGCTTTAGTTCATTAGAGGCTCTAGTTGTAGCTTTGTGTTCGAAACAACTAGAGTAGTATTTAGAACGTAAGCGTGGTGCTTAGGTTATAAATCATCAGTGTATATCTCGTAGACCCACGGATTGAAGAGGTAGGCAGTAGGTGGTGACAGCCCTATCTGTCCTTCGTAATGCTCCACGTTCGGCTATGCCATAGGCTCTTGGCAAGAGTCGTCCTAGTATTACTAGGAGTAAGCTCGTGCCCGAAGCAAGCATCTACTGCAAACTACCTTGAATTTGGATCAATACTTTGAATTCCTCTTTGTTCCTTGCCTACCAAACAACTTTGTGTCCTTGGGTGAGCTAGTTCGAAAGATTAGCACACACGTTCTTTGGATTCGATACCCTTGGGAATACTCTTTAAGGGGAAGTGCTATAACGGTATTTCCGTGCGCTTTCGGATAACTCTGTGGTGTTAAGAAATACCAACAATAGTGTCGCCACAGGGCCAAGTATGGATGCGACTTAGCTAACTAATTAGTGCTTTGCTAGTACTATTTGGACCACTAAGAATGCTCGGGGAAGGGGTAGTTGAGTGGGTTTGTAGAGATTGGTGGGGCTACCCTGGGATCCAAATGGCTCAATAGGGGGCCCTTGGGTTGATGTCCTCAGTTGGAGACATCACCACTGTTGAAACCTCAGTGGGGTCTAAATATGCTAGTAATCACTTTGTAAAGGCTATTTCGAGATCTCATGGCCACACACCTAAGGAAGTGTGAGACGACATAATTGAGATTCCTAGTCATCGAAAGGTGATGAAATCATGAACTTGTGGGTAAAGTGGTACAACTTCTGCAGAGTGTGTTAAAAACTATCATGATAGTCGTGCTCCAAGTTATGAGCAACGTGGAACATCACATGATTAGAGTTATGGACCTCGAATATGGTTTAATGGCTGGGATTGAATTGGAAATTGGTAAAAGTTCAATAATTGGCATTGGTATATGGAATTGATGAAAATGAGACATATGAGCAGTTATGAGTTGTTATGGATTATTATTGCTGGTATTGGTTATTTAAGTTGAAATAGATGTTATTTGGGTTAATTTGGGAAGGACCACACTTAATATAATTGCATTTTCAACTATTTTTAATGTACATTATGCAATTAGCCCATTTAATTATCATTCCTTGTTTAAGCTACATGTCATACTTTCCCACATTTACCGAGTACGACAAGTGCTCACCCTCGCTATTCCCCCAACAAATTCAGACACAAGTGACAATATGGAGTATCAGGAGGTTTTTGAGGAGTTCTAGGCACGCATGTTACCATAAAACTTGCCTGTGAAGTTTGGAGTCATTAGTGTTTAGTGTTTTATGCTGCATGTTTTTAGAGCTTGTAGTCGAGATTATTTGGTTTGTAATAAGGTACTATTATTAGAATTATTATTTGAGACATGGTTATAATCTATTTATCATTTGTGAATCACTTGTGTATGTGTGTTGAACATCCTGGGCACACATATGCATCAGGCTTAGTTCATTTTTGGAACCAGATGTCATTAAGGTTTTAGTCGAGCTCAGCTATTTCTATAGACAACTTTGTGCTAATGTAATCGACATAGGGATGATGGATAAGTTAGAGAAGGAGATACTAGTACTTTTATGTAAGATGGAAATTTTTTTCCATCGGGTTTCTTCAATCCAATGCAACATCTGCTTATCCATCTTCCATTCGGAGCTAAAGTTGCCGGTCATGTGTAATACAGGTGAATCTATCACATTGAAAAAGCGCTACTATATCTGAAACTAATGGTTGGCAATAGGGCAAGGGTCGGAGGGTGCATCGCTGAAGCATATGCTCTTAAGGAAGTAGGATACTTTTAAAGTGTCTACTTTGTAGAAGAACACAATGTCAATACTTCGGGGATGTGGTACAATGTGGACGAAACACCCCTTGTAGCGACCTCTCCATTTTTCAAACGAGAGGCACTACCGTTGGTAGCTACACAACCTACGACCTACCCGAACGTGACAGGACTGTTGCTTTACTCTGCATGTACATAAATATAGATGGCATGCTGGAATACTTCAAGTAAGGGTTTTTCCTACATTTATGCTAATCGACATATTTTGCTATACATGTATTCTAAAAAGTGTGTTTCACGTTCAGCGAGTTCCACTGACAATGTGTGGCCGCATAGGCATCAACCTACGGCCTAACAAGTAGAAGTGATGCGACATGAAGGATTAAATGGAGGGACCGGTTTCCAATCCTGGTTTCAAGATTATGTAATACTATCTCATTTTTATATATAAAAAGTTACTATTATTAAGAAGTATTCTTTTAACTTATGATCTTTTTTGATAGTGCATGACTCACAGTGTCCATAATGATTTGCAGTAGCTATCTTATGGATTGGTGAATGTTAGAAGCTATGGTCAATATGACGTAAATGGCTTTCGATTCTTTACAACTCATTTTGAAGCTCTTCGTCCTATCGCGGCAAAATCAAATTCAAGTGTTGTGACGAGAGCAATTGAGACTCAAGGGCATGAAACCAATTATTATGGGATCATTACCAGAATCCTTGAATTTACTTTTACTAAAAATAAGACACTTGGAGTTGTCTTCTTTGACTGTGATGGGTTTGATATCTCTCATGGAACTCGAGAAAACCAATTTGGAGTGGTGGAAGTCAAACACAGGGACTGACTACGAAGTTACGATACATTTGTTCTTGCACACCAAGTAGAGCAAGTGTATTATGTACCTTATACATACACAAAGCTTAGTGCTTGGTGGGTGGTATATAAGGTGAATCCTTGTGAGCGGTTATATACTCCTAGGGATGATGGTTACTGTCGAAGTGTGCGATCGACACTTCCCCCAGTACTACTTAGATCGTAGCCCTTGGAGGTTCTTTATTGGTTGGGGCGCTTGAGATTTGGACAAGACAGTGACACGAGGGATTTACGTGGTTCGGGCCGCCTGAGCGTAACATCGTACTCCATAGGTTGTGTGTTGTATGTATGAATATATGTGGCGCTTATGAGCGTATGAGATTTTTTCTCCATGTATCGTGTGGCGCAACCTTTTTATAGTCTAAGGACTGGCCGTTACAACACTTGTCTGGCCCCACATGTGGCCCTGGAGTGATTAATAGCCTAATACACGATCTACAGGTATTAAGCATAATTAAAAGGGATAAAGCTCCTTAATGACGGCATTACCCTATTAATAGTCCACTGATCGTGTGTCATTAATATAATATTAATGACACGTAATTAGGTCTTGCAACTGTCGCTTTAAATGTCCCTTGAAGGTCCAAACCGTTGGAGATCTCTCTGTCTTCCGTTGAAGTCCTAGCTCTGAAGGTTCGACACGTGGCGGCTCCGGAGCCTCCCATCGTGGGGAGGCAGGTGTGGAGCCACTATACACGTGGTAGCACTGGAGCTTCCCTCTACTGGGGGTTAGGTCCGGGGTCACTGGACACGAGGCAAGACTGGAGTTTCCCAATGAAAGGGAGTTATGTCCAGCCTTGTGATACACGTGTCAGTGTTGGAGATACCAAAACGAGGGAGGCGGGTCCAGTATTGTGTAACACATGTGGCCTTCAGAGGTCTTCAACTTGAAATGGTGGAACTCCTTAGCTTTTCTTGTAGTATCATGGGGTACCCGGTACGCAGGGCAACGACAGTGGCCCAAGGGCTCACCTTTGGGAGAAACCCTTTGGGCAAAGTTATTCTACTAGAAGTGGAACCATCTTCGATTCCCTCGTTGCGGCTTCAAAGGTCTTCTGATGTGTCATTGGGGCAATGCTCCGTGGTTAAACCATCGCCACGTGGCTTCTTTCTGAATGTGGCAGGTGAGATCCTTGCGTGCGGATCTCATGCAATTGAAGGTCGCCGGTTCCCGATGCAAAGACCATATCAGTTCCGCGTGCCTTGTCAGGCCACCATGCTCGGGCTTCCAACCTCCCATCATGACAACGGTTCACCTGGGGTAATAACTTCGGCCTTTCTGCCAACGTGGACCTGGGCCCCTTTGTCATTGGCAGGGTAGATTTTTGAAAGCGTAACTTCAGTCCCATTGCGGCTTCCATCCAAGCGTTGCGGAGGCTTACTTAAGAAGGAAAGCCCACACAGTTTGAAGACTCATTACGCTTTCAATCAATCTGGCGCTCAGAGCCCCCCAACCCTCACGTAGCTTTTTCTTCTTTCGCTCCACTTTGCCGCGATGGAATTGGGTATTCCCCGCAGCAGGATCGAGACCAAGGAAGGTATGTCGAAGGTCCGAACCTACATGGGGTTGTCCAGTGATTCCTTCAACCGCGACATCCGCTTTGGCAAGCTCCCCTTCAAGAAGGAGCGCATCGAAGACATGGGGTACTTCTATGCGTACGCCATGGTGGGTCTAATACCACTGAAAGTGCATCTAGGACTCCCTTGTGGGTTTTGGATGATTTATGACAAGCAATTGGGATCCTAATCCTTTTGTTGAGATGAATGCAGGCAAATAATGAAAAATGAGCAAAATGCCAAAAAGAAGGGAAATGAGAAGCAAAGTGAATTTGAGCTCAAGGAGAAGAAAATAGTAGATTATTATGTATGGAGTGTGTTAAGGAAACACACCCAAGAGCTCAATCACTTTCAAGCACACACACACAATGCACAAAGTTATACAGGACCGGACTAGTCCGATATCAGACGGACTAGTCCAATATCACTTTCTGCACAAAATCGGACAAGTCCGTTGTGATCCGGACTAGTTCGATATTCTTTCTGATCCACTTCGGACAAGTTCGGTGTCTATACGGACTAGTCCGATATACACACTGATCTAATTCGGACAAGTCCTCCAAGTGCGGACTTGTCATCTTAAACACTTAGGGTTTCATATGTCCGGACAAGTCCGATAGCAATCGGACTAGTCCGAAGATTTCCAATAGTGAAATCAGACAAGTCTGTTTTCAACCGGACTAGTCCGATATTCCTGGACACTTAGGGTTTGCTACACACAGCACACCAGACTAGTCCGGTGACCACCACGGACTAGTCTGATCTTTCTGAACCCTAACGGTCACTTTTAGAAACCCCATATAAATAGAGGTGCACGACCCACTTTTACTCTCTCTCGAACCCTAGCGCCGTCACACCTCCCAAGAGACTCAAAAACAACTTCTCTCCACGAAATTAAGTGCAAAATCGATCAATCTATTGAAGATCACCTCTAGATCATTGGAGAGACACTTGGCACACATCATTGAGCTATTGGTTTGATTCTCTAACACACTCTTGCGTTTCAATTTGTAATTTTCGAGTGTGTTATTGGTGGCTTTGTAAGTTGTAATCAAGGGAGCTCTCAACGTGTGAGAACGCCCCTTCAACTTGGTTATTTACCCTTTGTGATTAGTGGAAGAGGATTGGCCTTCGTGGCGATCCGACGAGGGAAGGGTTGGAGAAGACCCGGTCCTTTTGTGGGCTCCTCAACGTGGACGTAGGTTGCCTTGGTGGTAGCCGAACCATGGGATAAATCGTGTGTCTTGTCCCTTTGTGTTCTTCATCTTAATTGATCAACTTAATCTAGGGTTTGATTCACTTTGTTCAATTTGAGTTAAATTGTTGAACAAGAGCCTTAATTGTAATAGAATTTGACATACAACTATTAAACTATCATTCAAGTTTATATTTCCGCTGCAAACATTAACAAATCAATCAAATTGACTGAACTTGATCAACTTAGCCCGTGAAAACCAGACTAGTCTGCACTTTACCGGACTAGTCCGATATCTCTGATATTGACTTTGTTGTTGAGTGTTACAGGAAACGAGAAAATTCAAGAAGGCCTATTCACCCCCCCCCCCCTCTAGGCCTACATTCAATTGGTATCAGAGCAGGTTCTTCAAGAAAGAGTGCAACCACTTGAAGAGATCATATCGGACATGAAGGAAGTTCAGAAAATCAACAACCAGGAAGAAGTGAACAACGACAAGAACCAAAAGCTGGAAAAGTATCTCGAAGCAATTCAAGACTTCGATGATGATGACGAGGAGACGCTGGATCTGAAAGCACTCCTTAGAAAGAAAGCACTTTCCAAAGGGAAAGCTAAAGTTGAAGAAAAGAAGAAGGGGAGTAGTCACACCGACTACTCACGATATCCTTTTAACTATGATCGTTTAAATTCAAACAACAGCCATTACCTATCTATTCCTCTTGCAAAATATGAAGATGCACTTGATTTCCCTTAACCCAAGTTTATGGCATATTGTGTGCACAGGAATAGACATCCCAGATGATGACGAAGAGCTCACCCCAAGTCAAGAGCAAGCCATCCACAGAAATGCTCAAGCCACAGCCGTGATCACCTCCTCTCTAAGTCGAGATGAAATCACAAAGGTGGACGGACTGGAGATTGCCAAGGAAATATGGGACACACTACAAACAGCCCGTGAAGGTGACCGGCATGTGCGGGAGGCAAAAATTGAAATGATCGAAGGCGAACTAGGAAGGTTTGCAATTGAAGAAGACGAGTCTCCCCAGGACATGTACAACCGATTGAAGACACTTGTAAACAAGGTTCGATCATATGGGAGCAAGAAGTGGAATGACCACGAGGTTGTAAAGCTCATCCTTAGAGCCTTTATGCCTCACAATGTCACACTATGCTCTATGATCAGAGAAAGTCTCGGGTACTGAAGGATGACTCCAGATGAATTGCTTGGCAAAATCATCAACTTTGAAATGATGGAGAAACAAGCCAAGCACGTCAAAGAAATAGCCGACCTCACATCGGCCAAGAAGAAGGGAGTTGCCTTAAAGTCCACACTCAAGCCTCTATCCAAAGAAGCAAGAGAAGCACAGCTTGAGGAGGACAGCGATGATGAAAGCAGTGAGCTGGACGAAGAGGATATGATTTTGTTCATGAAAAAGTTCAAAAGAATAATGAAGAAAAGACAAGGAACAAAATCAAGTGAAGGCAAGTACAAGGAGAGGACAAAGCCGAAGATGAGGCGGGCGTGCTATAATTGTGGTGAGTATAACAACTTTATAGTCGATTGCCCGTATGAGGACAACAAGAAGAAGAATAAAGAAGCCAAGCCTCAACCGAAGAAATTCTTCAAGAAGAAGAAACAAGCTGAACAAGCACACATTGGAAAGGAGTGGGACTCGAACGATGTGTTCTCATCATCCGATGAAGAAGAGATGGCTAGCATAGCCATTGAAAGCACGTCCAAGAAACCCACACTCTTCCCCACGCTCAGTACAAAGAAGGGAATGGCACTTGCCTCATGGCAAAGGAAGGTAAACGCAAGGTAAACATCAAAACTCCTTCCATGCATTCCTACTCAAGTAATGATGAACTAGATAGTGATGATGAAGATATGTTAATAGGATTAGATAGAAAAACTGCAGCTAAAATGAAATTTTTACTTGACCAACTTGTTGAGAAGGAATGGCTAATTGATCGTCAAGAGGACATGATTATCTCCCAAAAGGAGAAGTATGTCGAACTTGACAATCTTCTAGTTCTTGAAAAGGAGAAAAACAGCTCACTAGAGATTGAGCTAGCTTCAAGCAAGAAAACTTGCTTGGAGTTAACCAACTCAAACGTTGCAATCAAGGATCAACTTGATGACCTGATCAAGGTTAACAAGATCCTTGAAGTGCAAGTTGAGTCACTCAAGCTAAGTGAATCTTCCTCCTCTTCAAGTCTACCTTCTCAACCCACTTCAACTAATCTTGTTCATATGTGCAAATGTGGTAAAATCAACACCAGCTTGAAGGAAAAGTCTACCTCCACAAAGGATAAAAATCCTACCCAATGTGGAATATTTGACAAGGAGAGGATCAACTATGCACGTAGTGCATACTTGGTCCAAAGACCTCCAAATGTCAAGTATGGCATTGGTTACTCTTATGATGGAAAGCAAAATGCTGGAAGTCATAAGAATAACAAGGGAAGGATTACCTTTGTGAAGGGAGGACCCTCACAACCTGGTAACTCGAAAATTAAGAACCTGAACTCTCATGAACACCGGACTAGTCCGGTTGTGGTCCGGACAAGTCCGGTCATCCGGACAAGTCCGGTCACCCAGACTAGTCCGATCCATAAACAACAGCAACTTTTGTTCAAAACCTTTGATGCCTCTTATGTATTAATGAGAAACAATCTTGGTAAAGTTTATGCTTATTATGCTGGGCCACGCCATGGGAACACAAAATCCCATGTGTGGAGGCCCAAATGTATTGTAACTAACCTCCAAGGACCCAAGCAAGCTTGGGTACCTAAAACCAAGACATAATTTGTTTCTGCATGCCTATTCCTCCGGTGGATCCAAATGGGTGCTAGACAGTGGATGCACCAACCACATGACCGGAGAAAGGAGGATGTTCGTGGAATAGGAAGAAAACGAGGACCCAAACGAAGGCATCTACTTCGGAGATAATAGTCAAGGAAGGGTGCTCGGTACCGGTAAAATAGCAATATCCTCTGAACACACTCTTTCTCATGTTTTACATGTTGAATCTTTAGATTATAACCTACTGTCCATATATCAATTATGTGACAAAGGTTATAATTGCTTGTTCACTAACGAGGGTGTGACCGTCTCAAGGAGGAGTGATGGTTCCATTGCATTCAAGGGTATGTTGAAGGGAAAGCTTTACCTTGTTGACTTCAACAAGGATAAAGCCGAACTCGACACATGCTTGATTGCAAAAACCAACATGGGTCGGCTGTGGCATAGACGGCTAGCACATGTTGGTATGAGGAATCTTCAAAAACTCCTCAAGGGCGATCACATCCGAGGTTTGAAAGATGTTGTTTTTGAGAAAGACGGGCCTTGTAGCGCGTGCCAAGCCGGGAAGCAAGTTGGAGCACATCATCCCGCAAAGAACATCATGACTACGACAATACCGCTCGAACTACTTCATATGGACTTGTTTGGTCCAACTGCTTACATAAGCATCGGCGGTAATAAATACGGTTTAGTCATTATTGATGATTTTTCTCACTTCACTTGGGTGTTCTTTTTGCATGACAAGTCAGAAACACAAGGGACACTCAAGAAATTCTTCAAGCGAGCGCAAAACGAGTTCTCACTATCGATCAAGAGTATTCGGAGCGACAACGGCACAGAGTTCAAGAACATACAAGTGGAGGAGTACCTTGATGAGAAGGGAATCAAGCACAAATTTTCAACACCATACTCTCCACAACAAAACGGAGTTGCCGAAAGGAAGAACCGAACGCTCATAGAGATGGCAAGAACAATGCTCGATGAATACAAGACTTCGGATCAATTTTGGGCGGAAGCAATTAACACCGCTTGCCACGCCGCAAATTGACTCTACCTTCATCGACTACTCAAGAAGACTCCTTATGAGCTACTCGCCGGTAACAAACCAAACATTTTATATTTTCGAGTTTTCAGCTCTCCATGTTATATCTTGAACAAGAAGCCCATGACTTCAAAGTTCGCTTCAAAGTCCGATGAAGGTTTCTTGCTTGGTTATGATTCGAACACTTACGCCTATCGTGTTTTCAACAAGACCTCCGGACTTGTTGAAGTGGCACGTGACGTAGTGTTCGATGAAACTAATGGCTCCCAAAAGGAGCAAGTTGATCAATGTGAATTAGGTAAAGAAGAAGCTCCTTATAAAGCATTGAAGAGAATGGCTCTAGGCGAAGTTCGACCACAAGAGTCATCGTCACAAATACAAGAGGAAAGTGAACCACAAGAGGAGATCAACAATCAAGGGGGACATTAGATACAAGATCAATCACAAGAATATGAAGATGATCAACAAATCAACAAGGGCAACCACTCAGGGGGAGAAGAAAATGATCACCAACACACAACTCTCCAAGTGCCACACCCAAGAGTACACCAATGCATTCAAAGGGATCACCCAATCGACAACATCATCGGTGACATCCAAAAGGGAGTAACCACTAGATCTCGTATAGCTAATTTTTGTGAGCATTACTCGTTTGTCTCCTTTTTGGAACCACGCAGGACTGAGGATGCATTGAAGGATCCAGACTGGGTGGTGGCAATGCAAGAAGAGTTGAACAACTTCAAGAGAAACGAGGTTTGGGAACTTGTGGCAAGACCCAATGCAAATATAGTGGGCACCAAGTGGGTCTTCCGCAACAAGCAAGACGAACACGGAGTGGTGACAAGAAACAAGGCACGACTTGTGGCCAAAGGTTACTCACAAGTCGAAGGTTTGGATTTTGATGAGACTTTTGCTCCAGTAGCTAGGCTTGAATCAATTAGATATTACTTGCATATGCTACTCACCATGATTTCAAGCTGTATCAAATGGACGTGAAAAGCGCCTTCCTCAACGGACCGATCAAGGAAGGGGTGTACGTGGAGCAACCACTCGGGTTTGAAGACGAAGAGTTCCCCGACCACGTATATAAACTGCGTAAGGCTCTCTATGGCCTCAAACAAGCTCCTAGAGCTTGGTATGAGTGTCTTAGAGATTTCTTAATTGATAATGGTTTTCAAATTGGCAAAGTAGATTATACATTATTCACAAAGAATCTAGATAATGATCTTTTTATTTGCCAAATCTATGTTGATGATATAATTTTTGGGTCAACTAACCAATCTTTCCGTGAAGAATTTAGTAGAATTATGACAGACAGGTTTGAAATGTCAATGATGGGAGAATTGAAGTACTTCTTGGGATTCCAAGTGCGGCAACAAAGGGAAGGAACATTCATAAGCCAAACCAAGTACATGCTGGACATACTCAAGAAGTTTGGCATGGACAAGGCAAAGCCCATAAAGACTCCCATGGCTACGAATGGCCACTTGGATCTGAATGAAGATGGACCGAGCGTCTTCCAAAAGGTATATTGCTCCATGATTGGATCTTTACTCTACTTATGTGCATCTAGGCCAGATATTATGTTGAGTGTATGTTTGTGTGCAAGATTTCAAGCCAACCCTAAGGAATGTCACTTGACAGCCGTAAAAAGAATCTTGAGATATTTAGTTCATACACCCAACCTTGGTCTTTGGTACCCAAAAGGCTCCAAATTCAATCTCATTGGTTACTCCGATGCAGATTATGTCGGGTGCAAAGTTGATAGAAAAAGCACCTCTGGCACATGCCAATTCCTAGGAAGATCTTTGGTTTCTTGGTCATCTAAGAAACATAATTCCATTGCATTATCCACAGCCGAAGCGGAGTATGTTGCATCCGGGAGTTGTTGTGCACAACTCCTTTGGATGCGACAAACTCTAAGGGATTACGGTTACAATATGAACCGTATTCCTCTTCTTTGTGATAATGAGAGTGCCATTAAAATAGCCCACAATCCAGTTGAGCACTCTAGGACTAAACACATAGACATAAGACATCATTTCTTGAGAGACCACTCCATGAAAGGAGACATAACCATATCACATGTCAACACCCAAAAACAATTGGCCGACATATTCACCAAGCCACTTGATGAAAAGCGTTTTTGCGAACTCCGAAATGAGCTAAATATTCTTGATTCTCGGAGTGGCTTGAAAAGTTGCATACATGTATGATTGCTTCAAAATGTTGATTGAATTGTGAAAATCATCCCTCTCCATTTTTCTCGAAAAACTATGTCAATTATTAGATCTTGGTGAATTTTGATCATTGTATGATTGTTGTATGCTTACTGGTCAAATTCATCAAGATTACTTGAATTGTTTTGCCTCTCTATTCTCTATTATTGAACCTTCAAATATATATGAATGGGCTATGCAATTCTTTCCTGGTGACCACAGACTAATCCATGGTTACTTGGACTAGTCCGCCCATGCAGACTAGTCCGCAGAGTGCCGATTAGGCCGGATTAGTCCGATAGACCACAGACTAGTCCGATATAGGTCTCTGGATGACTTCGGACTAGTCCGGTCATGTCCGGACTTGTCCGATTTTTCGTGTCCATAACACTAGCCGCCACCAAACCCTAATATCCTCAACCTCACATTTGCTCTAGGCTTCCTCTCTCTTGCGCTCGAGCTCCCAAGGCGATCTTTTGCATCCTCCGTCGAAAAGCCACTCATTTGGGCGGAGATCAAGCTTGAAGACTTGGGGATTGAAGCTAGCGGACTAGTCCGGCCTCCAACCCCCAAACCTTCGAGCCTCCATCGATTTCTTCGGTAAAAATCTTCAAAATCCTAGAAATCGTGTTTTTCTCAATTGTTGATCGTTTGGCCTAGCACCCTTCACTAGTTACATGCTTAGTTGATGTACTACGTGTATGCTAGACTAGATTTGCATTAGGGATTGTATCCTGTCCAATCTATTAGGTTTTTGAGGATGAACACCGGACTAGTCCGGTCCATGCACGGACAAGTCTGGTACCCCGGACTAGTCTGTGCCTGAGCACCGGACAAGTCCGATGTTTCTGAACCTGAAACCTAATTCCTTAATTCCTTAATGCCATCCATTGCTATCTTGTCTTACCTATGCCTTGTATAACTTGTCGTTATTCTTGCTCAATCATTCTCAGATCATGTCGAGCTCCGACCACGAGATCTCCGACTCTGAGGCTGAGTTGGACCACGAGGTGGCACCTCGGTCCTCGGTGGGTCTTGGCAAGAAACGCCAAGAAAGACCTTCCGGCCTGCTACCTCCCTTCCCAGGTTCAGAGGAAGGTCTGTGTCAAGAAGCCCGCCTCGAAGGCTGCTACGTCTTCAAGCGGCCTTCGTCAAGCAAAGGGAAAGGGCAAGGGAGTCGCAACAGGGCCAGTTGGGCCCTTGAAGCTTCATGCTCCCAGAGAAGGGGTCCGGGACCCCAATGAAGAGAAATTCAATGGGAAAGGCAGTGATGTGGCAGCCAAGCTAAGAAGCATTGATTGCTATGGAAGGCCAAAGCAGGCAGCTGATGGAAGGTTTTGGTCAAACTTCCATGCTGATTTCTACAGGCTGGTTTACCTGCCGATGAAGACTCTGGTGGTGCGCAATCAGTGGATTGACTGGCCCCACCTAGAGAAGAAGAAGTGCTCAGCTTTTGATGAGGTCATTGCTGCAGCAGAAAGGCATGGTCAGAAGGATCTGTTTGCCTTCAGACACAATTGGAATGATGAAGTGATTGCACAATTCTATGCAACGTGCCACTTCTCAAGTGAAGATGAAGAGAGTGTGACTTGGATGACCTATGGATCCAAGTACTCCAACACTCAGGAGGATTTTGCAAGCTTGCTCCATTTAGACTCTGCTGGACATGACCACCTGATCATCCACAACATAGGGGTCATTGAGAGGGACAGAATGAAGTTCTTCTATGAGCCCAACTCTAAGTATGTTCCTCCCTCCACAAAGAACATGAAGCCCTGCTTTGTGGTTCTGAACAGAGTTCTCCGGAAGACCATTGCCCCCAAGGATGGGGATGCAGGGAGTGTACAGGGCTACCTCCGGACTCTAATGAGGATCATAAGCAAGAAGAGACAGTTTGATGTTGCAGATTACATATGGAACGACATGGTCAACATCTCAAGCACCCCCAACCGATACTGTGGCTATGCTCCCTACTTGATGTTCATGATTGAGAAGGTCACAGGAATAGAATTCGTGAAGGATGTAGAGAACACTCCCCTGAGGCCTCAGAAGCCTCAGCCTGTGAGTGTCCAGGCTGCTCCCTCGCCGGCCTTAAGTCCTGAGGCACCGGCAAGAGAAAGAGATGCTGCTAGGGCTCCTCCCCCCTCTAGGGAAGCCCCTCGGAGAGGATCCGCCAGTGGGATCCTCAAATAGTTGTCCGCGATATTCTCCTCCTGCAAGAAGACTGAAGTAAAGCTTCATAAACTCAATCAGAAGAGGAAGGAGGATATGAGATATATCAAAGCCAATGTGAAGCAACTGAGTGAAAAGCTGGAGATCAACCCCATTGGATCTCCAGTAATTTCTGAAGATTCTGATCTTGACATCTCCGAGCTCGAGCCCTTGTCCCCCTCCGAGCTTGCCTATTTTGGCATTGGGGGCTCGAGCAGCTCCGCTCCTCCTCCTCCCCCTCCTCCTCGTCAAGCGGAGAGTGAAGAAGACGAAGAAGATGACGAGAGGACAGACAGCGAAGAGTGAAGAACCTAGGACCTTCCTCTCTCTCTTTATGGTGTCTTGATACCAAAGGGGGAGAGATTGAGGGGGAGTCAAGTCTTAGCTTTAGCTGTAATAGGATGCGAGGAGAGAGCCTTCTCTGTACTTTTATTTGTGATTGTAATAGTTTAACACTGGTTTCATATTAAGTTTGGTCTTGTGATGAATTGCTCAATTTATTTGCGAGTATGTGATGAAAACTGCATTTTTGCTCCTGGAATGTCATATGGACTTGGTATCGGTTGATTAATGTAAATTTTGTCATTCTCAATGTATTCATGCACTTAGTATGCATCCCACCATAAAGAATGCACATATGGATAATTCTCTTGTTGCTTGATGTATTTTTGAGTCATACGTGCATACTTTATGAAAATCTCATTTTTTTGCCTTATTTTGTGAAATCTCAATTGGTTGTCATCAATCACCAAAAAGGGGGAGATTGAAAGTGCATCTAGGACTCCCTTGTGGGTTTTGGATGATTTATGACAAGCAATTGGGATCCTAATCCTTTTGTTGAGATGAATGCAGGCAAATAATGAAAAATGAGCAAAATGCCAAAAAGAAGGGAAATGAGAAGCAAAGTGAATTTGAGCTCAAGGAGAAGAAAATAGTAGATTATTATGTATGGAGTGTGTTAAGGAAACACACCCAAGAGCTCAATCACTTTCAAGCACACACACACAATGCACAAAGTTATACAGGACCGGACTAGTCCGATATCAGCCGGACTAGTCCGATATCACTTTCTGCACAAAATCGGACAAGTCCGTTGTGATCCGGACTAGTCCGATATTCTTTCTGATCCACTTCGGACAAGTCCGGTGTCTACACGGACTAGTCCGATATACACACTGATCTAAATCGGACAAGTCCTCCAAGTGCGGACTTGTCATCCTAAACACTTAGGGTTTCATATGTCCGGACAAGTCCGATGGCAATCGGACTAGTCCGAAGATTTCCAGTAGTGAAATCGGACAAGTCCGTTTTCAACCGGACTAGTCCGATATTCCTGGACACTTAGGGTTTGCTACACACAGCACACCAGAGTAGTCCGGTGACCACCACGGACTAGTCCGATCTTTCTGAACCCTAACGGTCACTTTTAGAAACCCCATATAAATAGAGGTGCACGGCCCACTTTTACTCTCTCTCGAACCCTAGCGCCATCACACCTCCCAAGAGACTCAAAAACCACTTCTCTCCACGAAATTAAGTGCAAAATCGATCAATCTATTGAAGATCACTTCTAGATCATTGGAGAGACACTTGGCACACATCATTGAGCTCTTGGTTTGATTCTCTAACACACTCTTGCGTTTCAATTTGTAATTTTCGAGTGTGTTATTGGTGGCTTTGTAAGTTGTAATCAAGGGAGCTCTCAACGTGTGAGAACACCCCGTCAACTTGGTTATTTACCCTTTGTGATTAGTGGAAGAGGATTGGCCTTCGTGGCGATCCGACGAGGGAAGGGTTGGAGAAGACCCGGTCCTTTTGTGGGCTCCTCAACGTGGACATAGGTTGCCTTCGTGGTAGCCGAACCATGGGATAAATCGTGTGTCTTGTCCCTTTGTGTTCTTCATCTTAATTGATCAACTTAATCTAGGGTTTGATTCACTTTGTTCAATTTGAGTTAAATTGTTGAACAAGAGCCTTAATTGTAATAGAATTTGACATGCAACTATTAAACTGTCATTCAAGTTTATATTTCCGCTGCAAACATTAACGAATCAATCAAATTGACTGAACTTGATCAACTTAGCCCGTGAAAACCGGACTAGTCCGTAAAGACTTTACCGGACTAGTCCGATATCTCTAGTATTGACTTTGTTGTTGAGTGTTACAGGAACCGAGAAAATTCAAGAAGGCCTATTCACCCCTCCTCTAGGCCTACATTCAACCACCTTTTTCAACCTTCTTCTTGATGCTGCTGAACTTCTATGGTCTCCAGTTGCATCACCTCGTCCCCCACTCTCTCTTGCTAGTGGCGACTTTCATCCACTTCCGCGTGATATGTGCGGGCGTGCCTCCCTGCATTGAGCTGTTCTGTACCTTCTTCATGGTCCACTGTATGATCGAATATCACGTGAAAAGCTACCAGAGGGGGGTGAATGGTAGATTAAAAAATCTTACGCAGCGAAAACAATTAAATCCCAACCCCTTCGGCAGAAAAAATAAATTGTTAAAGAAATCGTGTGTGAGACTAGTCTAAACGTGTTTCACCATGACAAAAGTGATAGATATCAGAGAGAATCAAGTCACGGAGACGACAGAACAAGAATCACTCAAATCCGTCTAGAGAAACTTAAGTTACGATCGAAAGATCAAACAAAGGTCAATCTGTTCTACCGAGTAAAAAATAGATCTGTAATACTGCAAATAAACTCGTGTAGATCAAAAACCACAAATCCTATGACCCTGAAGTTTTGACACATGATATATAATCATGCTGTGAAGACAACCCAAAAAGAACCACATCAATTGGATTTGTCAAACTCGAATTATGATAAAACCACCGAAGAAAGGTAGTGTTGTGCAGAAAACTCAACGAGAAAAACTTGTCTAGAACAAGTCGGACGAACAAGGCACAATAGTTCCTTTCAACTATGAATTTTATTAAATAGAACACAAGAGGAACAGCCCCAAAGTCGTCTACCACGAGCTCTGGCCTCCCTTGCTTATATAACCAGCCCTTAGGCCAACCCAATATCAACTAGGACTCTAATCCTACTCAAATCACGAATCGAAACTTTCCATAAGTGGTTAGGACTCTTTTATACACAGATAGAAGCAATCTCAAGACTTCCAAACACATTAGGAACGTATCCCACATTCCTAAACAACTCAAATTCATGAACCACACGAAATCCTAACATAACCAACTCAAATCTTTCCATATTTGAGTCAAACCCGACTCAGCCGCAGCCTGAGTCCATAACCTAGTCGGTTGGACCTTTCCGACCAATTCTTTACGTCCACATATCTTCATCACGCCTCGGAACCATGTAGCCACGTCCATGCACTCTTTGCATACGTGCAAAAATCTTCCAACAACGTCCACAATACCTTCACATGCATTGTTCTTGATTCATACAAGCTGCGCGACCTCCCGATCAACTCCACCATAATTCCTCCCGAACTTGGTTGTTGAACCTCATCTTCTCCCTAAGACTAGTTCAATGGATCCCGTCACCAGCTATGTATTGAACTCAAGCAACAACTGCACATGAATAAACAACCAATTCTTTCGAGCACAAGTCCTTGACTTGACTTACGTTAGTTCCGAAACTACAACATCTTACGTAAGCACCTCACATAAGCATGTTGCAAGACAAAGCAAAATGATATCAGTCTTAACCACCAAATCACACCAAAAGCTTAGTAAAAGAATACTAAGCAATCTTTCCATCTATATAAAGCAAGAATGAATCATTGCAAGATAAAAGCAGAAACACTGCGATCAAGCACCCAACCTTGCCAAAGCTAACCGAATCTTGAACCGGAGCTTACCAAAGCTAGCAGGACCTAGAGTCGGACCTTGATGATAAAGGTGTTCTGGTAGTATTTAAAACTTTTATTGCCATAGACAATGTATTTAGCACACATAGGTCTCACATCCAAACCACCGGAAAGGGGACAGAGCTGACCGACTTCTACTACTTCGTGAAGCGGAAAAACTGCCCCTTCAAGTACTTGAGGTCCTTCCCCTCTGACATGTGGGGCGATTGGAAGAAGGATTGGGTGATCATCGCCGTGGAGGAGCACGAGAGGCTGGAGCTGCCCCAGGGTCTTTCCAATGGCGACACTAATGCGTGGAACACAGTTCCAGAGCAATCAAATGCGTACAAGACCATTCTAGCAAGGATCCAAGAAGGCTTCGATGGTGGAGTGACCCCTCAAATGGTCTTTGGTAATTTCTTGGTGAACAGTTGGGTTCTGCTGAATACAAGGGAGTGGCCTGCATGGGCTTTCGATAGTGTGATGGATCACAACTGGATTGAAATCGGGTTGAATTCCAATTTAGATAATGAAGCCTTGAAGCTCCATCTAAAAAAGTTCCAGAATGGAGCTATCTCCCCCGATGCCTTGGTTCTGTCGGCTGCTCTCTTGCTTCTGAACATGATTCCAGAGATAAGTAGGGAGCTCTGGAGAAGAATGCCAGTGTTGGACGACCTTGGCGTGGTGGATAGGCGATCAACCTCCATGGTAGCAATCCCCGGTGCTTCTAAGATGGTGGCCTCTGCTGCCTCAAGCCAGAAAGTGGTTGACGCTGGCAAGGGCAAGCAGCCGATCGAATCTTCCAGCTAGAAGGGAAAGTTAAGGCATGTTGACGGAAGCCCCATCGGGTCAGCTCAAACTTCAATAGCCCCTTCTCCCCAGCGAAGGAGATCTTCGGTGGCTTTGCCTGCTTCGGTGTCAGCGCCCTCGACAGACTCAAGCTTCGGCAGATCAACTCCAGCTCTGGTGCCAGCTGTAGTCTCCGTGTGCGGAGGTTCTTCCCAGCCGAGGGGGGTTCTGGCTGAGAAGACTCCAACTGCTACAGGTGGCTCCCGACCAAGGTCTGAGGTTTTTGTCTCACCAAATTTGGTGGGCTTTGACTCCGGGCCTCAGAAGAAGATATTCTGCGGCGACTGGGGCCGTAGCATCCCCAGGTAAGCATCGTCAGGTAAGCATCCCCAAAGAAATCTGAGGCTTCAGCATCTGCTGTTGCGACTGAAGTTATGCATGTTGAAGCTCCAGCTTCTACCACTGAGCCTCCCCAAGGGGTGGCAGAAGACACGACAGCTCCGCCGCCAGCTGTCGTGGACTTGGATCCAGAAGATATGCTAGAGGCTCCCGTGGTAGCACCGGACCACGGGGGAGAAGTTGTCAAAAATACAGCGCTGGTAGCAGTGCTAGAGACTAAAGCTCTAGTGAAGGAGTCGAAGGTGGCGGAAGCTCTGGCACTTGAGCCAAAGGTAACCGAAGCTCCGAAACATTTGCCAAAAGTGGCTGAAGATTCGGCGATTGAGCTGGAGGTACCCGAAGATCCGGCCTCTGTGTTGGATATAGTTGAAGCTCCAGCAGCTGAGCCGGATGTAGTTGATGCTCCGGCAGCTGAGCCGGATGTGGTAGATGTTCCAGCACCTGAGCCGGCCGAGGTGAGGGCTCCGGACGAAACTCTAACGTTCGTCCCAGAGGTCATTGCACCGGGGGTGTCTATGTCAGAGCCGGAGCGCCCAGAGGCTTCGATGGCGGGCCCTCCACCTACGGAGCCGTCGGTTTAAGATTTAGAGGGGGGACCTTCGGCGTCAGCCTTGGAGGTTGATGTTCCAATGGTGGGACCTTCGTCGGTGGAAATAGAAGCAGAAGGGCCTCTGGAGGGCGGCCCTAGTGCCGCAGGCAACAGGTGTAACACCTTCATTTTCATGCATCGTGCCATGCATCCATCATTAAATGTGTTTAACCAAACCGCACTTAAGAATTCTAGGAAGTGCGGACTAGTCCGATTGGTGCGTACTAGTCCGATTTCTCTCTAACTTCAATCGGGCTTGTCTGTTTTGCTGCGGACTAGTATGTTTTTCTCTCTGGACACTTTTGAACTTGTCCGGTCTAGTGCGGACTAGTCCAGTGTTTAAATTCCTTGGAAATTTTGCTAAGTCCCTGGACGTGTCCGAACTTGTCCGGTTTTGCAGCAGACTGTAAAAGACCTAATTTCCATAATGCAAACTTTAGTTGGACCAAAAATTTTGAATGATAAAAAGAATTAAAAAGGAAATGAGAAAAACAAATTTATTCAAACTCCAAATGAGGGAATTCAAAAAAAATAAACCTAAATAATGTTCAAATGAAGTTAACATGAAGATTTGAGTTCACCAATAGTTTCCAAATATTCCAAATACTCTCCCTGCAAAGTTTCAGAATTTTTGAAGCAAGTTTGCTATTTAATGCAATAGCTCCACTGAATTCAACTCAAATTCTAAATCAAATTTGAATTCAAATGAAACTTTGTCAAATCAACAATCTGATTTCAGTGTCAGTTTCTACACCTTCAATTTAGTCTACCATAAAATATCTAGAATTTTCGGACACATATTGGTGGGATATTTCAGTGTCCAGAGAAGATAGAGTTGAAGGGAGAGGTGGGACCCACTGGTCAGTGGGTCAATTTCGCCCCTGTTTTTCCCGTGGCACTACCTCCCGGCATGCAAACGCCACCGCTCTCCCTGGCTGCTTAAGTCGCCTCCAGCTGCCTACAGGCCACCCCAGGCGCCTCCTTATCATCTTCCCAGCACCCAAGTCGAACACTTCTTCGTTGTTTCATCCTTGGCGCCAGATTTTTGCCCACAGGCGAGTTCTTCCCCTCCCCCTCGAAATCCAGCAAGGATCATCAGTATGGCTCAAATATATTCACACTGGGTTACTCCTTAACCTTTGGTGCAGCTCCTTGAATAATTTCTTTAACAGTTTGAGCCTCCCATCGACGGATTTGACGATTGTTGGGCCGCCGGTGAACTCCCCTGCTTTGCCGCCTCTCTGCAACCGTGGCACCGCCGATATCTACCATGTCATGATCTGCTCCCAACAGCAAAAAGAAGCACCTGTACACCCTCTTGATCTAGGTGAAAACCCTATCCATTTTCATTCCTCCTCGAAGTAGATAATCCATTTTTCATTTCAGCCAAGTATGAGCGATGGTGCTAGGTTTTGCATTTAATTCAGTTTGTAGGTGCAAACATTTTTCAATCCAGTTAAGGATTTGGGACTAGACCTCCATACGCAGCTGAAGACCAAAATTTAGAGCAACCCATTGAGTAATTTAGCTGGGAGTCGATTTTTCGTAGCTGCCTTTTAAAAATTCCGACGGCTCACTGGCGAACTCAACCTTGCCGGCCTTTCCACTCAATTTGCATCCCCTAATCATCCTCCCCAGGCTTCGAGGAAGCTTCCCGTTCATTTTCCAGCTTGTTCGGGCATTGTTTGAGGCTTGCCGACATCGCCGAAACCCTAGCTCCGCCAGCCGCCGTCGAGACCACTTCTTCGGCCGCCAATCGCTGTCGGGTTCCTCACCATCGAATTCCCCATAAAGTATTAGGTGGGGGCGGCAAGTCTGGGAGGCCGTCTTACCCCAGGTCGTGCTGCGGCGAGGTGCCGTCGAGAGGCCGCCGTCAGTCGCCGCCCGAGCGCCGCTGGCGCGAGGTGGAAGAAGACCCCGTGGGGCCGACCTATCAGCCTAATACGCGCGTGCCTCGGATCAGCTGCGGCCCGGTGATCAAATGTGGCTACGCCCATTAAATTAATAGCCCCGTGTAGCTTGCTCCATTGGCCCAGCTTAAACCTGTGGACCCACTGTTTAATTCAAATTTTCCCAGTTAAATTCAATTCCAGATTTGGTCCCAACTTTGAAAATCCATAGCTCCTAGAATAATTGTCCAACAATTCCCAAATAAATTTTGTTGGAACCATTATGTTCTATTCTTTCAAGTGGTGGACTTGGATCTGTATGAAAATCCATAAATTAATCTCAATAATGCCATAAAGCAAAATGCTATTGCAATTAGTTACTGGTACTCCATTCATTCAAAAATTCTCAAATTTGTCAAAATCATTCACAATAATTCGCTTGAGTTACAGTAAATATTTCAGGTCCATTTAAGTTCATTTGAATAGCCAAATTATGTTTCCAATCTCTATGTACCTGAAAATTCCAAAATGTCCAGAAACTTTTCAGTAAATTGTCCAAACTTGTAAATTCAATATCTCACAGTAGGTTGCTTAGAAAAATATGAAACCAATTTTATTGAGTCCCTATTGAACTCCTATAAATAGAACACCAACTTTTGGCCATGTAAGATCTACAGATTTTTCCTCAAAATTCTGGGAAGTGTTTAGGTTCATTGAATTTTATACAACAGTAACTTCTATGAATTTATCCTAATTTTTGTCAGAACCTCACCCATAGTACCTAGTATCCCCGGTTAAATTTCCAGAACCATTAGGCTTAAATTCATATACTTAACTGTCTTTCTATTAAGCTACATAATACCGGTATTGATTAACTTGCATAATTCTTTGCATATCGATTAGTTGCCCAGCTCAAGAGGATCCCGGAGCTACTTGAATTCATACCTCTGGAGACTAACTTTGATACCGTCTCACAACCAGGCAAGCCCCGGTTTGCATTTATGTGCTATTACAAAATTTTGATTTGTATCACTTATGTCTAGGGTGAGTTATGTGCATTAGGGCTAAGGTGATTGAAAATCCACTTGCATGACCAGATCACCCTATGGAGTATTTGGATATTTGTTAAGTCATTGTGTAGACTATGCTATGCTAAATGTTGTATAGAATTCGGTAGAAGTCGAGTAGTTGGAATCTACTCGCATGGCTAGGACTTTTTCACATGGGATTGGTTCAAAGAAATGGAGTAGTAATCTGAATATGAAACCTGGCAGGGGTGTAGGATGCAGCAAGACATGGTATTGGGTGTGTAGCACTGCCTGTGTCAGTTAAGGACCGATCCGTATGCTGCCCTGCTGAGCAAGTTTGAACTGTACCGGAGTCATACTGGATATATGGGGTCTAGGAAACCAATGTACTTTGGGAAGCCTTTGTTGAGACTTTTTTCGATCGCCTCAGGCTTTCGGCCGCAACACAGTAGACGGAAACTCGCTAACGACATCTTCACAGAGGAAAGGTGCACTGTGAGTGGGAATACTGTCCTAGACGATTGAATCGATTCAACTTGGGCAGAACATGAGAAAGGTGGCTGCATACAACGTCCGTGGAGTGCACCTACGTGGCTTCCAGTACGGGCGTACGTGTCGTGTATTCCCGGTATCATTGGTTCGAATCACCGTCCCTCGCGGACATGAGTACCACTTGTTCACCGAGTTGTGATGTAGTAATACTTGCATTTGAGATGATAATTAATTACTGCTGTTATGAACATTATATTATCATTGTACTGCTATGTTGTATGTATTAGTCGAGTGCTCACTAAATTTATTTTCCATCTTGGGCATGCAGCATCGTGATGAAGCGTTTCTTGTTTGATTGTTGAGTTAAGATGTTGCCCCGCACAAGGTTTCAGCTGTTGCTACAAATCTGAAAATAAGTACCCACATTTAGGCGAGTCCATTATGCAAATCTGCCATCCTATGTTTATGTCTTTACCCTCATGTAGAGTTTCATTTTTAGGTGAGACGGTTAAGTATTGCTGAGCCTTCGTGCTCACGATTGCTGTATAAGTTTTTTTGCAGGTACTAACCCCTGTGCTTATGATTATGGTTGTCTGATGAGACTCGGGATTCTCCAAGTGATATACTCATGTGGGAACCATGCCGCTGCTGTTTGGTCTTCGTGGCTAGTGATGAGCATCCGTGGGCTGGACAGCTTCTCTTTTGCTTATTAGACATAAGTACGAGAGTTGTAATCTTATGTTCCACTATAGTTTATTTTTATATAAACTATTTGTAGACTGAACATCTTTGTAAATTTCAGCAAATGATTTATGTAATACGTATTCCTTTACATGTGTGCTGTTGGGTGTCGCATCGCACGGCGCCACCCAATGTGATTCTTTGAAAGTGTGGACTCCGGTCCTCACAGCCTGGTCTCAGAGCGGCAATGGGAATAGCATGCTTAAAAAGGATCGTATTACGAGAAAAATTTAGGTTTCAGTGAGGAATTGATAGTAGCCCACATAAGGATTATAATTATCAGAGTTACTTAAGGTGGCAAAGGTAACTTATGTGTTATTATATTTTATAACAACACTCCAACGTCATGTAAGAGGTAAGGTACACTACCGCAAGCAGATCAATTGCGGTTAGCTCACAATGAGTGAGGTAGCATGTGATTGTTTCTGTGGCTTGGTACGGAAATGTCAATATGAGTCTCTGAAAATCCCCATGTTTCTGAGAACATATGACACGCGGTACCTTAGCGTGCTTCAAAATTAGTGGGAGCCCCCGTCGGGTGGGACATAACCCGATGCGTCTCCTACTGGTGCAGCACTATGCAAAGACATGGGACCCCGTCGGCTGGTAGAAAACCCGGTCATGTACCTCGAGATGTGGCTTAACTCGGGGCAGCCCGTATGGAACAATATGGGATGAATGTTTTTACTTTCATATATATTGTGACTGTTGAAATTATCGCCCGTGCGGGCTGTGTCGTCGACACCATATGATTGATCAGTAGTTTGTGTGTAGTGACAGGTAAACTGGTCACGTGATCATATTGCGTTTAAAAATCGTTTGCGAGTGTACGTCATTAAGGCTACCGTTGAGACGTATGCCGGAATACCAGCTTAGAATTTTTACTTTTTGAGGCACGTAGTACTGACATAAACTCCATTGATGCATTACCCACTTTTCTGTAAAATGGAACTGAGAAGATGTAAAACTACTTATATTAGCTATCGAGCTCTGAGTTTGAACTAAGTTTTCAAATTTGGAGTAGGCTTTGAAGTCACCAATTCAAAAACAGAGTGTTCAGTTTTCTGCCAGAAAAAGACCTGAGTTTGAGAAACCATATCTCCCAGTAGAAAACTCCAATGAAGGTGTATCATACATGGATGGAAAGTTTTGGAAGTCCTTTAAAACTGTTATGTTCAACTCCAGAACTGAATTCCCCTCTAACCTGATCAAAATTTCAAGTTCCAAAATCTGCCAAACTTGACAGGAACTGGAACCCTCTCTGGACTCCATACTGTTCTGACCAATCTCCCTTTCAAAAATTTGAACCGGGCCGTGCAAGACAATTTTGGAATCCTTGTAATTTGTATTACAATTTTGTAATCTGTGATTGTTGTAAATTGTGAAGTTTTATATCTAGGAATTGTGGCCCAAAATCAGCATAAACAAAGGAGATGCTGTCAAAATTCCCAGAAAAACTGTCAGGTTTACAATGCCATATCTTCTCAACCAGAATTGATATGGAGGAAAACCAATACTTTTTGGAAAATTCTTGAAGTTTACTTCAACTTTTTAGTGCACCTCAAGATCTGATTCTGACATTGACTTGGTTAAATTATTTGTGTTTGAGTACAAGCGGGTCAGGTTTCAACAGAAACTTCATCGGTTTGGCATAATTTGGTCTTGTTACGGATCTGGTCCTCGATCTCACTTCGAGAAGTGCCGTAACAGACCAGGTGTCGATACTCAACCATTTACAAATGAAATTGATGGTTGACCCACTCAAACCTCTTTTCTTTTGATGACCATGTTTGTGTCATATTGAAGGTAAGAAAGTGTATTCGCACGATAACGCGCATAACATCCCGTCGCGACCAACGATAGTCGAAATGAACTTCGATCCATGGAGTTCATTATTTTGGAGCTATCAATTGTAAAATTGGTCCAGGGATGATGTATTGTGTATAAAGTTTATACTTTATCAATATAAGTTACCGTTATGCAAGTTTGGTTATCAATACACACACTATTGTTTTTATCCTTGAGTGATCTTACAAAATCACGTCTCATGTTAGATTCATGGCTGTGGCTGCAGAATGGTGCGCACTCGTGCAACATACAAGGTCTGTGGTTCAAGTCAGGGAGGGGATGACTCCAGAGAGCCGGATGAGCCGGCGCAACAACCACATCCATCTCCGCTTACATAGGCAGATGATATCGCAGCCATGGTAGGTTTGCACGACGAGTGGACCGAGCTGCTGTGAACCCTCGTGCGGATTACATCCCGTCAGGAGGGACGTCCAACCAAAGGCAATCATCAACCTCAGCAAGGAACATATCAAGAATTCTTGGCGACCGCACCCCCTGTGTTCAGTGGTGATGGTGAACCTCTAGATGCGGTCCATTGGCTCTGCACCATTGAAGCTAAGTTCGGACTGCTACAGTGCAGTGATCATATGAAGGGTTTATATGCAGCAAAACAACTACTTGGCATCGCCGGTGCTTGTTGGGCGAACCAAATTGCCTCCTTGGCAGCCGGACAGCAAGTGACTTGGAAAAAGTTCCAGAAGGCATTCCACGCCTATCATGTTCCTCCTGCCATTATGAGAAGGAATCTTCAGGAGTGAAGCTAGGAGAAATGAGTGCTCAAGAATACTCCAAAGTCTTTATTAATCAAGCGCAATATGCATCAGAGTATGTGAGTACGGAGGATCAGAAGCGAGAGTATTTCTATCGGGGTCAAAGCCCCATGTTGAAAGACAAGCTTGCATTGTTCAATCATGGCTCGTTCAACGTTATGCTTAATGCCATGATTATGCAGGAGGATGCCACACTTGAGTGGATCGCGGAGGAGTCAAAGAAGAGACTTGTTGTGCAGGACAGCACACATAATGTTCCTCAGAAATACCTTGTGATGTACCGATCACCGTCCGGTCAGATATGGCAGCCGGCTGCACAACCAAGTAAGTATCGGAGTCGGCTGTTTGAAGTATCAGATTTCCATCCAGCATGACATCAGCAGCAAGAACAGTCCCAAATTGTTCCAGGGGCATTTATCTCGGAGCGAGATGCGGGACAATTCAGGCCTCAAGTTAGCGAGACATTGAATCAGTATAAGTGTTTCACATGTGATCGTATTGGACATTATACCAAGGATGGCCTAGAGAAGATGTTGAGCAGTGGTCAAGTACCAATACAACAGTGTATTGAGCCCCGTACTCAACCAGAGAGGACAGCACTGCACACCGAAAGTGTTCAACATATAGCGATCGAGGGTGTTCCGGAGGGAGCATCGGTGCTAGCAGGCATGTTTGCTATCAAAGACATACCCATCCTCATACTCTTTGATTCCAGTGCTATCCACAATTTTATCATTAAATCATGTGTGGATCGGCACCAATTATCCACCAATACTCCCAAGAATAGTTATCTTATAAGTTCACCGGGTGGAAGTATCTCTGCTAGTCAGATTGTTCCCCGAGCAGTGTGGAGGCAAGATATATCCAACGTCGCTGATTATATTGGATGGACATAAGATAGACATAATATTGGGGGTGTCATGGTTGAACCATCAAGGTACCATTCTTAATATCGGTACCCGGAATGTCCAAATTGACACTCCAATAAACGGACAGCACAAACTGCTTTTGGACAGCATGGAGCGGGACAGTGCAGCTGTATATAATACTAAAGAAACTAAACTTGAAGATATTCCGGTGATCCATGAGTATACCAATGTGTTTCCCGATGACTTACCAGGCATGCCGCCCGAATGTGACGTTGAGCTCAAGATTGAACTTGTACCGGGAACCACACCGATCTCTCGTAGAGCGTATCGAATGGTGCCTAATGAGCTAGCTGAAATAAAGGAGCATTTGAAAGACCTTTTGACAAGGGTTTTATTCGCCCAAGCTTGTCACCTTGGGGCTGCTGGGCGCTGCTCGTCAAGAAGAAGGATGAAACATTGCAGTTATGCGTGGATTATCAACCGCTCAACGCTGCGACTATAAAGAACAAGTACCCGCTGCCCCGCATCGACATTTTATTCGATCAACTTGTTGGTGTGAGGGTGTTCTCGAAGATGGATCTTTGGTCCAGATATCATCAAATCAAAATCCGACTGGAGGATATACCGAAGATGGCATTCTCGACGCAATATGGATTATACGAATATCTTGCCATGTCTTTTGGTCTCACCAACGCTCCGGCTAACTTTATGTTTCTCATGAATTTGGTATTCATGATGGAGTTGGACAAATTTGTCGTGGTCTTCATCGACGACATATTGGTTTATTCCAAGTCAGAGGAAGAGCATGCTGAACATTTGCATATTGTGTTACAACGGTTGAAAGATCACAAGTTATATGCAAAATTCAGCAAGTGTGAATTTTTGATCAGCCAAGTACCATTCTTGGGACACATTATTTCAGCTGAGGGCATCATAGTGGACCCAAGTAAAATTGTTCAAGTGCTGAAATGGCAATCTCCGAAGTCCATACATGAAGTCTGAAGTTTCCTCGGTTTAGCGGGATATTATCGGAGGTTCATCCTGAGCTGTTAAAAAATCGATAAGCCGATGACGGAGCTGCGGAAAAAGGGCACCCAATATATTTCGAGTTCAGCTTGTGAAGAAGCGTTCAAGACATTAGTGAAGCACCTTACAACAGCCCCTGTCCTTGCTCAGCCAGACACGACGAGACTGTTCGACGTTTATTGTGATGCATCCAGCATCGGACATGGCTGCAATCTGATGCAAGGAGGACGTGTGGTCGCATATGGATCTCACTAACTCCGAAACCATGAGGAGCACTATCCGACCCATGACCTTGAGTTAGCTGCGGTGGTATTGGCATTGAACATGTGGAGGCATTACTTGTTTGGAAATCTTGTACACCTTTACACCGACCACAAGAGTTTGAAATATATTTTCACGCAGAAGGAGCTGACTATGAGACAACGAAGGTGGTTAGAGCTGATCAAAGATTACAAAATTGAAATTCACTACCACCCTGGTAAAGCGAACATGGTTGCTGACGCGCATAGTCGGAAGCTCATGTCCACAACATCACCATGGCTGAAATGGAAGATGAGGAACGAAGTCTATATGTGATTCCATATGGGGCTCTCAATAATCTTGCTCTCGTTACCCCTATCTTAGAGGAGATTATTGAATCCCAAAATAAGTACAAGGGCATGTCACACATAGAAAAAGAGTGGACAGTGGGGATGTAAAATGTTTCCGGAAAGATGATTACGGTACATTATGGTTCAAGGACCGGATAGTTGTACCTCGGGATGTTAAGCTACGGAAGAAAATATTGGATGGAGCTCACATGTAAAAATTTTCTATTCATCCTGTAGGACTGAAGAGCACATGAAAAGCTACCAGAGAGAGGGTGAATAGTAGATTAAAACTTTTACAGCGGAAGCGATGAAAACCCCTCGGCAGAAAAATGATCTGTTAAAGAAATTGTGTGTGATACTAATCTAAACGTGTTTCACCATAAAAAAGTGATAGATATCAGAGAGAATCAAGTCACGAAGACGACACAACAAGAATCGCTCAAATCTGTCGAGAGAAACTCATGTTACGATCGAAAGATCGAACAAAGGTCAATCTGTTCTACCGAGTAAAAAACAATTCCGGAACACTACAAAGAAACTCGTGTAGATCATAAACCACAAATCCAATGGCCGTAAGATTTTTATAGATGATAGAAAATTAAGTTCCAAAGACACCTCAAAAAGAATAACGTCAATCGGATCTATAAAACTCGAGTTATGATAAAACCACCAAACCAAGGTAGTGCTGTGCAGAAACTCGACGAGAAGGACTTGACAGAAACAAGTCGGACGAACAAGGCACAAAAGTTCCATTAAACTGTAATATTTATTCAATAGAACACAAGAGGAACAACCCAAAAGTCATCTCACACAAGCTCTGACCTCCCTTGCTTATATACCAGCCCTTAGGCCAACCAAAACCTAACTGGGACTCTAATCCTACTCAATTCATGAATCGAAACTTTTTATAACTACTCAAGACTCTTCTATACGCAAATAGAAGCAACCTTAAGACATCCAAACACCTTAGGAACGTATCCCACATTCCCAAAACAACTCAAATTCGTGACCCACATGAAATCCTATCATAACCAACTCAAAACTTTCCATATTCGAGTCAGACAAGACTCAGCCGCAGCCTGAGTCCATAAACTAGTCGGTTGGACCTTTCCGACCAATTCTTTACATCCACATCTCTTCATCACGCCTAGGAACCATGTAGCCACGTCCATGCACTCCTTGAACACGTGAAAACATCTTTCAATGACGTCCAATAACCTTCATATGCACTACCCTTGATTCAATCAACCTTCGCGACCTCCTGACCCATTCAACCACAATTCCTCCTGCACTTGGTTGTTGGAACCTCAGCTCCTCCCTGAGACTAGTCCAAAGGATCCTGTCACCAGCCATGACTTGAACTCAAGCAACACCTACACATGAACAATCAACCAATCCGTACGAGCCCAAGTCCGCAACTTAACTCACGTCAGTTCCAAACACAACACCTTATGTGAGCACTTCACATAAGCATCACTACAGGAAATGTGGTCATTTGCGATGGCCGACCACATTTTGCGATGGCCGTCCATCGCAAATAAACCTGTTTGCAACAGCCACAGATGGTCGACGCAAATAATTTAAACCGTGCAATTAAGCCACTGCTATTTGCGACGGCCCGGCCGTCACAAATAAGCATTAATTGCGATGGCCAGGCCGTCGCAAATAGGGGCGTGGGTCCCGGGGGATGACACATGGACCCTGCTGGCTGAATTTATTTGCGACGGCCAGGCCGTCACAAATACTATTGCGGGGCCCACCAGCCCCCTGGCGATAAATTGCGACAGCCACTTTGAGCCGTCGCAGTTAAGCTTATTTGCGACGGTGCCTGTCGCAAATAAGCTTAATTGCAACGACTTATTGCGACGGCTAGAAGCCGTTGCAAATAAGAAAAGCCGTCGCAAATTGCTTATTTGCGACAATATTTACCTTATTTACGACGGCCCTGGCCGTCGCAAATCGTTGGGATTCCTGTAGTGCATTTTGCAAGCCATAGTAAAATGATATCGACCATATCCAACCAAAACGCACCAAAAACATAGAAAATGAATACTAAGAAATATTTCCAAGAATATAAAGCATGTTCGAAACTTTGCAAGTTAAAAGCAGAACCACTATGATCAAGTTTCGATCCTTGCCAAAGCTAACCGGACCTTGAACTGGAGCTTACCAAAGCTAGTACAACCTAGCGCCAGAGCTTACCAAAGACAGTCGGACCTAGCGCCGGAGCTTACCAAAGCTAGTCAGACCTAGAGCGGGAGCTAACCAAAGCTAGTCGGACCTAGCGCTGGAGCTAACCAAAACTAGTTGGACCTAGCGTCGGAACTTGCCGGAGCTACCCAAAACAAGTCGGACCTATCGTCGGACCCTGCTAAAAAGGGTGTTTTGGCAGAGTTTTAGAACTTATATCATCAAAGCCAATGTATTTAGTACAAGCCAATGTATTCAGCACACATAGGTCTCACCATCTCCCCATTGATGAATGCATTGGCAACACCACTTAAAATCCGAACATTGGCTTATTCACATTAAAAATTTTGAAAACAATTTCTCCCCCTTTGGCAACACCACGTAAAAGAAAATTCTTTTGAGAAAAATCGTGCCAAAAATACTTGTGAATATGTTCAATGTGTAATCAATTTCTCCCCCTTGCATACTTAAAAATTCACATATTTTCTCCCCCCTTTGACAATGTATTCAGCAAGGTTCAAAAGAGAAATTTTAATTGTTATGAGCATATCATAACATATACATATAAAACAAAGCTCGTCCAAGTCATACTATCAAGTAACTTACACTATCACATCAATGAAATACATAATGTAGTGTATGTCATGCTAGAGATCAAGTGTAATTTTCAATTAAAGCAAGTCATGATCTCACAAACTTAACTATTTCAATACCTGAAAGCATGACACTTGTTGCTGCAATTTTTTTAAACCACAAATTTTTAACATATGACATTTGCAAGAGATTATATGCTGCATCTGCCTTATTCTATCCAACCAAGCCAAGCCTATGTCATTTGACAATCAGAAGCGTGAGGACATGATTTTAGTCATACACAACTTCATCCAAGTTCATATCTAAGTGCAATGATAAGCCATCTCAAAAGAATAAGTGCGATGCATGCATATTCTCTTAATCTTTTCTCAATTTATATTTGTTCATAAAAACTCAACATGTGAGTTAATTACTTGATTAATTCTTTATGATTAAAAGCACTTGTGAGCATGCAACAAGTTCAAAACAGCAAGAAAGTTCGACCGTGACCAGATTTAGTGTAAGTAATTATTCCAATTACTAGACATGGCAAAAACTACAAAATGTATAACACAAGTAATGTAGTAAGAACTTTCAACATGTAAAAGGAATCACAAAGTCATATATCTATGAAATACTATGCTCATATTATTTTAATTTTAGATTCACACATAGACTTCTCAAGTTTCAAAAATCCCCCTCAATGTAATCCATGAGGATGCATAACCCCTATTTCACTACGAATGAAACAGAAACGAGTGAAATCCAAAAGTTTTGTAAAAATGTCAGCCAATTGTTTTTCGGTATCTACATAGTGAAGCACAATGTTTCCTTTTCAACATTATCACGGAGAAAGTGATACCTATGTCAATGTGCTTAGTTCTAGAATGTTGCATGGGGTTCTTTAGCAATGCAAATGGAACTAGTATGATCACAAAACAGTGGAACACTATCTAGATCAACCCCATAGTCCTTAAGTGTTTGAACAATCCAAAGAATTTGTGAGCGAGCACTAGATGCAGCTACATATTCAGATTCAGCTGTGGATTGTGCAACTGAATTTTGTTTTCTAGAGGACCAAGCAACAAGTGAATTACCAAGAAAATGACAAGCACCAGAAGTACTTTTCCTATCAATCCCACAACCCCCAAAATTAGCATCCGATAATGCTTTCAAAGTAACAGTTGAGGAAGAAGGAAGAAAATTGCCAAATTCTTGGGTTCCATGTAAATACCTGAGAATCTTTTTGATGGCTTGATGATGTGAAGCACGTGGGGAGGCTTGAAACCGTGCACAAAGACATACGCTGAATTGTATGTCCGGTCTTGATGCCGTGAGATACAAAAGTGATCCGATCATGCTTCTATATTCTTTTTGATTCATGGGTTCACCATCTTCATCAAGTTCAAGTGTTGTTTCTGTTCCCATTGGTGTCCGAAGAGGCTTGCTTTTGTCCATGATGAAGCGCCTTAGGAGGTCTTTTGCATACTTCGTTTGATGCACAAAGGTACCCTCCTTGGTTTGCTTGATTTGTAGCCCCAAAAAGTACGTGAGTTCTCCCATCATACTCATCTCAAATTCTGAACTCATCATAGCCGAAAACTTGGACACAAGATCATGATAAGCACAACCAAAGATAATATCATCCACATACACTTGAACGAATAATGAGTCATTGCCATTCTTAAGCACAAAAAGAGTTTTATCAACCTTGCCCATGGAAAACCCTTTTTCTAGTAAGAATGTTTTTAACCTATCATACCATGCTCTAGGGGCTTGTTTGAGACCATGCAAGGATTTGGACAGTTTGTAAACATGATTAGGAAAATTTGGATTTTCAAAACCCGGTGGTTGTTTGACATAAACCTCCTCATCTATGTAGCCATTAAGAAAAGCACTTTTAAAGTCCATTTTATATAGCTTGAAACCTTTAGATGCAACAAAAGCTAACAAAATACTTATGCCTTCTAAACTAGCAACAGGAGCAAAAGTTCGTCAAATCTAGACCTTCAACTTGAGTGAAACCTTGAGCAACCAACCTAGCCTTATTCCTAACCACAACCCCGTCCTCACTTTGCTTATTTTTAAACACCCATTTAGTTCCAATTAAAGTGTGATCTTGAGGCAGAGGTACAAGTTTCCAAACATTATTTCTTTCAAAAAAATTTAACTCTTCTTGCATGGCAATAATCCAAGATTCATTAGTGAGTGCGTGTGATATATCTTTGGGTTCAAAGGAAGCAACAAAAGCAGAATGAGCATGAGAATTGGGGTCAGAAAACCGGGATCTTGTAACTCGTTCATGCAAGCTTCCAATTATCTGTTGCGGGGATGATTCATGTAAATCCGTAAGGGAATAGATGTCTAACAAGCTTCTTCTTCATTAGGTTCATCGCAGATTGATGAGCTTATGGCTTGTGGACAATCAGGACCAGCAGAGATGGTAGTCGGAGCTTGTTCAAGGTTCAGAGCTGGACACGTATCAGCTTTGGAAATCTCAGGCAATATCACCGACTCTTCTTGTTCTTCAAAAATACCCTCCCCCTGAGGATATGGGTATGGTACTGTAATATAGGAGCTAGTACCTGGGCTAGCTTCATCAAAATAAACTTCACAAGTCTCCACAATTTTGTTAGTTCCAAGTAAAAACACACGGTATCTCTAGTGTGAGATGGGTATCCAAGAAACATGCCAGCTTCGGATCTGGCTTCAAATTTATCAATATTTCCATGTTTCTTAACAAAGCATTTGCAACCAAAAACCCTAAAGTGTGAAACACAGGGCCTATCTCCAAACCAAAGTTCATAAGGTGTTTTACAAAGCTTAGTGCGCAAGAAAATACGGTTTGAAACATAACAAGCTGTTGCAATTGTCTCTGCCCAGAATTTTCTAGGAGTTTGATATTCATCAAGCATAGTCCTAGGCATCTCAACTAAGGTTCTGTTTTTCTTTCTACAACACCGCTTTGTTGAGGTACATACGGTAAAGAAAATTGATGATTTATTCCATCTTAAGCACAAAAGTGATCAAAAGTTTGATTTTTAAATTCAGTTCCGTTATAACTTCTAGTTGCTTTTAAAGACCCTGGGTGATCAATTGATAATCTAAGAAATAAATTTCTAAAGTGACTAAAAGCTTTATTCTTAAATGCCATAAAGTGAACCCAAGAGTACCTAGAATAATCATCAACAGTCACAAGAACACATCATTTACCTCCAAAGGATTGTACCCGTGCCGGACCAGCGGTGTCAAGGTGCAAAAGTTGACCCGGTTCAGTTGTCATTGTCATCATGAGAGGGACATGTGAACCTGCAACCATCTTTGAATGTCTACACGAAGAGCATATAATATCTATGTCCCCTTTGAGTTTAGGTAAACCACGTATGCGATCAAGAGCACAAACACGAGTGAGGTGATCAAAGCCTACATGACCAAGTATACAATGCCAAAAGAAAAAATATTTTAAATCATTGGCAACTAGACACCTATGATCAGAAGTTGACACATCAAAATCAGCTTTAAAAACTCTTCCAAAGAGAGACATGTTAAACAAAAGCTCACTATTTGAATTTACAACTTTGCAGCAATTTTTAGAGAAAATTATTTCTAAATTCTCATCAAGCAATTGAGAAACAGAAAGCAAGTTTTATTTCAAATTTTTAACAAGTGCCACATCTTTTAAAGTGTAGTGATTATTTACTCTAACTGATCCTTTAGCAATAATAGGAGTTAAAGAATTATTGGCAAAAGTAACATTCTCTACACACGACACAAAAGAGAGGGAGGAGAACAATTCTTTGTTACTGGTCATGTGGTGTGAGCAACCTGAATCCACAATCCATATGTTCTACTTCCTCAAGCGTGAAATGTACACAACAGCACAATACGTCGATGACTCAATACTTGGGTTAGTCAATAAGCATTTGGGAATCCAGTACTGAGCCACGCGACGTCCAGTAGGAACAAAACGCGAAAGCTGTAACAAAACAGCAGGCTTATGAGTCAAGAGTTGAGGTTTTCTTTTCTTAACCACTGAAAAAGTTGTTACACATTTAGCACAAAAACCAGTAGCTCGGGAGGTGAACGCAAAAGTTCCAAGGGAAAAGGCTGAAGCTCCAGGTGCAAGAACTTATGTTCCAGAGGGAACAACAGAAAGTCCGGGAGCTCTCAGAGCTATCGGAAGTACCGGAGCTACCTTTGCAGATTTCTTACCAGAAGCTCCGGATGCTACCTTTACAAATTTCTGACTCATTAAAGAAGGTTGCATGTTTCTAAATTTCTTGTTTAGCAAGTATGGCAGATTTATCATGAAAATTATGAGATCTAGTAGATATTTTATCCTTTTTAATTTGTTTAGCTAGTCTATAACAAAAAATCTATGACATGACCATCTTTATCACAGTAAGTACAATGAAATTTAATTTTATAATCATGTTTAGATGAGCATCCAACATTAGAAACAGAATTAGAAAGCACTCCTGCAAATTTAAAAATCACATCCTTTTGTTTAGGGACAGTTTTGATTAAACCTCTTTCAAATGTTTTTACAATGGTGGTGGATGTGTTTTAGAATAAGCATGGGAATCAAAACCTAAACAAGTTTTATCATTGCAAGGTTTAGAAGAATTCAACAACAAGTCTAGATTTTTATTCCCATTACTAAACCGCTCTAGTGTCTTGTTCGTGTCATCAAGCTTTTTAGACAAGTCTAGGCAGATTTCATATGAAGCTTTACCCTTAAGTTTGCAGTTAGAACAATTTTTAACTTCATGTGTTTGTAAAGCATTGTTCAAATATAAATTTAATTCTTTGCATATTTTTGTTTCTTATCAAGATTATCACATGCAGAACAATGCAAATCATCTGTAGAACAAGAAGAATTTTTTAAGTGTTTAACATTAAAATCATACAGCTTTTTGTTCTTTTCAATTTCTTCATCAAGTCTATCTAGAGTGGAGGAGTGTGCACTTCTTAATGTCGACAATTGTTCATAGATTAAGTCACATGCGGGACATGAATCATCACTAGGAATCAAGGTTTTCAAACGGTTGATTTCCGATTCTAGTGATTCAATTTTAGCAGCATTATCCCTATGTTTCCATTTTCTTGACAATAATAATTGCACGAGAAATTGCATCACACATTTCATTACATGTAGAACATACCTCATCATCGTCAATGTTGTGTTCTGCATCCTCCTGACTTGATATTGGTCTTGTTTTGCCTGTCATAAAGCATAAGTTGGCCAGATCATCATCATCTTCATCACTTCCAAAGTCTACATCACTTGAACTGAGATCTTGAAGTGCGGTGATGAAGGTGTTTATCATCTTGCATCCTATGTTACCCTTCGTTTTCTTGTTGGCGTTACCAGAGATGATCTTGACCTTGTTTTACTTCTCATCACGGGTAGTAGGACCTGAAAGATTAGGGCATTTTGTATGGAAGTGTCATGTCTTTCCACATTCAAAACAACGCTGTGGTCCGGAGCTTCCTCTCCTTCTAGTTCTCACATTTTGCAATGCTTTTGAGAATATAGTAGAGATGAGTGCTAACTCTTCTTCTGGAAATTCCTCAATCTGGTCCAGGGTTAGTGAGGAGACCAAAGCAAGAGTATTGTAAGATGATTATTGGCCAGAGCTAGGCATATCACGTTGTGAGACAAATGCATTAGACTTTTTGGAATCTTACGAGATAAGATGTCAATTTCATGAGTTTTTAGTATAGAGTAAAGCACATCTAACGTAAGAGAACTCATGACAGTTGATTCACGAATGGATGTAACTTTCATCTTCCAGATTGACATGTCTAATGCACTAAGAAGTTGCCTAGCATTCTCAGCATCGGAAAAGTTAACATTGACATCGCGCATGTTGCTAAGAATTTTATTAATGCGAGCAAAAAGGTCATCGAGAGACTCACCGGGTTGCATTTCGAAACGCATGTATTCCTTTTTTAACATATGTTGTCTCACCTCCTTGATCGTGTTGGATCCTTCGTGATAGTCATAAAGTGCTCTCCACACATCGTATGCCGATCAGAGGTGTGCAATGCAGTCGAAGTCGCTCTAAGTGAGTCCTTGGATGATCATGTTCTGGGCTTTGTTGTTATTGTCGACATCCTGTAAGTTCGTAGCCATAACTTGATCATTTGGTGGCACTTCATAAGTTTTGTATACCTTTTCTCATATGCCGAAGCCTTGCGTCTGGATAAAAGCTTCCATGTTTGCTTTCCAAACCTGAAAATCAATGCTAACAAACACACAAGGTTTTGTAGAGTATTTCTGTATAATGATTAGTCAAAAACACATGCAAATCACAAATATTAGAGCACCGTGGCTTTGATACCGATTGTAGGATCGAAGAGCACGTGAAAAGCTACCAGAGGAGGGGGTGAATGGTAGATTAAACCTTTTTCAGCGGAAGCAATGAAAACCCCTCGGCAGAAAAATGATCTGTTAAAGAAATGATACTAATCTAAACGTGTTTCACCATGACAAAAGTGGTAGATATCAGAGAGAATCAAGTCACGAAGATGACACAACAAGAATCACTAAAATCCGTCGAGAGAAACTCATGTTATGATCGAAAGATCAAACAAAGGTCAATCTGTTCTACCGAGTAAAAACCAGTTATAGAACACTGCAAAGAAACTCGTGTAATCAAAAACCACAAATCCAATGACCGTGAGATTTTAACAGATGATAGAAAATTAAGTTTTGAAGACAACCCAAAAGGAATCACATCAATCGGATCTATAAAAATCGAGTATAATAAAACCACCGAACCCAGGTAGTACTGTGGAGAAACTCGACGAGAAAGACTTGACAGAAACAAGTCGGACGAACAAGGCACAAAAGTTCCTTTAAACTATGATCTTTATTCAATAGAACAAAGAGGAACAACCCAGAAGTCGTCTCCCACGAGCACTGACCTCTCTTTCTTATATAACAAGCCCTTAGGCCAACCCAAACCTAAATAGGACTGTAATCCTACTCAATTCACAAACCGAAACTTTCCATAACTGCCCAAGACTCTTCTGTACGCAGCCATAAGCAATATTAAGAATTCCAAACACCTTAGGAACGTATCCCACATTCCCAAAATAACTCAAATTCATGATCCACACGAAATCCTATCATAACCAACTCAAAACTTTCCATATTCGAGTCAAACATGACTCAGCCGCAACCTGAGTCAATAACCTAGTCGGTTGGAACTTTCCGACCAATTATTTACGTCCACATCTCTTCATCACTCCTCGGAACCATGTAGCCACGTCCATGCACTCCTTGCACAAGTGCAAACATCTTCCAATGAAGTCTAGTAACCTTCATATGCACTGCCCTTGATTCAATCATCATGTGCCACCTCCTGACCCATTCAACCACAATTCCTCCTGAACTTGGTTGTTGTAACCTCATCTCCTCCCTGAGACTAGTCCAAGGGATCCTATCACCAGCCATGACTTGAACTCAAGCAACACCAGCACATGAACAAACAACCAATTCATACGAGCCCAAGTCCGCGACTTGACTCACGTCAGTTCCAAACACAACACCTTACGTGAGCACTTCACATAAGCATGTTCCAAGCCATAGTAAAATGATATCGACCATATCCAACCGAAAAGCACCAAAAACTTAGCAAATGAATACTAAGAAATCTTTCCGAGAATATAAAGCAAGTTCGAAACATTGCAATTTAAAAGCAGAACCACTATGATCAAGCTCTAATCCTTGCCAAAGCTAATCGGACCTTGAAACGGAGCTTACCATATCTAGTACAACCTAGCGCCGGAGCTTACCAAAGACAGTCGGACCTAGCGCTGGAGCTTACCAAAGCTAGTCGGACCTAGAGCCGGAGCTAACCAAAGCTAGTCGGACCTAGCACCGGAGCTAACCAAAGCTAGTCGGACCTAGCGTCGGACCTTGCCGGAGATACCCAAAACAAGCTGGACCTATCGTCAGAACTTGCTAAAAAGGGTGTTTTGGCAAAATTTTAGAACTTATATCGTCAAAGCCAATGTATTAAGTACAAGCCAATGTATTCAGCACACATAGGTCTCACACATCCAGGCAGCAATAAAATGTACCAAGATTTGAAGGCCAAATTTTGGTGGACACAGATGAAGTGGGAAATAGCGAAGTACGTATCCGAATCTGAGACGTGTCGGCGAGTGAAGGCCGAGCACATGTGGAAAGCTGGACAGCTGCAACCGCTGAATATTCCGGCATGGAAATGGGAGGATGTGAGTATGGATTTCATAGTCAGATTGCCACTCACATTCCGAAAGCATGATTCAATTTGGGTGATAGTTGACCGACTAACCAAATCAGCACACTTCATTCCGGTAAATGTCAGATTCAATGCCAAGAAATATGCGGAGTTATACATATCAAGAATCGTGTGTCTACACGGCATTCCTCACACGATTATTTCAGATCGAGGCTCACCCTTCATTGCTCGTTTCTGGGAGCAGCTACACGCCTCGTTGGGTACTAAACTGATTAGAAGGTACGCATATCACCCACGGACCGATGGAAAAACCGAGAGGATGAACCAAGTCCTTGAAGACATGTTGCGTGCGTGTGCTATCCACTACGGTAAAAATTGGGATGATCATTTACTGTTGGCGGTATTCTCGTACAACAAAAGTTATCAAGCGAGTATCAAGATGGAACATATGAAGCTCTCTACGCCCGGAAACGCCACATACCGCTGAATTGGTGTGAGTAAGACGAGAAGGTGACATACGGGATTGATCTAGTCAACGAAGCTGAGGAACAAGTTCGGATCATTCAAGCAAATATAAGAGTGGCTCAATCTCGAAAGAAGAATTATGCGGACAAGCGGCATCGCCCGCTGCACTTTGATATCGGAGATCATGTATACCTCCCCGTGTCACCGATGAAAGGAATTCATCGGTTTGGAGTAAAAGGGAAGCTCGCTCTCCAATTTATTGGCCCGTTTGTTATCTCGGAGAAATGCGGACCTGTAACTTATCGATTGGAATTACCGGCATCTCTCGCTGGTATACACGACATTTTCCATGTATCTCAGCTCCGGAAATATCTCAAGTTCACAGCTGCAGTCCACACCAACGAAATCGGCGAATTGTAACCGGATTTGACGTACTCCGAACATCCGGTTCAGATTCTCAACGAGAAGACCCGAACCACGCGGGACCGCACACTGTGGTTTTATAAAGTGTTATGGAGCAACCATACCACTGAAAAAGCGACATGGGAAACTGAAGAATATCTCTGCTCCAACTATCCGGATTTCATATCGTCTCATATCCGTTAATTTCTCTCTTACTTTCGTCTCTTCATTGTAATCTCGGGATGAGATTCTAATATGGGGGGGGGGAATGTAAAAGCCCTAATTTTCATAATGCAAACTTCTGTTTGGACTAAAAATTTTGAATGATAAAAAGAATTAAAAAGGAAATGAGAAAAACAAATTTATTCAAACTCCAAATGAGGGAATTCAAAAAAATAAACTTAACTAATGTTCAAATGAAGTTAAAATGAAGACTTGAGTTCACCAATAGTTTACAAATATTCCAAATACTCTCCCTGCAAACTTTCAGAATTTTTGAAGCAAGTTGCTATGTAATTCAACAGCTTCATTGAATTCAACTCAAATTCAAATTCAAATTTGAATTCAAATGAAACTTTGTCAAATCAATAATCTGATTTAAAAATCAATTTCTACACCTTCAATTTAGTCTACCATGAAATATCTAGAATTTGTGGACACAAGTTTGTGGGATATTTCAGTGTCCAGATAAGATTGAGTTGAAGGGAGAGGTGGGACCCACTGGTCAGTGGGTCAACTTCGCCCCTGTTTTTCCTGTGGCGCCACCTCCCGGTGTGCAAATGCCACCGCTTTCCCTGGTTGCTTAAGTCACCTCCAGCTGCCTACAGGCCATCCAAGGCTCCTCCTTATCATCTTCCCAGCCCCCAAGTCGAACACTTCACCGTTGTTTCATCCCTGGCGACATATTTTTGCCCACCGGCGAGTTTTTCCCCTCCCCCTCGAAATCCAGCAAGGATCATTGGTATGGCTCAAATTTCATTGCACTGGGTTACTCCTAAACCTTTAGCGCAGCTCCTTGATCAATTTATTTCACAGTTTGAGCCTCCCCATCGACGGATTATACGATTGTTGGGCCGCCGGTGAACTCCCCTGCTTTGCCGGCCTCTCTACAACCGTGGCGCCGCCGATATCTACCAAGTCACGAGCTGCTCCCAACAGCAAAAAGAAGCGCCTGTCCAACCTCTTGATCCATGTGAAAACCCAATCCATTTTCATTCCTCCTCGAAATAGAAATTCCATTTTTCGTTTCGGCCAAGTATGAGCGATGATGCTAGGTTTTGCGTTTAATTCAGTTTTTATGTGCAAATATTTTTCAATCCAGTTAAGTATTAGGGACTAGACCTCAATACACAGCTGAAGACCAAAATTCAGAGCAACCCGTCGAGTAATTTAGCTGGGAGTCGAGTTTTCGTAGCCGCATTTTGAACATTCCGACGGCTCACCGGTGAACTCGATGTTGCCGGCCTTTCCACTCAATTTGCGTACCCTAATCATCCTCCCCAGGCTTCGAGGAAGCTTCCCAGTCATTTTCCAGCTTGTTCGGGCATTGTTTGAGGCTTGCCGACATCTCGAAACCCTAGCTCCGCCCGCCGCCATCGAGACCACTTCTCTGGCCGCCAATCGCCATCGGGTGCCTCACCATCGACTTTCCCATCAAGGTTTAGGTGGGGCGGCGAGTCCGGGAGGCTGTCTTACCCCAGGTCGAGCTGAGGTGAGGCGCTGGCGAGAGTCCGCCGTCGGGCGCCGCCCGAGCGCCACTGTCACAAGGTGGAAGAAGACCCCGTGGGGCCCAGGCGTCAGCCTAATAACTGTGCACCTCGGATCAGCTGCGGCCCAGTGATCAAATGTGGCTACACCTGTTAACTTTATAGCCCCGCGTGGCTTGCTCCTGTTTGGCCCATTTAAACCAGTGGACCCACTGTTTAATTCAAATTTTTTCAGTTAAATTTAATTCGAGATTTGGTCCCAACTTTGAAAATACATAGCTCCTAGAATACTTGTCCAAAAATTCCCAAAAAAATTTTTGGAACCAGGATGTTCTATACGTTCAAGTGGTGCACTTGGATCTGTATGAAATTCCATAAATTAATCTAGATAATTCCATAAATAAAAATGCTATTGGAATTAGTTATTGGTGCTCCATTCATTCAAAAATTCTAAAATTTGTCCAAATCATTTCCAATAATTCCCTTGAGTTCTAGTAAAAATTTCAGGTCCATTTGATTTCAGTTGGATAGCCAAATTATGTTTCTAATCTCTATGTACCTGAAAATTTAAAAATGTCCAGTAACATTTCACTAAATTGTCCAAACTTGTAAATTCAATATCTCACAGTAGGATGCTTAGAAAATTATTGAACCAATTTTTTTTGAGTCACTCTTGACCTCCTATAAATATAAAACCAACTTTTGTCTAAGTCAAAGCTACAAATTTTTCCTCAAAATTCTGGGAAGTTTAGGTTCATTGAATCTACAACAGTAACTTCTATAAATTGATCCCAATTTTGGCCAGAACCTCACCCATAGTATCTAGTGTCCCCTATAAAATTTCCAGAACCATTAGGCTTAAATTCATATACTTAACTGTCTTTCCATTAAGCTATATCATAATACATGTATTGATTAACTTGCAAAATTCTTTGCATATCGATTAGTTGTCGAGCTCAAGAGGATCCCGGAGCTACTTGAAGTCATACCTCTAGAGACTAACTTTGATACTGTCTCGCAACCAGACAAGCCCCAGTTTGCATTTATGGGCTATTAAAAAATTTTGATTTGTATCACCTATGTCTTGGGAGAGTTATGTGCATTAGGGCTAAGGTGATTGAAAATCCACTTGCATGACCAGATCACCGTATGGATTATTTGGATAGTTGTTAAGTCATCGTGTATACTATGTTATGCTAAATGTTGTATAGAATTCGGTAGAAGTCGAGTAGTCAGAATCTACTCGCATGGCGAGGACATTTTCACTCGGGATTGGTTCAAAGAAATGGAGTAGTAATCTGAATATGAGACCGGGCAGGGGTGTAGGATGCAGCAAGACATGGTCTTGGGTGTGTAGCCCTGCCTGTGTTGGTTAAGGACCGATCCGTATGCTGCCATACCGAGCAAGTTTGAACTGTACCAGAGTCATACTGGATATATGGGGTCCAGGAAACTGATGTACCTTGGGAAGCCTTTGTTGAGGCTTTTTCGATCACCTCAGGCTTTCGGCCACAGCACAGTAGACTGAAACTCGCTCACGACATCTTCACAGCAGAAAGGTGCACCGTGAGTGGGAATAGTGTCCTAGACGATTGAATCGATTCAACATGGGTGGAACTTGAGAAAGGTGGTTGCGTACGACGTCCGTGGAGTGCACCTACGTGGCTTCCAGTATGGGCGTACATGTCATGTATTCAGGGTATCATTGATTCTAATCACCGTCCCTCGCGGATATGAGTACCACTTGTTTACTGAGTTGTGACGTAGTAATACTTGCGTTTGAGATGATAATTAATTACTGCTGTTATGAACATTATATTATCATTGTATTGCTATGTTGTATGTATTAGTATAGTGCTCACTAAATTTATTTTCCATCTTGGGCATGCAGCATCGTGATGAAGCGTTTCTTGTTTGATTGTGGAGTTACGATGTTTCCCCGCACAAGGTTTAAGCTGCTGCCATAAATCCGAAAATAAGGACCCACATTTAGGCGAGTCCATTATGAAAATCTGCCATCCTATGTTTATGTATTTACCCTCATGTAGGGTTTCATGTTTAGGTGAGACGGTTACGTCTTGCTGAACCTTCATGCTCATGGTTGCTATATAAGTTGTTATGCAGGTACTAACCTTTGTGCTTATGATTATGGTTGTCTGATGAGACTCGGGATTCTCCAAGTGATATACTCATGTGGGAACCATGCCGCTGCTATTTGGTCGTCGTGGCTAGTGAGGAGCGTCCGTGGGCCGGACGGCTTCTCTTTTGCTTATTAGACTAAAGTACGAGAGTTGTAATGTTATCTTCTGCTATAGTTTATTTTTATATAAACTATTTGTAAACTGAACATCTTTGTAAATTTCAACAAATAATTTATGTAATACGAGTTCCTTTACATGTGTTCTGTTGGGTGTCGTATTGCACGACACCACCCAATGCGATTCCTGGAAAGTGTGGACTCCGGTCCTCACACGGACTTGTCCGTTTTCCCCTCTGACTAAAGTCGGATTTTTCCGATTTTGGCCAGGCTTGTCTGTTTTTCCCTTCTGGATAACTTCAGACTTGTCCGATGTCCAGTCCGGACTTGTCCGATATCTCTCTGTCTAACTTCAGACTAGTCCGGCCCTTTTTGGACTTTTCCGGTAAATCGCGACTCCGAGTCGATCTTTGTTTCATGACTTGTTTCTTTGGTTTTACATTAATTGGGCCTAGGGACATCGAACCTAACTCTTTTAGAGCCCATGTGGGACTCCAAACCGACCCCTACTCATCTCAAACTCGAAATCCACCCAAGCCTAACCCTCCACCTCTATATAAACAACCCCATCCCTTGGCTTGACATCTTTTTGCCACTTTTCAACCACACCAAGAAGGGAGAAAATGAAAGAGGGTCAAGATCTAGAGCAAGAATAAGAAGAGGAGAAAATGAAAGAGGGTCAAGATCTCCATCAAGTTTTTGTTCTTTATCAATGAATCACCATCAAGTTCTTCATCGACCCTAGATCATCAAGATCCCAGTGTTGCTTCCAATACCCTTGATTCTTTGGAGTCTTGGACACCTGGTATACCTTCTACTTCCTCTTCCTTACGTGAATTCAACCGCAAATCTCAAGATTCACGTTGATCTTGAAAACCCTAGTTTGCTAGTTCTGCGAAGTGCGGACTAGTCCGGTCCCTAGCGGACTAGTCCGATTTTCCTGGTTAAATTGTGTTGAACTAATTACAAAGTTAGATCAAATCAACTCCAAACTTGTGTAGACTTCTTAATAACCATTGTAATTGATTAATAAACATTATTAACAACTTGTTAACTAGTTTTGTTTTGCATTTGTATTAATCATGCATGTCATGTCATATTGTGTAATATTTGTGCACTCTCTGATTGTGTTTCTTGTCATGTATGTTTATTGCGCGGTTTAGACGATTTGGCGCTAGACAGTGCTGCGGAGGATCTCCAGCACCAGGAGTTTGAAGTCTTTGATCCGAACCAATCCCAAGAGCAAGGCAAGTGCCCTTGAACATATTGATCCTGATTTGAAATGAATGTCTTGCTTTCAAAACTGCATGTCTGTGTCAATCTGACGTGAATCCTATGTTAGGAAGTTTACTAGTTTTGTTTTACCATCCTTATCACATGGAATATGTGGTAGAGAGTCGGGAGGGGCTTTTTACCTTTGCTTCGCTTAACTAATTGGGATGGGAAAACAACTATACCACTTAACATGATTATGCATTTATGAGATTATGATTAACATGAACTGGTTAATATAATGTGGTAATGGGTAATCTAAGCAAGCCTTGTATGTGGAGGGGTTCGATGTTATGATGGTTTGCTTGCTTTAGATCTAAGGACTGGTTCATGCTAGAATAAGCCAGGACTACAATGCCACCACGGGGCCAAGTATGGGTGTGGCAAGGTGATTAATTAGGGCTTTGCTAGTGCTATTTGGACATTAAGGATGCTCGGGGAAGGGGTAGTCGGATTGGGTTTGTTAATGATTTGAGGGACTACCCTGGGATCCAGATGGCTCAAGAGGGGGCCCTTGGTTGAAGATGTGCTCAGTTGGAGGCATCACCACCGGTGAAACCTCACTGGGGTCTAAATAGGCTAGTGATACCTTTGTAAAGGTTGTTTTATGATCTCTTGGACACATACCGACGGAAGTGTGAGACGGCATAATAGAGGTTCTAGTCACTACAAGGTGATGAAATCACAAACACGTGGGTAAAGTGGTACAACCTCTGCAGAGTGTCTTTAAAACTATAATGATAGTCGTGCTCCCGGTTATGAGCACCTGGAAAACTTCCATGATCAGAGGGAAATTGGGATCTGGGATGGTTATGGTTTGGTACTGGTTATGGTATGGTATTATGGTTCATGGCGACGAATATGGTTAATGGTAATGTGAAATCTAGAATATGGATGATGGTAATAAATTATGGATTGGTACTATGATAACTATAGTGGTTATGATGGGTTTATTCACATACATATAATATATTGCTTTTCAAATATTTTAATGTACTTTTCAGCAAATAGCCATCATTTATTATCAATTCCTTGTTTAAGCTACATGTCATACTTTCCACACTTGCTGAGTACGACATGTACTGACCCTTGCAATTCTCCCACCAACAGCTGCAAGTCAGTATTGGGAGTATAATTATGATAATGTGGAGTTCTACACCGTGTTTGCCGTCAGCTTTGCCTGTGGAGTTAATTGGAGCTGCGCTATACCCTATTTGCTTATGCATATTTGCCTAGCTGCTTAGTTTGCTTAATTAGTTTGTTTCTGCTGCATTAGGTCAAACTTGTCATTAATATTCATTAGAGCTTGTATTCGAGGTTACTATGAATTGTGTAATAAAAGTGTTTAATTAATCTTGTTTTGTGGTAATTTTCTATATATCCTATTGTGAGTGAACTCGTGTATGTGTGTTGAACGTCCTAGACACACATATGCGTTCACTTGGTTCATTTCCGGAACTGGGTGTCACAACAGGGGACCACACATGTGGCGTGGGACCCAATTTTTGTATTGGAAGACCCCTTGGAGCCAGCAGAGATGACCCTAGTAGGTTCGGAGTCTATTCCTTTGGCGTTGTCGATTGACAACGCCTGCTCGAGCCTACGTCAAGTCCAACTCGCCTTCGACCATAACACCAAGGTCCTCGAGGAAGAGCGTCACACCTTAAGGCGTTGGCGCAATAGGCTTCACTTCGAGACCAAGCTGGCACAGCCGAGGCTTGCGGACCAAAAGGAGTGGGTCGAGAAGGAAAAGGCCTGGATGGAGTATTGGGGCTAGCTGCTGGAAGAAAGGGAGGCCTCCATCAGGGCCCTCGATGGTAATTCTCGGGAGATTCTCGAGCATGCCAAGAAAAGCAACGTTGTTGCTGCTGAACGTCATGATAGCCTCAATACATTAAACGAGATTCTCCTAAAGCGCCGAGCGGACCTCAATGCAAGGGAAGAGAAACTCTTGGAACAACAGGAGGATATTTTGAAGAGAGAGGAGGAGGTCGCCCAGAAACTGTCTCTGGGAGAGCAAAGCTTGGTTGACCGCACAAAAAAGCTTTATTTGCAGTGCAAGGAGGAGGAAGAGAAACTCTGGCAGAAGGGACAAGACCTCAACAAAAGAAAGATCAAAGTCTCCACCAGAGAGGAGAACGTGTGGGGCAGGGAGAAAGACCTGGCAAACCGGCGGAACCGCATCCACCTCCGAGAGTTGGAGCTCACCAAACGCGAAAAGCAAGTTGATGAAAGCATTCAGTAGCATGCCAAAGAGGTTGAGCTCCTTGCTCGGGAAGGCTCGGAACTTGCGGCCGCCAGGAGGTCACTGGATGAACTGTGGAGTTTGAGGGAGATTGAGTCTAAGCAGGTATGGGACTTCTTGGGGCGAGCCAATGATGCTTTGAGGCCACTCGGCTTTAGTCCAGTACGTGCGGACAATCTAGAGCTGGAGCTCGACCAAGCACTGGTGGAAGCAAACTCGACGCAATGGGTGATGTCATCGTGGACCAACTGGAGACGGAGGGGAAATCTCTAGCAAAGAACGTCGCTGAATATGTGCTGACGTGTTACAAGAGCCGAGACCCCCAATTCTCTCTGGATCCGGTGCTCAAAGGGCCCGTTTATGAAGAGGAAGACGCCGCCAATTTAACACTCTAATTTTCATCCATCATGCATTGCATACATTCTAATACATGTCTAACATTAAGCCACATAAAAGGGAACAAATTCAAAATGAATTGATAGCAAAACTGCACTTAAGACTTCTAGAAAGTGCAGACTAGTCTGGTCTTGGTGCGGACTAGTCCGATTTCTCTCTGACTTCCATCGGACTTGTCCGTTTCGCTGCGTACTAGTCTATTTTTCCCTCTAGACACTTTCAGACTTGTCTGGTCCAGTACGTACTAGTCCGGTGTTCCAATTCCTTGGAAATTTTGCTAAGTCCTTGGACTTGTCCGGACTAGTCCGATATTCCAGCGGACTTATCCGTTTTTCCTCCAACTAAAGTCAAACTTGTCCGATTTTTGGCCAGACTTGTCAGTTTTTCTCCTCTGGATAAGTTCGGACTTGTCCGACGTCCAGTCCGGACTTGTCCGATTTCTCTCTGACCAACCTCAGACTAGTCCGGCCCTTTTCGGACTTGTCTGATAAATCCTGACTCTGTATCTTTTGTTTCACGACACGTTTCTTGAGTTTTACATTAAGTGGGCCTAGGGACATCATGCCTAACTCTTTTAGAGCCCATGTGAGACTCTAAACCGACCTCTATTCATCTCAAACTCGAAATCCGTCTAACCCTAGCCTCCACCTCTATATAAACAACCCCACCCCTTGGCTTGACATCTATTTGCCACTTTTCCACCACACCCAAACCCTAGCTCGTAATTAGCCGCCACCAAGGAGGGAGAAGGAGATCTAGAGCAAGAAGAAGAAGAGGAGGAAATGAAAGAGGATAAAGATCCATCAACTTCGCGTTCTTCATCAACATTTCACCATCAAGTTCTTCATCAACCCTAAATCTTTAAGATCCATGTGTTGCCTCCAAGGTCCTTGATTCATTGGAGTCCTAAACACCTGGTATAGCTTCTATTCTCTTTTCCTTAGGTGAATTCAACCCCAAATCTCCAAATTCACGCCGATCTAGAAAACCCTAACCTGTTGTTCCTGCGTAGTGTGGACTAGTCCGGCCTCCTACGGGCTTGTTTGATTTTTTGCGATCTATTTCCTGTTGAATTAATTCCAAGTTAGATCAAATCCACCTGAAATCTATGTAGACATGTTAATAACCATTGTAATTGATTAATAAACATTAAAAGCAACTTATTAATAGGTTCCACCTTGCATTTGCATTAATCATGCATGTCATGTCATATTGCGTAATGTATGTGCACTTTTTGATTGTAATTCTTGTCTTGTATGTTTATTGTGCGGATTAGACGGATTTGCGCTAGAGAGTGCCGCGGAGGATCTCCAGCACCAATTGTTTGAAGTCTTTGATCCTAACCAATCCCAAGAGCAAGGCAAGTGTCCCTGAACATATTGATCCTGTTTTGAAATAAATGTTTTCTTTGCAAAACTGCATGCTTGTGTCAATTTAATGGGAATCCTATGGTAGGCAGTTTACTAGCTTTGTTTAACCACCCTTGTCACCCGGAATTCATGGTAGAGAGTCGGGATGGGCTTTTTACCCTTTTTGCTTCGCTTAATTAATTGGGATGGGAGGACAACTATACAACTTAACTTAATTATGCATTTATGAGAATATATTTAACATGAACTGGTTAATATGATATGGTAATGGTTGACCTAAGCAAGCATGGTATGTGGATGGGTTGGATGTTATGGTGGTTCGCTTGCTTTAGATCTAAGGACAGGTTCATAGAGCGACCATCCAGGATTTATAGTGCCACCACGAGGCCAAGTATGTGTGCGGCATAGCTGATTAATTAGGGATTTGCTAGTGCTGTTTGGACCAATACAGATGCTCGGGGAAGGGGTATTCGGATTGGGTTTGTTGATGATTGGTGGGACTACCCTGCGATCCGAATGGCTCAGGAGAGGGCCCTCGGTTGAAGATGTGCTCCGTAGGAGACATCGCCACCGGTGAAACCTTAGTGGGGTCTAAATACGCTAGTAATCCCTTTGTAAAGGCTATTTTGTGATCTCTTGGCCACACACCGAAGGAAGTGTGAGACGGCATAATAGAGGTTCTAGTCACTGTAAGGTGATGAAATCACAAACGCGTGGGTAAAGCGGTACAAACTCTGCAGAGTAATTAAAACTATCATGATAGTCGTGCTCCCGGTTATGAGCAACCTAGACCCTCACATGATTAGGGGAAATTTGGTTATGGTTTTGTTATGGTTATGGTTAATAATGGTTATGGCTGGATATGAATGAACTTCTGATATTGATCATGGTTATTGGTAATGAGAAATTTGGTATAATGGTGATGGATATGGAATATGGACTTGTATTATGTTAATAATTATGGTTTATGATGGGTATTATTTCACATACATATAGTATGTTGCTTTTCAAATGTTTTAATGTACTTTTCAGCACTTAGCTATTATTATATTCATCATTTGAATCAGCTACATGTCATACTTTCCACACTTGCTGAGTACGACATGTACTCACCCTTGCAATTCCCCCACCAACAGTTGCAGGTCAGATTTGGGAGTTTAACGAGGATAATGTGGAGTTCTAGGCTGTGTCTACCGTCAGCTTTGCCTGTGGAGTGTTGGAGTTGCGCTATCCCTTTTTCTTAGTTGCTAATTAGTTTATTTCCACTGCATTAGTTCAAACTTGTCATTATTATTCATTAGAGCTTGTATTCGAGGATAATATGGTTTGCGTAACAAAAGTACTAAATAAATTTTGTTCTGTGGTAATTTTGTGTATATCCTTTTGTGAATTCAGTCGTGTATGTTTGTTGAAGGTCCTGTGCACACATATGCGTTCACTTGGTTCATTCTCGGAACCGAGTGTCACAACCAAGGCCAGCGTTCAGGAGGTTGCCCAGAAGGTTGCCTCGTACTTCCACAGAACCTAGGAGTTTTCTCTTTTGCTCCCTCTTGTAACTCTCCAATTTTGTAATCCCCAATCCTCGAATGAATGAAATTCAATCTTTCTAAAATGAATTCCATTTTGTCTTTGTCTTCAATACATTGTCCATTATCTTGTTTTCCATGGTAGAGGTACACCATTTGATTGCAAACATGTACCAAAAGGATTTGATGATGTGTTGATGACTTGGACGCTTCAAACTTGTAGCTTTTAGGTCCGAAGTTTATTTTCGACATCTCCAGGGAACTTTTTTGCAACTATGGTGGGCCCCTTAGGTTGTCGAAGCTTGGTAGCTCTGATGGCATCCACTGTCAACGCGTAAGATAGCGACGGTGGGCCCCCCTGGGGTTGTCAGAGCTTGGTAGGTCTGATGTCACCCACTTGTCAACACATAAAAATGTCAATGGTGGACCCCTGAGGCTGTCGGAGCTTGGTAGGTCCGACTGCATCCACTGTCAACGCTTAAGACGTCGACGGTAGGCCCTCTTGGGTTGTCGTAGATTGGTAGGTCCGACAGAACCCACTGTCAATGCATAAAACATTGATGGTGGGCCCCCGGGGGTTGTCGGGGCTTCGTAGGTCCGACATCACCCACTGTCAACGAGTAAAACATCAACAGTGGGCCCCCTGGGATTGTCAGAGCTTCCCGTCTTTGATGATATCCACTATCAATCGTAGAATACATCGACGGCGAATCCCCTCGGGTGGTTCCACCATCTTCACTTCAATTTCCATTATGCACCACGTCGACAGCGGGCCCCCATGGGAGTTGTTGGAGTTTGTTAGCTTTGATGGTGCCCACTTTCAACGTTTAAAACGTCGACGGCGAGCCCCCTCGGGGGATGTCAGAGCTTGGTAGCTCCGGCATCGTCAACCATCGTTATATGTTTTCATTTTTCCTGCGCATCAAAGTCAAGAAAAACAGTAAAATTCATCTTCTCATCTATAAGTCTTTTGCGACTTACTATTCTTATTTGAATTTTAGCTCCGAAGGAACTCGATATGATAACAAGCACATTGATGTAATCTTTCTAGATCCGGATGCTTTTAGGACCCGCCCTACGGAGGCATGCCGAAATGTAGGTAGAGTGGCGTACTTAGGGTGCAGGACCAGGCTAAGTCAACAGCACACTCCGGACCTGTGTTGGCTTGGCGTTCAGGCGAGTAGACCATCTAGCAATGCTAAGATCGAAAAAAAACACAATGTAACTTGTACAACATATGAGTAAATTGAACTAAAGGTCAAAAAGAATTGCACAACTTCGTTATAGACAAGAAGGAGAAGGATAAATAAATGAGAATGAGCCTGCACAAAATTAATGCGCGTGGAGTCTACTTATATACAACAATGTCTTTCATTATAGGTCCTGATTACAGGGGACAAAAGGATACACTTAGGGTATGGAACCAAGCTAAGTGTGTTATACATCTTGTACTAACCCAGGGTAGGTAGCTACACTTTTAGGGTTGCGACTGTGTCAAGTGTTGCTTCAACTTCTCAGACCCTCCCAGATGGGTCCGGATGTTATTCCGTAGGACCTACCCGACTCTGTTTATAGACGTTATAATTTACATTGCATATAATTACAGAATCACCTCCGTGATACTAAGTGTAAAACTTACGGAGATGCTTGATGTTCCAAGGATTAGGAAGCGAGGTCCCATCCTCAGTTGCCAAGCGAACGCATTCGGGACGGGATCCTTTGATCACTTGAAAGAAACCTTCCCAGCAGGGGGGAAGTTTGTTCATGCCTTCTTGAGTCAGTATTTTCTGTAGTACTTGATCACCTTCCTCGAGCTATTGGTTGCGCTCATGCCTTTGATGATAGCGCCGGAGCGCCTGGCGATAACGTGCATTCCAAACCGCTGCTTGGCACCTTCCTTCGTCGACGAGGTCAAGGTCTTCACGCCGAAGCTGGTCCTGCGTGGCTTCATTGAAGGTTCGGACCCGGAGTGACCCCATGGTGATCTCTGGAGGAAGGACTGTTTTAGCTCTGTACACAAGGAAGAAGGGTGTCTCTCCAGTAGACCAGTTAGGGGTAGTCCTGCTTGCCCACAGTGCGGACGGAAGCTCCTCGGTCTAGTTGGCTCTATGTTTTTTCAGTCGCTCATAAGTGCGTGTCTTGAGTCCTTTTAAAACTTCTGCATTTGCGCTCTCAGCTTGAATGCCGAGGTCTACGCAGTACTCTTGAAATGTTGCACCTAGAAATTGGGTTCCGTTGTCAGTGATGACTCTGTTCGGAACTCCAAATCTGCAGAATATGGACTTCAAGAACTTGATTGTTGATTGCTTATTGATATTCACTACTGGAGTAGCTTCCGGCCACTTGGTGAACTTGTCGATGGCGACATACAGGAACCTGTAACTTATGACGACCTTTGTGAAAGGTCCCAAGATGTCCATGCCCCACACAACAAATAGCCATGTAGGAGGAATCATTTGCAGTGACCGAGCCAGTGTGAGAATTTGTTTTGCATGGAATTGGCATGCTTCACACTTTTTCACCAACTCTACTACATCCTGGAGTGTTGTAGGCTAGTAGAAGCCATGCCGAAAGGATTTGTTGACCAGCGTGCGGGAAGACGCGTGATTCCCACACTCGCCTCCATGGATCTCTGCGAGGAGCTCGTGACATTCTTCCCTTGTAATGCACCGCATTAGGACGCCGTTGGCACCACGCCGGTAGATATCCCCTTCTACCAGCGTGTATCTTTTAGCTAATCTGACGATCCGGTCAGCTGATACACCGTCTTCATGAAGGTGGTTGTCTTTCAAGTAGCTTCGGATCTCCGAGATCCATGCATCAGAGCTAACTTGAGTTTTGAGTCTTGCGTGCCAGGTTGCTCGGAGCTTCCTGCAGCACCTACGACCCTTGGTGGACGCCATGGTAACAAGGCCACCAGGACTGCCAGCTTCGAGGTGCTAGCCTTGCCCCTTCACTCGATTCGGCGGGTTGAGCGGTTGGTCTTGACAATCTCCGAACAAAGACTCTGTCGGGAGCTAGAGCTCCGATTGAAGCCTTCGTCGAGAGTTCTTCAGCTTCTGCGTTGTTGAGACACTAGACATGGCAAAGGTCCACGACGTGGAAGTCCTTCTGGAGCTTCTGGACTTCAAGGAGATGAGCAGCGAGTTAAGGGTTGTTGCAGTTGCATTCAGCTTTGACTTGCTTGATGATGAGCTGTGAGTCACCCTTCACTAGCATCTACTTGACGCCATAAGATAGCACCACCTTGACCCATATATGAGAGCTTCATATTCTGCCATGTTATTGGTCGCCTTGAAATAAAGGTGCATCATGTATTTGACCTTCTCCCCGATCGGAGCGAGGAGAAGTATTCCACCTCTGGCCCCCTGCGTCTGCATGGAGCCATCGAAGTAGAGGGTCCAATGAGGCTTGATGAAGACCGAGACCTTGGGTTCCGACTTCTGCTCACTGGGGCCCCCAGGATTTGATGGAGAAGGAGTCTACTCTGCCACAAAATCAGCCAAGGCTTGACTCTTGATAGTTGTCGCGACAGGAATTCAAGATCGAATCCCACTAACTCTGTTGCCCACTTGGCGATGTTCCAAGTAGAATGAGGATCATGCTGAATAGCATGCAGTAGATAAGAAGTTACCACTGATATCTTGTGGGCTTGGAAGTAATGATGAAGCTTCCTTGAGGCAATAAGAACGGCTTAAAGCAGCTTATGCACCTCAATGTATCTAGTATTGGCATCATGGAGTACTTCACTGATGAAGTACACTGGCCGTTGGATGGTCCGGACCCTCTCGGAGGGGCCAGGAGCTTCCGTCAATCCGGACCCTCCCGGAGGGGTCCGAACCTTCTTGTTGATTTTTCCGGATCCTCCCGAAGGGGTCCGGAACTTCTTCTTGTTCAATCTAAACCCTCCTGGAGGGGTCTGGATCTTCCTGATCACCCATGTGAACTCCCTCAGATGAGAGAGGTTGATCCTCTAACATTTCACCTTGAAGATCTGTGCCTTGGGGCTGGGACCAAGACTCTATAAAATCCCAGTTTTTCCTTAAATAAAAAGTTCACTTACCAGTTTGTTATTAACCATAGTAAAGATCAATTATGGTTGTGCACATAAACTTGATCTCATCGAAAATCTTTCTTTCACTCATACTTAAGTTTTATTAACATAGGGGATGGACTTCACCAATGACCCTGGGATAATTCAAGTGACCTTTCTGCAAATTTTGGAATTTATTGAATGGAATTTTGCTAGGGAAAAACAGTATGCAGTACTAGATATATTCAAATTATTTTAAAACTTGAATATAGCAACTATACATTTAGGCTCTCTCAAAATATTCAAATCTGAGGCTATACATTTCTCCATGGCCTCATAATATTCCAAATAGCACCCCAGCAAATTTTCTTAATATTTGGAGCACTAATTCTACTTAATTCAATGGGTACATTGAATTGGAGTCAAATTCAAATTTGAATTTGAATTTCACATGAAACCAAATATGAAATCCAATTTCGGAATCTGAATCTCCATGTTTGAATTGGCCTCTCCACAAAAATATATCATTTTGAAAAATGTTTAGGTTGAAGAATTAAAGTTCCGGAGAGGATTGACTTGGAAAGGGACGTGGAACCCACTGGCCAGTGACTCATTACCCTGAGTGCTCTGCACGCCGAAATCCCATTGCCGCTCCGTTCGACACCGCACGCCATGCAATCGCCAGCGAGCTTCTTACCAGCTTGATAACACACCGGCGTGCTCCTTATCCCCCCTGGTCCCTTCTTCACGCCATTGACGAGGACAGCCATGTCGATCACTGTTCTTCACTCCCGCGAAGCAGAGCACCGCCGCCTCCTTCCCTCCCCGGTGAGAGCCTCGTTCTTGCCTCTTTTCCCTTTGATGCCAACAGCAAAGATGACGCCAAGAATGTTCTCTACCATCCACACCCTTTGGCTCATCGTGTTGCTCATTACTTTGCCCGTATTTTGATGTCCCGCTGTTGCCATCGTTGATCCGCCGTGGACATCACCTCTGTCCACCGTGAAGCCGACGAACTAGGCAGTCGCAAGCCTCGACTTCAACAGGAGAAAAGATCGCCGGGATACCACCGATTCTCATGGTGAAAACCGTAAAACTTTTCCTCCTTTATCACGCGAGTAATCTTCATTTTTCTCTCGGCTTAGGATTTCACTTTTAGCTAGTTCATCGATGCGATTCTGTTCCTATGCATGGTTATAGTTTAATCCAGTTGTGGGACAGCTTCTATACATCGTGGTGCATCATCTAGATCAAGTGCCAATGAGAATAATCGGCCACGGTCTGAGTATTTCGAGTTTTTCCCACCGCCGTTATAAAGCGCCACGGTTTACCATCGAAGACCACGTTGCCGACTATTCCACTCCGTTTGCACCTCCAAATTGTCATCCTCATGCTCCCAAGAACGTTTCTAGCCTTTCCACGAGCTTCTCACACCATTCCCGAGCCATTCTGGCCATCGCCGAAACCCTAGCTCTGCCGCCGCTGTCGCACACGGTGTTCCGGACATCGCCGGCGTTCGGTGACCTCTCCGTCGTGTTCAGCGCCTCAATTAACGGTTAGGTGGCGAGTGGGAAGGAGAGAGGAGGCCGGGAAAGCCAAACCGGCAAGCTCGCCAGCGCAGCGCCGCCGCGGCCGCGTCGCGCGTCGGGAGGAAGACAAAAACTGCGGGCCCCACGTGTCAGTGACGGTCTTGCCTGCGCAGATCGGCTGTTGCTCCGGATCGTTTATGGCTGCACGGGTAAACCCTATGGCCCCTGCGGCCCAGCTACGATTGGTTGATTTTAAACCAGTGGGCCCAGCTGCTTTATTTAAACTTTCCAATTGGAAAATAAATCCAGAAATTATTCAAACTTCTAAAATGCATATCTCTCTGTATACTGCTCCAAAAATCATAAAACAAATTTTGTTTGAAAGATCTTGAGCTCTAGTTTTTGAGTATCAATTAGGTTCGGTGAACATCATATTTCAGTTCTGGAGAATGCAATCATTCCAAACACAAATAAAATTTTTCCAGCTAAACTCTCTACTGGAAAAATCCCCAAAATTCACATAAAATACATTTTCCTGTTCTTGGTTACCAGAAAAAGTTTGGGAGCCACTGAGCCTGTATAACTTAACCAAATTTGAGATTCCTATATGCTGTTCATTTATGTAACAGAACTGTAACCATAAATGGATTCAGACTTCTAAATTCAATTTCTCCTAGTAGCGTTGCTCTAAAAATCTCATGTAAAATCCTGTATGACCCTTATGCTCTTAAATTTCAAGTTATACAGGTGGCTTGGTATAAAAACCTGTATAACTTCCTGTATAATTCAATTTCCTTTTTAAATCATTGAATTATTACAGATGTTCAGTTTCCTTGTTATGTCCCAAATTTGACCTAAACATTCTTTTAGACATTTACCAACTCCAGTAAAAGTTTCAGATTTAATTGACATAATATTCTAATCCAATCCAAATTCAGTTCCAAAGCTAGATAATAACTGAAAGTCTAATTTCAATTATAAAATAGTTCCATGAATTCATAGCAACTTTGAAATTCAATATCTCACTCATATATGATTGGAAAATTATGAAACCAATTTTACTAGAACCAGGACAACACCCTCTATCTTGATAGTCAACTGGTGGCTATGTTAAAGCTACAGTTTCCCCTTTGAAATTCTGGGAAGGTTATTGTTTGCCATAATTTTAGAGACAACAAACTTCCTTGATTATCTCCTGTTCTTTGCAAGAGTCTCCATTATAGTCCCTTGTATCTACCATAAAAGTCCCAAAGCCAATTAAGATCATAATCTTATATTGATCACAAGATATTAGCTTGTGACCTTAAACATATTATTTATTTTCAAAGTCATTCATATATAGTATATGCATATTGTGTAGTAACTAAAATCGAGGAGGATCCAGAGGCCTTGGAAGTCCATCTGCCAGAGACTAACGTAGACCCGGACTCGCATTCAGGCAAGTCCTGGTTTGCATTTAAGTTCCTTACAGTGTCTTTGTAGTTTTCATTCATCTCACGTCTTTAGATGTTTGTGCATTACGTTTAAGGTGTTTAACATCCACTTGCATGACCAAATAACCCAGGGAGTGGTTAGAATAGCTCACGGACTCGTGTAGTAACTACCATGCTAATGTTGTCGGGAAACCGATAGAAGTCTAGTAGTTAGAATCTACTCGCGAGATAGAAAGATGACACTCATCTACACTGGGTCTTGTAAATATAAAAATGGCTGTTAATATGAAATGGAGACCGGTCAGAGATGGTTAGGAAGCAACAAGACGTGGTCTTGGTTGCATAGCTCCGACCGTGTCGATTAAGGCTCGCGTCGTATGCGGCCCTGCTAGACAAGCTTGAACTGTACCAGCGACATACTGGAGAAATGGGATCCAGCAAACTGATGTAGCTTGATACTTGTTTGTCGAGGCATACCGTTCCGTTTTATAGGCGTGGGTTGAGTGCAGCAAGGTGTAAATCAGCTGGTGGGCACGTCAGAGTTCGCCCCATGCAGGGACCTCCTGCCCGTGATGGATCGACCGGTTCAGCATTAGAGTGTTGGGTGAAAGGTGGCCATATACAACTAGGACTGAAGTGTTATGTAGGTACTGATGTATAAACTCGCTGGCATTTTCCGAAAGTGCGTATGTGTCGTGTTGTCCGGGTGTGTCCTGATTGCAATCACCGTCCCTCGCGGTAATAGAGTACCACTTGTTCACTTTGTCGTGACATAGTAAATACTGAAGAAGTCAGGAGAATACGATTTATTGAATTATAATTGTTTTGGAACTTTGATTGCTGTCCAATATGATCACTAAAGTTACTTTCATTAAACATGTAAGCTGCTGATAATAACTTGAAAGCTAAGGATTTACTCGTAGGCGAGTCTTTTACTGCTTTACCTTACCTATGCTTAGTATTCACCCTGCATATGTGTAGTGAGACGGGTTAGTCTTGCTGAGCCTTAAGCTCACATATGAAGTTAACAAGGTTTTGCATATTACACGACTGATGACGGGTTCGACAACGAGGCTTCACCCCCTCCAGGGTTTACAGCCGAGTGGGAGCCCTGCAGGACGCCTTAAGTTTGGTGAGTGAGGGTTGCTAGTGCGAAGCATCCAGGGCATGGATGACTTTGCTTTTGCATAGCTAGTGCCAAGAGCATAGCTATGATGTATAGGTCACTTTCCTTTTCACTTAGTATTGTAAAACTTCAGCCATGTTTATAAATAAGACTTGGTATTGTATTTTATTCTTGTTGTTTTCTTGTATACTGTTGGGTGTCGCATTGCACAACACCACCCAATGAGATACTTGGATGTCGGGACTCCGGTCCGCACAGACTCGCTTTCATGTAGCTATGGACCCTCCCGGGGGGGTCTGGGCTCCTGAGCTGGAAGTGGCTCTGGTCTTTCCGTGACCAGGATCATGCTGACAACCTCCGTAGTTGCAGAAATGTAAAGTAGTAGAGGCTCACCAGGGTTTGGAGCTACCAAGATTGGTAGTGTGGTCAGGAGCTGCTTGAGCTCTTGGAACACCTTTTCTGCTTCTTCGGACCAATGGAAAGGCCCAGTCTTCTTCAATAGCTTGAAGAAGGAAAGTGCCTGCTCCGCCAGTCTTGAGATGAACCGGCTGAGTGCAGAGACATCCAGTTAGCTTCTGGACGTCCTTGATACGAGCTGAGGGATGCATATCTTCAATAGCCTGGATCTTCGACGGGTTCGCCTCAATTACTCAGTGAGTCACCAAGAAACCAAGGATCTTCCCAGAACTAACCCCGAAGATACACTTGTTTGGGTTCAACTTGTTGCGCGTCATGCGCAGCTTGTCGAAGTCGGCTTGCAAGTTGCCAAGGAGTGACTCCTTGTTCCTGACCTTCACTACAATGTCATCAACATACACCTCCACCAAGTCCTTGATTAGCTCTCCTATGGTTTTGTGCATAGATCACACAAAAGTTGAAGCAGCATTTTTGAGACCAAATGGCATGGCAGTATAACAATATAATCCATATACTGTTATGAGGGCAGTATGCTCTTCATATTCCCTAGACATCTGGATTTGATGACATCCGGAGTAGGCATCTAGGAAACACAATAGCTCACACTCGGAGGTGGAGTCCACTATCTAATCTATTCTAGGTAGTGGAAATGGATCTTTTGGACATGCCTTATTCAAGGTGGTGTAGTTGATACACATTCGAAGCTTCCCACCAGCCTTGGGTACAACGACTGGGTTTTCCAGGCATTTTGGATGGTGAACCTCCTGAATGAAACCAGCTTCAAGTAGCTTCTTAATCTCCTATCGGATGAAGTTTTGGCGCTCGACTAATTGCTTCCGGGGCTTCTGGTGTTTTGGTCGTGCGTCAGAATAAATCTTCTGATTGTGCTCAATCACCTCCCTAGGCATCCCAGGCATTTGTGATGGTGGCCAGGCAAACACGTCAACATTCGCTCGGAGGAAAGTGATGAGCGCAAGTTCTTCTTTGTTGTCCAGGCATCCCGATATACGAGTGGTCTAGGCAACATCGGACCCGATTTGGACGATGTTGACGGGAACATCGTTGTCGCCGCTTGGTTGCACACGTGGTGCAGAGGTCGAGCCTCGATGATGAGAGCTTGGAGATTGAGCAGCTAGCTCTTTGCCAAAGGTTCCCTCCTGCGTCGTTGCAAGCGCGTGGAGTTCTTCTAGAGCGGTAACTCCGGCGGTGCGATCTCCGCAGATCCGGAGAACACCCGAAGGTCTCAACATCTTCAACACCAGGTAGCCGTAGTGAGCTGCGGCCATGAACCTGTACAGGGCAGGCCTGCCCAAGATGGCGTTGAAGGTCAGACTGATGTGAGTGACGTTGAAGATTAGCTTCTCAATCCTATACTTCTCCAGAGTCCCAAAGGTCACTGGGAGCATAATAGATCCAAGAGGGCTAATGGCCCCTAGACCTACCCCAGAGAAATGTCTTGAAGGGCGAAGGTTCGAGAGTTGGAGCTGAATCTTAATGAACGCTTAAAAGCTAAAGAGATTGAGCGCAACTCCTCCATCTACCAAGATATGGTAGAGTTGAACGTTATTGATGGTGGGAGACACGATCAGTGGCAGTTGGCTAGCTCCGACCATGTTCCTAGGGTAGTCTGTTGCATCGAAAGTGATGGGAGTATCCATCCACTTACGATGTGGTTCTGCCTTGGAGGTAGGAGGTACGACAGCCATTTCCTACCGCATTATCTTGAGGACACGGTGAGAGGTGATGTCCTGGGACCCTCCATAGATGCTGTTGAGGGTCTTCCGACGCTCATTGTCAGAGACGTCAGAATCATCGTCGCCTGTGTTGTACACAGCCTTCAGGACCTTTTTGGGGTCCTGGAAACCCAGCTCCGTTTCAGCCGGAGCTTCGTCGACTTTTTATTTTCCTTCCTGTTGACGGAAAGGAGCTTCTTATCGGCGCTTGTTGTAGTGCTCGACAAGGTTTTTGACCACCCAGCGGTCTTTTATGCTATGTTTCTCCGTTTTCTGAATCGTACACCACACCTTTGAACCACCATCATCTTGTGATGAAGGTCGAGGTTGCATTTTGGAGCGTGGCCCCCGGCCACCCGGAGCTGCAGCTGCCATAGCAGTAGGTGTGTCGGCCGATGGCTTTTTCTTGCCGTTGGTCTTTTTCTTCTTCTTCCCACCACCGGACATAGTGGCTTCAACTTTGGAGGGCTTTTTATTAGCCTCCAAAGCTAGCCTGGAGTGCATCTCTCGGCCCTTTGTGGCCTGGGTGCACTTATCGGCGAGGCTGAATAACTCCGTGACACTAGTGACCTCCTTTGTTGCCAACTTCTCCAACATCTTCTTATCTCTGACACCCTGTCTGAATGCCACAATGATAGGTGCGTTGGAGATGGAGGGAAGTGTATTGTGTATCTGGGAAAATCGCTGGATGAAAGACCGCAGCGATTCTCCCTGTGTTTTCTTTACAGCAAAAAGATCCAGTGCAGTCTCGGGACGGGTGTATGAGCTCCTGAAGTTGGCGGTGAACTGTTGGCATAGCTCCGCCCAACTGTTGATAGAGTCGGGCGGTAGACTCATGAACCAGAACCTGGCAGTCCCAGTCAAGGCTATTGGAATGTAGTTAGCCATCACGGCCTCATTTCCCACCGCCACTAGAATGGCGGTGGAGTATATCTAGAGGAACTCGGCGGGATTGACAGTCCCGTCAAATTTCTCCAGCAGATGAGGCTGAAACTTCTCGGGCCAGCGGACCATGCGTAAGTGCATGGCCAGGGCCGAACAGCTGCCCCCTACTCCCGAAGGAGGAGGGTTTTCCCGAGCCTCCTGCCTTTCGCGAGCTCGCTCAGTGTGGACGCAGCCGTCTTGCTGTCTGTATCGATGGTCGAGTTCCGACAGCAGATCATGCATCAAGAGTCTTGACACAGTATGGGTGTGGTGCGTCGCGAAGGGAAGCAAAGTCACCTGTTGAGACACAGCACGCCTCCGGTGCTGTGATGCATGAGGACCAAGTCTTCCAGACAAGGTCCGATGCTGAGAAGGTGCCTGCCCAGAAGCAGCAGGACCTTGGTTGCTAATGGCATTGGCTACGGCTTCAACCAGATGCTGTACATCAGCGCGCCACTGCTCCATCGCACCTTGAGGTGCTCCGGGCGCTGGTGGACGCTCCAGAAGAGTACGCGTAGTGATCAACACGTTCTCGGGATTATTGTGTGTCGATGCAGTGATCGACACAAGGACCCCATCCTGCTATCCAGCATCGTTATCTTGAGCAGGTGGAGGTGGTACAACGCCCTCTGGGACAACAACTCCTGCTGGCTGTTGCACGTTGGGGGATTCCCACCAGCAGGTTGCGCAGCATTGCCGTTGGATGATCCTGCAGCAGAGTTCACCATCTTGAAATCTCTACTCCCCCTACCTGGCGTGCCAAATGTCGAAGTGTGCGATCGACACTTTCCCCGGTACTACTTAGATCGTAGCCTGCAGAGGTTTTTGATTGGTTGGTGCGCTAGAGATTTGGTCCAAACAGCGACACGAGGGATTTACATGGTTCGGGCCGCCTGAGCGTAACACCCTACTCCACGGGTTGTGTGTTGTATGTATGAATATATGTGGCGCTTTTGAGCGTATGAGCTTTTTTCTCCATGTATCGTGTGGTGCAACCCTTTTATAGTCAGGACTGGCCGTTACAACACTTGCGTGGCCCGACATGTGGTCCTGGCATTATTAACAGCCTATTACACAACCTACAGGTATTAAGCATAATTAAAAGGGATAATGCACATTAATGATGGCATTACCATATTAACAGTCCACTGATCATGTGTCATTAATATAATATTAATGACACATAATCAGGTCTTGCAACTGTCGCTTTAAATATCCCTTGAAGGTCTGAACCGTTGGAGATCTATCTGTCTTCCGTTGAAGTCCTAGCTCCGGAGGTTCGACACGTGGCGGCTTCGGAGCTTCCCATCGTGGGGAGGCAGGTCCAGAGCCCCTATACACGTGATAGCATCGGAGCTTCCCTCTACTGGGGGTTAGGTCTGGGGTCACTAGACATGTGGCAAGACTGGAGCTTCCCTATGATGGGAGTTAGGTCTGGCCTTGTGATACACGTGTCAGTGTTGGAGCTACCCAAACAAGGGAGGCCGATCCAGTACTGTGTAACACGTGTGGCCTTCAGAGGTCTTCAACTTGAAAGGGTGGAACTCCTTATCTTTTCTTGTGGTATCATGGGGTACCCGGTACACAGGGTACCGACAGTTACCATGATAGTGAAGATGTTGAAGAACTGTACCAAGAAGAAGAGTTGTCAGACACTTTTATCGTCGAGCCTGGTGCAGGACTCGATCAATTAGTTAGAGATGTTGAAGTTGTAGAGACAAATGATATGTGAAATCGGAAATTAGAACAGGTCATGATGGAAGATCGTTGGGTTGGTTTAAGGAGTAGGGCACATGATAATGATGTTGATGAATTTTGAAAGTGATTACAAGTAATGTTTTATTGAAGATAGTAAAATGAATTTTGTATGTCTTATTTTCATATTTACTGATTATCTACTAAAACAGGATGGCGTCAAAGAAGGGTAAGAATTTGCTGGCGAGGAGGGGGTTCTTCCCCTCTAGAGCTAAGGATGCTCTCGCTGGTGCCTCGTCGACCAGGAGCAGACGCTCTTAATTGGTGGGGCATGTTTTGACCATCTTTATGGCTTCGTCACAGCAGCCCACACAAGTAAATTTCACTAGTCTTTGACAATTTCTTCAAATTCAATTAACAATTAAACTTACTTATAAATCATTTGAATGTTGTAGTCCTCACCAACTGACTCAAAGGCTAGGGTGCCAGTTGAGCTTGGCAACCCTTCGGTGAGCCAGCCCTCGGCCATCTTGCCTTTGGCTGGCAAGCCTTCTGTTCTTGAGTCCTTTGGCTCAGCTGGCGACGAGCCTTCTGTGTCACCAGACGTGGTGCCCGAGCAGAGGCGGCGGACGAGGAGGACTCACTTTGTCAGTCCTCCTCTGGTCGCATCATAGAGAACTGTGACTCCTCCAGTCGGAGACGGGTAATAAAATCGTAGTGTTCAATTCTGGTTTCTTTTGGTTACTAAAGTAATAAATTAATAAATGTCTTGCAGCACTTGGTATGACGTGTCTTTCACCGGGGACAGACACCACATACCACTTAACGGTGTCCTTGGGTCCTTAGTGCTTATGCACTATCCCCAGGTCATCGACGGGGTGCCTGCTACTTTGTGGGAGGACTACGCACGCGCCCCTCACAGGGAGCACCGCAACATTCAGGAGGCCATATGGGACAATTTTATGGTAAGTATGTTACATAAAGTTTCTAAGTTTTAACTCTTAAAATCTTTTAATGAACATCTCTTCAATATATTCTTTATCACAAGAAAGATATATTTAGAGGACCCGGACGACCCTTGAATGTTTGAGTATGTGAGGAAAGTGTCTCACTTCAATGCTGCAAAGGCAGTCTGGCAAGCTTTGTCGAACGCTCGTATTCAAGTTACCAATGAGCACATGAAGAGCAACTAGCATGATGTGCAACACTTCCGATAGGAGAGCGGAAGGCACCTAACGGGGGAGGAGTATGTACAGGTAAGTCGGATGCAGTAAATATATTTTTTTTGGTAATTTCCTCAACGGTATTTTTAACGACCTACAACTATGTGCATGGTCATGTGAGTTGGTTGCAGGGTTGGTCCGATGCATACCGAGCCCTTTGTCGGTACTGGGCTAGCGATGAGTTTATGGCTAAGTTACAGAAGGCTCGAGGATGTAGAGTGGTCAACGGGAAGCACAACAATGGCCAAGATAACCACTTGCATTTAGCTAAACGTATGGTAAGTGTATCTAACTTATGTTTATATATTCATAATAACTGTTTGTACTAACACGTATTGATAGGAGCGCGAGACGGGGGTGCCACCGAGCCCTATTGAGGTCTGGAAGAGAGATCACAGGGACCCTTCTCATCCTTAGGGGTGCAGTCAGGCCACAGTCGAACGGCTGGTAAGTTTAGAAATCATTCCTATTAAACATAACTATATGGATTGTTGAACTTACACAACTTTCTTGTTTTTTCAGGCTAGGTATGGGGAGGAGGCTAGGAGGATACACAACACAGGTTTTGATTGGGAACATGAACCAATCGATTCTCAAGCCGCGTATGCAAGTAGAGGTGGAAAAGCCCACGGAGGGTGAGTTCATTATTCATTTTATCATTTTCAATTAAAGATATTCAAGATAAGGCATTGATTTTCAGGTTTGGAAGGCACGTATGGAGGCTTTCACCCAGGCGCAAGGCTTCGCAATATGGGAAAAGGTGTACAAGCATTACGACGTGCCACCAAACAATCAAGTCACAGCTACGAACATGAGAGATGTTGATAGCAACAACAAGGTGCAAAACTTGATCATATAAGGATTGACTCAAAGCAACTTCGATCGTGTTGCACACCTCCGATCTACGTAAGATGTTTGGAAGGCTCTATGTGATTGTCATGAAGGATCCAACACTATCAAGGAGGTAAACAAGACATGTCCAAGAAAGAATACATGCACTTCGAGATGCAACCCGGTGAGTCAATCAATAACCTATTTGCTCGCTTTAACAAAATTCTCAACAACTTGCATAGTGTCAACGTTAATTTTTCAGATGCTAAGAATGATAGACAATTACTAATTGCTTTAGACATGTCAATTTGGGAGATGAAAGTTACATCTATTCGTGAATCCACTGTCATGAGTACACTTACTTTGGATGTGTTATATTCTAAATTGAAAACTCATGAAATTGACATAATCTCACGTAGGAACCCCAACAAGTCTCTTGCATTTGTTTATCAACGTGACATTCCTAGCTCTAGAAAATATTCATCATGTGGTACACTTGCTTTGTTGTCCTCTTTAACCCTTGAACAGATTGAAGAATTTCTAAAAGAGGAGCTCGCACTCATCTCTACTCGGTTCTTAAAACCACTGCAAAATGTAAGAACTGGAAGGAGAGGAAGTGGTGGTTCTCAACAATGCTTTAAATGTTGTAAGACAATACATTTTTGTACAGATTGCCCTAACCTTTCAGGTCCTTCTACCTATGATAAAAAGCAAAATAAGTTCAAGTCTTCTTCTGGCAACAACAACAAGAAAAAGAAGACTTTCACAAAATGCCAAGTGGTGGACCATATCCTTCCGCTCTACTAGATAAAACATGAGCAATGTAGACTCTGAAAGTGATGAGGATGAAGACAATATGGCAATATGTGTTTCATGGCGGGCAACTCAAGATCAAGTATGGAGGAAGCAGAACACAACAGCGACAATGAAGAGGTATGTCCCACTTGCGAAGAAATGTGTGATGCTATTTCTCATGCCACTGTTATACTTAAGAAAAAGGACAAAAAACTAAAGAACAATTCTATTAAAATTGAATCAGTAGAATCTGAAATTAATCGTTTAAATCTTTGACTCTTAGTGGTGATTCTTGTTCCTCATGTGAATGAATATATGAACAATTGTCCTCTTTAAGAAGTGCGCACACCTCCACACTTGATAAACTTGAAATTGAGATTGAAAAGAACAAAAAGCTTGCTGCACTTAATGATAAAAACAAGAAATATGCTAGTTGTTCTACAATTGATTTGCATTGTTCTACTTGTGATGATCTTGATAAGAAACTACATGATGCTATAAATGAGATATCTATTTGAACAATGCTTTACGTTCTCATGAAGTTAAATATTGTTCTAATTACAAATTAAAAGAAAACTTCATGTGAAAATTGCCTTGATCTGTCCAATAAACTTGATGACATGTATAGGACACTAGATCGATTTTGTAATGGAAATAAGAACCTAAACTTGCTGCTGAAATTCTTCCAAGTCTTGGAATTATAAAACTGGTTTAGGTTTTGATTCCCATGCTCATGCTAAGGGAAATCCACCTAAAATTGTTAAGTCATTAGAAAGTTGTTTGAGTCAAACAGCTTGTAAACAAAAAGAAGTGGTTTTCAAATTTGCAGGAGTGTTGTCTCATTTGGTTTCTAATAAACATGCTGCTTGCTCATCTAGACATGAATACAAAGTTTAATTTCATTGTACCTACTGTGGTAGAGATGGTCATGTAATAGATTTCTGTTATAGACTAGCTAAACAACAAAAAAAAAAGAATGCAAGCTAGATCTCATAACTCTCATGCAAAATTTGCTGCACGTGCTAAACTGAATGTTAGGAACATGCAACCTGCTGTAATGAGTCAAAAATATGAAAAGTTTGCTCTCAAACCTACTGTTTTTCATGCTAAACACGTAACACCTCGTAGATCAGTAGTTGGGTACAAGAATTCTCAAACTTTGGCTATTTAACCTGCTGTTTTATCTCAACTTTTGCGTGTTATTCCTGGTGGACGTCATGTGACTCAGTACTGTATTCCTAAATATCTTTTGACTAACCCCAGTATTGAGTCATTGACGTATTGTGCTTCTATGTAGGTTACATGCTTGAGGAAGGAGAACATTTGGATTGTGGATTCAGGTTGCTCATGCCACATGACCGGTAACAAGGAATGGTTCTCATCCCTCTCTTTTGTGTCACATGTAAAAAATGTTACTTTTGCCGATAATTTTTCAACTCCTATAATTGCTAAGGGTTCGGTTAAAGTAAATATTCACTACACTTTGAAGGATGTGGCATTTGTTAAAAATTTGAAATACAACTTGCTTTCTATTTCACAATTGCTAGATGAAAATCTTAAAATTGTTTTCACTAAAAATTGTTGGAAGGTTGTAGATTCAAATGGTGAGCTTATTTTAACATGTCTCGGTCTGCAAGAGTTTTTAAAGCTGATCTTGCTATGTCATCCTCAAAGCATAGGTTTCTAGGTGCTAATTATTTGAAAGACTTATATTTTTGGCATCATAGACTTGGTCACGTAGGTTTTGATCATCTCACGTGTGTTAGTGCTCTTGATCGCAGACATGAGCTGCCTAAGCTTAAAGGGAACAACGATATTGTGTTCTCTTCTTGTAGACATGCTAAGATGGTTGCAAGTTCACATGCTCCTCTCACAATGATCAAGACAACTGAACCGGGACAACTTCTACACCTTGACACCGTAGGTCCTTCACGTGTTCAACCTTTTGAAGGAAAATGGTATGTGCTTGTGATTGTTGATGATTATTTTAGATACTCTTGGGTTTAATTTATGGAATCTAAGAATGAAGCTTTGTCACTTTCAAACTTTATTTCTTAGATTATCAATTGATCACCTAGGATCTTTAAAAGCAATTAGAAGTGATAATGGGACTGAATTTAATAATCAATCTTTTGATCACTTTTGTGCTGAAAATGGAATAGATCATCAATTTTCTTCACCCTATGTACCTCAACAAAATGGTGTTGTAGAGAGAAAGAACAGAATCTTAGTTGAGATGGCAAGGACTATGCTTCATGAATATCAAACTCCTAGTATATTTTGGGCTGATGCAATTGCAACCGCTTGTTATGTCTCAAATCGTGTTTTCTTGCGTGTTAAGCTAGGAAAAACTCCATACGAGCTTTGGTTTGGACATAGACCTAGTGTCACACACTTTGGGATCTTTGGTTGCAAATGCTTTGTTAAGAAAATGGTAATCTTGATAAATTTGAAGATAGATCTGTTGATGGCATGTTTCTTAGTTATCCATCTCATACTAGAGGCTACTGTGTAATTTTACTTGACACTAACAAAATTGTGGAGACTTGTGAGGTTTCTTTTGATGAAGCTAGCCTAGGTACTAGCTCTAATATTGTGGGTCCATATCCATATCTGCAAGGGCAAGTATTTTAATTGAAGATGAAGAAGGAGTGGAGTTGCTACCAGAAATTTCATAAATAAACAATGACATTCCAGCTCTTGATCCTGCTTCCCAACCAACACCAACGACCACTACTGCTGGTTCAGATCTTCCTTGAGTCACATGATCTTCTATTTGTGATGAACATGAATAAGAAGGAGCTTTTGAAGGGTCTATTCCCCCATGCATCCTAAAAATTCATTGTTGAAGTGTTCTTGCAGCACTTGCCCCGGACCTGCTATGAGAGCAACCCGTGGAGGTTCTTGATCGGTGAGGCTTAGTCTTCTATCAAGTGATCGCGCGTATGAGAGTTGTGAGACTGTGGTTTTTACTTGGTTCTGGCCGCAGGAGTGTAATACCCTACTCCACAATGAGGTTGTATTGCTGGTGTGTAGTGTGTGAATGCGTAGATTGGGGGATCCTTTGTAACGGTGGCGTTTGGTCCTTTTATAGACAATGCCATATGCCTTACAAGTGGGGCCCGGGGCCCGACAGGTGGTCGGGGATATCTTATCCTAATGTTCTACGGCTTTGTGCATAAGCTTCCTCTGACCGTGGCTTGAAGACTCGCCATCTTGCCGCCTCAGTCCCCAGTGGCTCATGTGTAGTGGTTGATGATTGCAGGTACTGTCCCGTCCAACGATCCCTGTCGTTGTAAGCTACCCACTTGGTAGAGTGGGGTAGGCCTGTGGCGTCTTCACTGCAATGCAATTGATCACAGTAGTACTTGACAGTAGTTACTGTGGATGACGCAAGTCTTCAATGCTTGATTTAGACAAGACACACCCCCTCTTAACTCCGGCAACCCACCATCCGGGGCAAGTTGCAGGGTACTTGGCAGCTCGGGAGCGAGCCTCTGCGGGGGAGGCCGGGTCCTGATCTGCGGACCACGTGGTAGACCCAGAGCCCGTTCCAGAGTAGAGCGGGGGATCCAGGGCCGCGGGACATTTGGTAGCGCCGGAGCCCACCTCTACACGAGGTGGCCTGTCTGGTGTCTCGAAACACGTGGTAGCACTAGAGCCCTCTCCCATGGGGGGGGGGGGGGGGGAGATCTCGCCCTACTGGACACGTTACCGCTTGGGAGCTCATCTCCATGGGGGCGTTGGATTCTCCCTTGGGTTCCATGTGGATACTCCATACCCCATATCTTAGGTACAGGGGTCTCGGCCTTCTGCACACGTGGCACCCTCAGACCCTGCCTTGGCAGGATGGCAGGGCTCTGAATGTGGCCTAGAGGGGGGGTGAATAGGCCTTTTGAATTTTCTGCACACTTAATAGAAACGTCAAAACTTGGTTGGCCGGACTAGTCTGGGCGTGTGGGCGGACTTGTCCGGTGTGCTAAAAATATGTGTGTTGATCAGGTGTTATTTGGGAAACTAAATTTCTTTAGGAGCAGAAATGAGAACAACTGATATTTTTATTTGAGATTAATATAAGAATGCAGGTAAAACTTATAATTGCCTTAGGTTGATGTTTAGCACTCAAGTGATCTAATGAACAAAATTTAAAGGAAATAAGGCGCAAGACACACGAACTTTTCCCCGAGGTTCGATCTCACCACGAGATCTACGTCTTCGTTGAGGAAGCTCACACAGAGCCGGGTCTCCAACCCTTTCCCTCTTCAAGTCACCATGAAGGCCGACTTGATTCCACTATCACGGGTAATCACCAAGTTTGTGGGGCAACCTCACACGTTGAGGGCTCCCACGAGAATTACAACGAAAGAAGTGATCAAATACACTCAAAAGTATTCCAATGCAGAGTATGAGTGTAGAAAGATCAAACCCCAAGAGCTCGCAATGAAAGAACAATGATCTCCCAATCCCGAATCCAAGTGTTCAATTGATTTCACTCTTTTTGCACTTTAGATGTGTGGGGAGATGTGTTTTGGGCTTTTTGGATGAAGTGGCGGCGCTAGGTTTTGTTCTTCGATCAGTATTCGATGTGTGTGTTCATAGGAAAGTTGTGGACTCTCTATTTATAGGGTTTCCAAAAAGGTAGCCGTTGAAAAACCCTAACACCGGACTAGTCCGGTGCAAGTCCGGACTTGTCCGGTCTCAGTGTATTTTGAAGTCCAGAAAGTCTGCCGGACTAGTCCGGTCCAAGCTCGGACTAGTCCGGTGCTGTGTGAAGGTCAACTCCAGAAAGTTTAACGGACTAGTCCGCGGACTAGTCTGATCTCCACATATGGGAGACTCTAGAAAGGTCAACGGACTAGTCCGGTGGTCAATGGACTAGTCTAGTCCCTCAATAAGAGAGACTCCAGAAAGATCAACGGACTAGTCCGATGGACGCATGGACTAGTCCGGTCTCCCAATAAGTGAGATTCCAGAAAGATAAACGGACTAGTCCGGTCCATGATCGGACTAGTCTGGTGCTTTGTGAAAGTTAGGTTAATTTTAATCCCTTACCCTCGCACAAAGTTGTGAGCTCTTGGAGTGTGTCTTTCATACACTCCCTATACATTCAAAATCTAATTTGGTCTTCCAAGCTTCATCAAAGTATCTCTCATTGAACACCACTTCATTTTTCACCTTTTTGTGTGCACCGAGCTATTTCACTTGTTTGTCCTGCAATCATCTCAGTAGTTTCATTAGGATCTCATATGTTTGTCATCAATTAGCCAAAACCCACAAGGGATATCCTAGATGCACTTACAATCTCCCCCTTTTTGGTGATTGATGACAACCATTTGAGATATCACAATTGAGAATAAAATCTTGATTTTCATAAGGTGTGCACATATGAGAATAACGATAAGTCCACAAAAAGCTTCTCACATATGCACACACCTTATGGTGGGGTGCCTAATAGGTGTGTGATCAACAAGGTGTGATGAAGTAAAGGTAATCAATAATGAGCATAGAGATAATCATTCAAGCAACAATAAGCATCACACATAAGAGAAGAAATAGTGCATTACAAGGTTTTAAAAATAAGTACACGTCCTTGATCAGAAAAACATAAAGACACCACCTACTAGTCTCAATCTCTCCCCCTTTGGCATAAAGGCACCAAAAAGGGAAAAATTGAGGGGAATCACTCATCGCCACTCTCTTCTTCAGTCTCGGTCCGGTCTTCATCTTCACCACCATCATCATACTCTGGAGCAGGCTCTTCCTCGGAGTCCTCGAAGGCGGGCAGGGATCCCACCGGCTCAATCTCCAGCTTGTCACAGATGGCTTTGATGTTGGCATTGACATATTGTTGATGCTTCTTTTGCCTGACTTCAATCTTGCGGCAGCAGGCAAAGATAGAGGTGAGCATTTTGAGCACACCACCGGGGGGTTCATGGGCAGGTGCAGAGCTAGGAGGAGCAGCTGAAGATCTTGTGGCATTCACATCCCGAGTTTGTTTAGTCCTCCTCTCAGCTTCAGGGGAGGGAGGTGCATCAGGAGCTGAAGGTAGAGTGTACTCGGTGGGCTTTTGCAGTTTCAACCCCGTATGGTGAACATCCTTGACGAACTCAAGTCCAGTCACCTTCTCAATCATGTACATGATGTACAGGGCATACCCGCAAGATCTGTTTGGAGTGATTGAGATGTTCACAATGTCAATGTAGATGTATTCAAAGACATTGAATGGTCTCCTCCCACCAATGACCATCATTAGGGTCCTCAAAGTTCCTTGAATAGTCCCGGCATCTCCATCTTTCGGGGCTATTGTCTTCCTCAAAATTTTGTTGAGGACCACATAGAAGGGCTTCAAATATTTGATATTGGGAGGGAAATAAGGCATCCTTGTGTCATAGAGAAATTTGAGCTCATCCTTCTCCAAGGGTTGCAGATTATGGATGACAAGATCATGATCCAAAGTGTGTTCAAGGTGGAGGATTCTTGCAAATTCATCATAGGTGACACTGTACTTGGAATCATGAGTCATCCAAGACAGACTGTCTCCATCATCACGAGCAAAGTAGAGGGTAGAGTAAAATTGGGTGATGACCTCATTGTTCCAGTTACACTCAAAGGCAAACAGATCCTTCAAGCTGTGCCTCTCCGAAAGGCAGGATATCTGTTTGATTGTAAGTATCCAACATTCACCCATTGACTCTCTACAACGGGATTCTTCATCTTCATATACACATGCTCGTAGTAGTCGGCATGGAAGTTGCTCCAAAATCTTGGGTCTGAGTATTGCCGAGGTTGATCATACACATTAACCTGCCTGAAGCTATCGGCAAGTTCACCCCCTTTTCCGGTGAAATCTTTACTCGAGTGCTGCCTATTGCAGTGACTTGGGTTCTTCATCTTCAGGGGTCCAATGGGACCACTAGCAAGCCCCTTTCCTTTGTTGAGAGTCCTCTTTGGCCCTGAGGAGCTCTCGCCAGCTTTTCCTTGGGCCTTCTTAACAACCACCCTCCTTTTCTTGGGCAAGTTGTCATTGGAGGGTGGAGAGTGCACATTTACATCATGTCTTTTCTTCATGTACCTCTCCTTGGCTCTCTTCACTTTTTCACGTTCAACTTCTTCATCAACATGGAAGGAGCTCTCATGTGAGCTCGAAGACATCGTGCCTAATACGGAGTTCATGATTTAGATGAGAATGAACTAAGAATGAAGGCGATGTGAGAATTCAAATGTCAGAGACCAGACTTGTCTGGTTTCAGAGTGCGGACTTTTCTGTTGTACCGGACTAGTCCGTATCTGGGAGCCAGACTAGTCTGGCCTGGCACAAGAACCCTAACAAAAAACTATGAATCACAACTTCTATCTAAGGATGCAAAGGAGCATGAAGGTGAAATGAATACATCTCTAAAGCTAATGTACTTCCTTGGAATCAAGAGAAATAAGCTAGAACTAGAAAAGTTGAGAGTTTGATTTTAGGGAGAAATTTACCGAGATTTGAAGATTCGTGTTGAAGGAGCACGAATCTGTCCGAATGAGTTTGGAGTGGAGTATCAACTCGTCGAGGGGAGGATTTCCCACGGAGAAAACTTGGATTTTGAGGGCTCAACTCGAAAATAACTTTTGGGGGCTAGGTTTTGAGAGGTGAGGGTTCAACTCAAAGTGGAGGGAGGTTTGAAATGGTTTTGGGCCGGCCAGCTGCTTATATACGCGGCCGACCGGACTAGTCCAGTCAAAGGACAGACTAGTCCGGTGCCTTTGGAAAACCTAGGAAAGAGAGACTGTCCGGGCTAGTCCGGTGTCCCTAGAAAAACTGAGTATTTAGAGATAACTAATAGTGATCCAAGGACAAGTTTTGCAAATAATCTTGGTAATTATGACCAGAAAGTAATCAACAAAAAAAATGGTCATAAATTCCAAGATTTCTTCATTAAAATTAGTTTTCTTAGGAGGAAAAGAGGTGAGGGGCAGTTTTAGCAATAAAATGTAACATTTGAAGTTTCAACCAGGTGTGCAACGTTTCAAGCCACATTTCGAGAGTCAAGAATATTAAGTTCATTCCTAAGTTCACAAAACCTTTTCTCATCCAATGGTTTGGTAAAAATATCCGCAAGTTGTTTTTCAGTTCTAACATGTGAAATAGCAATGTCACCTTTTAATGAATGATCTCTAAGAAAATGATGACGGATATCTATGTGCTTAGTTCTTGAGTGCTCTACCGGGTTGTGTGCAATTTTTATAGCACTTTTATTGTCACATAGAAGCGGGATATGGTTAAGATTGTAGCCGTAGTCCCTAAGGGTTTGTCGCATCCAAAGTAGTTGTGCGCAACAGCTACCGGCTGCAATATATTCTGCTTCTGCTGTGGAAAGGGCAATGGAGTTTTTCTTTTTAGATGACCAAGAGACCAGGGACCTACCAAGAAACTGACAAGTCCCTGACGTGCTCTTTCTATCGACTTTGCATCCTGCATAGTCGGCATCGGAATACCCTATCAAGTTAAATTTGGATCCTTTGGGATACCAAAGGCCCAAGTTGGGTGTGTGCACAAGGTACCTTAGGATTCTTTTTACCGCAACTAAGTGACACTCTTTAGGTGCGGCTTGAAACCTTGCACACAAGCAAACACTAAGCATAATATCTGGCCTAGATGCACATAAATAAAGTAAGGAGCCAATCATGTGACGATATACCTTTTGGTCCACATTTGGACCGTCTTCATTGAGGTCGAGGTGTCCATTAGTGGCCATGGGTGTATTGATGGGCTTGGCTTTGTCCATATTGAATTTCTTGAGAATGTCTTGTGCATATTTGGTTTGGCTTATAAATGTACCTTCTCTTAGTTGCTTCACTTGGAATCCAAAGAAGAACTTCAATTCGTCCATCATTGACATCTCGAACCTATCTATCATAATTTTGCTAAATTCTTCACAGAAGGATTTGTTAGTGGATCCAAACATAATTTTATCAACGTAAATTTGACATACAAATAAATGATCATCACAATGTTTAGTGAAAAGTGTATAGTCAGCTTTACCAATTTTGAATCCATTCTGAATTAGAAAATCTCTAAGACACTCATACCAAGCTCGAGGAGCTTGTTTGAGGCCATAGAGAGCCTTACACAGTTTGTAGACATGGTTGGGATACTTCTGGTCTTCAAATCCTGGTGGCTGCTCCACATAAACTTCCTCCTTGATTGGGCCGTTTAAGAAAGCGCTTTTGACGTCCATTTGATACAGCTTAAAATTATTGTGAGTAGCTTATGCCAATAAAATACGAATGGACTCAAGTCTAGCTACAGGAGCGAAAGTTTCATCGAAGTCCAAACCTTCGACCTGAGAATAACCTTTGGCCACCAATCTTGCCTTATTTCTTGTTACTACTTCATGTTCATCTTGCTTGTTCCGAAAGACCCATTTGGTTCCAACTATGTTCGCCTTTGGTCTTTCCACCATCTCCCGTACTTCATTTCTCTTAAAGTTGTTCAGCTCCTCTTGCATTGCAATCACCCAGTCTGGATCCCTTAAGGCTTCTTCTACCCTGTATGGTTCCAGAAAAGACACAAAAGAATAGGATTCACAGAAATTTGCAACTCGATATCTAGTAGTTACTCCATTAGCAATATCTCCAATGATATTGTTGACAGGGTGGTCTCTTTGCACGCTCTGGTGTACTCTTGGGTGTGGATCTTGTGTAGTTGCTTGTTCTTCATTATCTTCATGTGCATTGTCTCCCCATAGATCATTGTTTCCATGATTGTCCTGATCTTCTTGATCTTCCTCCTCTTGATCTTGTGCAAGAGCTCCCCCTTGATCATTGCCTCTGTGTTGAGGTTCATCTTGTGCATTTGAGTCGAATGTTTGCTCTTGTGGTAAGATACCACCAAGTCCCATTTTCTTTAGTGCTTCATATGGAGCTTCCTCTTTATCTAGCACACACTTATCAACTTGCTCCACTTGTGAGCCGTTAAATTCATCGAACACGACGTCGCGTGCTACTTCAACAAGGCCAGACACCTTGTTGAATACACGATATGCGTAGGCATTCGATTCATAACTGAGCAAGAATCCTTCATCGGACTTTGAAGCAAACTTCGAGACCCTCTGTTTCTTGTTCAGAATAAAACATTTGCAACCAAAAACATTAAAATAAGAAACATTAGGATTTTTACCGGTAAGGAGCTCATATGGAGTTTTCTTCAGTAGTCGATGGAGATAAAGTCGATTCGTGGCATGGCAAGCGGTGTTCACCGCTTCTGCCCAATACCGATCTGATGTCTTGTATTCATCCAACATAGTTCTCGCCATTTCGATCAATGTTCTGTTCTTCCTTTCGGCCACTCCATTTTGTCGAGGGGAGTAGGGTGCCGAGAATTCATGCTTTATCCCTTCTTCATCCAGAAACTCTTCAACTTGGAGGTTCTTTAATTCTGTCCCGTTGTCACTTTTGATGTTCTTTATGGTTGATGAGAATTTTGTCGGTGGTTTTGATCTGGTAGATCTCCCGACACTACTAAAGTGTTAGAGGAGTTTGTGGTTCGGTATGGGCGTGCGGAGATTCAAGAAGGTGAGATATCGAATGACACAACAGACACCAAGATTTACGTGGTTCGGGCCGCCTGAGCGTAATACCATACTCCACGGAGTGTGTTGATGTTGTATTGGATGTATGTCTAGAGCGTCTGTCTAGTATGTGTGTCCAGTGTGCAGAGCGTGTAGAGAGTCCCCGAGTCTATTGTCGGCCTGTCCTTTTATAGTACAAGGGCAGGCCGTTACAAGTTAGCCTGGCCTGACATGTGGCCCCAATGGTTACTGATATTGTTACACATTCAACACGTTTAATTGCCCTTAATGACCGAGTTATGGGCTTTGACAGCACCGTTACTGGTAATTAGGGTCGTCCGTTCGTGTGTCATTAATATAGTATTAATGACACTTGATCGAGTCTTGAAGTCCTTGATTCCGCTTTGTAGATCCAGAGTCGTTGTGGAGTCTTCCGGAGGTTAGAGGCTGAAGATCCGACGGTTGGATACGTGGCAGCTCCGGAGCACACTGTTGGGAACAGATGGCTCCGGTGTTACCCGAAACGTGTTAGCACTGGAGCTTCCCTCGGTTTGGGGTTAGGCCCGGGGGTGCCATTTCGGTACACAGCCCGGAGCTTCCCCCTTGCGGGCGGTAGCTCCGGTTTGATAGTACACGTGGCGACCCTGGGACTAACTATGTTGGAGAAGCGGGTCCGGACGTGTCTAACATGTGGGCCTCCGAAGGTCTTCAAATCAAGTAGATGACTTTCCCTTGGGATCTTTGCAATCCCAAGGAGTATATGGTACCCAGGGCACCGACAGTGGCTCCCTGGGCCCACCTCTGGGGAAGACCCCTTGGGTGAAGTCATTCCGCCGGAGGTGGGTCCATCCTTCGACTTTTGAACTGAGTCTTCAAAGGTCTTTGGATGTGCCGTTAGCGATGGTCTGGAGTTAAATCCTCGCCGCGTGGCGTATCCCGTGTGCGGCAGGTGAGATCTTTGGCGTGCGGATCTCACGCAATTGATGGTCGCCGGTTCTCGATATGAAAATCGTATCGGTTCCGCACGCCTTGTCAGGCTGCCGCCTTCGGGCTTCCCGCCTCATGATGACAACCGTTCGCCTGGGTAAGAACCTCTACTAGATCATCCGGGTGGTCCCGGGCCCTCTTGTCATCGGCTGGGTGGAATTTTTGAGTAGTATCTTAGACTTCCTTGCGGTTTCCATCCAAGCGTCGCAAGGGCTTACTTAAGAAGGAAAGCGCGCACCGTTTGGGGTTCTTTATGCCTCTCATCTGATCTTGCGCTCAAACTCCCAACTTGTGCTTGCTCTTCCTCTCCTGCCTTGCTGTGCTGCAATGGAGTTGGGTCTCTGCGAGAGCCGTTTGAAGACCGACGGTGACCTGAAGATGGTCCGAGCCCTCATGGGATGGTCCTCTGACTTCTTCAACCGCTCGGTCCGCACCGGGGGAGAGCTCCCGTTTGAGAAGGAGCACGCCGACGAAATGGTGTACTTCTCCTCGTACACCATGGTGGGGTTGATCTCTCCTTTTTCTTGATGCTGCTAGACTTCTATGGTTTGCAGCTGTACCACCTTGGCCCCCACTCCATTCTTCTTGTGTCTATCTTCGTCCAATTCTGAGAGATGTGGGTGGGCATTCCCCCCTGCATTGAACTCTTCCGGACCTTCTTCACGGTCCATACCACCGGTAGGAGCAATGAGTACCTTGGCTTCTACTACTTCGTGAAGCGTAAGAAGTGCCCATTCAAGTACCTCCGGTCGTTTCCCTCTGGGAAATGGGATGATTGGAAGAAGGACTGGATAGTCATCCGGGTGGAGGAGCACGAGAGGCTGGAGCTGCCTGAAGGCCTCCCCAACATCGACACGACAGTCTGGAGTGAAGCTCCGGTGCTGGCGGAAGCCTTCAATCCTGCTCTGACTAGGATCCGCCAGTGTGTGGAGGGAGGATTAACTCCTCAGGCGTGTTTTGCAACTTCCTGGTCAACAGGTGGGCACCGCTAAAGAGGAGAGAAAAACTCTCTTGGGCCCTCAGCAGTGTGATGGACGACGACTGGGTCGAGACCGGGCTGAAGTCCAACATGGTGGGCACAACCTTGGAGTTTCATCTCAAGAAGTTCCAGCACGGCATCGACGTCGCGGGTGACGACTTGACTCTGCCATCAGCTTTTCTCCCTCTGAACGTGGAAGTAGAGTTCAGCAGGGAGCTCCGGCGGAAGATGCCCGTGCTTGACGACCTTGGTGTCGTTGAGAGAAGATCGACCTCCAGGGTGGTGATCCCTGGAGCTTCTGAAGGTGGCTCCGACCCTGCTCCAAAGCCAAGGGCCGAGGTCGTCGGCAAGGGCAAGGAGCCGGCGAACGAACTCTTGAGCCGGAAGAGGAAGCTGCAGCATGCCGATGGAAGGTCCGTCAGGCCTGCCACCTCTGCATCAGCTCCTTCTCCCCTGAGGGGGAGGTCTTCTACAACCGAGGCGATAGTACCCGCAGCGGCGTCCTCCCGGGGTGCTAGCTCCGGGCATGTGACTCCAGCTCCAAGGCCGGTTGAGGCCTCTAGGTCCGGAGGTTCTTCCCGATCGAGGGGGGCCTTGACTAGGGAAATGCCCATGGCTGCAACAAGTTCCGGGGGGCCTTCCGGAGCTTCCACGCCGGCGGCGGCTATGGTCAGCCCAGAACGCCCGGGAAAGAGGTTCCGTGCAAGCTGGTGCGGAAGCCTCCCGAGGTAATTTTTAATCTTCACCTCAGACAGTTGTTTTATTGTAGTAATTGTTTTTTAAGTTTCTTCATCCATCATTTGCAGCGTTCCCAAGAAGAGGAGTGAGGCTCCACCCTCGCCCACAGCAGCTGAAGCTGTGAGGGCGGAAGCTTCTGCTCCTGTCCCGGTACCGCCCCAAGTGGTGGCTAAAGTTGCGACAGCTCCGGCGCCAGCTGTCGTGGTCATGGACCTCGACTCATTCCCAGAGACTCCCGTGGTAGCGCTGGACCGCGGGAGAGAAGATGCGCTAGCGGCACCTGCTCCGGAGGTTGAAGCTCCGGGTCCTTGTGCAGAGATGATGGAAGCTCCAGCTGTTGAGCCGAAGGAAGCAGTAATTCCAGCCCCAGAGCCGGAAATTGTCGAAGCCCCGGTGGTTGAGCCGAAGGTAGTTGAAGTCTCGGCGTGCGCGCTAGATGTTGAGGAAGTCCCGGCGGTTGGGCCGGCTACTTCTGAAGCGCCGGCCGCAGAGTCGGTCGTTGTTGGAGCTCCGGCCACAGGGCCGGTTGATGTTGAAGACTTTCCGACTCCCGAGCCGCTTATTGCAGAGGCGTCGGCGCTCGAGCCACCAGTACAGGAGGTGCCTAGGCCGAAGCCAGAAGCAACCCCTGCTCCGGGGATGATGACGCCGGAGGTTCCCGCGGCTGAGCCAGAGTGCTCAGAAGATGTTGCTGGCCCCCTGCCTGAGGGGGCAGATGAAGACCTGGTGGCGGGGCCTTCAGAACCACTTCCGGAGGTCGTAACTTCATCAGCTGGACCCTCCTCGATGGCGACTGAGGCCATCCCGGAGGACGATCCTAGTGCCATGGAGACCCAAGGGACCACTCTTGTGGAGTGGGACCCAATTTTTGTATCTGAAAACCCGCTAGAACCAACGGAGGAGACCCCAACAGGTCCGGAACCTATCCCGTTGTCATTGTATATTGACAACGCCTATTCCAGTCTGCGTCAAGTTCAACTGGCCTTCTTCCACGACAGCAAGGCTCTTGAAGAGGAGCGCCAAACCCTTAGGCGGTGGCGTAACCGGCTCTACTTCGAGACCAAGCTGGCGCGGTCGAGGCTAGCAGATGACAAAGAGTGGATCAAGCGGGAGAAGGTCCGCCTGGAATACTGGGGCAAATTATTGGATGACAGGGAGAGTATGACTCGCGCCCTCGACGCTCAATCCCGGGAGATTTATGAGCAGAGCAAAGCAGCTAATAGTGCGGCCGATGATCGCCAAGAAAGGCTTGAGGCCATTAACACTACTCTCATCAAGCGCCGGGAGGCACTTGAGGAGAGGGAGAAACTGCTCGAAGATGAAGAGCAGAAACTCCTAGAGCTGTGGGATGACGTCCTGAGGAGGGAGGAGGAGCTCACTGAAGAGGTGGCTCTGGCCGACAAGGGCCTCGAAGAGCCCGCTAAGAAATTGGAAGAGCGCTGCACTGAGGAAGAGGAAAAGGCCTGGGTGCAAGGGCAGGAAGGCAGGAACTCTACGAGCAAGAGTGTGCCCTTGCTGCTAGGGATAAGAAAGTGAGGGGCAGGGAGAAGGACCTGGTTGACCGCCAGAACAAGATCCACCTCCGGGAGGAGGAGCTCAGAAAACTCGAGAAGCGAGTTGCTGAAAAGATTCAGCAAAACACCAAAGAAGTTGAGCGCCTCGCTCGCGGGAATTCTGAACTGGTGGCGGCCAGAAGATCCTTGGAAGAATTGAAGGGCTTGAGGACTGCGGACTCCCTACAGATTTGGGAGTTCCTGGGCAAGGCCAACGACGCGCTGACACCGATGGGCTTCGGTCTCGTGCGTCCGGATGATCCGGAGTCGGAGCCGGACCTAGCATTGCAGGCGCTGAGCTCGGCAGGTAGCAAACTGTCCAAGGTGGGCGACGTCATTGCGGACCAATTGGAGGTTGAGGGGCAATCCCTGGCGAAGAACATCGCAGAGTATGTGCTGACGTGCTACACCAGCCGGAATCCCCAATTTCCTCTGGACCTGGTGCTTGAAGGTCCCGTTGAAGGAGAAGGTGAAGCTGTCTGAGCCAGCGTGTCGGAGGTTGCCCAGAAGGTCGCCCGGTTCTTCCATAGGGTCTAGGACCATCTCCGTAGCTCTCACTTGTATTCTCTCTTTTTCTTCCTCAATTTTGTAATCCCTTGTCTCCAGATGAATGAAATCCCCAAATTTTTGTGAATTTCACTTTTTGTCTTCAACACTTTTGTCTTCACTTGGCCCCCTGGTAGATGTACACAATTTGATTGTGAACATGTACCAAGAGGATATTGTGTTTTATTGAAGACTCATTTGCTCCGAACTTGTAGAGTGTAGGTCCGAAGTCTTCGATAGTGAAGGCCCCCTGAGGTCAAATTGACTATTTTCGAAGCTTAGTAGCTCCGGCAGTAGTCCCTATCAACGCGTAGATCATCGATAATTAGCCCTCCGGGGTGTCGGAGCTTAGTAGCTCCGGTAGTGACCTTTGCCAACGCGTAGCTTGTCGGCAGCAGACTCCGCTTGTGGGGTCTTCTCACCATCTTTTACTTTACGTCGACGGCTGGCCCCCCCTAGCTTTACCGGAGCTTGGTTGCTCCGGTGATGCTCGTTTTCAATGCTTAACATCGATTACAAGCCATCTAGGGGAGTCGGAGCTTTGTTAGTTCCGGTTTTTCTCCATCAACGTGGATTTTATTTTTCCTGCACACTGAAGCCAAGAAAAATAGTAAAATTCGTTTCTTGTCTATAACTTCGCCGCGGCTTACGATTCTCAAGAAAATTTTAGGTCAAACGCGATTCTGAATACAACTGAATGCGTTGTCTTTTCTTCCAGATCCAATTGTATTTGGACCCGCCTTACTTCGGCCTACCGGTTTGTAGGTAGAGTGGCGTACTTAGGGTGCTTGACCAGGCTAAGTCGATAGCACACTCCGGCCATAGGTTGGCTTGGCGGCATTCAGGCGAGTGGGCCACGAACAATATTTGAATCCAAAATAATCGACAATACAACTCGAATTGTATATGAACCGTTCGAATTAAAATTTCTTAAGAATTGCACGTCCTTGTTATAGACAAGAAAGAGAAAAATAAAAAAGAATGTCGAGCCTGTACAAAATAAATGCACGTGGAGTCTGTTTCACATGAAGATGTCTTTCATTATAGGTCCGAGGCACAGGGGAAACAAGTACACTCTTAGGGTACGGAACCAGGCTAAGCGTGTTTAATTTCTCGTTTGACCCAGGGTAGCTAGCCACACTTTTACTCCTGAGACTATGACAAGTGTTGCATGAACTTTGAGGACCTTCCTGGAAAGGTCCGGCTGTTCTACTGGAGGAACTACCCGACTCTGTACAATGACTCTATAACATACACCTCAAGTTACTACAGACTCACCTCCGTGATATTAAGTGTAGAACTTACGGAGGTGCTCAATGTTCCACGGATTTGGGAGATGTGTCCCATCCTTGGTGGCCAAGCGAACGCTTCCGAGACGGGATACTTTAATCACTCAGAAGGGTCCTTCCCAACTGGGGGAGAGTTTGTTTAACCCTTCCTTGGATTGTATTCTCTGTAGCACCAGATCGCCTTCCTCGAGCTGTCGGTTGTGTACATGACGCTGATGATAGCGCCGAAGGGCTTGGCGGTATCGGGCATTCCGAACAGCTGCTTGGCACCTTCCCTCCTCAAGGAGGTCTAGGTCTTCACGCCGGAGCTGGTCCTGCGTGGCTTCGTCGAAGGTCCGGACCCGGAGTGACCCCAAGGTGATTTCTGGAGGAAGGATTGCTTCAGCTCCAAACACCAGGAAGAAGGGTGTCTCTCCAGTTGACCGGTTTGGAGTTGTTTTTATTGGCCCATAAAGTGGGCGGAAGCTCTTCAATCCAGTTGGCTCCATGTTTTTTCAAGCGCTCATAGGTGCGCGTTTTGAGTCCTTTAAGGATTTCAGCATTTGCTCTCTCGGCTTGGCCATTGCTTACTGGGTGAGCTACGGAGGCGTAGCAAACTTGAATGTCGAGGTCTTCGCAATATCCTTGAAATGCAGAGCTTGTGAATTGGGTCCCATTATCAGTGATGATTTTGTTTGGGACTCCAAATCTGCATACAATGGACTACAAAAAGTTGATAGCACATTACTTGTTGATTGTCACAACTGGATTTCCTTCCGGTCACTTGGTGAACTTGTCAATGGCAACGTACAAGAACTTGTAACCTCCGACGGCTCTTGGGAAAGGTCCCAAGATGTCCATCCCCCCACACAGTGAAAGGCCATGTAGGAGGTATCATTTGTAGGGGCTGAGCTGGTGTGTGAATTTGCTTTGCATGAAATTGACATGCTTCGCATTTCTTCATCAGCTCAGTTGCATCCTGGAGTGCTGTAGGCCAGTAGAAGCCATGCCGAAAGGCTTTACCAACCAGCGTGTGGGAAGACGCGTGGTTCCCACACTCGCCTCCATGGATTTCTGCGAGGAGCTCACATCCTTCTTCCCTTGTGATGCACCGCATTAGGATGCCATTGGCACCGCGCTGGTAGAGATCCCCTTCTACCAACGTGTATCTTTTAGCCAATCTGACTACCCGGTCAGCGGATACATCATCATCAGGAAGGATGTTGTCTTTCATGTAGCTCCGGATCTCTGAGATCCATGCATCGGAACTAACTTGATCATTTGAGTCATGCGTGCTGGGTTGCTCGGAGCTTTCGGCAGCACCTACGACCCTTGATGGCTGCCATGGTAACAGGGCCATCGGGACCATCAGCTTCGGGATGCTGATCTCGCCCCCTTCGCTCAGTTCGGCAGGCTGAGCTGTGGGTTTTGACAACCTCCGGACAAAAGTTCCATCAGGAGCCGGAGCTCCGGTTGACGCTTTCGTCGAGAGTTCGTCGGCTTCAGCGTTGTGGGCACGCTGGACATGGATGAGATCTAGGACTTCGAAGTCCTTCTGAAGCCTCTGGACTTCAAAGAGGTAAGCAGCTAGCTGGAGATTGTTGCAGGAGCATTCACCCTTCACTTGCTTAATGATGAGCTGTGAATCTCCCTTGACCAGCAGTTGCTTGACACCGTATGACAGTGCCACCCTTAGTCCGTAAATGAGTGCTTCATATTCCGCCATGTTGTTGGTCGCCTTGAAGTCAAGGTGTACCATGTATTTTACCTTCTCTCTGGTTGGTGCGAGGAGAGGGATTCCAGCTCCGGCCCCCTGCTTTTGCATGGAGCCATCGAAGTAGAGGGTCCAGTGAGGCTCGGTGAAGACCGGAGCCTTGTGTTCCGGCTTCTGCTCGCTGGGGCTCCCAGGGTTTGATGGAGAGGGAGTCCATTCCGCCACGAAATCCGCCAATGCTTGACTCTTGATTGCTTGCCTTGAAATGAATTCGAGATCGAATTCAGCCAATTCCGCTGCCCACTTTGCAATATTCCCATTTGAGTTGGGATTATGCAAGATTGCTCGAAGTGGTTAAGAGGTCACCACTGAGATTTTGTGAGCTTGGAAGTAATGGCGAAGCTTCCTGGAGGCAATAAGAACTGCATAGAGCAGCTTATGCAACTCTAGGTATCGAGTCTTGGCATCATGTAGTACTTCGCTGATGAAGTACACTGGGCGCTGAATGGTCCGGACCCTCTCGGAGGGGCCCGAAGCTTCCTCTTCACTGACCCGGATCCTCCCGGAGGGATCCGGATTTTCTTCGGGGACCTCCGGGTCCTGGCTGGAGGAACCCAGAGCTTCTTCAGAAGCGACCTGGACCCTCTCGGAGGGGTCTGGGTCTTCTGAAGTGGCTTCTTGTGGATTCAAGTCTGGGAGCTGGGACCCAAACTTGCTTTCGGGATCCTCCGGACCCTCCCGAAGGGGTCTGCATTCCTGAGTATGGGGTAGTTCTGGTCTCTCCGCGACCAGGACCATACTGACGACTTCGTCAGTGGCTGAAATGTAAAGCAGCAAAGGCTCACCAGGGTTCGGAGCTACCAGAATTGGTAGGGTGGTGAGGAACTGTTTTATCTCCTGGAATGCCTATTCTGCTTCTTTAGACCATTGGAATGGTTCGGACTTCCTCAATAACTTGAAGAAAGGTAGTGCCCGTTCCGCCAGTCTTGAAATGAACCGGCTGAGGGCTGCTAGACATCCAGTTAGCTTTTGGACATCTTTGATACAAGCTGGTGGTCGCATGTCTTCAATGGCTTTGATCTTCGCCGGATTAGCTTCTATGCCCCGGTGACTTACCAGGAAACCAAGAAGTTTTCCGGAGCTAACCCCGAAGACACACTTGTCTGGGTTTAGCTTTGTGCGGGTGACCCGCAGCTTATCGAAGACAGCCTGCAAGGTGTCAAGGAGTGACTCCTTGTTCTTGACCTTGACCACGATGTCATCGACGTACACTTCCACTATGTCTCTAATGAGTTCTTCAAAGGTTTTGTACATAGATCGTACAAAGGTTGAAGCTGCATTTTTGAGACCAAATGGCATGGCTGTGTAATAGTACAATCCATCTACTGTGATGAAAGAGGTATGCTCTTCATCTTCCCTAGACATTCTGATTTGATGATACCCAGAATATGCGTCTAGGAAACACAGTAATTCACACCCGGAGGTGGAATCCACTATCTGATCTATTCTAGGTAGTGGGAATGGATCTTTTGGACATGCCTTATTTAGTGTTGTGTAGTCGATACACATCCGAAGCTTCCCGCCGGCCTTGGGCACAACGACTGGGTTTGCCAGCCATTTTGGATGGAAGACTTCTCGGATGAATCCAACTTCGACAACTTCTTCACTTCCTGTCGGATGAAGTTTTGTCGCTCTACGGATTGCTTCCGAGGCTTCTGATGCATAGGCCGGGCGTCGGTGTAGATCTTCAGATTGTGCTCAATCACTTCCCTGGGGATCCCAGGCATTTGTGACGGTTGCCAGGCAAACACGTCGACATTAGCCCGGAGGAAAGTGATGAGTGCGATTTCCTATTTGTCGTTCAATCCCCCCGATATATGGGTGGTCTGAGCGGCATCGGAACCGATTTGGACGACTTTGACGGGAATGTCGGTGTCGCCGCTTGGCTGCACACGAGGTGTAGAAGTCGAGCCTCGCTGACGAATGCTCGGGGGTTTTGGAGCTTGCTCCTGCCTAGAGTCCTCCTCTTGCGCCGTGGTAAGTGCATGGAGTTCTTCCAGAGCAGTTACTCCGGCAGTACGATCTCCGCGGATCCGAAGAACGCCTACTGGTGTTGGCATCATTAACACCAGGTAACCATAATGAGCAGCTGCCATGAATTTGTACAAGGCAGGCCTACCCAAGATGGCATTGAAGGGTAAGTTGATCTGAGCAACGTCAAAGACCAACTTCTCGGTGCGATATCTCTCCCGGGTCCCAAAGGTAACGGGGAGGGTAATAGCTCCGAGTAGGGTAATAGCTCCCGGACCTACTCCGGAGAAAGGTCGAAAGGGGTGGAGATCCGAAGGTCGGAGCTGAAGCTTGGTAAAAGCTTCGAAGCTTATGAGATTGAGTCTCGAACCTCCGTCTATCGTAACATGGTGGAGCTAGATGTTATTGATGGTAGGAGATACCATCAAAGGTAGCTGACCTGCTCCAACCATGCTTCGAGGGTAGTCCGAAGCATCAAAAGTGATGGCTGTGTCCATCCACTTCCGATGAGGCTCCGCCCTGGCTGTAGGAGCTACAGCAGCCATGTCCCGACGCATAGTCTTGATGATGCGGCGGGAGGTGATGTCCCATGATCCACCAAAAATGGTGTTCATGGTCTTCTGACGCTCGTTGTCAGAGACGTCAGAATCATCATCGACGAAGGTGTAGACGCCCTTCAGAACCTTTTTGGGATCCTGAAAACCTAACTCCACTTCAGCCGGAGCTTCGTCAACTTTTTGTCTTCCTTCCCTCTGTTGGAAAGGAGCTTCTTCCCGGCGCTTGTTGTAGCGCTCGGCAAGGTTTCGGACCTCCCAGCAGTCTTCCAAACTGTGGCTGTCCGTTTTGTGAATTGGACACCACACCTTGGGTTTGCCACCATCTCCAGAAGACGGTCGAGGTCGCTTCTCGGGGCATGGCCACCGGCCTCCCGGAGCTGCAGCAGCTGCAGCATTGGATGCACCGGTCGATGGCTTCTTCTTGCCGTTGGTATTTTTCTTCTTCTTGCCGTTCCCGGAGGTAGCGGCTTCTTCTTTGGAGGATTTCTTGTGACCCTCCGGAGTTGGTTTGGAGTGCATTTCACGGCCCTCCGTAGCTCTGGCACATTTGTCAGCCAAGCTGAAGAGTTCCGTGACACTGGTAATCTCCTTGATTGCCAGTTTCTCCAGCATCTTCTTATCCCGCACTCACTGTCTAAATGCCACGATGACAGAGGCGCTAGAGATAGAAGGGATAGTGTTTCGTACCTGAGAGAACCTCTGGATGAATGATCGCAGGGATTCTCCCCCTTTTTGCACAACTGCAAAAAGGTCCAGTTCAGTGCCTGGTCGGGTGTAAGAACTCCCGAAGTTGGTGGTGAACTGCCGGCACAGCTCCTCCCAACTGTTAATGGAGTTGGGTGGAAGGCTCATAAAACAGGACCTGACGGTCCCAGTTAAAGCCACTGGGAAATAATTGGTCATTACGGCCTCATTTCCTCCAGCTGCCAAGATAGCAGTGGAGTAAATCTGAAGAAATTCGAAAGGATTAACGGTCCCGTCGAACTTCTCCGGCAGGTGAGGCCGGAAGTTCTGTGGCCACCTGACCATACGTAGATGCATGGCCAGGGTTGAACAGCCTCCTCCTACTCCTTCAGGAGTAGGAATGTCTTGAGCTTCTCGTCTTTCACGAGCACGCTCAATATGGACTCGGCCGTCTTGCTGGCGATATCGGCGATCAAGCTCCGCCCGGAGGTCATGAGTTGAAAGCCTTGATACCGTGTGAGTGCGTCGCGCCCCGGAGGGCAACGACGTCACCTGCTGTGATGCAGCATGTGTCCTGTTGTTGGAAACGTGCGGACCAAGTCTGCCAGACAAGGTCCGCCACTGCGATGGGGCCCGTCCTGAAGAAGGAGGACCCTGGTTGCTGATGTGGTCGGCTGCTGCTGCAACCAAGTGTTCCACATCGGCCCTCCACTGCTCCATTGCATCCCGGGATGCGTCCGGAGATGGTGGGTGCTGAAGAAGAGCACGTGCTGCATGAAGCGCATGTTCCGGTTTGTTGAGATTTGCTGATGCAGTGATTGACGCCGGTGCACCATCGCGTTGTCCAGCTTGATTTGCTGGTGGAGGCGGCGGTGGTGGAAGTGTGACTCCTACTGGAGCCGTGGTTCCTGCTGGTGGCTGCATATTGGAGGGGTTACCCCCAACATCTTGAACAGCGGGATGACCATTGGATGATCTAGCGGCTGAGTTCACCATTCTTAAAATCTCAGGCGCCCCTTTCCTGGCGCGCCAACTGTCGGTGGTTTTGATCCGGCAGATCTCCCGACACTACTAAAGTGTTAGAGGAGTTTGTGGTTCGGTATGGGCGCGCGGAGATTCAAGAAGGTGAGATATCAAATGACACAAGAGACACCAAGATTTACGTGGTTCGGGCCGGCTGAGCATAATACCCTACTCCATGGAGTGTGTTGATGTTGTATTGGATGTATGTCTAGAGCGTCTGTCTAGTATGTGTGTCCAGTGTGCAGAGCGTGTAGAGAGTCCCCGAGTCTATTGTTGGCCTGTCCTTTTATAGTACAAGGGCAGGCCGTTACAAGTTAGCCTGGCCCGACATGTGGCCCCGGCGGTTACTGATATTGTCACACATTCAACACGTTTAATTGCCCTTAATGACCGAGTTATGGGCTTTGACAGCATCGTTACTAGTAATTAAGGTCGTCCATTCGTGTGTCATTAATATAGTATTAATTACACTTGATCGGGTCTTGAAGTCCTTGATTCCCCTTTGAAGATCCGGAGTCGTTGTGGAGTCTTCTGGAGGTTAGAGGCTGAAGATCCGACGGTTGGATACGTGGCAGCTCCGGAGCACACTGTGGGGAACAGATGGCTCCGATGTTACCCAACACGTGTCAGCACCGAAGCTTCCCTCGGTCTGGGGGTGCCATTTCGGTACATAGCCCGGAGCTTCCCCCTTGCAGGCAGTAGCTCCGGTTTGATAGTACACGTGGCGACCCTTGGACTAACCATGTTGGAGAAGCGGGTCCGGACGTGTCTGACATGTGGGCCTCCGAAGGTCTTCGAATCAAGTAGATGACTTTCCCTTGAGATCTTTGCAATCCCAAGGAGTATATGGTACCCAGGGTACCGACAAATTTGTTCCGAGCTCTTTCAAGAACTTCTTGAGGATCCCCTGAGTTTCTGATTTATCATACAAGAAAAATACCCAGGTAAATCTTGAAAAATCATCAACAATTACGAAACCATATTTGTTATCGCCAATGCTGATGTACGAAACTGGACCAAAGAGATCCATGTGGAGGAGTTCCAGCGGTCTTGTGGTAGTCATCACATTCTTGGCGGGGTGTGGTGCTCCGACTTGTTTTCCTGCTTGACAAGCGCTGCACGGCCTGTCTTTTTCAAAAACCACATCCTTAAGACCACAGATGTGACCACCTTTTAGAAGTGTCTGCAGATTTCTCATCCCAACATGGGCTAGCCGTCTATGCCACAGCCATCCCATGTTGGTCTTAGCAACCAAGCAAGTGTTGAGTTTGACTTTATCTTTGTTGAAGTCAACTAGATAAAGCCTGCCCTTCAACATTCCCTTGAATGCAATCGAGCCATGGCTTCTTCTAAAAACAGTCACACCCTCATTAGTGAATAAATAGTTGTAACCTTTGTCGCATAGTTGGGATATTGACAAAAGGTTATAATCTAGATAATCTACATGTAAAACAGTTGATAAGGTATGTTGAGAGGATATTTCAATGTTACCGCTACCAAGGACCTTTCCTTGGATGTTGTCTCCGATGTATATGCCTTCACCTGGATCCTTGTTGTACTCGTACTCTACAAACATACCTCTCTCTCCGGTCATGTGATTTGTATATATGCTATCAAGTACACATTTTGTTCCACCGGAGGAGTAAGCCTGCAAAAAGAATTATTCCTTGGTTTTAGGTACCCAAGCTTGCTTGGGTCCTCTCAGGTCAGTCACAAGAGTCTTGGGCACCCACACACAAGTTTTCAAGTTCTTATGGTGTGGCCCTGTATATTTGGCAATGACATTTCCATATTTGGCTTTCATAAGAACATAAGAAGCGTCAAATGTACGAAACAATATTTGTGGTTCAGACTCATTGGATTTTTCCTTAACAAAGACAATTCTATTCTTAGCATGATTAGAAGTAGACATGTGTTTGTTCTTATCAAAACCAAGGCCATCTTTGACATTAGGAGGTCTAGTGACCATATATGCACTGCGTGCATATTTGATCTTCTCCTTATCAAAGATGCCACTTGCAGGGGCATGCATATTATGAGAAGTTGAAGTATTAGAAATAATATTCTTCTTACTAGAGCAAGTGCAAGTTCCGATTGTTGTCGAACTTATATCTTTGGAGGAAGAGCTCGTGGAGGACGAGGAGTCACTTTGCTTGAGCGACTCAACTTGCACGTCAAGGATCATGTTAGCTTTTGACAAGTTAGCAAGTTCTTCCTTGATTGCAATATGCGAGTCTTCTAGCTTTGAGTAAGTTTCCTTACTCAAGGCTAGCTTAACATCAAGCGACCCGTTCTTCTCTCTTTCAAGCTCGAGAAGCTTTTCAACTTCTTGATATCTCTTCCTTTCACGGATGAGCATATCTTCTTGTCGGTCAAGAAGTTCCTCCTTTTCAAAAATTTCGTTCGACAACATTTCCATTTTCTTTAGAGCAATTTTACTTAGTCCTCTAAACATTTCTTCATTATCACTAGAGCTGTCAAAGTCATCAATAGAGGAATTTAGCGTAGGAGGAGTGAGCCGTACCTTTTTCTTGCCTTCCTTAGCCATAAGGCAAGTGTGGTTGTTCATGTCCCATCCTCCCATGTTTGGAAAGAGTGTGGCATTCATAGTAGGTTTCTTGATTGCGGTAGTGGCCATCTCTTCTTCTTCATCGGAGGAGGACTCGTCGTTTGAGTCCCACTCCTTGCCAATGTGAGCTTGATGGGTTTGTCTTCTTTTTCTGAAATTTTTCTTTTCTTGAGGTCTTGTTTCCTTCTTCTTTTTATTTTCTTCATAAGGGAAGTCCACCATGAAGTGACCATACTCTCCGCAGTTGTAGGAAGTGCGTCGAGCCTTGGATTTTCCTTTATCCTTGCTTTTGCCTTCATTTGAGTTGTTGCCGTGTCTTCTTTTCATCATTCGCTTGAACTTCTTGATAAAGTGTACCATTTCTTCATCATCAAGATTGGTGCTCTCGTCACTTGTATGCCCATCGTCTTGATCTTCACGAGCTTCTTTGAGTTTGGGTCAGCATGTTGCTTTGAGAGGAACCTCTTTCTTTTTGGAGGAAGTGAGTTCGGCCAAGTCTTTGACGTATTGTGCCTCTATCTCCATCATTTCATGATTTATGATCTTTCCCAACAACTCATCGGGAGTCATTTTGTGAAACCCGGGGCTTTCTCTAATCATTCAGCAAAGTGTGACATTTCTTGGCATGAAGGCTCTAATCATTCTCTTGACTACCTCGTGATCCGTCCATTTCTTACTTCCATAGGCACGTATTTTGTTGATGAGTGCCTTCATCCGGTTGTACATGTCTTGAGGTGATTCGCCTTCTTCGATAGCAAATCTCCCCAATTGTCCTTCAAGCATTTCGATTTTAGCTTCACGAACCGATCTATTTCCTTCGTGAGCTGTCTCGAGTGTATCCCAGATTTCGTTTGCACTTTTTAAGCCATCAATATTGGTGAATTCCTCTCTGCTTAGTGATGATGTGATCACGGTGACGGCTTGTGCATTTCTATGAATCTCTTGTTCTTATTCTGGGGTGAGTTCTTCATCCGTGTTTGGGATATCTATGCCAGTGCAAACAATGTGCCACAGACTAGGATTTAGGGATATTAGATGCATCTTCATGTTGTACTTCCACATTGTATAGTCGCCTCCGTCAAACTGTGGAGGTTTTCCCATAGGAATGGAAAGATAGTGATTGTTTGAATTGAGACGGTTGTAGTTGTAAGGGTGTCGGGAGTAGTCGTGATGACCACTCCCCGTCGTCTTCTCTTCTTCTTTTCCCTTTTGTCCTAGCAGTTTCTTTCTCAGAAGTGCCTTTAATGGTCGCACTTCTTCATCATCGTGCGGGCTCTCTTTCAGCACATCAAAAGTTTTAGTTTCTTGTTCCTCCTCATTAATGTTTATCTTTGAGATATCATTGTTCTTCTCAGAGGCCATTGATCTCTCCGAGATGTGAGTCTCGTTGGTGGAGAACCTTGCTCTGATACCAATTGAATGTGGCCTAGAGGGGGGTGAATAGGCCTTTTGAATTTCTTTCACACTTAATAGAATCGTCAAAACTTGGTTGGCCGGACTAGTCCGGTCGTGTGGGCGGACTTGTACGATGTGCTAAAAATATGTGTGTTGATCAGGTGTTATTTGGGAAACTAAATTTCTTTAGCAACAGAAATGAGAATAACTGATATTTTTATTTGAGATTAATATAAGAATGCAGGTAAAACTTATAATTGCCTTAGGTTGATGTTTAGCACTCAAGTGATCTAATGAACAAAATTTAAAGGAAATAAGGCGCAAGATACACGAATTTTTCCCGAGGTTCGATCTCACCACGAGATCTACGTCCTCGTTGAGGAAGCTCACACAGAGCCGGGTCTCCAACCCTTTCCCTCTTCAAGTCACCACGAAGGCCGACTTGATTCCACTATCACGGGTAATCACCAAGTTTGTGGGGCAACCTCACACGTTGAGGGCTCCCACGAGAATTACAATGAAAGAAGTGATCAAATAAACTCAAAAGTATTCCATTGCAAAGTATGAGTGTAGAAAGATCAAAACCCAAGAGCTCGCAATGAAAGAACAACGATCTCCCAATCCCGAATCCAAGTGTTCAATTGATTTCACTCTTTTTGCACTTTAGATGTGTGGGGAGATGTGTTTTGGGCTCTTGGGACGAAGTGGCGGCGCTAGGGTTTGTTCTTTGATCAGTATTCGACGTGTGTGTTCATAGGAAAGCCGTGGACTCTCTATTTATAGGGTTTCCAAAAAGGTAGCCGTTGAAAAACCCTAACACCGGACTAGTCTGGTGCAAGTCTGGACTTGTCCGGTCTCAGTGTATTTTGAAGTCCAGAAAGTCTACCGGACTAGTCTGGTCCAAGCTCGGACTAGTCCGGTGCTGTGTGAAGGTGAACTCCACAAAGTTCAACGGACTAGTCCGATCTCCACATATGGGAGACTCCAGAAAGGTCAACGAACTAGTCCGGTGGTCAACAGACTAGTCCGGTCCCTCAATATGAGAGACTCCAGAAAGATCAACGGACTAGTCCGGTGGACGCACGGACTAGTCCGGTCTCCCAATAAGTGAGATTCCAGAAAGAAACGGACTAGTTCGGTCCATGATCGGACTAGTCCGGTGCTTTGTGAAAGTTAGGTTAATTTTAATCCCTTACCCTTGCGCAAAGTTGTGAGCTCTTGGAGTGTGTCTTTCATACACTCCATATACATTCAAAATCTAATTTGGTCTTCCAAGCTTCATCAAAGTATCTCTCTTTGAACACCACTTCATTTTTCACCTTTTTGTGCGCATCGAGCTGTTTCACTTGTTTGTCCTACAATCAACTCAGTAGTTTCATTAGGATCTCATATGTTTGTCATCAATTAGCCAAAACCCACAAGGGATATCATAGATGCACTTACAGGCTCCTAGGCTGCTTTAGCTTGTGTGTTAGGGTACCCGGTATGCCGGGTACGGACATTGTCCCCTGGGTCCACCATGGGGGGAGGTAGCGAGCCTGAGGGTGGAGCCCTATCCATGCTTTCCCGCACTGTCTTTTGATCTTGTCTTGATCAGTCAAAGTGGTGCGCGCCTCTGCCTTCGTGGCCACGCGTCCCCCTCTGGTTGAGGGCTCGTGGTGACGGGATCTTTGCTTACTGCAGCTTCATTATTGCGACGTTCCCAATGTGCTTGTTGTGCTTTTCCTGCTTTCACTTCCGCCTTCTTGGGAACCGCCGGGTGCCTTTTTAGATGGGGGTTCGCTTGGGCCAATCTCTATTGCAGATGACCTGAGCCCCTCCATCAGGAAGTTGTGGGTTGAGCAGCGGGTTTTGGCCCTATGCGATTTGCACGATGCGCTTAATCGTCATCAGGGTGTTAAAAAGGAAACCTTTGTGAGCAAAGGTGGTTCCTCCCTTACGCACACCCCAAAGTTTGATCCTTCGTCTTCCTCCTTGAGCACCCACCCTTTCTCCACCTTCGAGGTTCTTGACTCCTGCTCCAATAGACTCAACCTTGCCTCCTTCCCGCATGGAGGACGTAGCGCCTATGAGGCGGCTATTTGGCTAGGAGGACGAGGAGTGGTGGGATCTGATCTGTCTTGGCTCCCTGCCTCTCGAGTTGGAGGAGAAAGAGATTGTATTCTTCAAGTCATATGCATACTTTGGGTTTGTTCCTCCTATTTCCTCCTTCCTGGTGACGCTTCTGGAGGTCCTCGGGCTCTAGCTTCATCACCTCTTGCTGAACTCTCTGGTGGTGGCGGCGGTGTTCTCGCACTTCTGCAAGATATTCGTTGGGGTGTACCCGTCTGTGCTGGTGTTCCGACAGTTCTTGTGCTGAGGCGGACTGGGAAGAAGAGCAAGACAAGCTTCCTCAGCACCTACTACTTCTAGCATTGGGCCAATAGTCCCTTCAGGTACATCACCTCACTCTCCTTAGCGAAACGGGCTGACAGGAGGAGTGACTGGGTGGTAGTACATGCCGATGCCCATGATCGCATCGTCTTGCCCACGGACAGGCTGAAACGTAAGAAGAAAACCTGGAAGGAGTGCCCGAAGTTGGAGCTGGCGTATGCCTCAGTGATGGAGAGGATCCGATTCTTGGCGGATCATGGTTTGTCAGAGCTGATGGTGCTGGCGGACTTCCTGCATCGACGCCTGGTCCTCCTCCAGCATCATAGCCACCCTGCATGGCTATACTTTGGGCCGCAGGATAGCACCAGGCTGGTGCGGGGTCGTGACATGGAGACGACCCCGCAAGAGGTGTTTGATGTAATGTCGAAGGCATGCGACGACCCACTATCTTCCAACATCTTCAACCTTCTGCGGTCATGTCCACCACTTTGCACAGATCAGAACCTTCGAGTGAAGATCTAGAAGGAGATGTTGAACCTGGACACGCTCAATCTCATGTCGCGGCAGGTTAGCGATGCATACCGTGGACAAGCCATCATCGACCCTCCACAAGAGTCTGCACCTGCTCCAGGCTCTGAAGTGTCAAGGGTGGAAGACACGCTCTGCGATGGAGGGAAAGGAAAGGCGCTGGTCTTCGACATGGGGAAGGGGAAGGCATCGGTCCCCAACGTAGAGAAGGGGGAGTCACCGGTGTTCGAGGATGTGAAGGAGAAACGCCCTCGATCGCCACCGAGGGTGCCGTCGCAGGCGATCCTTGCTCCAAGTCAACGTTTGTTGGAGCGCCCCTTCTTAGCATCGGGTGTTGGCGGTTCTTCGGGGGGAGGCCCAGCCCATAAAGCGACGCTTCCGCAATCTTCTGTAGCAGGCACACCGGCCAGCATCTGTGCCATTGATGGAGTCCAAGGCGCCAAAGAAGGCTCTGGGAGTGCTACACCTAAAGAGCCCCAGGCCAAGAGGCCTCGGGCCACCGACCATTGCCCCAGGTTTGGCAATGGACGTCTGCGGCGGCTCGAGAGGAGGCTCCAGGAGTGGCACCATTGGAATCGGTGGGGCCACGCTAATGCAGGGTTGGATCGACCTCGCCTACACACTACCAATAGGGCCCGCAACCTCAGAACAGTCGAAGGTCAAGACCTTCTGGAGCTTCCGGGGACACCGGTAAGGCATTCTTACCAATTCTCGCATTGTTGTCTCATCTATTCTTCCTGTTTGGGCAGACCTTGATTTTTATGTTCAGGTCTACATTAACTGTTGTGATACCTTTACCGGGGGTAGTGTCTCGGAGTGCTACAATGTCGGCCCAGGAGGCTACGGCTGAACTGGCAGAGCAGACCTCCAAGCCGGTACATGGGAGCGTTGCCCCGGCGTTCGCGCCTGGCGCGGGTAGTCAAGCATCTACGGCCGCCGTAGTGGAGGCAACTTCAGCCGTCGTACCAGAGGTAATGTTGGAGTCGACTCAGCGAGCTGAGGGCCCAGCCTCCGAGACTGTTGATCCGGCAGGTGGATCATTGGGCGAAGATGTGCTACCGCTTTGGGTAATGTCGTAACTTCCGCGCCAAGATGGATAGGGGTGTCTTAGAACCTGGCCATCCATGCCAAGATGGACCTTCGGTCTCATACGATGGAGGTTGAGTCCATCCAGGTGCATCACCCATTGGGTTCTCTTCCTCTTCGTACTCATGGACCGTGGAGGTTGTCTAGGGCATGACCGCTCTCCTTGTACGGCTTCTAGTTACCCTATTTGAAGATCAAATCCGAATCATAATCTTTCGTATGAGAAAACTCACGATCTTGGAGAAGCTTGTGTGCTTGATCTTCAACTTCACTTTGGATGTCGAGGTCGTCGTCATGAAGAAGTTGGTGAAGGTTGCTCCTCTCACCCATTGGGGTGTCCTCTCCAACATCCCTCCTTTGTGAACTTGGTGTAGCAACGGAAGAGGGGTGTGCACTTCAGTCTCCGCCATGGCTTGAGATTGCAGCCTCCTTCCTCTTTCCAAACAACCTTTTCATTCCTTTCATGACCACAACAAACAAGAACACAACAAGGCTAAAACTCGAAAGAGGTGATGTTAGTGAAAACAAAACCCCGGTGAATTTTTCCTTGAAGAACTTGAATGCAAATTGCAAATGCAATCAAAAGCAAATCTTTTTGAGTTGGATTTTGAGCAAGAGTGCTTCAATGAAGAGCAAGAAAAACAATTTGAGCAAGAGTGGCTTTGGGGATGTATGAAATGAGGTGAAGTGTGAAGAGAAGAGCTCCTCACGACCACCATTTATAGTGTGCAATCCCCAACAGCCACTAGGGCACCAAATGTAGCCATTGGAGGAGAGAGAGAGCCAAAATGGCTCTTTCCCCTAGTCGGCTGAGCAGGGGGGTCGGCCGACCTGATAGGTGGGGCCCCCTGTTACCCCTTTTGGCAGGTGGCTCCCCAATGGCTATGAAATTAGCCTGTTGGTGAAATACCACTTTTGCCGCTCAGAAAGATTGTTTTCCAAATAAATATTCCCTTTTGAAAAACCCAACAATTTTCTTTTTGTGAAAAATAAAGAAAAAAATGATAGTTGAGAATATAAGATTCTCAACTTGCTAAGAAAATCAAATATGCAGTGGGGAATATCAAACTAAATGGGGAAAAATCAAATGAAGAGAAAAGAAAAGAAAAATCAAATAAAGGATAACTACCAGTTTAACCTATTGGATAGGTCTCACCACCGTCCGATGAGATGGACATTCCTCCTTCTTTATTTCTTGACATCTGGGCCTAGAGGGATTGGCTCAGACTACTTGTCTTGCTTCTTCCTCCATTCCTTCATTGGTGGCTTGATGTACTTGGGCCTTTGAGGAGGCCCGTACTTCTCCGTCTTCTTGGGGTGTTAGTGTGGACGATAAGACGGGTTTTCCGCATAGATCAATTACCTCATGAATGCAATGAGCAAGTCCACCTTTGGGGGGTGTGATTTCGACCTCTTGAATGTGTTTAACATTTGGCCCATACTTGATATGGATCATGGAGCATTACTCCAACCTTGGGCGAAAGTGAAACTTCTCCTCCTTACCATTTATATGGAAGTGGATTTCTCCAGCTCCCACTTCTATGTGAGCCTAAGGCCTCCAAGAATGATCAGCGTATACTTCTCGACCTCCATGTCGAGCACCATGAAATCCACAGGTATGAAGCAATTCTGGATTTTCACTGGGACATCATTGGCAATACCCATCGGATAACGGACTGAAGAATCAGCCTGTTAGAGCTGCATTGGTGTTGGAGTAAGCTCCATGAAGTTTAGCTGATTAAAAATCACCTTGGGCATCACACTCACGCTTGCTCCAAGGTCACAAAGGGCCTTTTCAAAGTGTTGTGCCCCAATTGAGCATGAGATTGTAGGACATCCAGAGTCTTTCAGCTAGTTGCCTCCTTGTAGAGAAATCATATTGGTACTTTCCACGGGAGGTTCGAGCGTCCGGGCATATTGCCCTTCTCCATTGGAGGAACAACAGCTGCAAGTTGAGCCAACAAAGTCTGCAACATCTTGTTGAAACTCAGTTGATTCTTGAAGGCTGAGGATAGTCCTTCAATCTTGTCATTGATGCTTTTTAGGGTCTTGTCATTAGCCAACAACTTCTTGGATAGAGCATCATTGACCTTCAGTAGGCTAATGGCACGTTCTCTCAAGTTTGGTTGATTTCCATTGTTGCCATTGTTATTGTACCCTCCTTGAAAGAATGGTCGTGGTTGGCCCCACCCTTTACCTCCTGGATGATAGCCATTGTTGTTTCCATTGTTGGCTAGGTATAGGGCATCCTCACGGGTTTCTGGGCAGTCATTGCCCAAATGGCATGTGTTGCCACAGACTTCACATGTGATGTAAGAGTCTAAGGCATAAGCATTTCCGCATACTTCACCATTGCCTTGTCCATCAACTTTCTTCATTAGGAGGTCCAATTTGGCAGCGATCATGTCCATTTCCTTATAGGTGTGCATGCCTCACTGGCGGGTATGGAGATGCTCGTCGCTCCAACCCATGTTTGACACCATCTTCTCAATCAAATATTTGGCTTTGAGCACCGGCAATGAGAAGAAGGAACCTCCAGCAGCAGCATCAACATGGTCATGGGCAGAAGGGATCAAACCGTTGTAGAAGTTTTGGATAATTAGCCAATCATCCATGCCATGGTGGGGATAGTCTAAGATATACTCCTGCATCCTCTCCCAAGCCTCGCGAATATATTCCTTGGCATCATACTGGAAGCTAGAAATTCTTCCACGTAGGGCATTGGTCTTGCCCAACGGGAAAAATTTGGCGAGGAATGTCGTAGAACATTTCTCCCAAGTGTCTATAGCACTTTGGTTCGCGTAGAACCACTGTTTCACTCTCCCAAGAAGAGAGAACGAGAACAGCCTAAGACGGACTAAATCAGGGGATATGTCTTTTATCTTTAAATTGCTACAGATCTCGAGGAACTGTTGCAGGTGAGCACTTGCATCCTCATTAGCCTTCCCACAAAATGGGTTATCTTGCACCATAGTGATCAGGCCAGTCTTGATTTCGATTTTTACATCTCCCGTGTTAATAGTGGGCCCAACAGCCACATTGTTAGCACAGGGAACTAAAAACTCATCATGGGTCTTCTGGGTCATTTGTGTTTCAGTTGTTGGTGCGGTTGTATTGGCTTGCTTTGCCCCTTGAAGCATCTTAGGGATCACGACACGAGCTCGATCTCTCAGAAGAGATTCGGGATCTTCGACAATGTTTTCCGATAAGCGGAATTGAGACATACACTACCCTGTTTTCACATAAAATGCGAAAACAAAGAGGTGTCATCCTACTAAAACCTACCAAGGTCCTATCTTATTAACTCAATCATGTCATACTTCGGCTACCTTCCCCAACAACGGGGCCAGAAATGCTTGTTGATATTCCCTATGAACTACTAACAATTCATCCCTAGCATGGGTGCCACAGATGCTTGTTGGTAGGTTTTAATTCTCAAGTGAATGTCTGCAAGCGCACGAAAACTATCTATGTAGAATTTCCACTTCTAAGAGTATTCCCAAAGAGTGTCATTTATATTTTCCCAAAGAAAGGATAGATGGAAGTAAAACAATCATCAAGTGGAAAGGCTTAGGTTGGTCTAGGTAGGGTTCTAACAAGGATGGGTAACGGGTAATTGAGGTTGTGTGACACACAAGAGCATTCTATCCTAAGGGGATAAATGAGGTAATAGAGGAATTTGGCTAAGAGTTAGGTAGAGACTCCTCCTATGCTTCTAATGTACATATACATAGCCTAAGTTAGTTACTAATGATCATGTTAATTATGAATTCTCATGCTAAGTGGATTAACACATCAGGCACGGGTTTATCCCTAGCAACACTAGGTGAGTCCCGCCAAGAGCATGTGGCATAGCCGAACGTGGCAGATTACAAAGGACAGATAGGGTTTCCACCACCTACTATCTACCTCTTCAATCTATGGATCTACGAGACATTCAACGCTACTCTCTATTCTAGCAATATGCTAGCATATTAAGTAATTATCTTAAGAGCCTAGGCACAAGCCATCCTAAGGCAATGATCTAATTCATCGTTGAACCAATGTTAATTCATAGCATAAGTTATTCATGTTTACATAACCATATCATAGCTAATTAGACAATAGTGGAGGTTTATAGTGTTTATGATAATGTAATGAACGCGGTATAGCACAATCATAAATACTACTCCTACCACATACATGGAATCCACAATCAAACAATAAATGCTTCAACCAAGTATAAGAACATATGAAGACTAAAGATAACATCTTTATTATAAATAATGTCACAAATACAATTAGGAATATCGGAGACATACCTTTCCCAATTGGGAAGAGACTCCTTCTACTCCTCTCCTACTTAGAGTATGGACTAGAGACTCTCCTCTCTACAGCCTATACTCCTCTAAACCTATGGTGAGTAGTAGATACAAGGATGAATACTCAAGTGGTGTGTGTTGAAGTGAGGGGTGAGGGGTCCTATTTACCACTTGGAGAAGGGTCGGTTCCCGCCACCAAAAGCGCGCGAATCAGTCACCCCTTACCACTTCAAGCCGGGAGAAGCCACCATGTGGAGTTTTACCAATAAAGGCACCACAAACTAGTCGGCTGACTAGGGCGGTCGGTCAACCTGGTCCTGGCCCCTTTTGCGGTGTGCTTTCTCCAGGTGAGACAGGTGGGTCCCATTGACTGATATTGGTGCTACACCATTGGATGGCCTCAGATACTTCTGTTTGTGGGCCATTTGATCCATGTGGCGCCACATGCCATTGCTTGATTGGCTAGAATGATATTTTATAGGATCCACCCCCTTGTTTCACTTCATTTATGCATAGAATCCTTGCATGCACTACTTTCTCCAAGGACAAATCGAAATAGGTTAAATAGAAAGGTGATGTGTGCAAGAAATGACAATTCCTTCACATAATTGAGTTATATTGATGGGTGAAATTGGTGTATAACAGCCGATAACAACAGTTTACCACAAGAGAACCCTATTAGCAACAAGAGCGGGACGGGAGAGTGTACTCACGAATAAGCGCTTGTTACTTTCTTCGACATGCTAGGACGTCGATGGCGGGCCCTCTGGGAGGTGCCAGAGTTGGCTGTCGTACACACATGGTAAAGGAGAGACCAGTTTGCTTGCCTGTTTTACCTGCTCCTCTTCCTTAGCTTTGTCATGTCTTACTGTTCTGAGTTGACATATGGGGCTTGGGTAATTCAATCTGTTAGTGCTTTGGGGTCCAGTTCCCGCCATCCTCAGGGAGTGAACTTTCTAGCCCGCAGTACTCGGTCTTAGTGCTGAGAGGCATAGTGTGCATGCTTAGGTACAGGACCAGACTAAGCAGTTCACACACCCTGGACCTCCGACTTGGCGTAGACCTTTTCTGGGAGGTTGTCTGGCATCACAGGACTCCAAAGATGGGGGCAGCCGAGAAAACCCCTCACACATTGCAGGTACCTCAAGCAGGCCCACCTGCAATAGGTTTGCACAACTCCAGCAAGGGTGAGATACAGAATGCATTACCATGTATATGAAGGCAATATACAATAAGCGAGTCTAGCATGGTTCATCATAAAATTAATGTGTAATTATATGAACATTTCTAGTGAAACTTGGAGTAAGAAAGTGATTAGTTTATATCGGCATTCATAGGAGGAGACAGACTTTTACATAAGAAGGCACATGCTTGCTTCTGGATGCCAAGGGAGGCAGGATGCACAGGCTTAGGATTCGGGACCAGGCTAAGCTGACTGCACACTCTGGACCTGACACTCCTGGAGCTTCGTTGTCCTAAATGCTGCTCCTAGACTCTATGAAACCTTCACACTGTCCTACTAAGCTAATATTAACATATTGGGGTGCCCAAAGAACCTAAGATAGCTTGTGACGGTTGTTAGGCAACTTGTCATCGATAGCTACCAGTGGGGCAATGAGCGGGCATCCCTACTTTCTGCCCTGGCCCCCTGCCATGCGTGTGGTCTGAGCAGAGCCGAAACTGATCGTGACAGCTTTGGCGGGAGCATCGGTGCTATCAGGAGGCTGCAGATGGTGTGCAGTGGGTGAGCCACGCTAGCGCAAGCTCGGTGGAGGTTGACTTAGTCTAGTGCCACCTAGGACTAGTGTTGGATCTGCTGTGAGGGTTTGGAGCTTCTCCAAGGCTAACACCGCAGTAGTGCGGTCTTCATAGATCCCGAGGACATCAGAGGGGGTCGGCATCTTCAGGAAAAGGTAGCCGTAGTGGGCTATGGCCATGAATCGGCACAAAGCAAGTCTGTCGATGATGAGGTTAAAGGAAGGCTGACGTCCATGATGTCGAGCAGGATGCTCTCTATCTTGTAGTTATTGGGTGTCCCAAATGTCACCCGGAGGTTGATGTTTCCGTACGAGATGATGTTCCCTAGCCCCACCCCCAAGAACAGGCTCGAGGTGGTGAGCTTGGACAACGGGATCTATAGCTTGTTGAAGGCCGCACGGCTGATGAGGTTGAGTCTAGCCCAGCCATCTATCAAGACATAGTGGAGCTTGACGTTGGCAATGGTGGGGGCGACCACGAGCGGTAGGATCCCGACTCCTGCCATGTTCTTGTGTTAGTCGGAGGCGTCGAAGCTGATTGGCATCTCCTTCCACTTGTGGTGCAGCGCCAGAGCGGGAGCAGGGGCTATCGAAGCCACTGCTCGGCGCAGGGTCTTGACTGAGTTCCGGGACACATGATCCCAAGACCCCGGGTAGATGATGTGGAGAGTCTTGTGATGCTCATGGTTGATGCTGGCGTCGGAGTCCTCGTCCTGGGGGACCAACTTGATGGCTTGTTCCTGCTTCTGGTACTCCATCTCCTTGTCGTCGTTGACCTTTGGGTCGACCTTCTGCTTGCCCTACTGCTGGCGGAAAGGGGCACCGTCGGGATGTTGTTGCGCCCGCTCATGGTATCGCTCGATGCATCTCTTGATCTCCCAACACTCGCTCGTGGTGTGGTCGTGAGTCCTGTGCATCGGGCAGGGCTCGATGCCGTCATCAATAGCAGGTGGCTGATGCAGGCATTTGTCGTGGTGTGTGGGTCTGCCACCACTTGTCGCCACTGCTGCGGCAATGGGCGACCCAGGCAGCGACTTGTTCTGAACGCCGCCCCGGTTCTTGTTCTTCTTCTTGCCGCTACCCGGGGTAACGACACCTTTGACGGTCTGGCTGGCTCTGCCCACTCTAGGGGCGAGTTGGGTGTGCCAGTCACGGCCTTCTGGTGCCCTGGCGCACTGGTCGGCGATGGAGAAGAGCTCGGAGACATCTTGGGCGTTGTGCGTGGCTAGCTTCTTGAGCATCTTCCTGTCAAGCACTCCCTGTCGGAATACCACAATGACAGAAGCATTCGGGATGTTGGGGATGGAGTTACGTAACTAGGAGAAACGCTTTATGACTGACTGCAACATCTCCTTGGGTTGCTGGTGCACGGTGTGGAGGTCGAGCTCCGTGTCGGGCTGCATGTAGGAGCTGCCGAATTTCGCCGTGAACTACCGGCGGAGCTCATCCAAAGAGGTTATAGAACCCTCGGGCAGGTTAATCAGCCATGACCAGGTTGAGCCAATCAGGACAACGGGGATGTAGTTCACCAGGACGAACTCATCCGCTTCTGCTGCAAGGAGTGTCGTGGTGTAGATCTGCAGGAACTCGGCTGGGTTAACATTCCTGTCAAACTTCTTCGGCAGGTGTGGTCGAAACTTGCGCGACCACGTCATCAGGCTGAGGTATGGTGCCAAGGCCACGCACCCTCTGATGGTCTTTGCCAGAGAGGCGTACGAAATAGCATACCATAGAGGGGTTTGTTGCGTACCATGCGGCTGCTGCGGAGCCTGTTGCTGTGGTGCCGGCTAAGCTAGGTACTGCTACTGCGGCACCTGCTGCACAGAGTGCTGCAGGGGGGCGGTTGACCCCACATAATCCTAGTGAGGTGGCACCGGAGGGTTTACCTGTGGTGCTCCTCAAAAAGAGGACACCTCCTGCTCAGGCCCTTGAGGGTTGTACTCGGCGTCAAGATTGCACCGTCTCTCCCACATCCGCTCAATGATGATGCAGTTATGTATCCGAGCTTGACAACAGTCAAGCTCGGTCCTCTGGTCCTCCGTGGGGATCCGACCAGTGCTAGAAATCCTTGTGGAATGGGACTCGAAGGTGCGACGATCGATGTATGGCAGGCGCGATAGCGACACGCGATGCATCCCTCTATTAGGGGAGTTGATGGCCGCAACGATGAAGTGGTTGATCTCTTGGACCCCACTGCTGAGCTGCTCCCTGAGAAGCGTTCAAGGATGGTGGGTGGTGGAGAAGGGCCCTGGCTGCTGCCAGTGCACTCTCTGGACTTGCAGCTGGTGACTCCAAGGGTGCTGACTAGATCGGGATGTGCCCGGATGCGCTGCCCTGGGTAGCTGCATCTTTTTAGGGGAGCGATGGAGCAGAATGTGCTGCTCAGGCGATGGATCTGGTCATCGGACGGCGGACTCAGAAACCGCCATCCGTAGGCTTGATGAACACCGTTGCGGTGAAAGCGCAACAACTTTTTTGAGGCAAAAATCCCCTACCTAGCGCGTCAAATGTTGAAGCGTTCTTGCGACACTTCCCCCGGACCTGCCATGAGAGCAACCCGCGTAGGTTCTTGATTGGCACGGCTTAGTCCTCTATCGAGTGATCACGCGTATGAGAGTTGTGAGACTGTAGTTTTTACGTGGTTCGGGCCACAAGAGCGTAATAACCTACTCCACTCTGAGGTTGTATTGTTGGTGTGTAGTGTGTGAATGCATAGATTGGGGGATCCTTTGTAACTATGGCGGTTTGGTCGCTCTATAGACAAGGCCAGATGCCTTACAAGTGGGGCCCAGGGCCCGACAGGTAGTCCTCTGTAGATCTTATCCTAAAGATCTATGGCTTCGCGCATAAGCTTCCTTTGATCGTGGCTTGAAGACTCGCCATCTTGCCGCCTCAGTCGCTAGTGGCCTATGCATAGTGGTTTATGATGAATGGGAATGTCCCGTCCAACTGTCCCTATTGTCATAAGCTACCCACTTTGTGAAGTGGGGTAGGCCTGCGAAGTCTTCACTTCGATACGATTGGGTGCAGCAGTACCTAACAGTAGGCATGCCCACGTAGTGCACTGGGGGAAGATGTGATTCTTCAATGCTTGATTTAGACAAGGCGCACCGACCTCTTAACTCCCGCAACCCACCATCTGGGGCAAGTTGTAGGGTATGTGGCAGCTCAGGAGCTAGCCTCTGCGGGGGAGGCTGGGACCCGATCAGCAGATCATGTGGTAGCCCTTGAGCAAGTTCCTGAGTAGAGCGGATCATCCAGGTCCATGAGACATGTGGTAGAGCCAGAGCCTGCCTCTACAGGAGGTGGACTGTATGGTGTCTCAGACTACGCGACAGCACCAGAGCCCTCTCCCACAAGGGGGAGGGGATCTCGCCTTGCTGGACACGTGGTCGCTGTGGAGCTCGTCTCCAAGGGGGAGTTGGATTCTCCCTTGGGGTCCATGTGGATACTCCAAACCCCGTATATGAGGTAGAGGGGTTCGAGCCTTCTGGACACATGGCGCCCTTGGACCCTGCCTTGGCAAGAAGGCAGGACTCCTAGGCGGTTTTAGCTTGTGCGTGAGGGTACCCGGTATGTCGGGTATCGACCGTCATCCTCCACAACAACTCCTTAGAAGCTTGCACGAATGAGTCACACGGTCCAGGTTCTGCGATCCAAACTCTCATGCTCATTCTGCTTTTTTTTTTTGCTTCTTTTGAACCCAAAGATATATCACACACACTCACTAATGAATCTTGGATTATTGCCATGCAAGAAGAGTTAGAAAATTTTGAAAGAAATAATGTTTGAAAACTTGCACCTCCACCTCAAGGTCACACCTTAATTTGAACCAAATGGATGTTAAAAGTGCTTTTCTTAATAGCTACATAGATGAGGAGGTTTATGTAAAGCAACCACAAGGTTTTGAAAATCCAAATTTTCCTAATCATGTTTAATGTAAAAGTACTAATTTCTATAATGCAAACTTCAGTTTGGACTAAAGTTTTGAATGATAAAAATAATTAAAAAGGAAATGAGAAAAACAAATTAATTCAAAATCCAAATGAGGGAATTCAAAAAAAAAACTAAACTTAGCTAATGTTCAAATGAAGTTAACCTGAAGATTTGAGTTGACCAATGGATTCCAAATATTTCAAATAGTATCCGTGCAAACTTTCTTAATTTTTGAAGCAAGTTTGCTATTTAATTCAATAGCTACATTGAATTCAACTCAAATTCAAATTCAAATTTGAATTTAAATGAAACTTTGTCAAATCGAAAAATCTGATTTCAGAATCAATTTATACACCTCCAAATTTGTCTACCATAAAATATCTAGATTTTTTGGACACATGTTGTTGGGGAAATTCAGTGTCCAGAGAAGATAGGCTTGAATAGAGAGGTGGGACCCACTGGTCAGTGGGTCATTTTCGCCCCTGTTCTTCCCGTGGCGCCACCTCCCAGCATGCAGTCGACACCGAGCTGCTTGCCTGCTTGTCGTCACCTCCAACTGCCTACAGCCCACCCCAGGCTCCTCCATATCATCTCCTCAGCCCCCAAGTCGAGTCCTTCATCCTTCTTTCATCCCTGGCGCAGAAACTTCACTTCCCGGCGAGTTCTTCCCCTCCCCATCGAAATCCAGCAAGGATCATTGGTATGGCTCCAGTTTCTTCGCACTGGGTTACTCCTCAACCTTTGGCGCAGCTCCTTGATCAATTTATCTCACAGTTTGAGCCTCCCCATCAAAGACCTTGGCGATTTTCGGGCCGCCGGCGAACTCCCCTGTTCTTGTCGCCCTCTGTCCCTCGATGCCCTGGCGATGCAAGCATCATCTCACCTCAGTCCTTGAAGGAAAAAGGTGCGCTATATTACCTGGAATCTTCTCGTAAAGTTTTAGCCCTTGCCATCCCTCCTAGCTCGAGTATTAGTGTTTTTCCCGATAAACTTCGTGTATGAACTGCGTAGGTCTTAGCCGAAATTCGTTTTTCTTCGATCATAGCTCATGACCGTGAGAAGTGTTGTTCTAGACTACCTGTCACACAGCCTCGAGGAAATCCCATTGATTTTCATCGATTGAACACGACGGAATAGGATTTTTCCTACCCGCCACGGTCGGGCCCCCACGTCACCGTCGGCCTTCATGTTGCGACACATTTCAATCCATTTACTATCCATCAAGATCATCTCCATACTCCCAGGAAGCTCCCTGTTTATTTCTCGAGTGGTTTTAGCTCTTGCAGAGGTGAATTTGTGTTCGCCGGAACCCTAGCTCCGCCCGCCGCCGTCGAGACCACTTTTCCGGCCATCCATCGCCGTCGGGAGGCACTCCATCGTGTTTTACGGCCGATTTTAGGCGGGGGCGGCGGGTACCGAGAGTTGCAGAGCCCTGGAGCTTGTCGTCGGCGAGCCACCGCTGTCGGGCGCCGCCGCGCTCGCCACCCGTGCCGCCAACCGGAGGTAAAAGAAGGGGAGTGGTGGGGCCCGCTTGCCAGAGAGAGAAAAAGCCCGTAGGATCTGATTGTGTCTAGGGGATCAAATGTGGCTGCACCCGTGGACTTTATAGCCCCGTGTTGCTTCAATCCTATTGGCCCATTTTAAACCTATGGGCCCAGCCCTTTATTCAAATATTTCCAATTGGAATTTTATTCCAGATCTGGTCCCAATTCGAAAATCCATAGCTCCTATAATACTTGTCCAAAAATTCCCAAATAAATTTTGTTAGAACCATCATGAAGAATACAATCCAGTGGTGCACTTGGATTTGTATGAAAGTCCACAGGAATTTCTCCATAATTCGAATAAGAAAAATTCTTATAGAATTAATTCCTATAGTTATGCTCTTTGGAAAATTACCAAATTTTTCCATAACCTTAATTTGAATATCCTTGAACTCCAGTACACACTTCAGGGTCATTAGACTTTATTTACATGGTCTGATCACCTGTGTATTCTCTATGCACATAAAAATAGCCAAATTTATTTAGAATTTGTATAGAAACTTGTGCAAGCTTCTAAATTGAATATCTCTCAGTATAAAGCTTCAAAATTTGTCAAACTAACTTTCTTGGTTTGATCTTTATCCACAATAACCATAACTACAACCCAATCTTCATGAAAATCCCTAGATTTTCCTGTAGAGCCCTTGAAAGCAAAATCATGTTTGATTTTTATCTGATGATTCACTTCATAGAAAAATCTGAAATTTTTCAAAATTTTCTTTAGTAAGTTTCTGAATTCATGTAAAAATTTCAGCTTCATTGGACTTGATTAACCAAGTTCAATCTGAAGATTTTCCTAACTGGTCATAGATTGCCCAAAAACAACAGAGACATTTCAGTAAATTATCTAAACTTGTAAATTTAATATCTCACAGTAGGATGCTTAGAAAATTATGGAACCAATTTTGTTGAGTCACTCTTGACCTACTATAAATATAACACCAACTTTTGGACATGTCAAAGCTACAGATTATTCCTCAAAATTCTGGGAATTTTTTAGATGCATTGAATTTTATACAACTGTAACTTCATTGGATTGATCCCAGTTTTGACCAGAAGCTCACCCATAGTACCTAGTGTCCCATGCGAAAATTCCAGAACCATTGGGCTTAAATTAATATACTTAACTGTATTTCCATTAAGTTGTATCATAATACCGGTATTGATTAACATGCCTAATTCTTTGCATATCGATTAGTTGCCAAGCTCAAGAGGACCCCGGAGATACTTGAAGTCATCCTTTTGGAGATTAACTTTGATACCATCTCGCAACCAGGCAAGCCCCGGTTTGCATTGAAGCACTATTACGAAATTTTGATTTGTATCACCTATGTCTAGGGTGAGTTATGTGCATTAGGGCTAAGGTGATTGAAAATCCACTTGCATGAACAGATCACCCCATGGAGTATTTGGGTAGTTGTTGAGTCATCGTGTAGATTATGCTATGCTAAATGTTGTATAGGATTCGGTAGAAGTCGAGTAGTTGGAATCTACTCGCATGGGTAGGACTTTTTTTGTTACACGGGTTTGGTTCAAAGAGAATGGAGTAGTAATCTGAAAATGAGACCGGACAGGGGCGTAGGATGCAGCAAAATGTGGTCTTGGGTGTGCAGGCCTGCCTTTGTCGGTTAAGACTGATCCGTATGCCGCCCTGCTGAGCAAGTTTAAACTGTACCGGAGTCATACTGGATATACGGGGTCAAGGAAACCAATGTACCTTGGAAAGCTTTTGTTGAGACTTTTTTGATCGCCTCAGGCTTTCGGCCGCAGCATAGTACACGCAAACTCGATCACGACATCTTCACAGTGGAAGGGTGCACCGTGAGTGGGAATACTGTCCTAGACGATTGAATCGATTCAACTTGGGCGGAACTTGAGAAAGGTGGCTGCATACGACGTCTGTGGAGTGCACCAATGTGACTTCCAGTACGGGCGTACGTGTCGTGCATTCCGGGCATCATTGACTTGAATCACCGTCCCTCACAGATATGAGTACCACTTGTTCACTGAGTTGTGACGTAGTAATACTTGCATTTGAGATGAGAATTAATTACTGCTATTATGAACATTATATTATCATTGTATTGCTATGTTGTATGTATTAGTATAGTGCTCACTAAATTTATTTTTCACCTTGAGCATGCAGCATCGTGATGAAGCATTTCTTGTTTGATTGTGGAGCTACGATGTTGCCCCGTACAAGGTTTAAGCTGCTGCTATAAATCTGAAAATAAGGACCCACAATTAGGCGAGTCCATTATGCAAATCTGCCATCCTATGTTTATGTCTTTACCCTCATGTAGAGTTTCATGTTTAGGTGAGACAGTTAAGTCTTGCTGAGCCTTCATGCTCACGGTTGCTATATAAGTTGTTTCGCAGGTACTAACATCTGTGATTATGCTCATGGTTGTCCGATGAGACTCGGGACTCTCCGAGTGTTATACTCATGTGGGAACCGTGCCGCTGCTGTTTGATCTTCGTGGCTAGTGAGGAGCGTCCGTGGGCTGGAAGGCTTCTCTTTTACTTATTACACTTGAGTACGAGAGTCGTAATCTTATCTTCCACTGTAGTTTATTTTTATATAAACTATTTGTAAACTGAACATCTTTGTAAATTTCAGCAAATGATTTATGTAATGCGTGTTCCTTTACAAGTGTGCTGTTGGGTGTCGCATAGCACGGCACCACCCGATGCGATTCCTGGAAAGTATGGACTCCGGTCCCCACATTTACAAATTGTCCAAAGCCTTGTATGGTCTCAAACAACACCCTAGAGCATGGTATGATAGGTTAAAAACATTCTTACTTGAAAAGGGGTTTACCATGGGCAAGTTGATAAAACTCTTTTTGCGCTTAAGCATGGCAATGACTCATTATTCGTTCAAGTGCATGTGGATGATATTATCTTTGGTCGTGCTTCTCATGATCTTCTATCCAAGTTTTCAGCTATGATGAGTTCAAAATTTGAGATGAGTATGATGGGAGAACTCACATACTTGCTGGGGCTGCAAATCAAGCAAACCAAGGAGGATACTTTTCTTCATCAAATTAAGTATAAAAAATACCTTCTTAAGCACTTCAACATGGACAAAACAAAGCCTCTTCAGACACCAATGGGAACAGCAACGACACTTGACCTTTATGAAGATGTTGAAGTCGTGGATCAAAAAGAATATTGAAGCATGAGCTGGTCACTTTTGTACCTCACGGCATCAAGATCGGATATACAATTCAGCGTATGTCTTTGTGCACGATTTCAAGCTTCCCCATGTGCTTCACATCATCAAGCCGTCAAAAGGATTCATAGGTACTTACATGGAACTCGAGAATTTGGCATTTTTGTTCCTTCCTCCTCAACCGTTACCTTAAAAGCTTCTTTGGATGCTAATTTTAAGGGTTGTATAATATATAGGAAAAGTACTTCGGGTGCTTGTCATTTTCTTGGTAGTTCACTTATTGCTAGGTCCTCTAGAAACAAAATTCAGTTGCACAATCCACGACCGAATCTGAATTTGTAGCTACTGCTAGCGCTTGCTCAGAAATTTTTTAGATTGTCTAAACACTTAAGGACTACGGGAATGATCTAGATAGTGTTCCACTGTTTTGTGATAACACTTGTGCCAATTGCATTGCTAAAAACCCCGTGCAACATTCAAGAACAAAGCACATTGACATTAGGTATCACTTCCTCTGTGATAATGTTGAAAAAGGAAATATTGTGCTTACCATGTAGATATCGAACAACAATTGGCTGACATTTTTACAAAACCTTTGGATTTCACTCATTTTTTTTCATTCGTAGTGGAATAGGGGTTATGCATCCTCATGGATTAAATTGACGGTGAGTTTTCGAACTTCAAAAGTCTATGTGTGAATCTTAATTTAAAATAATATGAGCATAGTATTTCATACATGTTTGACTTTGTGATTCCTTTTACATCATGAAAGTTCTTACAACATTACTCGTGTTATATATTTTGTAGTTTTTGCCATGACTAGTAATTGGAATAATTACTTATACTAAATCTAGTTATGATCGAACTTTCTTGCTGTTTTGAACTATTACATGCTCACAAGTTCTTTTAATAATGGAAAATTAATCAATCAAGTATCCACATGTTGAGCTTTTATGATCAAATAAAAAAATGAGAAAAGATCAAGAGAATATGCATGCATCGCACTTCTTCTATCAGATGGCTTATCATTGTACTTAGATATAATCTTTGAAGAAGTTGTGTATAACTAAAACCATGTCCTTAATCTTCTAATTGTCAAATGACATAGGTTTGGCTTGGTTGGATAGAATAAGGTTGATGCGACATATAATCTCTTGCAAATGTTATAAGATATATTTTGTTTCTTAAAAGAAAATAAAAATACAGCCACCAGTGTCATGCTTTCAAGTCTTGAAATAGTTAAGTTTGTGAGATCATGACTTGCTTAAGAGGGAGAAAATTGTTTTCAAAACTTTTCATGTGAATAAGTCAATGTTCTGATTTTGAGTGGCGTTGCCAATGCATTCATTCAGGGGGGGGATTGTGGGACCTATGTGTGATGAATACATTGGCAATTTAAATAAAAGTGAGGGTTCACACGCAAAGTTTTGAATATTGCCGAAAATCCCACTTCGGACTGTCTGAACTTGCGGGAATTCAATTTGCACTGTCCGAACTTTCAGTCATGTGAGCAGCACGTGCTTGTCACTTCGGACTGTCCGAACTTTTCCTCACGTGAGTTGCACGTCTTTTCCAGTTTGGAGTGTATGAACTTGTACCACACGTAAATTGCATGTGTTGTTTTTTTGCACTATCAGAACTTCACTCACATGAGATGCACGTGAGTGAATGCTTCGGAATGTCCAAACTTTTCTCATATATTGCATAGCAGCTGCATTGGATTGTCTGTTTTTTCATTTGCTGAAATATTCATGCAGTTGTTACGTTTTCATTTGCAATGTCTCCAAATTGCTTTTTGGCTAATAAGGAAGTTTGCTTTGTATTCTTTTACTAAGTTTTTTGATGTGTTTTGGCTGATTTTGGTGGTTAAACATTAGTGTTGTTCGCAACATGCCTATGTGACGTGCTCACATGAGTTGCTATGGTTTTCTGACTAAAGAGAGTCAAGTCAAGGACATGGGCTCGCAAATATTGGTTGTTTATTCATGTGGAGGTGTTGCTTGAGGTCAATACATGGCTGGTGACGGGATCCATTGAACTAGTTTTAGAGAGACGATGAGGTTCAACAACCAAGTTCGAGAGAAATTGTGGTTGAGTTGATCAGGAGGTCACGCAACATGTTTGGGTCAAGAACAATGCATATGAAGGTATTGTGGACATTGTTGGAAAGTGTTTGCACGTGTGGAAGGGGTGCATGAACGTGGCAACATTGTTCCAAGGCGTGATGAAGAGAAGTGGACGTGAAAATGTGGCCGGAAAGGTCCAACCAGGTGGATTATGGACTCAGGTTGCGGTTGAGTCGGTTATGGCTCAAATATGGAAATATTTGAGTTTATTTTGGTTAGATTTCGTGGTGATCATGAAGTTGAGTTGAGTTGTTTTATAAATGTTTGGTATGTTCTTTTGGAGTTTGTAAGTCTTAAGATTACTTCTATTTGCGTATAGAAGTGTCTTAGCAGTTATGGAAAGTTTTGGTTGAAACTGAGTAGGATTAGAGTCCTAGTTAGGACTGGGTTGGCCTGAGGGGCTTGTTATAAAAGCAAGGGAGGCCAGATCTTGTGGTAGACGACTTTGGGTTGTTCCTCTTTTGTTCTATCGAATAAAGATCGTTTTTAGAGAAGCTTTTATGCCTTGTTCGTCCAACTTATTTTAGACAAGTTGTTCTCGCCGAGTTTCTGGACTGACTGACGTTGCTTCGTTATTTCTATCATAACTTGTGTTTTAAAGATCCAATTGATGTGATTCTTTTTTTATTCACAACTTTATTCTCTATGAACTATGAAAATTTCATGGCCATTGGATTTGTGATTTTTGATCTACACAAGTTTCTTTACAGTGTTGCAGATTTGTTTCTAAAATCGGGTAGAACTGTTTGACCTTCATGTAGTCTTTTGATCATAACTCCAGTTCTACTTAGTGTTTTCATGTGATTCTTATTGAATTGGTTATGTGACTTGATTCTCTATAATTTATACTTGTTTTGTCGTAGTTGAACATGTTGAAAATAGTTACACACATGGTTTCTTTAACAGATCGATTTTCTGCTGAGGGATTTTTTGTTGCTTCCGCTAAAAAAATTTAATTTACCATTCACCCCCCCCCTCTAGTAGCTTTTCACACTTCAATCCTACAACAACAAGTTCGGGAGGAATTGTGGTTGAGTTGATCGTGAGGTCACGCAACATGTTTGGGTCAAGGACAATGCATATGAAGCTATCATGGACATTGTTGGGAAGTGTTTGCACCTATGTAAGGAGCTCATGGACATGGCAACATTTTTCCAAGACGTGATGAAGATAAGTGGGCATGGGGATGTGGTCGGAAAGGTCCAACTGGCTCGTTTATGCCTCAGGCTGTGCGTGAGTTGGTTATGGTTTGTTTATGAAAGGTTTAGAGTTTGTTTTGATTAGATACCATGGTCAGAGCAATGTTTAGTTGTTTTAGGAATGTTTAGGATATTCCTCAGATGTTTATAAGTCTTAAGATTGCTTATATCTGCATATGAAAGAGTCTTGAGCAGTTATGAAAAGTTTCAGTTGAAACTGAGTAGGAATAGAGTCCTAGTTAGGACTGGGTTGGCCTGAGGGGCTCGTTATAAAAGCAAGGGAGGCCAGAGCTTGTGTTGATATGACTTTGGGTTGTTCCTCTTGTTTTATGTTGAATAAACATTGTAGTTTTAGAGAAATTTTTGTGCCCTGTTCGTCCGACTTGTTTCTGTCATGTCTTTCTCGTTGAGTGACTGGACAACACGATGTTGGCTCGTTGCGTTGATCATAACTCAAGTTTTACAGATCCAATCGACGTGATTCTTTTTTTTGTTGTCTTCACAACTCAATTATCTATCATCTGTAATAGTTTCACGGTCATTGTATTTTTGGTTACTAATCTACACGAGTTTCTTTGCAGTGTTGCAAATCTGGTATTTTACTCGGGTAGAACAGATTGACATTTGTTCGATCTTTCGATCGTAAATTGAGTTTTTCTTGATGGTTTTTCATGATTCTTATTGTCGTATCTTTGTGATTTGATTCTCTACAATCTCTATTACTTTTTTCACAGTTGAACATGTTTGGATTAGTCACACACATTGTTTCTTTATCAGGTTGATTTTCTGCCGAGGGGTTTTTGTTGCTTCCACTAAAAAAGTTTTAATATACCATTCACCCCTCCCCCTGGTAGCTTCTCACATGCTCTTCGATCCTACAAGGAAGTCTATATACGGACTAAAACATTCATCTCGAAGTTGGAATCTTTGTATTGATGAGGTAGTCAAATTGTTTGGCTTCTCAAAACATGTAGATGAGCCTTTTGTGTACAAGAAGTCTAGTGGGAGGGCCCTCATATTTCTGATCTTGTATGTTGATGAAATACTATTGATAGGGAATGATATCCCATTTATGGAGGATGTAAAGGCTTTGCTGAGAAAATGTTTCTCTATAAAGGACCTTTGAGAGAGATCCTACATTTTGGGCATAATGATCTATAGAGATATATCTAAATGTTTAATTTGATTAAGCCAAAGTATGTACATTGACAAGGTGTTGAATAAGTTCAGCATGAATGGCTCCAAGAAAGGATTCATACCTATGTCACATGGCATATCCTTGAGCAAGAATCTGTGTTCCGTAACACCTGATGAGCAAGAAAGTATGAGTATAATCTCATACGCTTCGTCTTTTGGATATATCATGTATGCCATGTTGTGTACACGCCCAAATGTATCTTACGCTCCAAGTGTTACAAGCAGGTACCAATCAAACCCAGGTAATGGTCACTGCATAGAAGATAAGAATATCCTTAAGTACTTGCGAAGAACTAAGGATATGTTCCTAGTCTATGGAGGTTCAGAAGAGCTTGTTGTAAATGGTTACACCCGTGCTAGTTTCCAAACTGACAAAGACGACAGAAAATCACAGACGGGATATGTCTTTTGTCTCAACGGTTGGGCGGTGAGCTGGAAGGGTTCTAAGCAAGACACGATCGCAGATACGACAACAGAAGCTGAATACATTGCAGCCTCAGAAGCTGCAAAGGAAGTTATATGGATTAGAAAATTTGTTTCAAAATTAGGCATGGTCCCTAGCTGCTCCTGTCCGATTGACCTCTATTGTGATAATAGTGGTGCAATCGCACAAGCAAAGGAGCTGAGGTCACACCAAAAGTCTAAACACATACTGCAACACTATCACTTGATTTGAGACATCATCGATCAAGGTGATGTGAAGACATGCAAAGTGCACAACAGACTAAACATAGCACATCCGTTGACTAAGCCACTTTCACAAGGAAAACATGAAGCACACACAAAATCAATGGGCATAGGATGCTGGATTGATTAGTTTGAATGTGATCTTTTGATGATGTGTACCTTATTGGTAGTAATGGGATGATAACATCAAGTCAACATTTCTGACCTGCCTGTTTAGTGATATATTCCATGACTTTATCATTTCGTGTATTGATGAATCCGTGATTTGTTAGGAAAACTACACGATATAAAATGGCATTGTGGTAAATGTGATCCTCGGCTTCTATCTATCATGTGCAACTATGATGGAGAGGTAAGTTGGTGCATGTGTTGGGTGGATGATCGTGTTTCATGAATCATAACAATATGAGATATTATACCAACAATGCAGGCATGTGTTAGGAACACGGGGCTTGATCTGACCCACGATGAGACACTGCAAATACACAATGCTATCGGTGGTCTCGAAACAACACGCATACTTGCATCCTTTGACCTGAGATTGGATAAGAGTCCCGGATTGTGTAAGTATTTCTTTGGGGCTGCCAAATGCTACTTCTTAACTGGATAGTTATAAAAGTAGCTTTCGGGTATAACTGTAGCAAGTCACTGGGTGCGTCAAGTCAAGATGGATATGCCCCTCTCTTATTAGAGAGAGAGACTCCTCCGGGCCCTCTCGATGTGTTTGGAATTAAAGTGCACGTCCATGCCTTGATTAAAGGTTAATCAACAAAATATTCCGTACACGGGGTGAAATAAGGCTAAGTTGACAAGGGTAGCACTTCACTTCACTTGACATGTACTTGGCTAGGTGTCGTGCGACAGAAGGACAAAGTATTCACAAGTGTTACAGGTTATGCAAGATATAATCTTCATGAACCTTCAGGAGTTAGTAAGCCTTCTTAGAGGCCAATGCTAATTATTGATCAAAAATGGTTTCTGAGTCATGACCGTTAGTTGCATGAACCTACACGGTCACACACTTAAGGAGAGACAATCAAGGAGTTAACTGGATCAATTGGATTAGGTCCAAGACGTGGTAGGTTTCGAACACATCATTCCACTCTTGTGCAAGTGGGAGATTGTTAGGTCTGCCCATGGTTGAACAAATGCCCATGTGGAAAACTCCATTATTTACACTATAAATAATAGATGGCTACCCTATAACCCTAATCCTAAGAGAGAGCCTCCACCATAGAAGCCGCCGCACACAAGTTGCTGCACCCACTCGTGAGACGTGTGAGGTTGTGTTGCGAGGAGGATTTGCTCCACGTCTCCTTCCGCATCAAAGGTTGATCGCGGAAACTGCATCCGTGCCATGAAACGCTAGCACGTTCTGGCGCGAGGTTGTCTCTCCGTACATATGGACGTTCGTAGAGGTGCTGCTGCGTTGCGCACTTCGTCTAGCCGAACGACTACCATCCCATCGCTACGAGTCTTTCGCTGTGCCGCTCGACCGAAAAGTATATCTACGATCATCCATATCCAAGTATTCCTGTTTTACGCGATTAATTTTGTTGAGTGCTAGCAAGTAGCATCCCACGTATTCCCTTTCAGTACCATGCAGATATCCTCCCCGGAATCTAAGCCAATCCCACAATTATTGGGCAATAATGCACTTAAAATATCAGGGGATCCGGATCCTTTAACGTAGCTCCATATTACTGCATGCGTGCAGTACTGGACTTTGGAGGCCTAACAAGACAGCTCATGATTTGCCCGCGCGAAAAAAAAAACAGCATGGGAGGGAAAAGGTCACACCTGCTTTGTTTGCCGCCGAAATTTATTACTAGCTTACCGACTCTTCGTTTTCTCATTCCTCTCTTACAAACCTAGAGACTAAGAAGAGGCGATAAGTTGATATATCCAGTTCGATGCAATTGACTCAAGTCAGATTACAAGATGGAGGTAACAAACAGGCAGTGCAGCTATTCTAAAATATAAGTTACCATATCTTGTATCTTTTACTTTGATATTACAGCTTAAATTTGTATTTTTTTGTTTCACTTCAGATCGTTATATTTCTAAAGTAATGTAAAATAATTACTGATATCAAATATTTTAGTCATAATTCGGTTATAGAACATTGTCACACTTCTCTCCACGTTATTCCAGAGAGAATATGGTGCCAAGTTTCGAACCTTATGTTGGGATGAAATTTAGAGATCTGGTTCAGGTTTGGAAATTTTGGGTAGAGTATGGAGGTCATGCAAGATTTTCAGTTAGCGGAAAAGTTACATCATGTCGATATGTTTGCTCCAATGAAGGTCATCGAGCACAAGACAAAAGAGTTCATCTAATAAAGTGTCCTAGAGATGAAACTAGAACTGATTGTGAAGTTCACATATGTCTTAAAATGGATGGAGAGAGTTATGTAGTGAGCTAGTTGTACAACATAACCATCTCCTTCACTTGCCAGAAATTTTACACTCAATGGTAATACAAAGGAAAATTTCAGAAATACAAGCTTTTGAAATTTAGACGGCCGATAACTCAGGAATTGGGCCAAGAGCCGCACATGAGTTAGCCAGTCGCCGAGTTGGTGGATCATAGAACCTGAGCTATACTCATCTTGAACATTAAAAAAATTACGGACCAAGCGTGAGTGTGAGATGGCATATAGAGAAGCAGGAAGTATGTTGAAGTAGTTTTGAGATAAAATTGTTGAGAACCACTCATCTCAATATGCTCTGCAAATGGATTGTGAAGAACTGTAGAAAGATGGAATGGGACAAAAGGCCACACTGGCAATAGCCTTGGGTGCCAGCTTATATTGAGGGCAGAGGCACAATTACAGGAGGTGCAGTAATGCATCGTAGGCTAAAAAAGGGAGGTGATAAGCACCACTAATGACCTACCATAAATATGAAAAGTTCTACTATAATTAGATGATATGTACATATCTTAACACCCACCCGCAGTCGCAGTGGTAGCCTGTCGAATGCAAAGACTGGACCTGAACTCATGGAACTGGGGCGACGGCAGGCCTTTCATCATGATATCGGCGAACTGGTGCGAGGAAGGTACGTGAATCACACGTACTTGGCCAAGAGCGACATTCTTGACGAAGTGAATATCCAGCTCAATATGCTTCGTGTGACGATGATGAACTGGATTGGCTGTTATGTAAACCGCACTGACGTTGTCGCAGTAGAAGATAGTGGTGGTGGTGATAGGCTGATGGAGTTCTTGGAGTAGCTGGCGAATCCAATAGCATTCGGCGACAGCGCGAGCTACAGCACGATACTCGGCCTCGGCCTAGAGCGGGAGACAGTCGTCTAGCGTTTGGAAGACCAAGAGACCAGATTGTCTCTGAGGTAGACACAAAACCCCAAAGTGGAGCATCGTGTGTCCCGGCAGCCAGCCCAGTTGGCGTCGGAGTAGGCGATGAGCGAGGACGCGTAGGAGGCGCTGAGGTGGAGCCCAAAGTCGAGAGTACCCTTCACGTACCGTAGAAGGCGCTTGAGCATTGCGAGATGGGGCTCCCGAGGATCATGCATGTAAAGACATGCCTGATCAATGCCGTAGTCAAGATCAGGGCGAGTGAGCGTTAGGTACTGGAGTGCACCCGCTAGACTCCAGTACTCGGATGGGTCGGTGACAGGGGCACCATCAAAGGCAGAGAGCTTGGCCCAAGTTCCAACGGGGGTCGACGTAAAGTGACACTAGGCCATGCCCGCCCACTGTAGAAGATCCGCAGCATACTAGCACTAGGACAGGTGGATGCCATCGGAGATGCGCATGACTGAGATGCCGAGGAAGTACGACAAGGTGCCAAGGTCGGTCATCGCAAACTCCGATGAAGTCGATCCATGATGTGGCGGAGTAGAGTCGGTGATGAGGCAGTGAGGATGATGTCATCGACGTAGAGGAGCAGGTATGGCGAGGAGGAGCCATCCTTGTAGACGAACAACGAAGTGTTGGAAGCCGAGGAGGCAAAGCCAATCGTGGCATGGTAGGTGGAAAAGCGCTGATACTAGGCACGAGGTGCCTGTCTCAGCCCGTACAGGGATTTCTTCAAGAGGCATACGTGGTTCGAGACGGAGGGCTCAACAAACCAGGTGGCTGCTGGCAATAGACTGTCTCATTGAGGTTGCCGTGGAGGAACGCATTCTTAACGTCGAGCTGGTGGATCGGGCCGCCACGTGAGAGTGCGAGGCTGAGGACGATACAAATTTTTACCGGCCTGACGACGGGGCTGAAAGTTTCATCATAGTCCACCCCGGGGCGCTGGGAGTACTCGCGAACAACCCAACGCATCATGCGCCGGGTGAGGTTGCCGTCGGAGTGGAATTTATTTTTGAACATCCATTTGCTGGAGACGATGTTGGTGCCGGGTGGAGGAGGCATGAGGCTCCAGGTACCGTTGTCGATGAGAGCACGATACTCGTCCTCCATGGCTTCACGCCAAAGAGGATCAGCCAGGGCACTCCGGTAGTTGGTCGGGACCGGGTCGAAGACGGAGGCAGCCATGTGGCGTTAGTTTACGGTCTGAATGACACCGCGAGACAGCCGCGTGCCCATCGGGTGTCTCTGCGGCAGAGGAGGCGGTGGCAGCGGCGAGGCAGGCACCGGGGTCGCAGGTGCCGGAGAGACAGCACCATCGACAGGTATTGCAGCAGATGTAGCATTGGGTGAGGCCAGCGAGGTCGAAAGAGCCGGAGGGGGGCATGAACGTCGGACATAGACATGCTCTTGTGGCGGCCGGTGAAGAACCGATCATGGCGCAGGGTGCCTTGGGGCCGGCGCAGCCGACGACGCCGCGGCCGCAGGCACCGGTTGGGGTGCAGGAGCAGGGAGAGGGACCAGCATGGGCCTCGGGTCAGCGGTATCATCCAGTGGGTCCAGCGCCGACACAAGGTGTGGCACTGAGGCCGGGTGCGCACCAGCTCTAGGAGGTGGTATTTGTCCCGGCGGCTCCGGGGGCAAGGGCTGCTGCATTGCTGTCGTGGGCATTGAGGACAGAAAGTCCAAACAGCGGTCACCATCTTCCCTTAAACGAAAAGGAAAAACTGTCTTGTTGAAAACAACGTGACATGAGATTATAATTTTTCGAGTCAAGAGATCAAGACATCGGCAGCCCTTGTGCATAGAGGGGTAGCCAAGGAAGACAAAGGAGGTCGAGCGGGGTGAGAGTTTGTGAGAGGAAGTGGCCGCTGTGTTAGAATAGCAGAGGCAGCTAAAGACACGCAGGTTGTCATAGGTCGGTTGTTTGTTGTGGAGAATGGTGTAAGGTGTGGAGTCTGGTGTTCAAGTGCATAGCAGTCTATTAATGAGAAGACATGTGGCGTGCAGAGCTTCGACCCAGAAAGCCGCGAGCATGGACGCATGAAACAGGAGGGTGTGAACTGAATTGTTTAAGGTGCTGAGCATGCGCTCAGCTGCACCATTCTGTGGAGAAGTGTAATGGCACGAGAGGCGGAGTTGGACACCATGTTGTGCAAGAAAAGAAGTGATGGCCGAGTTGATGAACTTGATGCCGTTGTCTACTTGCATAGCTTTGAGTGAGGCCCTGAACTGTGTACGAACATAGGCGAGAAATTGAGTTATCAGTGAATGAACATCGAACTTGTGTTTCATAGCAAAAACTCGACAGTAATGAGAAAAATCATCTAGTATTAAAAGATAATATTTGTTACCAAAATTACTGATGACAGAGGATGTCCATACATCACAATGCACAAGCTCAGAACAATGTGATGTGCTGGTTGTAGAGCTAGCAAATGGGAGACGTGTATGTTTACCCAACTGGCAAGCATGACACAACTTAGACTCAGTTGTATTACAGCCAATGAAAGAAGATTGTTGTAATTTATGTAGGACGGCACGACCGGGATGTCAGAGGCGCTGGTGCCAGGTGGAGGCGGCAGTGACGGTGGAAAGGAGGGCGTGTGGACTGCTCATAGGCGATGGTGGGGGGATGGTGTTGAGGTCACCATCACGATTGAAGCGACCAATCACGCGTCGGGTCCTGCGGTCCTTAATGGAAAAACCATCAGAGTCTAATTCAATTGTACAGAGATTGTCACGGGTAAATTTACAGACAGAACAGAGATTCTTAATAAGTGCAAGAACAAAAAGGACATTATTAAGAAAAAATTAGATGAAGGAGTGGTAAGAGTGGCATCGCCGCACTGGTCAATGGTAACACGGGAACCATTGCCGACAGTGACATACGAGGGATGTAAGAGAGGGCAAAGGCGAAAGAAGATACCGGCTTCAGATGCCATGTGGGAAGTAGCACCCGTGTCAATGACCCAACCGGAGGTGGAGAGATTGTTCAGCACGGCGGTGAGGCCGGACTAATCCCACACGGGCCCGGAGTCGAACGTCGATGTAGACGGGGCAGGGGTCGATGCAGGCAGATGTAGAGGGGCGTAGGTGGTGGTGTAGGCCTGCTGTCCCTGCGAAGCGCGGCCCAAAATGCCGGCACTGGGCCGGCCCTGCCGGAATGCCTACGGATTAATGCAAATCCACGGGCCAGGTGGCAGGGCAGCTTGCTGGGAGGAGCCACCGCGCCCACCAGGTGGACCCTTGTTGCGGCCACCGTGCTTCTGATTTCTGCGATTGCCCTGCGCTGAAGGCTGGGAATTGGGGGTAGGGTAGGGCATCTGGGCGCGGCAACCTTGGCCGCTGCAGGAAGAAGCGGCAGCGATGAGGGCCAGGTTCTGAGAGACTTTGGCCTAGTTGGCGAGGCAGAGTTCCTTGAGACAGAGCTGTGAGACAGCACGGGCAAAGTTGGGGAAGGGACTCACATTTTTTACACATGGCTTGGAAGAAAGATGACCATTTGGAATAATTGGGGTTCTTCATCTCAAGCACCACAGGAACATGAGAGCGGACTGCAACAGTGGAGTAAGGGTTGATGAACACGGCGTCGGTTGTGGTCGTCATGGCGGCCTGAGCAGGCGACGCAGGGGGGGGGGAGCTGCAGCGGTGGCAGCACGGAGAGGATGCCGCGGTGGTGGCTGAAGGCAGCAGAAAAAAAGGAGGAGGATCGGTGGTTGCTCTGTACCATGTAGAAAGATGGAATGGGACAAAAGGCCACACCGGCAATAGCCTTGGATGCCAGCTTATATTGAGGGCAGAGGCACAATTACAGGAGGTGCAGTAATGCACCGTAGGCTAAAAAAGGGAGGTGATACGCACCACTAATAACCTACCATAAATAGGAAAAGTTCTACTATAATTACAGGATATGTACATATCTGAACAAGAACAAATTGCAAATGTGTTTTGTGCTGATGCTAAAATGCGTCTGGATTATGCACATTTTGGTGATGTTGTCACATTTGATACTACTTTTGGAACAAACAAGGAGTCAAGGTCTTGGGTATTTTTGTTGAATTCAATCACTTTAGAGAAACGGTGATTTTTGGTGCTACTCTTTTATATTCCGAGACATGAGTCCATCGAGTGGCTATTTGAGACATTTGTACAAGCACATAATGGAAAAAACACCTAAAACAATCTATACAGATCAAGATTGTGCAATAGGGAAAGCGGTTGATGAGGTGTTCTCAGAAGCGTGGCATGGGATGTGCACATTTCATATTATTCAGAATGTTGTCAAACATTTGACTAGTGAAAATAAGAGTGACGACTCAAGTATTTTTGTCTGATTGCTTGCATGTTTGAGTACGAGGATAAGGAAAAGTTTGAAGCAGAATTTTCCATCATAAGGAACAAAGTGCAAAAGAAAATTTGGTTGGGTAGTATCTAAAAGTTGAAAGAAAAATGGGCCATTTGTTTTATGAAGGGTGTTTTCAAACTGGGAATGAGAAGCGCACAATTAAGTGAGAACCTGAATAATGATTTGAAAAATCATTTGAAAGCAAATTTTGATATTCTTCGATTCCTAAGACCTTTTGAAAGGGTATTCCAAGGCAAAAGAGATAAAGAGCTTCTTGCAGAATTTGATTCAAGGAGAAAACAACCCAGAATTCAAATAAAGACACCAATGCTCGTGCAAGCAAGCAAGTTATACACACCTATTATTTCGGAAGATTTTCAGAGTGAATATGAGAGGTCTGTAGCATCACGCAAAGTGTTAGATGGAGATATTAAATATCTGATTGCCATCGCATTTCTTGATAAAGAACTAGTCTTTCAGGATGAGCACAAAGTTATGGGTAATCCTACCGAGCAGACTACTACATGCAGCTGTGAGCAATTCAGCAGTACTGGCATTTTGTGTGCTCATGCTTTCAAAGTTCTTGACATAATGAATATAATGTTACTGCCAGCACACTATATTCTAAAACTCTGGACACTGAGCCAAGGCATGGAACAATACAAGACACACGTGGAAGGAGCATCATTGAAAATCCAAAGTTAGATGCTATGCATCGCTACAAGTTTCTGTCTTATAATTTTTTTAATTTGGCACAACAAGCAATTGACTCAAGAAAGCTTCATACTAGTGGCCAACCCACTTGATAGTCTTATCAGGAAAGTTGAAGATCAAAATGCAAGTTCTAGTACTATCAATGACCGTGTCAAGTTGTGAAGGAAGTTCATGTTAGAGGTGTAGGGGTGTCTTTTATATTTTCCCTTTTGTATAAGGGCTTTTATGTTTATTGACCATTCTTGTACATCTATTTATAGAGGCCTCCAGCCTCCTAAATAATATAAGCCTCATTCATAACATGGTATTACAGCCTAGGTTTGTACTCTAATTTTTTCGGTGGCAGCGCTTCCTCTGACACTTTCGGCGGCCTTCGTTGGCCGCCCGTGTCTCGTGCTACCGACCGCCGCCCTGTAAGGCCCCGGCATCGATCGGAGTCTGCATCAATTTGTTTTGGTGGCCTCGTCGGTCGGCGCTTCGATCTGCTCACCCACTCGGCTGTTCGCCTGCCTCGATCTGAGAACGGCTCACCCGCTCGTTTGTCGGGTTCGGCGTCCGCTCGCCGATTCGGCCGCTCGTTCCATCTAGCGGCGTGCGGCAATCGACCTATCCGGCGGCCGCTCGTTCGATCTCGTGCGGCAATTGATCTATCCGGCGGCGTGCAGCTTGCCTCTGGCCGCGTAGCCGACGTCCCATAGCGGGTGGTAGTGCCTTGCCTCTAGCCGCGCAGTCAACGGCCGCAATGTTCCCATCGCGGTGGCGGCGGCTTGTTCTGGCCGCGTAGCTGACGGCCCAGTGGGCTTGTCGGTGATTTTGATCCCGCAGATCTCCCGACACTACTAAAGTGTTAGAGGAGTTTGAGGTTCGATATGGGCGCGCGGAGATTCAAGAAGGTGAGATGTCGAGTGACACAAGGGACACCAAGATTTACGTGGTTCGGGCCGCCTGAGCGTAATACCCTACTCCACAGGGTGTGTTCATGTTGTATTGGATGTATGTCTAGAGCGTCTGTCTAGTGTGTGTTCGAGAGTCTGTGTCGAGTGTCCCCTATGTATCGTCAGCCTGTCCTTTTATAGTACAAGGGCAGGCCGTTACAAGTTAGCCTGGCCCGACATGTGGCCCCGGCGGTTACTCATATTGATACACATTCAACACATTTAATTACCCTTAATGACTGAGTTATGGGCTTTGACAGCACCGTTACTGGTAATTAAGGTCGTCTGATCGTGTGTCATTAATATAGTATTAATGACACTTGATCGGGTCTTGAAATCCTTGATTCCCCTTTGAAGATCCGGAGCCGTTGTGGAGTCTTCCGGAGGTTAGAGGCTGAAGATCCGACGGTTGGACACGTGGCAGCGCCGGAGCACACTATGGGGAACAGATGGCTCCGGTGTTACCCGACACGTGTCACCACCGGAGCTTCCCTCGGTCTGGGGTTAGGTCCGGGGGTGCCATTTCGGTACATAGCCCGGAGCTTCCCCCTTGCGGGTGGTAGCTCCGGTTTGATAGTACACGTGGCGACCCTCGGACTAACCATGTTAGAGAAGCGGGTCCGGACATGTCTGACATGTGGGCCTCCGAAGGTCTTCAAATCAAGTAGATGACTTTCCCTTGAAATCTATGCGATCCCAAGGAGTATATGGTACCCAGGGTATCGACAGTGGCCCCCTGGGCCCACCTCTGAGGAAGACCCCTTGGGTGAAGTCATTCCGCCGGAGGTGGGTCCATCCTTCGACATTTGAACTGAGTATTCAAAGGTCTTCGGATGTGCCGTTGGCGATAGTTTGGAGTTAAATCCTCACCGCGTGGCATATCCCGTGTGCGGCAGATGTGATCTTTGGCGTGCGGATCTCACGCAATTGAAGGTCGCCGGTTCCCGATATGAAAACCGTATCAGTTCCGCGTGCCTTGTCAGGCCGCCGCCTTCGGGTTTCGCGCCTCATGGTGACAACCGTTCGCCTGGGTAAGAACCTCGACTTGATCGTCAGGGTGGTCCCGGGCCCTCTTGTCATCGGCTGGGTGGAATTTTTGAGTAGTATCTTCGGCTTCTTTGCGGTTTCCATCCAAGCGTTGCGAGGGCTTACTTAAGAAGGAAAGCGCGCACCGTCTGGAGTTCTTTATGCCTCTCATCTGATCTTGCGCTCAAACTCCCAACTTGTGCTCGCTTTTCCTCTCTTGCCTTGCTGTGCTGCGATGGAGTTTGGTCTCCGCGAGAGTCGTTTGAATACTGAAGGTGACTTGAAGAAGGTCCGGACCCTCATGGGATGGTCCCCGGACTTCTTCAACCACCTGGTCTGCGTTGGGGGGAAAGCTCCAGTTCGAGAAGTAGCACGCCGGCGAAATGGTGTACTTCTCTTCGTACGCCATGGTGGGGTTGATCCCACCATTTTCCTCCTTTTTCTTGATGCTGCTAGACTTTTATGGTCTGCAGCTATACCACCTTGGCCCCCACTCCATTCTTCTTGTGTCTATCTTCATCCACTTCTGTGAGATGTGGGTGGGCATCCCCCCTGCATTGAACTCCTCCGGACCTTCTTCACCGTTCATACCACCGGTAGGAGCAATGAGTATCTTGGCTTCTACTACTTCGTGAAGCGCAAGAAGTGCCCATTCAAGTACCTCCGGTCGTTTCCCTCTGGAAAGTGGGATGACTGGAAGAAGGACTGGATAGTCATCTGGGTGGAGGAGCACGAGAAGCTGGAGCTGCCCGAAGGCCTCCCCAACATTGACACTACAGTCTGGAGTGAAGCTCCGGTGCTGGCGGAAGCCTTCAACACAGCTCTGACCAGGATCCGCCAGTGCGTGGAGGGAGGATTAACTCCTCAAGCAGTGTTTTGCAACTTCCTGGTCAACAGGTGGGCACCGCTGAAGAGGAGAGAAAAACTCGCTTGGGCCCTCAACAGCGTGATGGACAATGACCGGGTCGAGACCGGGCTGAAGTCCAACATGTCGGGGACAACCTTGGAGTTCCATCTCAAGAAGTTCCAGCATGGCATCGACGTCGCGGGTGACGACTTGACTCCGCCATCAGCTTTTCTCCCTCTGAACATGGAAGTAGAGTTCAGCAGGGAGCTCCGGCGGAAGATGCCTGTGCTTGACGACCTTGGTATCGTCGAGAGAAGATCGACCTCCAGGGTGGTGATCCTTGGGGCCTCCGAAGGTGGCTCTGACCCTGCCCCAAAGCCAAGGATCGAAGTCGGCGGCAAGGGCAAGGAGGCGGCAGACGAACCCTTGAGCCAGAAGAGGAAGCTGCAGCATGCCGACGGAAGGTCCGTCAGGCCTACCGCCTCTGCATCATCTCCTTCTCCCCGAAGGGGGAGGTCTTCTACAACTGCGGCGGTTGTTCCCGTAGCGGCGTCCTCCCGGGGTGCTAGCTCCGGGCATGCGACTTCAGCACCAGGGCCGGTTGAGGCCTCTGCGTCCGAAGGTCCTTCTCGGTCGAGGGGGGCCTCGACTAAGGAAATGCCCCTGGCTGCGACGAGTTCCGGGGGGCCTTCCGGGGCTTCCATGCCGGCGGCGGCTATGGTCAGCCCAGAACGCCCGGGAAAGAGGTTCCGCGCAAGCTGGTGCAGAAGCCTCCCAAGGTAATTTTTAATCTTTACCTCAGACAGTTGTTTTGTTGTAGTAACTATTTTTTAAGTTTCTTCATCCATCATCTGCAGCGTTTCCAAGAAGAGGAGTGAGGCTCCACCCTCAGCCACAGCAGCTGAAGCTGTGAGGGCGGAAGCTTCTGCTCCTATCCCGGTGCCGCCCCAAGTGGTGGCTAAAGCTGCGACAGCTCCGGCGCCAGCTGTCGTGGTCATGGACCTCGACTCATCCCCAGAGACTCCCGTGGTAGCGCCGAACCGCGGGAGAGAAGATGCGCCAGCGGCACCGGCCACGGAGGTTGAAGCTCCAGGTCCTAGTGCAGAGATGATGGAAGCTCCAGCCGTTGAGCCGGAGGAAGCAGTAATTCCGGCCCCAGAGCCGGAAATTGTCGAAGCCCCGGCGATTGAGCCGGAGGTAATTGAAGTCCCGGCGTGCGCGTCGGATGTTGAGGAAGTCCCGGTGGTTGGGCCGTCTTCCTCCGAAGCACCGACCGCAGAGCCGGTCGTTGTTGGAGCTCCGGCTGCAGGGCCGGTTGATGTTGAAGACTTTCCAGCACCTGATCTGGTCGTTGCGGAGGCGTCAGCGCTCGAGCCCCCAATAGAGGAGGTGCCCAGGCCAGAGCCAGAAGCGGCCCCTGCTCCCGAAGTGACGACGTCGGAGGTACCCGCGGCTGAGCTGGAGTGCCCTGGTAGAGTCGCTGGCCCCCTGCCTGAGGGGGCAAATGAAGACCTGGCGGTGGGGCCTTCCTCGATGTCGACTGAGGCCATCCCGGAGGATGGCCCTAGTGCCATGGAGGCTCAGGGGACCACTCTTGTGGAGTGGGACCCAATTTTTGTATCTGAAAATCCGCTGGAACCAGCGGAGGAGACCCCAGCAGGTTCGGAACCTATCCCGTTGTCATTGTCTATTGACAACGCCTGTTCCAGTCTGTGTCAAGTTCAACTGGCCTTCTTCCACGACAGCAAGGCTCTTGAAGTGGAGCGCCAAACCCTTACGCAGTGGCGTAACCAACTCTACTTCGAGACCAAGCTGGCGCAGTCGAGGCTAGCAGATGTCAAAGAGTGGATCAAGCGGGAGAAGGTCCGCCTGGAATACTGGGGCAAATTACTGGACAACAGGGAGAGTATGACTCGCGCCCTCGACGCTCAATCCTGGGCCATTTATGAGCATACCAAAGCAGCTAACAGTGCGGCCGATGAACGCCAAGAAAGGCTTGAGGCCATTAACACTACACTCATCAAGCGCCGAGAGGCACTTGAAGAGAGGGAGAAAAGGCTCGAAGATGAAGAGCAGAAACTCCTTGAGCTGCGGGACGACGTCTTGAGGAGGGAGTAGGAGCTCACCGAAAAGGTGGCTCTGGCCGACAAGGGCCTCGAAGAGCGCGCCAAGAAATTGGAAGAGCGATGCACTGAGGAGGAGGAGAAGGCCTGGGTGCGAGGGCAGGAACTCTACGAACAAGAGTGTGCCCTTGCTGTCAGGGAGAAGAAAGTGAGGGGCAGGGAGAAGGACCTGGTTGACCGCCGGAACAAGATCCACCTCCGGGAGGAGGAGCTCGGAAAACTCGAGAAGCGAGTTGCTGAAAAGATTCAGCAAAACGCCAAAGAAGTTGAGCGCCTCGCTCGCGAGAATTCTGAACTGGTAGCAAACTTGAATGTTGAGATCTTCGCAATATCCTTGAAATGCAGAGCTTGTGAATTGGGTCCCATTATCAGTGATGATTTTGTTTGGGACTCCAAATCTGCATACAATGGACTGCAAAAAGTTGATAGAAGATTGCTTGTTGATTGTCACAACTGGAGTTGCTTCCGGCCACTTGGTGAACTTGTCAATGGCAACGTATAGGAACTTGTAACCTCCGACGGCTCTTGGGAAAGGTCCCAAGATGTCCATCCCCCACAAAACGAAGGGCCATGTAGGAGGTATCATTTGTAGGGGCTGAGCCGGTGTGTGAATTTGCTTTGCATGAAATTGACATGCTTCGCATTTCTTCACCAGCTCAGTTGCATCCTGGAGTGCTGTAGGACAATAGAAGCCATGCTGAAAGGCTTTACCAACCAGCGTGCGGGAAGACGCGTGGTTCCCACACTCGCCTCCATGGATTTCTGCGAGGAGCTCGCAACCTTCTTCCCTTGTGATGCACCGCATTAGGATGCCATTGGCACCGCACCGGTAGAGATCCCCTTCTACCAACGTGTATCTTTTAGCCAATCTGACTACCCGGTCAGCGGATACATCATCGTCAGGAAGGATGTTGTCTTTCAAGTAGTTCTGGATCTCCGAGATCCATGCATCGGAACTAACCTGAGCATTTGAGTCTTGCGTGTTGGGTTGCTCGGAGCTTCCGGCAGCACCTACGACCCTTGATGGCTGCCATGGTAACAGGGCCATCGGGACCGTTAGCTTCGGGATGCTGATCTTGCCCCCTTCGCTCAGTTTGGCAGGCTGAGCTGTGGGTTTTGACAACCTCCGGACAAAAGTTCCGTCAGGAGCCGGAGCTCCAGTTGACGCTTTCGTCGAGAGTTCGCCGGCTTCAGCAATGTGGGCACGCTAGACATGGTGGAGATCTAGGACTTCGAAGTCCTTCTGAAGCCTCTAGATTTCAAGGAGGTAAGCAGCTAGCTGGAGATTGTTGCAAGAGCATTCACCCTTCACTTGCTAAATGATGAGCTGCGAATCTCCCTTGACCAGCAGTTGCTTGACACCGTATGACAGTGCCACCTTTAGTCCATAAATGAGTGCTTCATATTCCGCCATGTTGTTGGTCGCCTTGAAGTCAAGGTGGACCATGTATTTTACCTTCTCTCCGGTTGGTGCGAGGAGAAGGATTCCAGCTCTGGGCCCCTGCTTTTGCATGGAGCCATCGAAGTAGAGGGTCCAGTGAGGCTCGATGAAGACCGGAGCCTTGTGCTCTGGCTTCTGCTCGCTGGGGCCCCCAGGGTTTGATGGAGAGGGAGTCCATTCCGCCACGAAATCCCTCAATGCTTGACTCTTGATTGCTTGCCTCGAAACGATTCGAGATCGAATTTAGCCAATTCTGCTGCCCACTTTGCAATATTCCCAGTTGAATTGGGATTATGCAAGATTGCTCGAAGTGGGTAAGAAGTCACCACTGAGATCTTGTGAGCTTGGAAATAATGGCGAAGCTTCCTGGAGGCAATAAGAACTGCATAGAGCAGCTTATGCACCTCTAGGTATCGAGTCTTGGCGTCATGAAGTACATCACTAATGAAGTACACTGGGCGCAGGATGGTCCGGACCCTCCCGGAGGGGCCTGGAGCTTCCTCTTCATTGATCCGGATCTTCCCGGAGGGGTCCAGATTTTCTTCGGGGACTTCCGGGTCCTTGCTGGAGGAACCCGGAGCTTCTTCAGAAGCGACCTGGACCCTCCTGGAGGGGTCTGGGTCTTCTGAAGTAACTTTTTGTGGATTCAAGTCTGGGAGCTGGGACCCAGACTCGATTTCAGGAACCTCCGGACCCTCCTGAAGGGGTCTGGACTCCTGAGTATGCGATGGTTCTGGTCTCTCCGCAACCAGGACCATACTGACGACTTCGTTAGTGGCTGAAATGTAAAGCAGTAAAGGCTCACTAGGGTTCGGAGCTACCAGGATCGGTAGGGTGGTGTGGAGCTGTTTTAGTTCTTGGAATGCCTTTTCTGCCTCTTCAGACAATTGGAAAGGTCCGGACTTCCTTAATAACTTGAAGAAGGGGAGTGCCCGTTCCGCCAGTCTTGAAATGATCCGGCTGAGGGCTGCTAGAGATCCAGTTAGCTTTTGGACATCTTTGATACGGGCTGGTGGCCTGAAAGTGCATCTAGGTTCCCCGTGGGTTTTGGATGATTGATGACGACAATTCAGTCGCTAATGAGCTCATGTGATCTTAGCACAGGTATGGACTCGATTGGAGACGCAAACTCTCAAAAAGCAAAAAGGAAGGAAACAGAGTCAACTCGAAGCGTAGAAACTAGGGTTTCTAGCGTGTTGAGTTAGACTGGCCGTAGAAATAGGAGGGTGCGTGTGTAAAGTGCATTGAGATCAAGTTTGGGAGCTCAAAGTGGTTTAGAGGTCAAACCCCTTGAAAGAAAAGAGTGGATAAGTAGTCTGGCTGTAAGGCCGGACTAGTCCGTGCAGGCGGCCGGACTAGTCCGCACCTGGCCGACCAAGTTCGTTGTCGGCCGGACCAGAAGGGTCTGACTGAGATCGGACTAGTCCGTTTGTGGCCGGACTAGTCCGGGTAGCAGTGAGTGGGTTTTGGGGACTAAGTCTCAAAACCACGGACTTGTCCGTTTGAGTCCGGACCAAGAAGTCCTGAGTGAGAACGGACTAGTCCGCCCGTGGGGCCGGACTAGTCCGGGTTGGCGTGTTGAAGGTGCTTCTGTGACTAAGTCTGGGAGGACCGGACTAGTCCGCCCCTGGGGCCGGACTAGTCCATGGTCCTCAGACTAGTCCGTTTTCACACGGAGCAAAAGGCTCTGTGTGAGATCGGACTAGTCCGGTGGTGACCGGGCTAGTCCGTTGTTGAAGTGACCGTTTGAATTTGAAGTTTGGCGGGTAGTGTGACGATAGCGTGTCAGCTGTCGGGGCCTGACAAGAGTTCAGTGGTCCCCTAGGCCGGACTAGTCCGGGCCTGAGGCCGGACTAGTCCGCCCTTCTGCTAAAGTCAGCAGTATGGGCTTGGGACCTCTATAAATAAAGGTCCCCTGGGTTCTTTTGAACTAACTCTTGAACTGACTTGAACCCTAGCGCCGCCACAGCCAACTTGGAGCACTCTTGAGCCTCTTTCTTGCCAACTTTCCCTCTAAAACTAATTCTTGAGTGGATTAGGGTTTAGTGAGGTGGAGAAGAGGAAGAACATCGAGCTTGTGCTCCCGGTTTGATCTCTTGCACTCATTGAGTCTTTGTGAGCTGTGTGTTGAGTGTGTTTTGCATTGGTGATCATCTTTGTGGTGTGGGAGCCTCAGATTGTGAGAAGCCCCAACGAATCTTGTATTCACACTTTGAGATAGTGGAGAACGAAGTTAGGCCCGTGCGGTAAACTTGGTGAGGGAAGGGTTGGTGAACCCGGTCCTTTGTGGACTCCTCAACGGGGACGTAGATTCTTGTGTGGAATCGAACCTCGGGATAAAATTCCTTGTGTCTCCGTGTTCTTCGCATTTTGTTTATCGCTTACTTCATTCTAGGGTTGCTAGTCTTGTCTTGCGCTTCACATTGACTTAATCTTGTTAAAACTTGACTCACTCTTGTGTTAATAGTTTCCAAACTTGTCTTCAACATATCCTCACTTGTAGCCTCGAGAAAATCCCCTTAAAACTTGCTAGAAACACTTTTTAGGGTTCTTCACGCAGGCTGACCGGACTAGTCCGCCCCTAGACCGGACTAGTCCGCCCCCTGTGATTTAATCTCGTTTTATTAAGTCATTTGCAGGTCGATTAGCCTATTCACCCCCCCCCCCCTCTAGGCAACTTTCAATTGGTATCAGAGCCTGACTCTCCACAAAGAGTCTAACAACTCGGAGAGATGGCCAGAGTGGTGTTTGAAGAGGTGTCGACCAACGACTCTCAACCGACACGTGAGGAGACAATGGCTTATCAAGACAAGCCAACGGATGATGAGGAGACTCGTCAGCTCAAGGCGAAGCTCCGGGAGAAGTTGAAGATTGCTGTGGTTGAGCCGTCAAGCTCATCAAGTGGTGGCAGTGGGGTCAACTACAACCGACAAGAGTTGAACTATGAACGCCTTGCCGCCAACAACCACTACCTCTCCATCCCATTGGGGAAACCTCCTCAATTCGATGGAACCGACTACGGGATGTGGAAACACAACATGAAGATCCACCTCGTGTCACTCAATTCGGCATTGTGGCAAATTGTCATGACCGGGGTGGAGATCCCGAAGGATGAGGACAACATCACGCAAGAACAAGCCATCCTCATCCACCGCAACGCTCAAGCTGCGGGTGTGATTATCTCATCTCTCTCAAGAGATGAGTTCAACCGCGTCGATGGCCTTGAGGTGGCCAAAGACATATGGAACACCCTCAAGACAGCACATGAAGGGAATCGGGTGGTCAAGGAGGCCAAGATCGAGCTCATCGAAGGAGAGCTTGGGAGATTCGCCATCTTGGATGGTGAATCCCCCCAAGACATGTACAACCGGTTGAAGGTACTTATCAACAAGAGCCGATCATATGGCTGCACCAAGTGGACCGACCACGAGGTTGTGAAGAGGATGATTCGGGCATTCATGCCTAGGAACGTCGCTCTTTGCTCCATGATTCGAGAAAGCCCGGGGTTCACTCAAATGACCCCGGAGGAGGTCCTTGGTAGGATAATCAACCACAAGATCATGGAGAAGGAGGCACTCTTCTACAACAACCTTCAGAAGTTCACCGTCTCCAAGATGAAGAACGTTGCACTCAAGGCAACACCCTCTTCAAAGGAGCAAGAGGAAAGTGATGAGGAGAGCCTCGACACCGATGAGGAAGAGGCCTTCTTCATCAACAAATTCAGGAGAATGATGAGGAGGAAGAAAGGTGGATACAACCATGAGGGCAAAGGGAAGGAAAGAGCAAGGCCCAAATCAAAAAGGTCTTGCTACAATTGTGGCGAGTATGGGCACTTCATCGCTGATTGCCCACATGAAGAAGCGAAGAAGAAGAAGGAGGGCAAGCCTCAAGATAAGAAATTCTTCAAGAAGAAGAGGCCCTCCGGACAAGCCCACTTGGGGAAGGAGTGGGACTCTAACGATGAGTCCTCCTCCGAAGAAGAAGAGGAGAAGATGGCTACCATAGCCATCGGGAGGAGCTCCAAGGGAAGCAAGCTCTTCCCCAACCTCAACGACAACTACAAACCTACTTGCCTTATGGCAAGGGAGTGAAGGAGAAAGGTAACATCTCATCCCTCCTCCACAACTTCCTCGCAAGATGAATTTGATAGCGCTAGTGAAAATGAGCACATGTTTAAGGACATAAGCAAAAGCACCCTGCGTAGGATGAAGTTGCTTATGGATATGAGATCTTTGAGAAGGAGGATCTCATCAACAGACAAGAGGACATGCTCATCCTTGAGAAGGAGAGATGTCGAGAGCTTGATGAACTCCTTGAGCTCGAAAGAGAGAAGAGCAAGGCATTGGAACACGAACTTGCTCTAAGTAAGAAAACGTGTTCAAGTCTTGAGAAGAAAACAATTAAGCTCAAGGATGAACTTGGGAACTTGTCAAAAGTTAACAAAATCCTTGAGACTCAAGTTGAGTCTCTCAAGAACAATGTAGCCTCTTCCTCTAAGAGCTCAACCTTCTCAAAGGCCTCATCCAATGCAACTCCGCCTTGCAAGTGCTCTAACTTAATCCTTAAGCTTAAGGATGAACTCAACTCAGCACAAGGCAAGCAAGCACCTAAGGGTGCCATCTTTGACAAGGAGAAGGTGGCGTATGCACGAAGTGCATACACCAACACAAGACCTCCCCATGTCAAGGATGGTCTTGGCTATACTAGAGGTGGAAGGCATAACGCCAAAACCTCCAAGTATGGCAAAGACATGATTGTCTTTGTTAAGGTGAGTTCATCCACACCTAAAATCGAAAAGAACTCACCCTCTAGCAACAATATGCCTAAATCTGAACCACATCCTCTATTCCATGATTTTGATGCATCTTATGTGCTTATGAGGAACAAATATGCCAAGGTGTTTGCTAGATATGTTGGGCCACTCCGCAAGAGCCCCAAGCCTTGTGTGTGGGTGCCCAAATGCCTAAGCACTAACGTGAAAGGACCCAACTCCGCTTGGGTACCTAAAAGGAAGGCATAAATTTGTTTTGTAGGCTTACTCCTCCGGCGGATCGAAATGGGTGTTGAATAGTGGATGCACCAACCATATGACTTGAGAGAGGAGCATGTTCATAGAGTATGAGGAGAACAAGGACCCAAGTGAAGGAATCTTCTTTGGGGATAATAGCCAAGGGAAAATCCTTGGCTCTGGTAAAATTGCTATCTCCCCTTCGCATACTTTATCTAATGTTTTGCATGTTGATTCCCTAGACTATAATCTCGTATCCATATCATAGCTTTGTGATAAAGGATATAAGTGTGTTTTTTCTAGTGAGGGTGTGAATGTTCTGAGAGAGGGTAATGACTCAATAGCCTTTAAGGGAGTGCTCAAGTGAAAGCTCTATCTTGTGGATTTTACCATGGATAAAGCTCAACTTGACACATGCTTAATGGCGAAAGCCAACATGGGATGGCTTTGGCATAGAAGGCTAGCCCATGTTGGAATGAGGAACCTTCAAATGCTCCTTAAAGGAGAGCACGTTCGTGGCCTAAAGGATGTGGTATTTGAAAAGGATAGGCCATGTGGTGCGTGCCAAGCGGGAAAGCAAGTAGGAGCTCAACACCCCTCTAAGAATGTCATGACGACAACTGGACCTTTGGAGTTACTCCATATGGATCTTTTTGGCCCCATTGCTTACATTAGCATCGGTGGCAACAAGTATGTTCTAGTCATCGTTGATGACTTCTCTAGATATACTTGGGTGTTCTTCTTGCATGATAAGAGTGAAACCCCCGGTGTCCTCAAGAAATTCCTAAGGAGAGCTCAAAATGAGTCCACCTTAAGGATAAAGGGTATAAGGAGTGACAATGGCACCGAGTTCAAGAACATGCAAGTAGAAGATTTCCTAGATGAGGAGGGCATCAAGCATGAGTTTTCCGCTCCCTATTCTCCACAACAAAATGGAATTGCCGAAAGAAAGAATAGGATGCTTACTGAGATGTCAAGGACGATGCTAGATGAGTACAAAACATCGGACCGGTTTTCGGCGGAAGCGGTTAACACCGCTTGCCATGCCGTAAACCGATTGTACCTTCATCGCCTCCTCAAGAAGACTCCTTATGAGCTTCTCGTTGGTAAGAAACCCAATGTTTCTTACTTTCGTGTTTTTGGTAGCAAGTGTTATATCCTCAACAAGAAGCCTAGGACTTCGAAGTTTGCTTCAAAGTCTGATGAGGGTTTCTTGCTTGGATATGACTCAAACACTCATGCGTACCGTGTGTTCAATAAATCCTCCAGAATTGTTGAAGTAGCACGTGACGTGGTGTTTGACGAAACCAATGGCTCTCAAGTGGAGCAAGTTGATCAACATGCCCTTGATCAAGAGGAACCTCCACTAGAAGCTCTAAGGAAAATGGCACTTGGAGATGTTCGCCCACAAGAACCATCTCAAAGCCCAAGTGACCATCATCATTATGAAGTAGGTCAAACCCCCATTGAACAAGTTGGAGATTCACTAGATACTCCCCAAAATGATAATGGGAATGAAGATCAAGGGGGAGGCTTGGATCAAGGGGGAGACCAATGTGAAGAAGATGAAGCAAGTGATTCAAGAGCTCAACCTCCGCATCCTCGTGTTCATCAAAGTGTTCAACGGGATCATCCCGTTGACAACATTCTAGGAGATATCACAAGAGGAGTAACAACACGTTCACGTGTTGCAAACTTTTGTGAGCATTTCTCCTTTGTCTCATCCTTGGAACCCCATAAGGTTGAAGATGCCTTAAGAGATCCGGATTGGGTAGTTGCCATGCAAGAGGAGCTCAATAACTTTGAAAGGAACAAGGTTTGGGAGCTTGTCAAGCGCCCACAAGCTAATGTTGTTGGAACCAAGTTGGTGTTCCGCAACAAACAAGATGAGCATGGCGTGGTAACTAGGAACAAGGCACGACTTGTGGAAAAAGGGTACTCACAAGTTGAAGGATTGGATTTTGATGAGACATTTGCCCCCGTAGCTAGGCTTGAGTCAATTCGGATATTACTAGCTTTTGCTACTCATCATGACTTCAAGCTCTACCAAATGGATGTTAAGAGTGCATTCCTTAATGGCCCAATCAAGGAAGAAGTTTATGTAGAGCAACCTCCAGGGTTTGAAGACCAAGACTATCCTAACCATGTTTACAAATTGTGAAAGGCTCTTTACGGCCTCAGGCAAGCTCCTAGAGCTTGGTATGAGTGCCTAAGAGACTTTCTAGTTGAAAATGGTTTTAGGATAGGCAAAGCGGATTATACCCTTTTCACAAAGCACTTCAACGAAGATCTTTTTGTGTGCCAAATATATGTGGATGACATCATATTTGGTTCCACAAATAAGGTGTTTTGTGATGAGTTCTCCAAGATAATGACGGAGAGGTTTGAAATGTCCATGATGGGTGAGTTGAAGTTCTTTCTAGGATTTCAAGTAAAACAACTCAAAGAAGGGACGTTCATAAGTCAAACTAACTATACACAAGATATTCTAAGGAAGTTTGACATGGATAAGGCAAAACCCATCAAAACCCCTATGGGGACAAATGGACACCTAGACCTAAATGAGGATGGTCCAAGTGTGGATCAAAAGCTATATAGGTCTATGATTGGTTCACTTCTCTATCTTTGTGCATCTAGGCCCGATATCATGCTAAGTGTGTGTATGTGTGCACGCTTTCAAGTGGCACCTAAGGCTTGTCATTTGACCGCCGTTAAAAGGATCTTGAGATATCTAGTACACACACCTTCCCTAGGACTTTGGTACCCCAAAGGATCTAAGTTTAACCTCATTGGATATTCCGATGCGGACTATGCGGGGTGCAAAGTTGATAGGAAGAGCACATCGGGTACATGCCAATTCTTGGGTCGATCTCTAGTGTCTTGGTCCTCCAAGAAGCAAAACTCTATTGCTCTCTCCACCGCCGAAGCGGAATATGTTGCAGCCGGAAGTTGTTGTGCACAACTTCTTTGGATGCGACAAACCCTTAGGGATTATGGGATTAACTTGCGCAACATTCCACTCTTGTGTGACAACGAGAGTGCCATCAAGATAGCCCATAATCCGGTGGAGCACTCTAGGACCAAGCACATAGACATACGTCATCATTTCTTGCGAGATCACTCAATGAAGGGAGATATTGTGATTTCTCATGTGAGGACGCAACATCAACTCGCGGATATCTTCACCAAGCCTCTTGATGAGAAGCGTTTCTGTGAGCTAAGAAGTGAGCTCAACATTTTGGATTCTAGGAATGTGGCTTAAACCACATTCCTCACATTTTTTGAGCCATTTCGAAAACCTCTTCTCTATCGTGATTTCTCTTCAAAATCTGTTTGAGAAAACTTTTTCTTGGGATTTGATCATGTTTTTATCACATTCTTTCTTTTATTATCATGTTTGTGTTGCTTGTTATCCATAAGGACCAATTGTGTGTGTGCAGGTCAAAACATCGCTTTTCAGCCCAGTCGGACCGGACTAGTCCGCCCCTGTGGACGGACAAGTCCGGGTCCAGACTAGTCCGCGGCTGTTCCGCACACCGGACTAGTCCTCCTTTCAACCGGACAAGTCCGGATCCGTACTAGTCTGAGTCTGGTCCGCGGACCGGACTAGTCCGGCCCCTCAACCGGACTAGTCCGGCCCTTGGGGACTTAAACCCCCCAGGCGGCCCAGACCCCTCCTCTCCCTCTCTCACTTGACTCTCTCACTTCCACGCGCTAGCAACCGCCCCCCATCGGCGATTTTGCGCTCCAACCACCAAATCTCGAATCCAATCCACGCATCAGAGTCTTTGGGAGTGAGGGATCACTTCCCCGCGCACCACTTTCGCGATCCATCTCCGATTTCGTCGATTCTAGTGGATTTGAGAAGGTATTCCCTCGTTCTTCAAAAACTAGCCCCACTCTTGATTCTTAAGGTTTTTGATAGGAACACCTTCATTAATGTTGGTCCATATACCCTTGCGATCATAGTCTAGGAGTATTGCGCGCTGATTCGATGATTTTTCGATGAATCGATTAGGGTTAGGGTTCACTCTGCGCAACCCGGACTAGTCCGTTCCCAGGCGGACAAGTCCGCCCGGTGGACTAGTCCGCCCCTGGGGCGGACAAGTCTGGTTTGCACAGGGCAAACCCTACTTCTAGTCTTTTCTCGAGATCCTTTCCACAATGCTCCCTCTCCTTGGACTCACACCTTCCTTTCTCTATGCTTTCCGCAGCATGTCGAACTCGGAGCGTTCCCCTTCTCGTCTCAACCCCGAGGGGCGAACCAAAGCTCAAATTGTCGAGGCAAGGACCAAGGCTGCGCTCATAGAGGCGCAAAAGGCAAAGGAAGAGAGACGGTTGAAGGCACTCGAAGCCTCCAAAGTTGCCGCAAGCATCTACAACGAGGAAGAAGCCATAGCTAGAGCAACCGCAGAGTCCCTCAATGAGCTGCGGAAGAAGAAAAGGGAAGACAGGGATGCTCACAACTCCAGGGCCGCTGAGGCCAATGCACCCAAGAGAAAGAAGCTCGTCACCTTTGGCGAGAAAGCGAAGGGCAAGGAGCCAGCCCAAATGGAAGCTGAGCCTAGGGTCGAGCGTGGCCCTAAGAAGGGAAAGGCTCCGGCTCCTGTCGAGCCGACGAAGAAGAAGCCAGCTGTCAAGATGTCAGCAAAGAAGGCAGCTGGAGGTGTTGTGATCAAGGAGAAAGGGAAGGCCACTTCCATTGGCCCCCTTGAGGTTCACACACCAGAAAGGAACCCCAACAGGCAGAAGGAGTTGTCTGGCAATGTGTTTCATGGAAAAGGGGCTGAAAAGGCTAGGAGGCTGAGGACCGAGAAGGTCTACAAGTTTGAGAGGAGCACGGCAGATCCCAGGTTCTGGTGTGACTTTCATTGTGACTACTACCGGCTAGTCTATCAGCAGATGAAGAAGCCGGTAATAGAAGCTCAATGGGTTGACTGGGATTACATGGCCAAAAAGCAACACTCTGCTTTTGACGCTGTCATCGAAGCTGCTGAGTGCCATGACCTCAAGAAGATCATGGGTTTCAAGTATGATTGGAACGTCGAAGTGATTCTGCAGTTCTACTCCACCATCTACTTCACCACCTCATGTGACAGAAGAATTATTTGGATGACACATGGTGAACAGTACTCAGTCACTTTCGCAGAGTTTGCCAAGATTCTAGGGCTTGAGGCACACATGGATCATGAGATTATAATCTCTAACCTCAAGGCCGTGGACCGTGAAGAGCTAGCATATATGTATCCAAGTCACGTTCCATTTTATGCCGGTCTCGCCCGCAACATCAAGCCCTTCTACAGCATTATGAACAGAATCCTCAGACGGACGATAGCACCGAAGGACGGTGATGCTGGGGTAATTCAAGGGAACTTGAGGCACTTGCTACTTCTGGTTGATGGGGAAGAGAAGTTCAACCTCGTCGATTACATCTTCGACGACATCTTCAACATCTCGCATACCCCCAACCGTGCTTGCGGGTATGCCCCCTACATCATGTGCCTCATCGAGAAGGTGTCGGGCGTGACATTCGTCAAGGACGTGTCGCACCGCCCGCTTTGTCCTCAGAAGCCTCCGAATGTACCTGTTCCTCCTCGTCGCAAGAATGCAGATCCTCCATCTCGACCCGTGGCACCTCCGTCTCCGCCTCCGCCTCAATCAATGAGTGCCTTCTTCAAATGCTTCAAGGCGATCTTCACTTCATGCCGGAAGCAAGAGATCCGCGCTCAAAGGGCACACAAGCGCCAGGAAAAATATCTTAAGGCGGTGTGCGACAAGCTGGAGGTCCCGATGTCCTCTCCGGAGGTGAGTGATGGGGAGATCACTCCATTCCCCAACTTCACCGCCGATGAGCTCGCCCAGCTCCAAGAGGATGGAAGCTCCTCTCGGGCTGCTCCCTCGGCTAGGAACTCCGACGACGACGACGACGCCGATGATCATGAGGAAGACGTCGAAGATTCCGAGGCCACGGAGAGTGGAAGTGGCGAAGACGAGGACTAGTTCTTAGGTCTTAGTTTCCTCCCTTCTTTTCCTTTTTGGTGCTTTGATGCCAAAGGGGGAGAGTTAAGGGGAAGTTAATCTTTTGTGGGTGTGTTTGTGGTTTGTGGACTTGTCTTGTAATACTTTCATGCTATTTGGATGTTTACATTTGTGCAAGACCTGCTAATGTTTTTTAATATCAATATAATGTTCTTATTATCAATCTTTTGTTTATATTGATGTTCTTTATGTCTTGTCACAATTGTTGAGCACGTCACGTAGGCACCCCACCATAACGTGTGTGGGTATGAAAGATCTCCTCCACCTCTTTTACATGTTGCATACATTGAGGGGGAGTCATTCATACGCACACAAGTTATGAAAACCAATTTTAATACTCTTAATTATTGAAGGACTTAATGTGTTGTCATCAATCACCAAAAAGGGGGAGATTGAAAGTGCATCTAGGTTCCCCGTGGGTTTTGGATGATTGATAACGACAATTAAGTCGCTAATGAGCTCAAGTGATCTTAGCACATGTGTGGACTCGATTGGAGACGCAAACCCTCAAAAAGGAAAAGGAAGGAAATGGAGTCAACTCGAAGCGTAGAAACTAGGGTTTCTAGCGTGTTGAGTTAGACTAGCCGCAGAAATAGGAGGGTGCGTGTGTAAAGTGCATTGAGATCAAGTTTGGGAGCTCAAAGTGGTTTAGAGGTCAAACCCCTTGAGAGAAAAGAGTGGATAAGTAGTCTGGCAGTAGGGCCAGACTAGTTCGTGCAGGTGGCCGGACTAGTCCGCCCCTGGCAGGCCAAGTCCGTATTCGGCCGGACCAGAAGGGTCTGACTGAGATCGGACTAGTCTGTTCGTGGCCGGACTAGTCCTGGTAGCAGTGAGTGGATTTTGGGGACTAGTCCCAAAACCACGGACTTGTCCGTTGGAGTCCGGACCAAGAGGTCCTAAGTGAGAACGGACTAGTCCGCCCTTGGGGCCGGACTAGTCCGGGTTGGCGAGTTGAAGGTGCTTCTATGACTAAGTCTTGGAGGACCGGACTAGTCCGCCCTTGGGGCCGGACTAGTCCGTGGTCCTCAGACTAGTCTGTTTTCACACGGAGCAAAAGGCTCTGTGTGAGATCGGACTAGTCCGGTGGTGACCGGACTAGTCCATTGTTGAAGTGATCGTTTGAATTTGAAGTTTGGCGAGTAGTGTGACGATAGCGTGTCAGCTGTCGGGACCTGACAAGAGGTCAGTGGTCCCCTAGGCCGGACTAGTCCGGGCCTGAGGCCGGACTAGTCCGCCCTTTTGCTGAGGTCAGCAATTTGGGCTCGGGACTCCTATAAAAAGGGGACCCCCGGCCTCATTTCAAAGTGACTTGAACCCTAGCGCCGCCACAGCCAACTTGGAGCACTCTTAAGCCTCTTTCTTGCAAACTTTCCCTCTAAAACTAATTCTTGAGTGGATTAGGGTTTAGTGAGGTGGAGAAGAGGAAGAACATCGCACTTGTGCTCCCGGTTTGATCTCTTGCACTCATTGAGTCTTTGTGTGCTGTGCGTTGAGTATATTTTGTGGTGTTGATAACTTTTGTGGTGTGGGAGCCTCAGATTGTGAGAAGCCCCAACGAACTTTGTAATCACCCTTGTGATTAGTGGAAAACCAAGTTAGGCCCGTGTGGTAAACTTGGTGAGGGAAGGGATGGTGAACCCGGTCCTTTGTGGACTCCTCAACGAGGACGTAGATTCTTGTGTGGAATCGAACCTCGGGATAAAATCCTTGTGTCTCCGTGTTCTTCGCATTTTGGTTATCGCATTCTTCGTTCTAGGGTTGCTAGTCTTGTCGTGTGTTTCTCTTTGCTTAATCTTGTTGAAACTTGACTCACTCTTGTGTTGATAGTTTCTGAACTTGTCATAAACATATCCTAACTTGTAGCCTCGAGAAAATCCCCTTAAAACTTGCTAGAAACACTTTTTAGGGTTCTTCACGTAGGCTGACCGGACTAGTCTGCCCCCAGACCGGACTAGTCTGCCCCCTGTGATTTAATCTCGTTTTATTAAAACATTTGCAGGTCGATTAGCCTATTCACCCCCCCTCTAGGCAACTTTCAACATCAGATGTGGGCTTTTCTTCGTTCTCGCTATGAGCCTACTGGACAGTCTACCTACCTTGATGCTATTCGTCAGGAGCAGTTGTTGCAGCAGGGAGATGCTTCAGTAGAGGAGTTCTTCAGTCAGATGTCTGCTATTTGGCGTCAGCTTGATTCTCTTAGTCCTCGATTGTCGACAGATACATGTTCGTCTTGTCAGAGTCAGAAGGCTGCACTTGAGCTTCGACACACCTATGACTTTCTGACTCGTCTTCGTGCCGAGTTTGAGCCTCTTCGTGCTCAGTTGCTTGCTCGTCACCCCTGTGTTTCTATTATGGATGCTCTAACGAGTGTTTGTAATGAGGAGACTCGTCTTCAAGCCGCCGGGTTGCTGCGTGCTACTTTAGTATTGGCAGCACGCTCTTCGGCACCGATGCATAATGTCTCCATGTCGACGTTGACGACTTCGACTTCTTCTTCTACGCCAGGGGGCGTGGTCGTCACTGTGATTACTGTGGTAAAGATGGTCATGAGGAGACGTCTTGTTTCAAAAAGAGGAAGGCTCAGGCTCGTCGGTCTTCACAGGGTGCTGGTGGTGCTAATACTGGAGGATCTCAGGTGAGTTCCGCTCCTACGGATGCCCAGATACTCATGCTTCTTCGTCGCCTTGCTACTTCTGCACCATCGGGAGCTGCGGGTTCTGTGACTCAGTCTTCTGGGCCTTTGAGTACTGCTGCTGCTTCTTCGTCTTCCACTAAGGGACCACCTTCTACTTCTGCTCCAGGTAATTGTCCATGGATTCTTGACTCTGGTGCTTCGTTCCATATGACTCCTTATCATACCAGTTTTTCTTCCTTGAGTTCTTCGTACCGTCCTTCTATTGTTCATACTGCCGATGGTTCTCCTCTTTCGGTTATTGGACAGGGCACTCTTCTGTCTGACACTTTTGTTGTTCCTGCTGTTTCTTTTGTTCCTGGACTTACAATGCAACTTATATATGCTGGTCAACTCACTGATAATTATTGTCGAGTGATTCTTGATAATGATTGTTGCTATGTTCAGGATCATCGCACGGGTCGCCTGCTTGGTACTGGCCCTCGTCATCGTGACTCACAGCGTCTTTGGGAGCTGTACTGGCTTCGTCTTCCTTCCACTGCGCCTGCCAATTCAGTCAGCTCCACTCTTGCTGCTTCGTCCACTTCGACGTTTGCTCAGTGGCACCACCGTTTGGGTCATCTTTTGGCTCTCGCCTTTCCATTCTAGTTCGTCGAGGTGTTTTAGGATCGGTTTCTAGTTCTGAGTCTTTAGCTCATTAAAAGGGTTGTCGGCTAGGAAAGAAGATTCAGCTTCCTTAACCTTCTAACGAGTCAGTGTCTAAGCATCCTTTTGATCTTGTTCATTCTGATGTATAAGGCCCTGCTCCTTTTGCTTCGAAAGGAGGACATCGGTATTATATCATTTTTATATATGATTTTTCTCGTCACACATGGATCTACTTTATGAAGCATCGTAGTGAGGCATTATCTATCTATAAATCATTCTCGACTATGGTCCGTACTTAGTTTGACACCTCTATTTGTAGTTTTCGAGATGACTCTGCTGGTGAGTACCTATCTGATGTTCTTTGCCATTTTCTTCCTGAGCAAGGAACACTTGTACAATTCTCTTGTACAGGTGATCATGCTCAGAATGGCGTTGCAAAGCGCAAGCATCGACATATCCTTGAGACAGCTCGCACTCTTCTGATTGCCTCTTCTGTTCCACCTCATTTTTGGGCTGAGGCTATTTCTACGGCCACTTTCTTAATTAACAATCAGCCATTGTCTACCCTTAAAAGTGGAATTCCCTTTGAGTGCCTTACAAGCAAGATACTTGATTACACCAGTCTTCGTCTTTTTGGCTGTGTGTGCTACGTGTTGCTTGCACCACGTGAGCACACTAAGTTGACTGCTCAGTCTGTTGAGTGTGTTTTCTTAGGCTACAGCTCGGAGCATAAGGGATATCGTTGTTGGGATCCGGTTGGTCGACGGATGAGAATTTCACGGGATGTTGTTTTTGATGAAACACGTCCTTTCTATCCCCGACCATCTTTTGATACTTCTTCTGTATCGGTGATTGATCCTATTTTGTTCCTTTTCCTTCCTGATGCTCCAATTGTGAGTGTTTCTCCCTCACACTCAGTACCTCCATCCATGAACTCCTCTTCTTCGGAACCTTCTTCGATGGTTCCTAATTATGCTTTGAAGGCTCCGGTGACGCAATTCTATACTCGACGAGTTGTGCCTCCTACAGATGTGCCATCTTCTTCTGATGAACCGTCTACTCCAGTTGAGTCATCTGATGTCTCAGCTTCTCCAGCTCAGTCTGACTCTCCGTATATGCCTTATTCTCCTAAGGAATCATCTCCTTCTGATGATTTTTTGAATGTAGGCCTAGAGGGGGGGGGGTGAATAGGCCTTCTTGAATTTTCTCGGTTCCTGTAGCACTTCAACAAAAAGGTCAAATCCAGATATATCGGACTAGTCCGGTAAAGTGCGGACTAGTCCGGATTTCACGGGCTAGGTTGATCAAGTTAGGTCAATTTGATTGTTTCGTTGTCGTTTGCAGCGGAAATATAAACTTTAATGACAGTTCAATAGTTGTAGTTAAGTTTTATTGCAAGTATGATTCTTGTTCAACTATTTAACTTGAATTCAACAAAATGAATCAAACCCTAGATAATGTTGATCAACTAGAATGATGAACACAAACGAACAAGACACAAGATTTATCCCGTGGTTCGGTTACCACGAAGGCAGCCTACATCCACGTTGAGGAGCCCACAAAAGGACCGGGTCTTCACCAACCCTTCCCTCGTCGGATCGCCACGAAGGCCAATCCTCTTCCACTTATCACACAGGGGTAAATCACCAAGTTGAAGGGGCGATCTCACAAGTTGAGAGCTCCCTTGATTACAAGTTTCAAAACCACCAATAACACACTTCGAAATATACAAATTGAGATGCAAGAGTGTGTTAGAGATTCAAACCAAGAGCTCAATCGTGTGCCAAGTGCCTCTCCAATGATCTAGAAGTGATCTTCAATGGATTGATTGATTTTTCACTTAACTTCGTGGAGAGAGATGGTTTTTGAGTCTCTTGGGAGGTGTGACTGCGCTAGGGTTCGAGAGACGTTAAAAGTGGGCCGTGCACCTCTATTTATATGGGGTTTCTGGAAGTTACCGTTAGGGTTCAGAAATATCGGACTAGTCCGTGGTGGTGACCGGACTAGTCCGGTGTGCTGTGTGAAGCAAACCCTAAGTGTCTAGGAATCTCGGACTAGTCCGGTTCAAAACGGACTTGTCCGATTTCGTCACTGGAAAGCTTCGGACTAGTCCGTTTGACATCGGACTTGTCCGGACACATGAAACCCTAAGTGTTTAGAACGACAAGTTCGCACTTGGAGGACTTGTCCGATTTAGATCAGAGTGTATATCGGACTAGTCCGTGAAATCACCGGACTTGTCCGAAGTGGATCAGAAAGGGTATCGGACTAGTCCGGTGGCGACCAGACTTGTCCGATCTAGTGACTTGTGCATTGTGTTGAGGACTAGTCCGCACTGGGGAGGACTAGTCCGAAGTGGAACAGAAAGATATCGGACTAGTCCGGTGGAGACCGGACTTGTCCGATCTTGTGCAGAATGTGATATCGGACTAGTCCGGCTGATAGCGGACTAGTCCGGTCCTGTATAGCTTTGTGCATTGTGTGTGTGTGATTAAATGAGATTGAGCTCTTCGGTGTGTTTCCTTAACACACTCCATACATACTAATCTACTAATTTCTTCTTCTTAAGCTCAAATTCATTCTCCTTCTTAATTTCCCTCTTTTTGGCATTTTGCTCATTTTTCATAATTTTCCTGCATTCATCTCAACAAAAGGATTAGGATCCCAATTGCTTGTCATAAATCATCCAAAACCCACAAGGGAGTCCTAGATGCACTTTCAATCTCCCCCTTTTTGGTGATTGATGACAACCAATTGAGATTTCACAAAATGAGGTATAAAATGAGATTTTCATAAAGTATGCACATATGACTCAAAAATGCATCAGGCAACAAGATAATTATTCATATGTGCATTCTTTATGGTGGGATGCATACTAAGAGCATGAATGCATTAAGAATGACAGAATTTTCATTTACCAACTAATATCAAGTGAATATGGCACTTCAGGAGCAAAAACTCAGATTTCATCACACACTTGCAAATTAATTGAGCAATTCATCACAGGACCAAACATGATATGAAAAGAGAGTTAAGCAAATACAATCACAATTAAAAAAACATAGAGAGCTCTCTCCTCGCATCCTATTCAGCTAAAGCTTAGACTAGATACTCCCCCTCAATCTCTCCCCCTTTGGCATCAAGACACCAAAAAGAGAGAGAGGAAGGTCCTAGGGCTTCACTCTTCGCTGTCAGTCCTCTCGTCGTCTTCATCGTCTTCATCGCTTTCGGCTTGACGAGGTTGAGAGGTAGGAGGAGGAGCGGAGCTGCTCGAGCCCCCAATGCCAAAATAGGCAAGCTCGGAAGGAGTCAAGGGGCTGAGCTCGGTGATGTCTGGATCAGAATCTTCAGAAAGTACTGGAGATCCAATTGGATTGATCTCCAGCTTCTCACTCAGCTGCTTCACATTGGCTTTTATGTATCTCATGTCCTCCTTCCTCTTCTGATTTAGCTTGTGATGCTTCACTTCAGTTTTCTTGCATGAGGAGAAAATTGCAGCCAAGTACTTGAGGATCCCACTGGCGGATCCTTTCTGAGGGGCTTCCCTGGAGGGAGGAGTAGCCCTAGCAGCTTCTTCTTGCCTTGCCGGTGCCTCGGGGCTTGAGGCCGGCGATGGAGCAGCCTGGACACTCACGGACTGAGGCTTCTGAGGCCTCAGTGGAGTGTGCTCCACATCCTTCACAAACTTGATCCCTGTGACCTTCTCAATCATGAACATCAAGTAAGGGGCATAGCCACAGGATCGGTTGGGGGTACTTGAGATATTGACCATATCATTCCAGATATAGTCTGCAACATCGAATTGCCTTTTCTTGCTGATGACCCTCATCAGGGTCCGGAGGTAGCCTTGCACACTCCCTGCATCCCCATCCTTGGGAGCAATCGTCTTCCTGAGGACTCTGTTGAGGACCACAAAGAAAGGCTTCATGTTCTTTGTGGAGGGAGGGACATACTTGGAGGTGGGCTCATACATGAACTTCATTCCATCCCTCTCAATGACCCCAATGTTGTGGATAATGAGTTGGTCTTGTCCTTCAGAGTCAAGGTGCAGCAGGCGGGCAAACTCTTCCTGGGTAATGGAATACTTGGATCCATGAGTCATCCAAGTCACACTTTCTTCGTCTTCACTTGAGAAGTGGCACGTTGCATAGAATTGTGCAATCACTTCATCATTCCAATTATATCTGAAGGCAAACAAATCCTTCAGCCCATGTCTCTCTGCAGCTTGTATCACTTCATCAAAAGCTGCACATTTCCTCTTCTCAAGGTGGGCCCAGTCAATCCATTGACTGCGCACCACCGGGGTCTTCATCGGCAAGTAGACCATCTTGTAGAAGTCAGCATGGAAATTTGACCAGAATCTGCCATCAGCTGCTTGCTTGGGCCTTGCATAGTAATCCACACTTCTCAGCTTCATGGCCACATCGCTGCCCTTGCTATTGAATCTTTCCTCATTGGGGTCCCGGACTCCTTCTCTGGGAGTATGCAGCTTCAGGGGCCCAACAGGCCCTGTGGCAACCCCCTTGCCCTTCCCTTTAGCTTGGCGAAGGCCACTTGAGGGAGTAGCAGCCTTCGCGGCAGGCTTCTTGACACACACCTTCCTCCGAACCTGGGGAGGTGAGGGAGCAGGCTCGGAGGGTCTCTCTTGGCGTTTCTTGCCAAGACCCGTCGAGGACCGAGGTGCCACCTCGTGGTCCAACTCGGCCTCGAAATCGGAGATTTCGTTGTCGGAGCTCGACATGATCTGAGAATGAGTGATCAAGAGAAAAGACAAGTTATACAAGGTATTGGTGAGGTAAGATGGCAATGGAAGGCAGTAGGGAATTAAGGAATTAGGTTTTGGTTCAGAAACAACAGACTTGTCCGGTGCACAGGCACGGACTAGTCCGGTGTTCATCCGCAAAAACCTAACAACATGGATAAAAATTGATCCCTAATGAAATAACTAGTCTATCATACACATAGTACATCAACTGGACATGCAACTAGTGAAGAATGCTAGGCCAAACGATAAGCAATAAAGAAATTTGTGATTTCTTAGGGTTTTGAGGAAAATTTACCAAGAAATGCAAGGAAGCTTGAAAATGTGGGGGTTGGAGGCCGGACTTGTCCGCTAACTTCAATCCCCGAGTCTTCAAGCTTGATCTCCGCCCAAGATTGAGGCTTTTCGATGGAGGAGTCAAGGATTCGCCTTGGGAGCTCGAGCGCAAGAGAGAGAAAGCTTGGGGGAGAGTGTGGGGTGAAGGGATTAGGGTTTGGTGGCGGCTAGGGTTATGGACACGAAAAATCGGACAAGTTCGGACAAGACCGGACTAGTCCGAAGTCCTCCAGAAACCTAAATCGGACTAGTCCGTGGTCTGTCGGACTAGTCCGGCCTAACCGGCACACTGCGGACTAGTCTGCAATGGCGGACTAGTCCGGGTAACCACGGACTTGTCCGTGGTCACCAGGAGAGAATTGCATAGCCCATTCATATATATTTGAAGGTCCAATAATTGAGGGTAGAGAGGCAAAACAAATCAAACAATCTTGATGAATTTGACCAGTAAGCAAACAACAATCATACTATGATCAAATATTCATCAAGATCTAATAATTGACATAGTTTTTCGAGAGAAAAATGAAGAGGGATGATTTTCACAATTCAATCAATATTTTGAAGCAATCATACAGGTGTGCAAATTTTCAAGCCACACTCCGAGAATCAAGAATGTTTAGCTCATTTCGGAGTTCGCAAAAACGTTTTTCATCAAGTGGCTTGGTGAATATGTCGGCCAATTGTTTTTGGGTGTTGACATGAGAGATGGATATGTCTCCTTTCATGGAATGGTCTCTCAAGAAATGGTGTCTTATGTCAATGTGTTTAGTTCTAGAGTGCTCAACTGGATTGTGGGCTATTTTAATGGCACTCTCATTGTCGCAAAGAAGAGGAATACAGTTCATATTGTAACCGTAATCCCTTAGAGTTTGTCGCATCCAAAGGAGTTGTGCACAACAACTCCCGGCTGCAACATACTCCGCTTCCGCTGTGGATAATGCAATGGAATTCTGTTTCTTGGATGACCAAGAAACTAAGGATCTTCCTAGGAATTGGCAAGTGCCAGAAGTGCTTTTTCTATCAACTTTGCACCCGGCATAATCTGCATCGGAATACCCAATGAGATTGAATTTTGAGCCTTTTGGGTACCAAAGACCAAGGTTGGGTGTATGAACTAAATATCTTAGGATTCTCTTTACGGCTGTCAAATGACATTCCTTAGGGTTGGCTTGAAATCTTGCACACAAACATACACTCAACATAATATCTGGCCTAGATGCACATAAGTAAAGTAAAGATCCAATCATGGAGCGATATACCTTTTGGTCGACGCTCGGTCCATCTTCATTGAGATCCAAGTGACCATTCGTTGCCATGGGAGTCTTTATGGGCTTTTCCTTGTCCATGTCAAACTTCTTGAGGATGTCCTGTGTGTACTTGGTTTGGCTTATGAATGTTCCTTCCCTTTGTTGCCGCACTTGGAATCCCAAGAAGTACTTCAATTCTCCCATCATTGACATTTCAAATCTGTCTGTCATAATTTTACTAAACTCTTCACAGAACGATTGGTTAGTTGATCCAAAAATTATATCATCAACATAGATTTGGCAAATGAAAAGATCATTATCCAGATTTTTCTTGAATAGTGTATAATCTACTTTGCCAATTTGAAAGCCATTATCAATTAAAAAATCTCTAAGACACTCATACCAAGCTCTAGGAGCTTGTTTGAGGCCATAGAGAGCCTTACGCAGTTTATACACGTGGTCGGGGAACTCTTCGTCTTCAAATCCGGGTGGTTGCTCCACGTACACCTCTTCCTTGATCGGTCCGTTGAGGAAGGCGCTTTTTACGTCCATTTGGTACAGCTTGAAATCATGGTGAGTAGCATATGCAAGTAATATTCTAATTGATTCAAGCCTAGCTACAGGGGCAAAAGTTTCATCGAAATCCAAACCTTCGACTTGTGAGTAACCTTTGGCCACAAGTCGTGCCTTGTTTCTTGTCACCACTCCGTGTTCGTCTTGCTTGTTGCGGAAGACCCACTTGATGCCCACAATATTTGCATTGGGTCTTTCCACAAGTTCCCAAACCTCGTTTCTCTTGAAGTTGTTCAACTCTTCTTGCATTGCCACCACCCAGTCCGGATCCTTCAATGCATCCTCAGTCCTGCGGGGTTCCAAAAAGGAGACAAACGAGTAATGTTCACAGAAATTTGCTATACGAGATCTGGTGGTTACTCCCTTTTGGATGTCGCCGATGATGTTGTCGATTGGATGATCCCTTTGAATGCATTGGTGTACTCTTGGGTGTGGCACTTGGGGGGTCGTATGTTGGTGTTCATCTTCTTCTCCCCCTGAGTTGTTGTCCTCATTGATTTGTTGATCATGTTCATATTCTTGTGATTGATCTTGTATCGAGGCTCCCCCTTGATTGTTGATCTCCTCTTTTGGTTCACTTTCCTCTTGTATTTGTGCCGATGACTCTTGTGGTCGTACTTCGCCTAGAGCCATCCTCTTTATTGCTTGATAGGGGGCTTCCTCTTTACCTAATTCACATTGATCAACTTGCTCCTTTTGGGAGCCATTAGTTTCATCGAACACTACGTCACGTGCCACTTCAACAAGTCCGGAGGCCTTGTTGAAAACACGATAGGCGTAAGTGTTCGAATCATAACCAAGCAAGAAACCTTCATCGGACTTCGAAGCGAACTTTGAAATCCTGGGCTTCTTGTTCAAAATATAGCAAGGAGAACCGAAAACTCGAAAATATGAAATGTTCGATTTGTTACCGGTGAGTAGCTCATAGGGAGTCTTCTTTAGTAGTCGATGAAGGTAGAGTCGATTTGTGGCATGGCAAGCGGTGTTGATTGCTTCTGCCCAAAATCAATCCGAAGTCTTGTATTCATCGAGCATTGTTCTTGCCATCTCTATGAGCGTTCGGTTCTTCCTTTCGGCAACTCCGTTTTGTTGTGGAGAGTATGGTGCTGAGAATTCGTGCTTGATTCCTTCCTCATCAAGGTACTCCTCCACTTGTATGTTCTTGAACTCCGTGCCGTTGTCGCTCCGAATACTCTTGATTGATAGTGAGAACTCGTTTTGCGCTCGCTTGAAGAATTTCTTGAGTGTTCCTTGTGTTTCTGACTTGTCATGCAAAAAGAACACCCAAGTGAAGCGGGAAAAATCATCAATAATGACTAAACCGTATTTGTTACCGCCTATGCTTATGTAAGCAATTGGACCGAAGAGGTCCATATGAAGTAGTTTGAGCGGTCTTGTCGTGGTCATGATGTTCTTCGCGGGATGTTGTGCTCCAACTTGCTTTCCTGCTTGGCACGCGCTACAAGGCCTGTCTTTCTCAAACACAACATCTTTCAAACCTCGGATGTGATCGCCCTTGAGGAGTTTTTGAAGGTTCCTCATACCAACATGTGCTAGCCGTCTATGCCACAGCCAACCCATGTTGGTTTTTGCAATCAAGCATGTGTCGAGTTCGGCTTTATCCTTGTTGAAGTCAACAAGATAAAGCTTTACCTTTAACATACCCTTGAATGCAACGGAACCATCACTTCTCCTTGAGACGGTCACACCCTCGTTAGTAAACAGACAATTATAACCTTTGTCACATAACTGAGATATGGACAGCAGGTTATAATCTAAAGATTCAACGTGTAAAACATGTGAAAGAGTATGTTCAGAGGATATTGCAATTTTACCGGTACCGAGGACCCTTCCTTGACTGTTATCCCCAAAGTAGATGCCTTCGTTTGGGTCCTGGTTCACTTCATACTCCACAAACATCCTCCTTTCTCCGGTCATGTGGTTGGTGCATCCACTGTCCAGCACCCATTTGGATCCACCGGAGGAGTAGGCCTGCAAAAACAAATTACGCCTTGGTTTTAGGTACCCAAGCTTGCTTGGGTCCTTGGAGGTTAGTAACGATACATTTGGGCACCCACACATGGGATTTTGTGTTCCCATGGCGTGGCCCAGCGTAATAAGCATACACTTTACCAACATTATTTTTCATTAATACATAAGAAGCATCAAAGGTTTTAAACAAAAGTTGCTGTTGATTACGGGTCGGACTAGTCTGTGTGACCTGACTTGTCCGGATGACCGGACTTGTCCGGACCACAACCGGACTAGTCCGATTTTCATGAGAGTTCAGATTTTTAGTTTTCGAGTTACCAGGTTGAGAGGGTCCTCCCTTCACAAAGGTGATCCTTCCCTTGTTATTCTTATGATTTCCAGCTCTTTGCTTTCCATCACAAGAGTAACCAATGCCATACTTGACATTTGGAGGTCTTTGGACCAAATATGCACTACGTGCATAGTTGATCCTCTCCTTGTCAAATATTACACATTGGGTAGGATTTTTGTCCTTCGTGGAGGTAGGATTTTCCTTCAACCTGGTGTTAGTTTTATCACATTCGCAAACATGAGCGATATTAGTTAAAGTGGGTTGAGAAGGTAGGGTTGAAGAGGAGGAAGGTTCACTAAGCTTGAGTGACTCAACCTGCACTTCAAGGATCTTGTTGACCTTGATTTGGTCATCAAGTTGATTCTTGATTGCAACATTTGAGTTGGTTAACTCCAAGCAAGTTTTCTTGCTTGAAGCTAGCTCAAGCTCTAGTGAGTGATTTTTCTCCTTCTCAAGAACTAGAAGATTGTCAAGTTCGACATGCTTCTCCTTTTGGGAGATAATCATGTCTTCTTGACGATCAATTAGCTCTTCCTTCTCAATAAGTTGGTTAAGCAAGAATTTCATTTTAGCAGCAGTTTTTCTATCTAAGCCAATTAGCATATCTTCATCATCACTATCTAGATCATTATCACTTGAATAAGAATGCGAGGAAGGAGTTTTGATGTTTACCTTGCGTTTACCTTCCTTAGCCATGAGGCAAGTTCCATTTGCCTTCTTTGCACCGAGCGTGGGGAAGATTGTGGATTTCTTGGACATGCTTTCAGTGGCTATGCTAGCCATTTCTTCTTCATCGGACGATGAGGACTCATCGTTTGAGTCCCATTCCTTTCCGATGTGTGCTTGTTCAACTTGCTTCTTCTTCTTGAAGAATTTCTTCGGTTGAGGCTTGGACTCTTTACTCTTCTTCTTGTTGTCCTCATACGGGCAATCGACTATAAAGTGATTGTATTCACCACAATTATAACATGCCCGCCTCATCTTCGGCTTTGTCTTCTCCTTGTATTTTCCTTCACTCGATTTTGCTCCTTGTCTTTTCTTCATAATTCTTTTGAATTTCTTCATGAACAAAATCATATCTTCTTCGTCCAGCTCGCTGCTTTCATCATCACTGTCCTCCTCAAGCTGTGCTTCTCTTGCTTCTTTGGATAGAGGCTTGAGTGAGGACTTTAGCTGATGTGAGATCGGCTATTTCTTTTACGTGCTTGGTTTGCTTCTCCATCATCTCAAAGTTGATGATCTTGCCAAGCAGTTCATCCGGAGTCATTTTCTTGTACCCGGGACTTTCTCGGATCATAGAGCAAAGTGTGACGTTGCGAGGCATAAAGGCTCTAAGGATGAGCTTTACAACCTCGTGGTCATTCCACTTTTTGCTACCATATGATCGAACCTTGTTCACAAGGGTCTTCAGTCTGTTGTACATGTCCTGGGGGTACTCATCTTCCTCAATCGCAAACCTTCCCAGTTCGCCTTCAATCATCTCAATCTTTGCCTCCCGCACATGCCTGTCACCTTCATGTGATGTCTGTAGTGTGTCCCAGATTTCTTTGGCAATCTCCAATCCGTCCACCTTTGTAAATTCATCTCTACTTAGATATGAGGTGATAACGGCTGCGGCTTGGGCATTCCTGTGGATGGCTTGCTCTTGACTTGGTGTGAGTTCTTCATCATCATCAGGGATGTTTATTCCTGTGCACACAATATGCCATAAACCTGGGTTAAGGGAAATCAAGTGCATCTTCATATTTTGCCTCCACATGGAGTAATCACTCCCATCGAAGTGTGGGGCTTTTCCGAGAGGAATAGATAGATAATGACTGCTGTTAGAATTTAAACAGTCATAATTAAAAGGATATCGGGAGTAGTCGGTGTGACTACTCCCCTTCTTCTTTTCTTCAACTTTAGCTTTCCCTTTGGAAAGTGCTTTCTTTCGGAGCAGTGCTTTCGGCTCCAATGTCTCATCATCATCATCATCGAAGTCTTGAATGGCTTCGAGATACTTTTCAAGCTTTTGGTGCTTGTCATTGTTCATCTCTTCCTGGTTGTTGATTTTCTGGACTTCCTTCATGTCTGACATGATCTCTTCGAGTGGTTGCACTCTTTCTTGAAGAACCTGCTCTGATACCAATTGAATGTAGGCCTAGAGGGGGGGTGAATAGGCCTTCTTGAATTTTCTCGGTTCCTGTAGCACTTCAACAAAAAGGTCAAATCCAGATATATCGGACTAGTCCGGTAAAGTGCGGACTAGTCCGGATTTCACGGGCTAGGTTGATCAAGTTAGGTCAATTTGATTGTTTCGTTGTCGTTTGCAGCGGAAATATAAACTTTAATGACAGTTCAATAGTTGTAGTTAAGTTTTATTGCAAGTATGATTCTTTTTCAACTATTTAACTTGAATTCAACAAAATGAATCAAACCCTAGATAACGTTGATCAACTAGAATGATGAACACAAACGAACAAGACACAAGATTTATCCCGTGGTTCGGTTACCACGAAGGCAGCCTACATCCACATTGAGGAGCCCACAAAAGGACCGGGTCTTCACCAACCCTTCCCTCGTCGGATCGCCACGAAGGCCAATCCTCTTCCACTTATCACACAGGGGTAAATCACCAAGTTGAAGGGGCGATCTCACAAGTTGAGAGCACCCTTGATTACAAGTTTCAAAACCACCAATAACACACTTCGAAATATACAAATTGAGATGCAAGAGTGTGTTAGAGATTCAAACCAAGAGCTCAATCGTGTGCCAAGTGCCTCTCCAATGATCTAGAAGTGATCTTCAATGGATTGATTGATTTTTCACTTAACTTCGTGGAGAGAGATGGTTTTTGAGTCTCTTGGGAGGTGTGACGGCGCTAGGGTTCGAGAGACGTTAAAAGTGGGTCGTGCACCTCTATTTATATGGGGTTTCTGGAAGTTACCGTTAGGGTTCAGAAATATCGGACTAGTCCGTGGTGGTGACCGGACTAGTCCGGTGTGCTGTGTGAAGCAAACCCTAAGTGTCTAGGAATCTCGGACTAGTCCGGTTCAAAACGGACTTGTCCGATTTCGTCAGTGGAAAGCTTCGGACTAGTCCGTTTGACATCGGACTTGTCCGGACACATGAAACCCTAAGTGTTTAGAACGACAAGTCCGCACTTGGAGGACTTGTCCGATTTAGATCAGAGTGTATATCGGACTAGTCCGTGAAATCACCGGACTTGTCCGAAGTGGATCAGAAAGGGTATCGGACTAGTCCGGTGGCGACCGGACTTGTCCGATCTAGTGACTTGTGCATTGTGTTGAGGACTAGTCCGCACTGGGGAGGACTAGTCCGAAGTGGAACAGAAAGATATCGGACTAGTCCGATCTTGTGCAGAATGTGACATCGGACTAGTCCGGCTGATAGCGGACTAGTCCGGTCCTGTATAGCTTTGTGCATTGTGTGTGTGTGATTAAATGAGATTGAGCTCTTGGGTGTGTTTCCTTAACACACTCCATACATACTAATCTACTAATTTCTTCTTCTTAAGCTCAAATTCATTCTCCTTCTTAATTTCCCTCTTTTTGGCATTTTGCTCATTTTTCATAATTTTCCTGCATTCATCTCAACAAAAGGATTAGGATCCCAATTGCTTGTCATAAATCATCCAAAACCCACAAGGGAGTCTTAGATGCACTTTCATTTTTCTCCTGAGCAACCCCTTGAACGAGGTCATCGTTCTCGCCAGCCTCCTAATCAGTACTCTCCTTCTAGCTTTGCTGCTACTGCTCTTCTTGAGCCGGCTACGAATCGTGATGTTGTTCCTCATCAAGAATGGCAACATGCTATGGTTGAGGAGATTGCCGCTCTCGAGCGCACCGGCACGTGGGAACTTGTGCCCTGTCCCCCACGTGTTTTGCCCATCACCTGTAAGTGGGTTTATAAGGTTAAGACCCGCTCGGATGGTTCACTTGAGCGATATAAGGCCCGATTAGTTGCCCGTGGCTTCTAGCAGGAACATGGTCATGACTATGATGAGACATTTACTCTTGTCGCTCACATGACCACAGTTCGTACTCTGCTTGCTATGGCCTCTGTTCGTGATTGGTCCATCTCTCAGCTTGATGTAAAGAATGCTTTTCTTAATGGAGAGCTGCGTGAGGAGGTTTATATGCAGCCACCACCTGGGTATTCTGTTCCTGAGGGTATGGTTTGTCGCCTTCGGCGTTCTCTTTATGGCCTTAAGCAGGCTCCTCGTGCTTGGTTTCAGCGCTTTGCGTCTGTGGTCACTGCTGCTGGTTTCTCTGCCAGTCCTCATGATCCAGCGCTTTTTGTGCATACTTCGTCACGTGGCCGCACCCTTCTTCTTCTCTATGTTGATGACATGATCATCACCGGAGATGATTCAGAGTACATAGCTTTTGTGAAGGACCGCCTCTGTGAGCAGTTTCTTATGTCTGATCTTGGTCCTCTTCGTTATTTTCTTGGGCCTGAGGTCTCTTCCTCTTCTGAGGGAATTTATCTGTCTCAAGAAAAGTACAGTCAGGAACTTCTTGATCGGGCTTCTCTTACTGATCACTGGACTGTTGAGACTCCTGTGGAACTCAGTGTCCATATTCGGGCCACTGATGGTGAGCCTCTTGATGATCCTACTCGTTACCATCATATTGTAGAGAGTCTCGTGTACCATGGTGTCACTCGTCCTGATATCTCGTACTTTGTTCACATTCTGAGTCAGTTTGTTTTTGCTCCTACTCAGGTTCACTACAGTCACTTGCTCCGTGTCTTGCGTTATCTTCGTGGGACTATCTCTAGACGTTTGTTCTTCTCACGCTCTAGATCTCTATAGCTCAAAGCATATTCTGATGCTACTTGGGCTAGTGATCCCTCTGACCGTCGATCTCTTTCTGCCTATTGTGTTTTTCTTGGTGGTTCCCTCATTGCTTGGAAGACTAAGAAACAGGTAGCAGTTTCTCGTTCGAGTGCAGAGGCTGAGTTGCGTGCTATGGCTCTTGTGAGTGCAGATGTGACTTGGTTACGGTGGTTGCTTGAGGACTTTGGTGTTTATGTTGGTATGCCGACTCCCCTTTTATCTGACAGTACAGGTGCTATCAGCATTGCTCGTGATCCGGTCAAGCATGAGCTTACCAAGCATATTGGTGTTGATGCTTCTTATACACGAGCGCAGGTACAAGATGGTGTTGTTGATCTTTAATATGTGCCTTCAGAGTTTCAGCTAGCTGATTTCTTCACGAAGGCACAGACTAGAGCTAAGCATTGTTTTTATCTCTCCAAACTCAGTGTTCGTGACGCACTTTGAGTTTGAGGGGGTGTTAGAGGTGTAGGGGTGTGTTTTATATTTTCTCTTTTGCATAAGGGCTTTTATGTTTATTGATCATTCATGTACATCTATTTATAGAGGCCTCCGGCCTCCTGAATAATACAAGCCTCATTCATAACAGTTCAGACACCAAATATTGTGTTTAGTAGTGCAAGATTCAAGAAGAAAGAGGTTATGACAAAAGTGCTAGACAAATGAAAAACTGGTTTGAGGTGAAACGCGAAACAAATAACAAAGTTCAGAGCAAAACTATACGAGAAATAGGGAAATCAGTGGTATGTTATTGAGTGCTAGACAAATCAGTTTATTTGAATCTTTTTTATATTCTACTCCTAATAGATGCAAGAGGAAAGGAATGATGGTCTGCAAATACAAATGTCAGCCGACAATGACTTAGGAGAATATCATGTCATGAGTTCATTCACACAACTTTTGACGGTAACGTTTTCCTTATGCTATATTTATAAGTTCAGATCACTATGTAATACTAAGGGTATTGATTTCTTTTTTACAGAGTTGAAGTAGTGATCTTAATGTTGAAGACCTGCTGCTGTAGTGAATGGTACCAACTGAATGTTATTCTAGAATACTACAACGGAATTTTGAATTCTGAATGATGTTGATGTTTTTCTTTTGTAAGCTATGAGAGTAACTAAAGATAATTATATATGATTTTTAACTGTCTCTGTTGTCAGCACTCATTTTCTTTTTTTGGTCCTTTTAACTAGAGCTTAGAGTATATGAGAGAAGTTCAGTTCAAATAGATGTATTCATTTACTCTGTATGCAGGTTTTATAATAAGAAAACGGAGCATTCGATTTTCTAAAAAAAACAGAGCATTTCTTGGAATGGGCTTCGTTGAACTGTTGGGCCGGCAGAAGTTTGCTGGATTGAATATAGACAGCAGAGATGAGTATTTAGAAGAATCAGCGGTAGATACACCCTTACTGCATACGTGTCGTAAAATGCTCTACGTCAGAGGATCCTGGTCCAAAATAAGGCGGCAGGATGATTCCGCGCTGGTTTTATCGCCTGTTAAAGATGCGTCCAAACTGATACACGATGGGCCCCATGCATCTATGCATGGCAGCGATGCCACCATGTATGCATACATGTTCCTTCTCCTGATTTTGCTGCCACTATTGCCCCGATCATACATGCACAAAATCCGCTGGTTGATCCCGGTGATCCGATCGATGATACTGGTGCTGCTGCTCCTTAAAAAAATGCACAGCACCAGCGCACCCATGCGGTACTCACCTCAAGCATAACATTCGACAACTAAAAGTTTGTTCAAATGGCACAGTGACCTATTTAGCTTCCAGAACTTAGTGTTGTACCATCATCACATACTACAGTCTTAGAGTATCCACTTTGGCGTCATGCCATGAACGAAGAATTTGAGCCGCTTATTATAAACAAGACATGGCATCTTATTCTTCCACGTGCCGGTCTAAATGTGATTGACTTCAAGTGAGTTTTTAAACTGAAAGACAAACCAGATGGTACTATCGATTGCTACAAGGCTCGATTAGTTGTGAAGGGGTTCAAGCAACAATATGGTGGGGACTATGACAACACTTTCACTTCTACTGTCAAGCTACTACTATTCGTCTCCTATTATCCCTGGTTGTCTCCAGGCATTTGTGTCTTCAACAAACTGATATTCAAAATGAATTCATACATGGGGTTCTCGATCAGGATGTTTATATGAGACAATCACCTGGCTTCGAGGACTTGACTCATCCTCATTATTTATGCAAACTTGACAAATCTCTATATGGTCTTAAACAAGCCAATCATGCATAGTTTTCTAGATTGAGTGGCACACTAATTCAACTGGATTTTCAAGAATCTAACGTAGATGTCTCTCTCTTCATATCTAGTTGAGATGGCATCCACATGTATATCCTCATATACATTGACGATATTATTATTGTTATCTCATCTCCGTCAGCTACGAATCGACTCCTTCACCAGCTTCAAAAGGAATTCACAATCAAAGATCTTGGACACATTTCCTATTTTCTTGGTATTGAAGTTCACCATACCAGGGTCTCACTTTGACTCAACAAAAATAAATTCATGATCTCCTACTTTGCACAAACATGGAAAATTCAAAAGGAGACACCACCCCAATGCTACCTTCTGAAAAACTGTATGTCCATGATGGTGATCCTCTCTCACCTGAAGATACTACAAGATACAAGAGTTTTATTGGTGCTCTTCAGTATCTACCATTCACAAGGTCAGATATTTCCTTTGCAACCAATCGGGTCTGTCAGTTCCTCTCTACACCCAACATAACACATTGTGCAGCCGTCAAGCGAATACTACGATATCTTCGGGCCACCTCTGATCTTGACCTATGCTTCACTAAATCTGGTTCACCTCTTCTAATTGTCTTCTCTCATGGCGATTGGGCTGGCAATCCAGATGATCGTTGCAGCATGGGTTGCTACACCATATTCTATGGTGGTAATCTTATTTTTTGGAGCTCTTGCAAGCACCGGACTGTGTCACGTTCTAACACTGAAACTGAGTACAAAGAGATTGCCAATGCTACAACTGAGCTTATTTGGATTCAAGTCTTACTTTGTGAGCCTGAGATAAATTTCATAGTGCAAACTTCAGTTAGGAGGATTACAAAAATTTGAATGAATAAAAGAAATAGAAATAACAAATGAGAAATCAAACTAGTTAAAGTCCTAAAAGATGAAATTCAAAAATCTGAAACAAGCTCCTGTTCAGACCTCAGTAAAATAAAAATATGAGTTCACCATTAGATTCCAAATATTCGAAATAGCCATCCCGTAAAATTTCATAATTTTTTGAGGCTATTCACTATTCACTTCGAGGTGTACGTCGAATTCCATTCAAACTCAAATTCAAATTTGAATTCAAATGAAACCTGGTCAAATGTGAAATTAAAATTTAGAATCAAATTCTATACCTTCAAATTAGTCTTCCATAAAATATCTGGCAATTTTGGAGGAAGGTTGGTAAGTGAATTGAAGTGTACAGAGAGGAGTGGGACCCACAGGTCAGCCTCCTAAATCTCTGAACCGCCATTGCCGTGAGTGTCCCGCGCTCCCAGTTTTTGGCGGCGCACATGGGCACGCTCAAGTGCTCCAGCGGTGGAAACCTCCTGCTTATCACCTCCTCCACTGACTCCCTACTCTCTGTTCTTCACTCCACAGCAAAAACGTTGCTCTCTGTTGTGTTGCCACCTGAAGAACAGAGCACGGCGACAGCTCGCTGTTCCAACCGAAAATCCGTGGTAACCAGTGAAGATTGATTGTTCTCCTTGCGTTTTCATTTGCTCAAAGGTCATGCACAGCTCCCTAATCCTCTCCTCGAACAGCTCGAGCTTTCTCTTCATCGTACGCAAGGATTTGGCGGCCACCGAGGTTGCCGCCGAGAAGAAACTTCTCTGTCTCGCCGTGGAGCCAGGGCTAGAAGCTGTGTCTCGGCCTACTTCCAACAGAGAAAAGAATTGCCAGCAAGTCTACTGTCTCACTGTGAAAACCGTTCTTCCTTTCCTCCCCTATTGACTGCTTCTTTTCAGTTTTAAAGTAACCTGTTCATATGGAAAGATTATTTAGGTTTCAATCTAATTCAGGTTACACCCTGCATCCTAGCTCGATTTAGTTTACAAATGTGTTCTATATGGCCGTGCGCATCTCCCGGAGAAAGATTCTTGGAAAACCATAGTTGAATCACTCGGATTCATGAACTTTTCCCCTTTTTCCTCCATTCCCGACCTAGATCAGCGGCGCAAGCTGCTGTACCGGTTTCGGCACGATTTTGATTCCTTTCCAAGTTGCGCATCCACCAGGATTCTATTCCAACAAAAACCAAGCAAAAATGTGAACTCTCGGGCGAGGTAGGGCTTGCCGGAGTGGTCCGAGCCGCCGCCACCGTAGCGCAGCAGGAAGTCGGGCGGCGAGATGGCCGGTGGTGCGCCGCCACAGGGGTTGTCCCGCAACGGGAGGTTGAAGGAGACGGTGGGCCCGGGCATCAGTCTCTCATTCAACCGGGTGGGATCAATTGTGGATGACAGATCATATGTGGCCACATGCCTTAACTCAGTGCCGCCCTGTGGCTTTAATCCTAGTGTAGTATTTTAAATCAGTGGGCCCAGGCCGAGTTAATTCAGTTTTCCAGTTAAGAAAAAATCCAGAATTGTTGCAAACTTCAAAATTCAATTACTCCTAGTATAATTGCTCAAATAATTCCAAATAAATTTTAGTAGACTCTTCTTCATCCCAATATTGCAGTGGTGGAATTTTATGGACATAAAAGTTCCAGAATCGCAATAATTAATTCATTTGAGCTCTTTTCTTTGGGAAATTGGTTACTCATGTTCTGCTAATTGGAAAATTCCCAATTTTGGTAATAATACTCTTTAAATTATCCTTGAGCTCAAGTAAAAAATGTCAAGTTCATTGGAGTTCATTTACAGGACCAAACAGTGTTGAAATCCACAATGTCCATTGAAAATTCAGAAATATACAGAAACATTTCCAGATTGAGGACCGATACGTGTGTGTCCCCGCTGAGCAAGTTTGAATTGTATCGGATGCATGCTGGCTATATGGGTACCAGAAAACCGATGTAATTGGTTAACCTGGGTGTCGATGCTTACCCTACTGTTTTATAGGAGTGGGTTGATAGCGCAAGGTGTAAATCTGTCGGCGGACATAGACACGCTCTGCGCGGGGAGCTCCTGCCCGTTACGGAAGGACCGTTCGGCATCTGGGTTTCCTTTGAAAGGTTGCTGCATACAACATAGTATCAAGGTGTGATTTGCTCCACTTTCGAAACAGGTGTATGTGATGTGTTATCCGGGTGTCTACTGATTGCAATCACCGTCTCTCGCAGTTATTTGAGCACCGCATGTTCACTGGGTCATGACATAGTAAATATTGAAGAAGAAACAAGAATATGATGTATTGAAATATAGTTGTTTCGCAACCATACTTGTTGTAGTATATTGATCACTAAAGTTACATTCTTGAACATTTAAATTGCTGCTAATAAGGTGAAAGTAAGGATCCACTTGTAGGCGAGTCGTTTATGCAATATCACTGCCCATGTTTATATATATCCTTGCATGTAGAGTTTTATGCTTAGGTGAGACGATTAAGTCTTGTACAACCTTCGTGCTCATGGTTGCAATTAAGTTGTTGCAGGTGAGACGTATGAAGAAGGGCCCGAAGATAAGGTGATGCCCTCGTTGGGGTATACCGCCGAGTGGGAGCCCTGCATACTGCCATGATCTTTGTTGTGTGCTGTTAGTGTGTAGCATCCACGGTCTGGACGACTGCACTTTTGCACAGCTAGGCTAAGAATTTAGCTATGAGTATTATCTTCTGTTGTACATTAAATATTGTAAAAGACTTCTGTTGTTTATATAAAAAAACTTCGTATTTTATCGTATTCTTTTCGTGTGTGTTGTTGCATGCCGCATCACACGGCACCACCCTCTGCGATCTTGGAATGTGTGGACCCGGTCCTCACAGCCTGGTATCAGAGCCACATTGGGAATAGCACACTCGAAAAGAGCCTATTTTGAAAACTTAGAAGTAGTCGAGTGAGGATTAGTCACTATGCCCACATAAGATCTATTATAATATTAGTTACTTAAGGTGGCAAAGCTAATATATGTGTTATTATATTCTGTAACGACGCTCCGACGTCAGGTAAGAGTAAGGTATGCCACCGCAAGCGGCTCAATTGCGGTAAGATCACTGTACGAGAGGTAGTACGACGATTGTCCCCATGGCTTGGCACGGGAGTTAATATGAGTCTCTAAACCTTCTCATGGTTCTGGGAACATATGAAAATGTTGCTCACTAGCATGCTTCAGCAAAAGCGAGGATAGCCCATCGTGTGGTCAAAAACACAAAGTATGCAACTCTTAAACATTCAATGTTCAAAGGTCCATACGCAGCGCTGATCCCTAGCGTGAGAGATAAATGACTTGGCCACCTATCGTGCAATTGAAAAGCACGTAGTGTGTTTTCTTAATAAACACACGAAAGCGCCTCCTACTGGTGCAGCATTAGGCAAAGACGTGGGACCCCCATCGGGTGGTAGAAAACCAGGTCATGTACCTCGAGACGTGGCTCAGCTCGGGGCGACCCGTATGGAATGATACGGGACGAATGTTCTTACTTTCATATATATTATTGTGAACTGCCTGAAATGGTCGCCCGTGCGAGATGTGGCTGGAATGGTCACCGTACTGAATAGATTGCCAATTAACCATGTGGTCGCTGCAGTCAGCAGGAATATGGTTTGGAAACTTGATGAAGTCCTCCACAAGTTCAATTTTCAGCTCCAAGTCAGATTTCAAGATTTTAAACTTGAAAGCTTCATTTGAACTTAAAGTGCCCAGTTCCTGATTCAAACTGTGAACTGGACAGAAAAATGCCTAACATTGGAATACTATAACTCACTGTAAAATTCAGTACTTAAGATCTACCATATATGGTTGGAAAGTTTAGAGAGTCCTCTAAAACTCTTATGTTCAGCTCAGATCATAATACCCCTGTAACTTGATGAAATTTTCAAATTCCAAGCTCTGCCAAATCTGGACAGAGAGTGGAAAGTTCATGTACCCTGTTACTATTTCTATTATATATCTTAGTAGAATTGTCAAATTACTTCATGTATTAAATTTATGGAATTCTTAGGATGTATGTAAAATTTTTGTAATTTATGATTTTTGCATATATTGATGTTTTGTATCTGGAAAATGTGGACAAAAATCAGCCATAAGCAAAAGAGGTGCTGTCAAAAATTTTCCAGACAAACTGTTAACTTGTAAAAGCCATATCTCCTCAACAAGAAAAGCTATGGATGTAAATAAAGACATTCTGGAAATTTAATCGAGTGTACTACAACTTTTTAGTTGAACTCCAGTCCATATTTGGCCTCTAACTTGTCGAACATTTTAATCTATCCAGACTGGTCAGCTGGACCAGAATCTGAACAGTGAAATCAGTTTTGAATTCTTCAATTCAAAGCACTTCGGTTTCAATTTCTTGTGTCATATCACATGTCCAACAGATTTTATTTGATATGATGGTTTGGAATCAAGTATTTGGCATAATCAAAACATCACTTCGAGCGATGACATATTTCTGTCTTGTACAATAGCGAGGATACACGTACGCTAACGCACTCAACGTCCCGTTGTGACCTACGATAGTCGAAACGGACTTCCATCCTTGAAGTTCATTACTTTTGGAACTCGTGTGGTGACATGGTCCAGGATGTTGTATGTTGTATTAAGTTTACACTTTATCAATATGTGTGAATGTTATGTGTGTCACTTAATCAATACTCGCATTACTATTGTATAAGATGGAAGAAGTAAACAAACATGTTGCTGATCTTTGGATAATGTGGATATAGAATGACGCGTACTCGCTCAACGCCCGAGGTGTGAGGCTCTAGATAGGGTCGTGGGGATGAGTCTCCGATCCCGGAGCAGACCACGACGCAGCAGCAGCAACCACCTCCCCCACCACCTAAACCTCCAAGGACTCTTGCGGAGATTCTCACGCAGTGCTCAGCTCGCGCGACAAGTAAAAGAGTTGCTGCGGGTGCGGTGCAAAATTCATCTCGTAAGGGGGGCGACAAGACAATGGGCAACGCCAGCCCCAACAGAGTTCGTATTCAGACTTTTTGGTGACGCATCCACCGGACTTCACGGAGGACGAGGAAGCTCTGGAGGTGGACAACTTTATCCGCGCTCTCGAGGCAAAGTTCGGTCTGCTTTGACGCACCAAACAATAGAAGGCGTTGTTCGCATCGCAGCAGCTACAGGGATCCGCTGGTGCGTTGTGGGAGAACTACATCGCATCACTGTCGGCTGGTCATGCCATCACATATGCAGAATTTTGGGAGGCGTTCCGCGCCTGCCATATATCTACCTGTATTATGAAGAGGAAGCTTCAGGAGTTCTTGGAGCTAAAGCAAGGCGGGAGGAGTGCTCATGAATACTCCCACATGTTCAACCATTTGGCGCAATACGCGCCAGATAATGTTGGAACGGAAGACAAGAAGCAAGACACGTTCTTCCAGGGCCTTAATCCCAAGATGAAGGTCCAACTTGCACGGAGAAACTGCGGCACTTTCAAAAACATAGTCAATGCCGCGATTGTGCAAGAGGATGCTCAGCACTAGATCATTTCTGATAAGAGAAAACGTAGCGCGCCATCAAGCAGCAGCGGTGGTGCTCCACAGAAGTATTGTTTGGTGTACCGCTCACCATCCGGTCAGAGGTGCCAGCCACCAGCATGACTGCCGTAGTTCCACGGTCATTCTTTCAACGGGTCGAGTTTCCGACCGCCATTCCTAAAGCAGCAGCAACGGATGGTCCTGCTTGCGTTTCCACCTACACCACATGCACTGGGATTCCATCCACAAGTTGGAGGGAACCTGACACAGTACACATGTTACATGTGGTGCCGTGTTGGGCATTTTGCAAGGGACTTCCCCGAGCAGCGAAAAGGCAGCGGGCAAGCACCCTATCAGGGTGCAACTCAGCCCCGCAACCAGCCCAAGAAGCCAGCATCAAAACCCGGCAACATCCACCACCTAACTATCGAAGACGTGCCGGAAGGTGATCCCGTCCTCGCAAGTACGTTTTATCTACTCCATCATCCCGTAGTCATAGTATTTGACTTCGGTGCCACCCATAGTTTCATTAGACAATCATATGTCATCAAATATCAATTACCTATCATTCCCAACAAATGTCCATATTTGATTTTCTCTGTGGGTGGGAAAGTAGTAGCTGATAGGATGGTATATAGAGCACCACTTCAGATGGGTCGGAATATCTATCTAACTTCTCTAATTATACTAGAGAGTGAAAATCTCGATGTCATCTTAAGAATGGCATGGCTACAACATCATGGCGCTGTTCTTGACATCATTCCACGTGTGGTCTATTTAAACTCTTCACTTCATGAACCACACACTCTCGTTCTCGACGGCCTTATCCAAGAAATTCCAGCCACCTATAACACGGAAGCCATGAAGCTTGAGGACAATCGTGTGGTCGGTGAATATCCAGACGTGTTTCCCGATGTTTTGCCGTGTATGCCACCTGACAGAGACATTGTCAACTTATTCTGAGAACCACACCTATCTCTCGAAGGCCATACAAGATGGCACCAAATGAGTTGGCGGAATTAAGAGAGCATTTGAAGAACCTGCTAGACAAAGGTCTAATACGCCCAAGTTCATCACCTTGGGGCTGCTCCACATTGTTTGTGAAGAAGAATGACTAAATGTTGCATCTATGTGTGGATTATCATCCGCTCAACGCCGTGACAATCAAGAACAAGTATACACTACCGCACATCAATATTTTATTTGATCAACTAGTGGATGCTAAGGTTTTCTCCAAGATGGATCTTCAGTATGGATATTATCAAATCAAAATCCGACCTAAGGATATACCGAAGATAGCAGTCTCGACGAGATACAGGCTCTATGAGTATCTCGTCATGTCGTTCGGACATACCAATGCACCGGCTCACTTCATGTACCCCATGAATTCAATATTCATGCCAGAGTAGGACGAGTTTGCCGTGGTCTTCATCAACGACTTTTTGGTTTATTCTAAATGGGAAAAAGAACACACCAAACACATGCATATCATGCTCCAACGATTGCAAGATCACCAGCTTTATGCAAAATTCAGCAAGTGCAAGATTTGGATCAGCCAAGTACCATTTCTTGATCACATTATTTCAGCGGAGGGCATCACTGTTGATCCAAGCAAAATTGTTCAAGTGCTGAAATGGGAGTCTCCAAAGTTCGTGCACCAAGTTTGCAGCTTCCTCGGATTAGCGGGATATTATCGGAGGTTCATTCCGAGCTTCTCAAAAATCGCTAAGCCAATGACGGATTTGCTGAAAAATGGGACTAAATATATTTGGTGCAAGGCATGTGAGGATGCGTTTCAAGCGTTGGTGAAGCATCTCACAACAACCTTAGTGCTAGCTCAGCTGGATACGATCAAATCTTTCGACGTTTATTGTGATGCATCTGGCATTGGTCTCAGCTGCGTGTTAATGCAAGAAGGCCGCGTGATCACATATGGATCACAGCAGCTCCGGAATCATGAGCAACATTATCCATCTCATGACCTTGTGCTCGCTACCGTGGTGTTTGCATTGAAAATTTGGAGGCGTTATTTGCTAGGAAATCTAGTGCATCTCTACACCGATCACAAGAGCCTAAAATATATCTTCACTCAGAAGGAGTTGAATATGCGGCAACGAAGATGGTTAGAGCTCATGAAAGATTATGAGACTCAAATTCACGGCAAGGCGAATGTGGTTGCCGATGCGCTAAACCGCAAGTCTCACGTCAACAATTTGACCATCACTCACGATGGAAGAGGATGAATCGAGTTTATACTTGGTTCCATATGGAGCGTTATATTATCTTGCTCTCATTCCTACCATTCGACAGGACATTATGGAAGCTTAGAAGAAAGACGTGGGTATGTCATACATTCGGAGGAGAATGGAGAAATGAAATGCTTTCGAAGTGACAAATATGGTACTCTATGGTTCAAAGACCATATAGTGGTACCCCGATGACATTTCAGAAGAAATCTTGGATGAAGCTCACTTGTCCAAGTATTCTATTCAACCGGGCAGCAACAAGATGTATCAAGATCTGAAAACAAGATTTTGGTGGACTCAGATAAAAAAAAGAGAAATTGCAAAGTACGTATCCAACTGTGATACTTGGCGGCGGGTGAAAGCCGACCACATGAGGAAAGTCGAACAACCGCAAGAATTAATCATTCCTGCATGGAAATGGGAGGATATTAGTATTGATTTCATCATCAAATTACCTCTCGCATTCTACAAGCATGATTCGATTTGGGTGATAGTCGATCGACTAACCAAATCAGCTCACTTCATTCAAGTGAACACCAACTATCATGCTCAGAAGTATGCGGAGTTATACATTGCAGGGATTATGTGCTTGCACGGAGTTCCTGGCATAATTATTTCAGATCACGGTGCGCTGTTCGTTGCTCGATTCTGGGAGCAGCTGCACACATCATTCGGGACGAAGATGATCCGAAGCTCTGCATATCACCTGCAGACTGACGGTCAAACGGAGCAGGTGAATCAAGTACTCGAAGATATGCTACGCGCTTGTGCCATACATCACGGTAAAAATTGGGATGATCATTTACCGTTGGCGGAGTTCTCGTATAACATGACTGTCAAGCTAGCATTAAGATGGCGCCGTCTAAAGCTGTCTACAACCTGAAATGTTGCACACCACTCAACTGGTGTTAGTCCGGTGAGCGAGTGGTATATGGCATTGATCTTGTAAATGTAGCCGAGGAATGAGTGTGAGTGATCCAAGCCAACATCAAGGCTGCTCAATCTCGTCAGAAAAGCTATACAGATAAAAAACATCGACCTCTCCACTTGGACATTGGAGACCACGTTTATCTTTGTATCTCTCCAATGAAGGGATTAATCAATTCGGAGTTAAGGGAAAGCTTGCTCCGCGATTCTCGGCCCATTCACCGTCATTGAGAAATGCGGACCTGTAGCCTATCATTTGGAATTACCGCATTACTCTCTAAAATTCATAATGTTTTCCACATCTCTCAGCTGCAGAAGTGCCTTAAATCCACAGCTGAAATCCGCACGGAGGACATCGAAGCTCTTCAATCGGATCTCATTTATTCTAAGGGTGTGTTTGGTTCAGCTGTAGATTCCTGAAAATCTGATTCCAACTGTCAGCTGTGGAAAAGCTGCTGTGAGTTGACAGTTGTGGAGAAGCTAGAATCTGTTTGGCTGGAAACAACTGTCAACTGTAGATTCTGTAAGAATTGTTTGTTATACTCCTGTTCTTCTGTAAACCTGTTCGTATATTAATACTAATATAAATATGATATTATATAAATAATACAAATTTTGTACGGATCACACAAAAGAAAATTGAAAGGTCACATGGATTCATTCATTTGTTGGTAAAAACACATAAAATGGTAAAAGAAAAAAAACTGAAGATATTGCAAGATCAAACCGCAACCTTCATTATTTCTAGCCCAAGGAAATTAACAATAATAACTTCAGGTGACCACTACTTTAAACACCACAATGTATGAGCTAGTACGAGGTAACAACCCAAATTCACCACCAAAAACAACTGTACCATTCCTATGGTTGTTGCTTGGGTCACGGCGGTACCCAACATCCACCAGGACCTTCTTCTTGGCAAGCTCAACGTCACGATCAACCATCATCTCAACAAGCTGCTGGAACCCAACCTTGAGCTTCCACTTGAGCTCCCTCCTGACCTTGCTGGAGTCCCTCTTGAGGCTGTCCACCTCAACTGGATGGTAGTACTTCTTGTCGATGACCACATGATCCTTCCAGTCCAAGCAGGCATGCCCGAAGGCAGCCTGCAGGAACTCCACAGTATGGGACTCCTCAGTGGCAACAATATAGTCGCCAGGCTGATCCTGCTGCAGTATGAGCCACATTGCCTCCACGTAGTCCCCAGCGAATCCCCAGCAGCGGTGAGGTTGCCGAGGAAGACCTTGGTCTGCAGGCCGACCTTGATGCGGCCGACGGAAGACGTTGGTCTGCAGTCCGACCTTGATGCGGCCGCCGGGAGCAGGGGCCGACCCCAGGAGCAGGAGCCGCCGTCGAAAGCAGGGGCCGACGCAGGGAGAAGGAGCTGCCGCCGGGAGCAGGAGCCGACGCCGGGAGGAGACGCTGGACGGGAACCCTACCGCCACCGTAAGGAGTACGAGGTCTGCGGGAGGGAAACGACGGGAATAGAAAAATAACGATTTGACTGTGTAACCAGTGGTATGGTAGGTAATTTTAAGGAAAAGTGGAAAGAGAAATCTAGAAAATCTGGGGTACTAGCAGATTTTCATTTGTACTGTGAAAATTTGTAGATTCTCTAAAATCTGATTCCTCTAGAAAGCCTTTTGGTTTGGATTTCTGATTGGTAGTAGAGAATTTGCTTGGTGCAGCTCAACCAAAAAGAGCCTAAGTATCTGATTCGGATTATCGATGAAAAGACTCGCACCACAAGAAACCAAATTTTATATTTCTACAAGGTCTTGTGGAATAATCATACCACTGAGGAAGCGACATGAGAAAGCGAGGACTATCTCCAATAAAATTATCCGGACTTGCTATCATCTTATATACGGTAACCTCTCCTCCTTTGTCTCTCTCTTTTGTAATCTCAGGACGAGATTCTTTTTTAAGTGGGGGATGTAAAAGCCCTAAATTTCATAGTGCCAAGTTCAGTTAGGAGGATTAAAAAAATTGAATAATGAAAAGAAATATAAATGACAAAGGGAAAATCAAACTAATTAAAGTCCTAAAAGATGAAATTCAAAAATCTGAAACAAGCTCCTGTTCAGACCTTAGTAAAATAAAAATCTGAGTTCACCATTAGATTTAATATTCGAAATAGCCACCCCGTAAAATTTCATAATTTTTGGAGGCCATTTACTATTTAATTCGAGGTGTACATTAAATTCCATTCAAACTCAAATTCAAATTAGAATTCGAATGAAACCTGGTAAAATGTGAAATTAAACATTAGAATCAAACTCTAGACCTTCAAATTAGTCTGCCATAAAATATCTGGCAATTTTGGAGGAAGGTTTCTGAGTGATGTGGGACCTATGTGTGCTGGATATATTGGAAATTAGAATAAAAGTGAAGGTTTAAATTCAAAGTTTTGAAGCTTACACCGATACACCTTGATACACACTATCCAAACTTGTCTCAGTACATTTTGAGAGTAACGTTACCTTTGACAGTTTTGGACTGTTCGAACTTTTCATGTGTTTTTGAGAGTAACATTACCCTCGATGGCTTCGGATTGTTCGAACTTGCGGGAATCCGTATTGCACTCTCTGAACTTCATCGCACATGAGTTGCACGTGTTTTCTCGCTTCAGATTGCTCAAACTTTTCTCATGTGACTCGCACATGTTCGACACTTAGGATTGTCCAAACTTTCACACACGTGAGATGCACGTGAGTTGACACAGATCGATCTTTACAAACGTGATTTTAGGAGTAACGTTATCCTTGATGGTTTAGGATTGTCCGACTTTCTCAATACATATCGGGGACAGATATTGCGCAGAGTTTTCATATTGAGTTTGGTTGCTCTGTTCTGCTCTGTTTTAGCTGGCAATGTTTCGAACTTGCTTTTGGCTCATGAGAAGGTTTGCTTAGTATTCATTTACTAAGTTCTTGATGCATTTTTTCTGATCATAGTGGATATTTTCTTGCTCTGTTTGCAACATGCTTGTGTGAGGTGCTCACATAACGTGTTGTGGTTATTGGACCAATGTGAGTCAAGTTGCGGACTTGTACTCCGAAGATTTGGTTGTTCTTTCATGTGTAGGTGCTGCTTGAGGTCAGTACATGGCTGGTGACGGTATCCATTGAACTATTCTTAGGAAGAATACGAGGTTCAACAACCAAGTTTGGGAGGAATTGTGGTTGAGTTGATCGGGAGGTCACGCAACATGTTTGGGTCCAGAACAATGCATATGAAGGTATCGTGAATGTTGTTAGAAAGTGTTTGCATGTATGCAAGGGGTGCATGGACGTGGCAACATTCTTACAAGGCGTGATGAAGAGAAGTGGACGTGAAGATGGAGCTGGAAAGGTCTAACCGGCTGGATTATGCCTCAGGCTGAGGTGTTTTTGGTTCGAATATGGAAGGTTTAGAGTTTGTTTTGGTTAGATTTCATGTGGGTCACAAAGTTGATTTGTTTTAGGAATTTTTGGGACGTTCCTAAGATGTTTGGAAGTCTTAAGATTGCTTCTATATGCGTATGGAAGAGTCTTGAGCAATTATGGAAAGTTTTAGTTGAAATTGAGTAGGATTAGAGTCTTAGTTAGGATTGGGTTGGCCTTAGGCCTGGTTATATAAGCAAGAGAGGCCAGATTTCGTGGTCAGACGACTTCTAGGTTCCTATTGTGTTTTGATCAACAAATTTTGTAGTTTAGTGACACTTTTGTGCCTTGTTCGTCCGACTTGTTTTCGTCAAGTCTTTCTAGTCGAGTTCCTGGTCAGTATGATGTTGCCTTGGTGTTTTGATCATTACTCGAGTTCTACTGATCCAATCGATGTGATTCTTTTTTTGTTGTCTTCATAACTCAATTGTCTATCATATGTGAAAGTTTCACAATCATTGGATTTGTAGTTTCTGATCTACACGAGTTTTTTTGCAGTGTTGCAGATCTGGTTTTTTCGGGCAGAACAGATTAACCCTTATTCGATCTTTCGATCATAACTTGAGTTTTTCTCGAAGTTATTCATTATTCTTGTTGTCGTGTTTTCGTGACTTCACTCTCTGTAATATCTACTACTTTTGTCACGGTTGAACACATTTAGATTAGTTGCACACATAATTTCTTTATTGGAATGTTTTTCTGCCGAGGGGTTTTTGTTGCTTTTGTTGAAAAAGTTTAAATCTATCATTCACCACCCTCTGGTAGCTTTTCACGTGCTCTTCGATCCTAAAATTGGTATCAGAGCCATGGTGCTCTAATCTTTGTGATTTGCGCATGGTTTGACTAATCATCGTAGAGAAATACTCCGCAAATCTTGTGTGTTCAATGCTATTGATTTTCAGGATTGGAAGGCAAGGATGGAGGCTTACATACAGGCGCAAGGCTTCGCCATATGGGAAAAGGTGTACAATTCCTTCGACAAGCCATCAAATGATTAAGTTACAGATGCAAACGTAAGGGATGCGGACAACAATAACAAGGCTCGTAATTTGACCATACAAGGATTGACTCAAAGCCACTTCAATCATGTTGCACACCTCCAATCTGCATACGATGTGTGGAGAGCACTTTGCGACTACCATGAAGCCTCCAATACGATTAAGGTGGTACATCGAGAAATGTTTAAGAAAGAGTACATGCGCTTCGAGATGCAACCTGGTAACTAGATTGATGATGTTTTTGCTCGCTTTAATAAAGTTCTCAGCAATTTGCGTAGCATTGATGTTAATTTTATAGATTCTGAAAATGCTAGGCAATTGTTGAGTGCATTAGACATGTCGATTTGGGAGATGAAAGTTACGTCTATACATGAATCTACTGTCATGAGTGCACTTACTTTAGATATTTTATATATATGTTAGAAACTCGTGAACTTGACATAATATCACGTAAAATCCCAACAAGTCTCTTGCATTTGTTTCTCAATGTGACATGGCTAGTTCTAGCAAATCTTCATCATGTGGTACACTTACCTTGCTGTCTTCTCTAACCCTTCAATAGATTGACGAATTTTTAGAAGAGGAGCTAGAACTTGTCTCCTCTCGGTTCTCTAAAGCATTGCAAAATGTCAGAACTAGAAGAAGAGGAAGTGGTGGTTCTCAATGATGCTTTGAATGTGATAAGACAGGACATTTTTGTATAGATTGCCCTAACCTTTCATGTCCTTCTATCCGTGATGAAATGCAAAATAAGTTTAGTCCTCTTCTGGCAACAACAACAAGAAAAAGAAGACTTTCACAAAACGCCAAGTAGTGGACCATATCCTCTTCACTCTGCTAGACATAACTTGAGCAATATGGACTCCAGAAGTGATGAGGATGAAGATAATTTTGCAACTATGTGTTTCATGACGGGCAACTCAAGATCAAGTATGGAGGAAGCAGAACACAACAACAACGATGAAGAGGTATGTCCTACTTGCGAAGGAATGTGTGATGCTATTTCTCGTGCCACTGTTATACTTAAGAAAAGTGACAGAAAACTAAAGAACAATGCTATTAAAATTGAATCACTAGAATCTAAAATTAATCATTTAAAATCTTCGATTTTTAGTGATGATTCTTGTTCCTCATGTGAATTAAAATATGAACATTTGTCTTCTTTAAGAAGTGCGCACACCTGCACACTTCATAAACTTGAACTTGAGATTGAAAAGAACAAAAAGCTTGCTGCACTTAACAATAAAAACATGAAAGAGGCTAGATGTTCAACAATTGATTTGCATTGTTCTAAATGTGATGAACTTAATAAGCAATTGCATGATACTATGAATGAAATTTTTGTTTTAAACAATGTTTTATGCTCTCATGAGGTTAAATATTATTCTAATTGCAAATTCAAAGGAAAAACTTTGTGTGAATCTACCTAGGCTTGTCTAATAAACGTGATGACATGCATAAGACACTAGAGCGGTTTTGTAATGCAAATAAGAACCTAAACTTGCTGCTGAACTCATTTAAGTCTTGCAATGATAAAACTGGTTTTGGTTTTGATTCTCATTCTCATGCTAAAGCACATCCACCTAAAGTTGTTAGGTCACTAGCAAGTGGTTTGATTAAAATAGTTCCTAAACAAAAGAGGTGGTTTTTAGGTCAGAAGGGGTGTTGTCTCATTCGGTTGCTAACGAACATGTTGCTTGTGCATCAAGACATGAACATAAGGTTAAATTTTATTGTGCCTTTTGTGGTAGAGATAGTCATGTCGTAGATTTTTGTTATATGCTAGATAAAAAAGAAAAGATGATGCAAAAAGAAGCTAGATCTCATAACAAACTAGCAACACTTGCCAATCAGAAAATTGAACACCCACAATCTGCTAATTTTTGTGATTCACATGAAAATATGAAGATTGCAACTTTTTCTAACACTAACAATATGTTTGTTAAGAATGTCGGTACTTTGTCTTCTACTGTTGAAAATTAAAGTGTGGCTTTTATTCATAAACATGCACATCGTGTCAAGTATCATTGTACTCATTGTGATAAAGATGGACATGTTTCTGATTTTTATTTTAGACTAGCTAAAGCTAAACAACATAAAAAGGAAGGAATGCTGGCTAGATCTCAGAACTTTCAAACAAAATATGTTGCACACATACTACCGAGATATAGATGCACAACCATTGCTATTTTGAGTAGGAATCATGTGAATTATGGTCCTAGGTTTGCTGATTTTCATGCTTCATATGCCCCGCAACTTAGGTCAGCACTAGGACATCAAAACTTGCATGATTTTCATGTTACACTTCATGCTCAAAATTTTGAGCGCACACAACCTACTGTCATGAGTCACAAACATACTAAACTTGCTTCTAAACCTATTGTTTTTTGTCCTAACAAGTCACATCTTGAAGGTGAGTAGTTGGGTACAAGTATTCTCAATACTTGACTCATAACCTGTTGTTTTTCTTTAGCTTTCTTGTATGATGCCTACTTCTCATCGTGTGACAAAGTGTTGGATTCCTAAACTATTTCTCACTAACCGCAGCACTGAGGCAATGACGAATTGTATTTCTTTTTAGGCTATTTTGCAAGAAAAAGAAGAACTTTTAAACTATAAGGCTCTAAACTTGATACACATGTGTTCGGTACAAGAAAAGTGGTTCTCCTTAATTACAAATGCATCGAGTAGAAAACATAAAACATTTTGGAGATGCTTTTCAACTCAAGCATTGCAAAAGATTAATCAAAGACGGTTGCATCACCTGAGCATGTTTGAACATGTTCAAATGCTTTTGGAGTTTGAAGTGCATATACTCAGGGGGAGTGTATGCTTTGATGAAATGATGAAGATGGACGTGTGACACACTAATTTGCTGTACAATGATCAGATCAATAAAAATACATTAAGCAATCAAGAATGAAGCTAAATTGAAGCAATATTTCAACCTAGGATTAACACTTTTGACTTCAACTTTCATTGAGCATCAAGATAATTGGAAGCTTGCAAGAAAGAATCACACGGTCCAGGTTTTGCAATCCAAACTCTCATGTTCATTTTATTTTGTTGCTTTTTTGGCCAAAGATATATCACATGTATTCACTTATGAATCTTGGATTATTGCCATGCAAGAAGAGTTATAAAATTTTGAAAGAAATAATGTTTGAAAACTTGTACCTCCACCTCATGATCACACTTTAATTGGAAATAAATGGGTGTTTAAAAACAAACAAAGTTAGGATGGGGTTATGGTTAGGAATAAGGCTAGGTTGGTTGCTCAAGGTTTCACACAAGTTGAAGGTCTACAGTTTGATGAGACTTTTGCTCCTGTAGCTAGATTAGAAGCCATAAGAATTTTGTTAGCTTTTTCTGCATCTTTTGGATTCAAGTTATATCAAATGGATGTTAAAAGTGCTTTTCTTAATTGCTACACATATGAGGAGGTTTATATCAAGCAACCACCGGGTTTGCAAAATCCAGATTTTCCTAATCATGTTTAAAAGCTGTCCAAAGCCTTGTACGGTCTCAAACAAGCCCCAAGAGCATGGTATGATCGGTTAAAAACATTCTTACTTGAAAAGGGGTTTACCATGGGCAAGGTTGATAAAACTCTTTTTCTGCTTAAGCATGGCAATGACTTATTATTCGTTCAAGTTTATGTGGATGATATTATATTTGGTTGTGCTTCTCTCATGATCTTGTGTCCAAGTTTTCAACTATGATGAGTTCAAAATTTGAGATTAGTATGAGGGGAGAACTTATGTACTTTTTGGGACTGCAAATCAAGCAAACCAAGAAGGGTACTTTTGTGCATCAAACAAAGTATGACCTTCTGAAGCGCTTCAACGTGGACAAAAGCAAGTCTCTTCAGACACTAATGGTAACAAAAATGACACTTTAACCAGATGAAGATTGTGAACTTGTAGATCAAAAAGAATGTCAAAGCATGATCAAGTCACTTTTGTACCTCACAGCATCAAGACCTGACATACAATTCAACGTCTATCTTTGTGCATGATTTCAAGCTTCCCCATGTGCTTCACATCGTCAAGCCGTCAAAAGAATTCTCAGGTACTTACATGGAACTCAAGAATTTGGCATTTTTCTTCTTTCTCCCTCCACCATTACTTTGAAAGCTTTTTCAAATCCTGATTTTGGGGGTTGTAAGATTGATAGGAAAAGTACTTCAGGTGCTTGTCATTTTCTTGTTAATTCACTTGTAGTTTGGTCCTCTACAAAACAATATTCAGTTGCACAATTCACGACGGAATCTGAATATGTAGCTGCTGCTAGCACTTGCTCACAAATTCTTTGAATTGTTCAAATACTTAAGGAATATGGAGTTGATATAGATAGTGTTCCACTATTTTGTGATAACACTAATGCTATTTGCATTTCTAAAAACCCAGTGCAACATTCTAGAACAAAGCACATTGACATTAGGTATGACTTTCTCTGTTATAATGTTGAAAAAGGAAACATTGTGCTTCACCATGTAGATACCGAACAATAATTGGCTGACATTTTCATAAAACCATTGGATTTCACTCATTTTTGTTTCATTCGTAGTGAAATAGGGTTACGCATCCTCATGTCTTAAATTTAGGGGGAGTTTTGAAAATAGGAAAGTCTATGTGTGAATCTGAATTTAAGATAATATGAGCATAGTATTTCATACATATATGACTTTGTGATTCCTTATACATGCTGAAGTTTTTACTACATTACTCGTGTTATACATTTTGTAGTTTTTGCCATGTCTAGTAATTGGAATAAATACTTACACTAAATCTAGTTCCGATCAAACTTTCTTGCTATTTTGAACTTGTTGCATGCTCACAAGTGCCTTTAATAATGAAAAATTAATCAATCAACTATTCAGAGCTTTTATGATCAAATAAAAAATGAGAAAAGATCAAGAAAATATGCATGCATCGCACTTCTTATTTTGAGATGGCTTATCATTGCACTTAGATATGAACTTTAAAGAAGTTGTGTATGACTAAAATCATGTCATTAAGCTTCTGATTGTCAAATGGCATACGCTTGGTTTGGTTGGTTACAATAAGGCTGAAGCGGCATATAATCTCTTGCAAATATCATATAATCTGAACTTTTTTGCTTTGAAAAATAATAAAAATGCAGCAATATGTGTCATGCTTTCAGGTCTTGAAATAGTTAAGTTTGTGAGATCATGACTTGCTTAAATTGAAAAATTACACTTGATCTCTAGCATGTCTTACACTACTTCATGTATCTCATTGATGTGATAGTGTAAGTTACTTTATAGTATGATTTGGATGTGCTTTGTTTTATATGTATATGTTATAATATGCTTATAACAATTGAAATTTCTCTTTGGAACCTTGCTGAATACATTGTCAAAGGGGGAGAAATATGTCACACATTGCACATTCACAAGTTTTTTACACGCTCTTCTTAGTAGGAGGAATTTTTGTTTTAAGATTTCTTTCTCATTTGATTTTTGATTTTCGAAATGGGGGGGGGGGATTTGCTTTCAAAACTTTTCATGTGAATGAGCCAATGTTCGGATTCTAAGTGTGTTGCCAATGCATACATCAAGGGGGAGATTGTGAGACCTATGTGTGCTGAATACATTGGCAATTAGAAAAAAAGTGAAGGTTTATATTCAAAATTTTGAAGCTTACACCGATAAACCCCGATGCACAATGCCCGAACTTGTCTCAGTACATTTTGGGAGTAACATTACCTTCAACAGTTTTGGACTATCCGAACTTTTCAATGTACTTTTGGGAGTAATGTTATCCTAAATGGCTTCAGATTGTCCGAACTTGCAGGAATCCGTTTTGCACCATCCAAACTTTTTCGCACGTGAGTTGCACATGTTTTCTCGCTTTGGATTGTCCGAACTTTTCTCACATGACTTGTACATGTTCGACACTTAAGATTGTCCGAACTTTGACACACGTGAGATGCCTATGAGTCGATAGAGATCGATCTTTACAAATGTGTTTTTAGGAGTAATGTTACCCTCGATGGTTTAGGACTGTCCAAACTTTCTTAATGCATATCAGGGGTAATAGATACTACGCAGAGTTTTCATATTGAGTTTGGTTGCTCTGTTTTAACTCGTAATGTTTCGAACTTGCTTTTGGCTTATGGAAAGGTTTGCTTAGTATTCATTTACTAAGTTTTTTATGTGTTTTGGCTGATCATGGTGGATATTTTATTGCTATATTTGCAACATGCTTATGTGAGGTGCTCACATAAGGTGTTGAGGTTATCGGACTAATGTGAGTCAAGTCGCAGACTAGTGCTAAGAAGATTTGGTTTTTTGTTTATGTGCTGGTGTTGCTTGAGGTCAAGACATGGCTAGTGATGAGATCCATTGAACTAGTCTTAGGGAGAAGATGAGGTTCAACAACCAAGTTCGGGGGGTATTGTGGTTGAGTTGATCAGAAGGTCGTGCAGCATGTTTGGGTCAAGGACAATCCATATGAAGGTATTGTGAACGTTGTTGGAAAGTGTTTGCACATATGAAAGGGGTGCATGGACGTTGCAACTTTGTTCCAAGGCGTGATGAAAGAGAAGTGGACGTGAAGATATGGCTGGAGAGGTCCAACCGGCTGAATTATGCCTCAGGTTGCGGCTGAGGTATTTTTGGTTCGAATGTGGAAGGTGTAAAATCCCAGTTTTCCTTATTATCAAGTTCAGTACTAGTTGGTTGTCAACCATAGTAAAGATCAATTATGGTTGTACACATAAACTTGATATCATCAATAATCTTTCTTTCACTCCTACTGAAGTTTTAGTAACAGAAGGAATGAACTTCCCAAATGGCCTTAGAATGATTTAAGTGACCTTTCTACAAATTTAGGAAGCTGTTGAATAAAAATTTCTAGGGCAAATTACTATGCAGTACTAATATATTCAAATTAATTTGAATATAGCCCTGTACATTTAGGCCCTGCCAAAATATTCAAATATGAGGCTATAAATTTTTCCATGACCTCATAATATTCCGAGTAGACTTCCTACCAAGTTTCAAGATTTTTGAATTCCATTTGCTATTTTATTTGAGACGCTTAGCAAATTCAAGCCATGTTTAGAGTTCAAATTTTGAATTCTATTCAACTCATTTGAACATCAAGATTTGAACACACCATCATGGTCAGCATAACTTGCTTGACTTATTCCCAAAGTTTCAAAATTTTTGAAACTCATTTGCTATTTAATTCAGTGACCCCATTAAATTTCATTCAATTTCAAATTCAAATTTGAAATTCAAATGAAACTTGTTCCAATTCGAAATCCAATTTCAGAATCAAGTTCCAGATATTTATTTGATCCTCTCCACAAAAACTGAAATTTTTTGATCAAGTTTGGTAGGAGAATTGATGTTGCAGAGAAGTGCAGTGGATAAGAACGGTGGGACCCACCAGTCAGTGGAACATCTACGGTACTGCTCCGCACGCCGCAGTTTCGACACCGCCCTGCTCGACACCACACGCATGCAAGCTCCAGCGAGCTGCCTGCTTGCCTGCTCGTCGCGCGCCTTAAAGCCCCGGCCATCGCCACCGCCTCACACCACTCCCCTCCCGTCTTCCTCTTTACTCTGCTTCGCACCGCCATCGGACAGCACCGTCACCTCCGTTCTCCACCGGTGATCGCCTCCTCTATGCTTTATTTCACTTTGATGCAAATGGCAAAATGAAGCCTAGACTGTGCTCTACCATCCTCAACCTTTGGCTCATCGTGTTGTTCCTTGTTTGGCCCTTATTTTGAAGTCCCGCCGTCGTCATCGTCGGGCCGTCGAGGACATCACTCTCTGTCCACCGTGGTGCCAGCAGGCTAGGCCATCTCGCACTTCGATGTCAACAGACGAACTGAGCACCAGGACACCACCTTGCTCACGGTACAAGCCGTTCCCAAGCTAATCTTTTATCGAGCATGAAATCATCTTTCCTTTTCGGCATGCTTTATATGCTTTTCCTAGGTTCACCTTGCAATTCGTTTTCTAGGTGTAACTATCATTTAATCCAGTTACATATTAGTTTGCTAGCCTCCTTACGGTTCAGTACGACCAAAAAGCAGAAAGAATCATCGAGGAATGTCTATGTTATGCCAGTTTTCGTAACCGCCATGTAAAAACCATCGGCACACCATTGAACTCAGCTTTGCCAGTGATGTCACCCCTTTCTAACACCCAAATCATCATCCTGGTACTCCCATGAACATTCTCGACCTTTTCCCGAGCTTATTACGCCATTTCTGAGCGTTTCCGACGATCACCAAAACCCTAGTTCCGCCGCCGCCGTCACACCACCGTCTCCGGCCATCGTCGCCTCGATTGGACCCCACCATCGGATTGCACGGTCGATTTTATGGTTGAGCGGTCAAGGCGGGGATGGAAGGAGGTTGACGCAACTTAGTCCGGCGAAGCGCCGCCGCGAGTCCAGCAAGGAACGCTGCTGCGTCGGGAGGTACACGAAGACCGCCTGGGTCCCGCCTGTCAGCGACTTCCCTCTGGCGCAAGATCAGCCGTGAACGCGGATCCGGTGCGGCTATGCGGGATAACCCCGTGGCCCCCGGTGCGGCCCAGCTGCGATTGGTTGATTTTAAACCAGTGGGCCCGGCTATTTTATTTAAATGTTTCCCTTTGGAAAATAATTCCAGGATTTAACCAAATTTGGAAAATCCATAACTCCTAGTAGAATTGTCCAAAATTTCCAAATAAATTTTATTAGAACTAGCATGAAGAATACTTTCCAGTGGCGCCCTTGGATTTGTATGAAAGTCCAAAAGCGTTTCTCCATAATTCATATAAAAAATGTTTATAGAATTCATTCCTACAGTTTGCTTTTCAGAAAATTCCCAAATTTGCGCAGGACACTCTCCAAAACTCCTCTGATCTCCAGTAAAAATTTTAATTTCATTGGACATCATTAACTTGATTGATCAGTATTCCAAATCTCTATGTAGTTATAAATTGAGAAAATTACCAAAATCAATTTCTGAAATGTCCCCAAACTTGTAAAATCAGTTTCTCCCTGTCGGAAGCTTAGAAAATTGTGAAACAAATTCTCCTAAAACCAGTGAGAACCCCTCTACATGGTACAACCACTGGTAGCCAAGATAGATCTCCAAGATTTCAAACGAAATTAGAGAAGGTTATTGCTTACCATAATTTTTAGGAACAACAAACTTCCTTGATCATCTCCTGTTCTTTGCAAGAGTCTTCACTATGGTCACTAGTATCTACCATAAAAGTCCCAAAGCCAATTAAGATCATTATCTTATTTTGGTCATCAGATATTAGCTTATGAACATAAGCATATTGATTATTTCCAAAGTCATTCATATATAGTATATGCATATTATGTAGTGACTGAAGTCGAGGAGCAGCCGGTAGCTTTGGAAGTCCAGCTGCCAGAAACTAACATAGACCAAAACTCACATTCAGGCAAGGCACAGTTTGCATTTAAGTTCCTTACAGTGTCTTTGCAGTTTTCATTCACCTTACGTCTTCAGATGTTTGTGCATTACGTTTAAGGTGTTTGACATACAATTGCATCACCAAAGAACCCAGGAAGTGGGAAGAATAGCTCACGGACTCGTGTAGTAACTGCCATGCTTATATTCATAGGAATCCGATAGAAGTCGAGTAGTGGGAATCTACTCGCGAGATAGGATTTTATCACATAGATGGATTGGATGAAGAAATGGCTTATGAATATAAAATTGAGACCGAGCAGCGGTTAGGATGCAGCGAGACGTGGTCTCACGTGTGTAGCCCTACTTGTGTCGATTGAGAACCGTTTCGTGTGCGGCCCCGCTGGACAAGCTTGAATTGTACCGGTGACATACTGGAGAAATGGGCTTCAGCAAACTGACGTAGCTTGATACTGGTTTGTTGAGGCATACCTTTCCGTTTTTAGGCGTAGTTTGAGGGTAGCGAGGTGTAAATCAGTTGGTGGGCACGTCAGAGTACGCCCCACATAGTGACCTCCTGCTTGTGACGGATCGACCGGTTCGACATTCGAGTGTTTGGTGAAAAGTGGCCATATACGACTAGTACTGAAGTGCTATGTAGGTACTGCTGTAAGTACTCGCTGGCGCTTCCAAAAGTGCGTATGTGTCGTGTTGACCGGGTGTGTCCTGATTGCAGTCACCGTCCCTCGCGGTAATAGAGTACCACTTGTTCACTGTGTCATGACATAGTAAATACTGAGGAAGTCAGGAGAATATGATCTATTGAATTATAATTGTTTTGCAACTTTGTATGGCTTAGAGATATTACAATTAAAAGTTCACAATTTCCCCATACTTTACATGTAATAGTGTTATGTGCTTTGGGGCATGCCATATCATCGGCAAAGCGTTTCTTGTTTGATTGTGGAGTCTATGATGTGCCGTGCCTGAAGAATGTCATGTGCTACTTAAATCATGACTATAAGGATCCACTTGTAGGCGAGTCCTCTATGCTATTCCTTACCTATGTTTAGTATTCACCCCTACATATGTCTAGTGAGACGGGTTAGTCTTGCTGAGCCTTAAGCTCACGATTGCAGTTAACAAGTTTTTGCAGATTATGCGATTGATGACGGGTTCGATGACGAGGCTGCACCCCCTACAGGGCTTACAGCCGAGTGGGAACCCTGCACGCCGCCGTAAGTTGGGTTTTGCTAGTGCGAAGTATCTAGGGCATGGATGACTTTGCTTTTGCATAGCTAGTGCCGAGAGCGTAGCTATGATGTATAGTTCTCTTTCCTTTCGTTTAATATTGTGAAACTTCCGCTGTGTTCATAAATAAAGACTTGGTATTGTAATTTATTCTTGTTCTTTTCTTGTATGCCTTTGGGTGCCGCATCGCACGACACCACCCAATGAGATCCTTGGAGGTCGGGATTCCGATCCCCACCGACATGGTATCAGAGCATCATTGGCAATAGTGTACTTGAAAAGAGCATATTTTCAAAACATAGGATTGTTGAGTGAGGAATTAGCTATATGCCCTTATAAGGAGTATTATTAGTATAAGATATAAAGGTGGTAAACTAACTTATGTGTTATTAATTTTGTAATGATGCTTCGACTTCAGCTAAGAGGTAAGGTACGCCACCATAAGCGGATCAATTGCGGTAAGCTCACCATGCGAGAGGGAGCATGGAAGTCTTTCTGTGGCTTGGCACAGAAATGTTGATAGGAGTCTCTGAAGCTTCCCATGTTTCTGAGAACCTATGACACGCGGTACCCTAGCGTTCTTCAAAGTTAGTGGGAGACCCCGTCGGGTGGTGTATAACCCGATAGTATGCATCTATAGAACTCTTCATGTTCTATGGGAGCATGCAAAACACGTATGCCCGAGCGTGTATAAGCCGGTTCGTGCGGGAGTCTTTGCTGTACAGACGTAGTACATCCATGTACCTCGAGACATGACATCGCTCGAGGGCAACTCAGACCAGAGTTGTATGCATTTACTTTTATATATATTATTATTGTGACTGCCTGTCGTGTTTCCCCATGCCGCCCTTGAGGTGTGAAGGTGTGAAAGGGGATTGTTGTCTTCTGCAGCATTGACTACGGTAGCGACCCGTGTAGAACACGTTTGCGAGTGAACGATACTAGGGCCACCTATAAACATATCCGGAAATACCGGTTAGAATTTTCTTTGGTGAGGAACGTAGTACCGTCAGTATCGACTTTGATACTTGACCATCCCCAACGACAGAATGGTTGCATTACATTTTGGAAAGTTAGACTATCAGCTGTTGGTAGGTTTGGACTCCGCAAAATGAGTTTCGACTCGACAAAGGGTTAGAACCAAGGTTATTGATTTCTGGCTGAAGTTTGCTCAACTTTGCCAGGTTGTAATATTGGTTAGTTAGGAGTAAACATAGGTGTATGCTATTTGGGTTGAAATCTCTCGAAGACCTCTACAACTTTTCTGTTGACCATCAAGGCAGAAAGCTTGATAATCTGTTGAAATTTGGGGTATGCTTAAACTGCTCCAGATGACCCTACCATTGTACCAGTCTCCGTATTTTTGCAATAACTAACTGTAGAAAACTCTTCTGCCTTATTGTGATACATATCTAGAAAGGGTAGAAGGAGATATACAGTTTTGTTATTTAAAGTTTTTCCTGATTCGAATTCGAGGCAATTCAAATTTCGAGCTCAGAACAGTGAACTGCAGGGCTGCTGTTGAACAACAGTCAGTTCATCTATTAAGTTTAGATAGCTCTAGCTTTTGATACAGAATAGTGACATGGTCATATATATACATTTCTGGAAATCTTAGGAAGTCCTCTATCAACTTCATGTTGCACTCATGGCCTGAAGCTTGGTGTAACTGTGTTTAATTCCTATGGTCGCAAACTTGTTCTGGCAGACCAGAACTTGAAACAGTTTGCACATAGTTTCGAATTAGCGCGCTATACCTATATCACAAATGTTTCATGGACGAAATATTTTACTTATGAATTTTTAACTTGATGTTATACAATGTTTTTTTTGTCATTACCTCAATATATTGATATGATATACCTGTATAAATTGTGGAGATCACCACATATACAGGGGAGGTTCTGTCAAAATTTCTTGAAAACATGGGTTAATTTAAACCTGTATAGGTTCTATTTCCTAGATCTCCTGGAGATGTATGAGTACAATCTGGAAAGTTTGTAAAGTGTACTACAGCTTTTGTATTCAACCCAACATCTGGTTCTGACGTTTCCTGTATGAAAATTTTGAATTTGTACAGGAAGGTCAGCTGGGACAGACTGTGATTACAACTCCAGTTTTAAAATTTTCTTGAACTATTGGGAGTTGGAAACCTTCTCATTGTTCCAGTATCTTTTCAACAGATGGCTGATATGATGGTATATTTACCAAACGGATGGGTGTTCACGAAGTGTGCTCTTCTGAAAGGTTTTCCGGATTTGTTGATAGCAATGCTTCAACGGTTCGGTTATCGCGAAATACCGGACTATTGGGGCAAGGAGATCGATGATGGAGGTGTGACAAGATGCACCATTATGTCGATGTACCTGCTGCTCTATTGGGTATTGGATGGGCTCCTTTCTCCATCCAAGTGCAAGGGATTCAATTGGAAGACACGTGGTGTTATGCCGCGAGTGTTGCCATAATGAGGTTTTGCAAACTTCATTATCGTGCTATGGTGGGCACTCTGTTCGCGCTCTTTCGAGTCGACGGTAGAGCTGGTGAAGAGCGGGCGAGTCGGATGATTGCAGCATATGGACATCCTGAAGAAGTACCCAAGATGATCTTAGCATCATATGCAGCATCAGCGTGTCAAGAGAGCCTTGAACAGCATGCTAGCCTTGGAAGAATGATGAGTGACCTGAAGCAAGCTCTGATTCGAGGGGATCACTTTGAGGGAGCCAATGACTCACTTAGGGCCACAATTGCCCCTCTCAATCGACGTATAAACTTGAGGGAGAATTAGTGGCACCGGGCTGTTAAAGCTCGATCGGAGGCTCGCATGGAAACGCAATACGCGGAAAGCGCGTTGGAAGCAAGTCAACTTGAGGTGCAAATGTTGGATGAACAGTTGGGTGAGATGACTCAAGATAGGTATCAATCCAAGGGGGAGACTCAGGATTGGAAGACCAGTTGTGAGAATGCACAGAAAGAACTGGAAGACTTAAGGATGTTTCTTCTACAGGCTGATGTGCAATCTTTAGTTGTCGCGACATCATCGACGGTGGGTGAGGTAGCAACTCGTGCTCCAGCACCCGCACCTGTGGCACCAATTTCTGATGATGAAGGGGAAGAAGAAGATCCCGAGGAACTCGAGTACGACGAATAGTACATATCGAAGGGGGATGAGGTAGCACTTTTGCCATCACGGGGCAACGTATAGTTTAGTAGTTGCTCGTGTTTATTTCGTGGCCATGTTTGTGTCATATTAAGAATAGCAGTGGGTATGTATAAGATGACAAGGTGTGTATGACATCTCATGGGGACCAAGTATGGTAGAGATGCACTTCCGTAGTGGGAGTCCGTCGTTTTGTAGTTCACTATTGTAAACTTGGTCATGAGATAATATATTTTGTATAAAGTTTGTACTTTATCAATATATGTAACGGTTATGCATTTATTCCCTTGTCAATATGCACACTACTGTAATATGAAATGGACGATGGAAAAGTAAACATGCGTTGATTTTAAGTCATATGGATGCAGAATGGTGTGTACGCGCTCGACGCCTGAAATGGGAGGTTCGAGTCATGGTCGTGAGGACGAATCTTAGACCCAGGAGCCAGTTGCGACACCGCAGCAACAAGTTCCACCACCACCACCTCCTGATCTTCCGAGGAGTCTAGTAGAGGTTCTCGCTGTAGTGCTCGGCTCGCGCGACGAGCAAACCGAGTTGCTGCAGACTTTGGTTCAACATTTGTCCCGTCAAGGGGGCGACCAGATGCGGGTCCACGACAGCCTTCTCCGAGTTCATACTCGGACTTAATGTCAATGCACCCGCCGATCTTCATGGAGGCCGATGAACCGTTGGAGGCAGACAACTGGCTCCGATCCATCGAAGGAAAGTTCGGTTTGCTACGATGACCGAACATCAGAAGACCCTATTCGCAGCCCAACAGTTACAAGGGTTTGCTGGTGCGTGGTGGGCAAATTATCTTTCCGCACAACCAGCCGACTATGCCGTGAGCTGGGAGGAGTTCCGGGAGGCGTTTCTTGCCTATCACATACCTCCCGGTGTTATGAGGAGGAAGCTTCAAGAGTTCTTGGAGCTGAGGCAAGGAGGAAGGAGTGCTTACGAGTACTCCAAGGCATTCAACCACTTGGCCCAGTATGCTCAGGACCAAGTGTATACTGAAGACTGGAAGCGTGAATGCTTCTATCGGGGTTTGAACCCCAAGATGAAGGAAAAGCTTGCCTTGTTTAACAGCGGCAGCTTCAACAACATGGTCAATGCCGCGATCGTGCAGGAGGACGCTACTAGGGAGCTGTTCTCCGACATGAAGAAAAGGAGTGCTCCGCAGGGCAGCAAAGGGTGTGATCCTCAGAAGTACCGAATGATGTATCGATCACCATCCGGCCAGAGGTGGCAGCCGCCATCACAACCACCGATGTTTCATGGTCGCCCATTCAACAATGTCGGCTTTCGTCCACTGCAGCAGCAGGGGATGATTCCGCGTGCACTTCCACCTCCACCGCATGCACCGGAATTCCGTCCTCCCTTCCGTGCCAGTCAGACCCGATACACGTGTTTCACGTGTGGTCCTACGGGGCACTTTGCCAAAGACTACGCGTAGAGCAGAGGACAGTCATCGTACTAGGGGGCAACCCAGCCCCGCAACCAGCCTAATAAGCCAGCCATCAGAACCGGCAATGTCCACCACCTCGCCATCGAGGACATTCCTGAATGCGCACCCATACTCATGGGTACGTTCTCTCTCATTGGTCATCCCGTAGTCATCCTCTTTGACTCCGGTGCTTCCCACAATATAATTAGCCAGTCTTATGTCATTCAATATCAATTTCCTATTATTTCCACAAAAACTCCATAAATGATTTGTTCTCCAGGTGGGAGAGTAGTAGCAAATGAGATGGTTCATGGGGTACCTCTTAATCTGGGTGGGAACATATACCCTACCTCTCTTATATTACTGGAGCATCAGAAGCTAGATGTCATATTAGGGATGGCATGGCTGCAACACAATGGTGCTATTATAGACATCATTCCTCTGAGAATATATCTGAATTCTCCACTCCACCCTCCCCAAGCTCTCAGTCTTGAGAGTAATATCGAAGTGACTCCAACCACTTACAACACCGAGGCCTGTAAACTTGAGGACATTCCAGTGGTATGTGAGTATCCGGACGTATTCCCGAAGATCTTCCTGGTATGCCACCAGAAAGAGATGTCGAGTTTAAGATTGAACTTGTATCGGGAACAGTGCCAATCTCGAGGAAGCCTTATAAGATGTCACCTAAAGAACTTGCAGAACATAAAGAGCAGCTAAAGGAACTTATGAACAAGGGTTTCATTCGTCCAAGTTCATCACCTTGGGTTTGTTCTGCATTGTTCGTGGAAAAGAAGGATAAAATCTTGAGACTATGTGTGGACTATCGTCCACTAAATGTTGTCATGATCAAGAACAAGTATCCACTACCACGCATTGATATTCTGTTCGATCAATTGGTGAGTGCAAGGGTATTTTCAAAGATGGATCTTCGCTCTGGATATCATTAGATCAGGATTCGACCAGAGGATATACCTAAGACGGCATTCTCGACGAGGTATGGATTGTATGAGTACCTTGTCATGTCGTTCAGATTAACCAATGCACCGGCCCATTTCATGTATCTCATGAATTCGGTGTTCATGCCGGAATTGGACAAGTTTGTCGTGGTCTTCATTGACGACATCCTTGTGTATTCGAAATCCGAAGAAGAACATGCACAACATTTGCACACCGTGCTTTAGCGATTGTGAGACCACAAGCTGTACGCCAAGTTCAGCAAATGTGTGTTCTGGATCAGCCAAGTGCCATTTCTAGGGCACATCATCTCTGCCGAGGGGATTGCAGTTGATCCAAGCAAGATTAAGCAAGTACTGAAACGGGAGTCTCCAAAGTCTGTGCATGAAGTTTGAAGCTTCCTAGGTTTAGCAGGATATTATCGGAGGTTGCTTCCAAGTTTCTCCAAGATAGCTAAACCAATGACGGAACTTCTGAATAAAGGGAAGAAGTATGTATGGACAAAGGTATGTGAGGAAGGTTTTCAAGCATTGGTGAAACACCTCACAACAGCGCCGGTATTAGCCCAACAAGACACAACCAAGTCATTTGATGTTTATTGTGATGCATCTGGGATTGGTTTGGGTTGTGTATTAATGCAAGACAGAAGGGTGATCGCTTATGGATCATGGCAACTTCGGAACCACGAGCAGCATTATCTGACTGATGATCTTGAGCTCACTGTCGTGGTACTTGCATTGAAGATGTGGAGACACTATTTATTGGGCAACCTAGTGCATCTTTACACCGATCACAAAAGATTGAAGTACATCTTCACCCAAAAGGACTTGAATATGCGACAACGAAGATGGTTGGAATTGATCAAAGACTACGAGATTGAGATCCACTACCATCCTAGCAAGGCGAATGTAGTTGCCGATGTGCTGAGTCGCATGTCCCATGTCAATAATCTTTCCATCACCTTGATAGAAGAATAAGAACCGAATCTCTACTTGGTTCCATATGGGGCGCTCTACAATCTAGCTCTCATTCCTACCATAAGGGAAGAAATTGTGGAGGCTCAGAAGAAAGACAATGGCATATCGCATATTCGCCGAAGAATGGAGAAGGGGAAAATAAAGTGCTTCTGATGTGACGATGACGATACCATCTGGTTCAAAGACCGCATCGTGGTGCCCCACAATGTGGGACTTCAGCAGAAGATTTTGGACGAAGCTCATTTGTCCAAGTATTCTATTCATCCGGGAAGTAACAAATTGTACCAAGACTTAAAGAAGAAATTTTGGTGGACTCGGATGAAGAGGGAGATAGCGAAGTACGTATCCGAATGTCATACGTGTCGGCTGGTGAAAGCCGACCATCTGAAGACAGCCGGACAACTACAACCTTTAAGCATACTGGTCTGAAAACGGGAGGACATCAGCATGGATTTCATCGTGGGATTGCCTCTCACATTCTGTAAGCATGATTCCATTTGGGTGATTGTTGATCGATTGACCAAGTCGGCTCATTTTATACCCGTCAATGTCAACTACCATGCCCCGAAGTATGCAGAGTTGTATATTGCTAGAATCATGTGCTTACATGGAGTACCTCGCACCATTATCTTAGATCGTGGAGCCGTATTCGTTGCTTGATTTTGGGAGCAGCTCCATGCATCGTTGGGTACCAAGTTGATTTGAAGCTCAGCTTACCATCCTCAGACTGATGGTCAAATAGAGCGAGTAAACCAAGTGCTAGAAGATATGCTCCACGCCTGTGCCATCCACCATGGTAAGAATTGGGATGATCACCTACCATTGGTGGAGTTTTCATACAACAACGGTTATCAAGCTAGCATCCAAATGGCACCAAATGAAGCTTTGTATGGCCGGAAGTGCCACACACCCTTGAACTTGTGTGAAGCCAGGGAACGAGTGATAAATGGTCATGACTTGGTGAATGAAGCCGAAGAACGAGTATGAGTTATTCAAGCCAACCTCAAAGCTGCTAAGTTTCATCAGAAAAGCTATGCAGACAAACGGCGTCGACCCCTTCACTTTGATGTCAGGGATCACGTTTATCTTCGTGTATCCCCAATGAAAGGGATTCATCGCTTCAGAGTAAAATAGAAGCTAGCTCCACGTTTCCTTAGGCCGTTCGCAATAATTGAACAATGCAGACATGTGGCCTATCAACTAGAGCTGCCAGCGTTGCTTCCAGGGGTCCACAATGTGTTTCATATTTCACAGTTGCAGAAATGTCTCAAGGCCCCACCTGACATCCGTATGGAGGATTTGGAAGCTCTCCAACCAGATCTTACTTACTCTGAGCATCCAACCCAGATAATCGATGAGAAGACTCGCACCACAAGAAGCCGCACCTTGCATTTCTACAAGGTCTTGTGGGGCAACCACACCGCTGAAGAAGCAACATGGGAAAGCGAGGAATATCTTAGAACAAACTATCCGGACTTGTTAGCGGCATATGTTCGTTAGGTCTTTTACTTTTATCCTTTCTTTTGTAATCATGGGACGAGATTCTTGTAAGGGGGGAGGAATGTAAAATCCCAGTTTTCCTTATTATCAAGTTCAGTACCAGTTGGTTGTCAACCATAGTAAAGATCAATTATGGTTGTACACATAAACTTGATATCATCAATAATCTTTTTTTCACTCCTACTGAAATTTTAGTAACAGAAGGAATGAACTTCACAAATGGCCTTAGAATAATTCAAGTGACCTTTCTACAAATTTAGGAAGATATTGAATAAAAATTTCTAGGGCAAATTACTATGCAGTACTAATATATTCAAATTAATTTGAATATAGCATTGTACATTTAGACCCTGCCAAAATATTCAAATCTGAGGCTATAAATTTTTCCATGACCTCATAATATTCCAAATAGACTTCCTACCATGTTTCAAGATTTGTGAATTCCATTTGCTATTTTATTTGAGACGCTTAGCAAATTCAAGCCATGTTTAGAGTTCAAATTTTGAATTCTGTTCAACTCATTTGAACATCAAGATTTGAACACACCATCATTGTCAGCATAACTTGCTTGACTTATTCCCAAAGTTTCACAATTTTTGAAACTCATTTGCTATTTAATTCAGTGACCCCATTGAATTTCATTCAACTTCAAATTCAAATTTGAAATTGAAATGAAACTTGTTCCAATTTGAAAACCAATTTTGGAATCAAGTTCCAGATATTTATTTGAGCCTCTCCACAAAAATCTGAAATTTTTGGATCAAGTTTGGTAGGAATATTGATGTTGCAGAGAAGTGCAGGGGATAAGAATGGTGGGACCCACCAGTCAGTGGCACATCTACGATACTGCTCTGAACGCCGCAGTTTCGACGCCGCCCCGCTCGACACCGCACGCATGCAAGATCAGTGAGCTGCCTGCTCGTCGCGCGCCTTAAAGCCCCGGCCGTCGCCACCGCCTTACACCACTCCCCTCCCGTCTTCCTCTTTGCTCTGCTTCGCGCCACCATCGCACAACACCGTCGCCTCCGTTCTCCACAGGTGAGCACCTCCTCTGTGCTTTATTTCACTTCGATGCAAATGGCAAATATGAAGCTCAGACTGTTCTCTACCATCCTCAACCTTTGGCTCATTGTGTTGTCCCTTTTTTGGCCCTTATTTTGAAGTTCCGCCATCGTCATCGTCGGGCCGCCGAGGACATCACTCTCTGTCCACTGTGGTGCAAGCAGCCTAGGCCGTCTCTTCGACGTCAACAGACGAACTGAGAGCCAGGACACCACCTTGCTCACGGTACAAACCGTTCCCAAGCTAATCTTATATCGAGCACAAAATCATCTTTTCCTTTTCGGCATGCTTTATATGCTTTTCCTCGGTTCACCTCACAATTCATTTTCTAGGTGTAGCTATCGTTTAATCTAGTTACATATTAGTTTGCTAGCCTCCTTACAGTTCAGTACGAACAAAAAGAAGAAAGAATCATCGAGGAATGGCAATGTTATGCCAGTTTTCGTAACCGCCATGTAAAAACCATCAGCACACCGTCGAACTCAGCTTTGCTAGCGATGTCACCCCTATCTAACCCCCAAATTATCATCCTGGTACTCCCAAGAACATTCCTGACCTTTTCTTGAGCTTATTACGCCATTTCCGAGCTTTTCCGATGATCGCCGAAACCCTAGCTCCGCCGCCGCCATCGCACCACCGTCTTCGGCCATCGCCGCCTCGATTGAACCCAACCATCGGCTTGCACGGTCGATTTTATGGTTGAGCGTTCAAGGCGAGGCCGGAAGGAGGTCAACGCAACCTAGTCCGGCGATGTGCTGCCGTGAGTCCGGCGACGAACGCAGTTGCATCGGGAGATAGATGAAGACCCCTGGGTCCCGCCTGTCAGCGACTTCCCTCTCGTGCGGGATCAGCTGTGAACGCGGATCCGGTGCGGCTGCGCGGGTTAACCCCGTGGCCCCCGGTGCGGCCCAGATGCGATTGGTTGATTTTAAACCAGTGGGCCCGGCTATTTTATTTAAATGTTTCTCTTTGGAAAATAAGTCCAGGATTTCACCAAACTTGGAAAATCCATAACTCCCAGTAGAATTGTCCAAAAATAACCAAATAAATTTTGTTACAACCAGTATGAAGAATACTTTTCAGTGGTGCACTTGGATTTGTATGGAAGTCCATAAAACTTTCTCCATAATTCAGAAAAAACAAAATGCTTATAGAATACATTCCTACAGTTCTGCTTTTTAGAAAATTACCAAATTTGGGCATGACACTCTCCAAAACTCCCTTGATCTCCAGTAAGAATTTTAAGGTCATTGGACATCATTTACTGGGTTGATCAGTGTTCTAAATCTCTATGTTGTTATAAATTAAGAAAATTACCAAAATCAATTTCAGAAATTTTCCCAAACTTGTAAAATCAGTTTCTCCCTGTAGGAAGCTTAGAAAATTGTGAAACAAATTTTACTAGAACCAGTGAGAACCCCTCTACTTGGTACAACCACTGGTAGCCCTGATAGATCTCCAACATTTCAACAAAAAATTAGAGAAGGTTATTTCTTACCATAATTTTTAGGAACAACAAACTTCCTTGATCATCTCCTGTTCTTTGCAAGAGTCTTCACTATGGTCACTAGTATCTACCATAAAAGTCCCAAAGCCAATTAAGATCATTATCTTATTTTGATCATCAGATATTAGCTTATGACCTTAAGCATATTGATTATTTCCTAAGTCATTAATATATAGTATATGCATAATGTGTAGTGACTGAAGTCGAGGAGCAGCCAAAAGCTTTGGAAGTCCAGCTGCCAGAAACTAACATAGACCCAGACTCACATTCAGGCAAGCCCCGATTTGTATTTAAGTTCCTTACAGTGTCTTTGCAGTTTTCATTCACCTTACGTCTTCAGATGTTTGTGCATTGAGTTTAAGGTGTTTGACATCCACTTGCATGACCAAAGAACCCAGGATGTGGGTAGAATAGTTCACAGACTTGTGTAGTAACTGCCATGCTTATATTCATAGGAATTCGATAGAAGTCGAGTAGTGGTAATCTACTCGCGAGATATGATTTTATCACACGGATGGATTGGATGAAGAAATGGCTTATGAATATAAAATTGAGACCGAGCAATGGGTAGGATGCAGCGAGATGTGGTCTCACGTGCGTAGCCCTGCTTGTGTCAATTGAGGACCGTTTCGTGTGCGGCCCTGCTAGACAAACTTGAATTGTACCGGTGACATACTTGAGAAATGAGATCCAACAAACTGACGTAGCTTGATACTGGTTTGTCGAGGCATACCGTTCCGTTTTATAGGCGTACGTTGAGGGTAGCGAGGTATAAATCAGCTGGTGGGCACGTCAGAGTACGCCCCACACAGTGACCTCCTGCTCGTGATGGATCGACCGGTTCGATATTCGAGTGTTTGGTGAAAGGTGGCCATATACGACTAGTACTGAAGTGCTATGTAGGTATTTCTGTAAGTACTCGCTGGCGCTTCCGAAAGTGCGTATGTGTCATATTGACTGGGTGTTTCCTGATTGCAATCGCCGTCCCTCGCGGTAATAGAGTACCACTTGTTCACTATGTCGTGACGTAGTAAATACTGAAGAAGTCAGGAGAATACAATGTATTCAATTATAATTGTTTTGCAACTTTGAATGGCTTAGAGATAGTACAATTAAAAGTTTACAATTTCTCCATACTTTACCTGTAATAGCATTATGTGCTTTGGGGCATGTCACATCATCAGCAAAGCGTTTCTTGTTTGATTGTGGAGTCTATGATGTGTCGTGCCTCAAGAATGTCATGTGCTACTTAAAACATGACTATAAGGATCCACTTGTAGGCGAGTCCTCTATGCTATTCCTTACCTATGTTTAGTATTCACCCCTGCATATGTCTAGTGAGATGGGTTAGTCTTGCTGAGCCTTAAGCTCATGTTTGCAATTAACAAGTTTTTGCAGATTATGCGACTAATGACGGGTTCGATGACGAGGTTGCACCCGCTCCAGGGTTTACAGCCGAGTGGGAACCCTGCACGCCGCCATAAGTTGCTGTAGGATCGAGGAGTGCTTATATAACCAGCCCTTAGGCCAACCCAATCTCAACTAGGATTCTAATCCTACTCAGTTCACGAATCGAAACTTTCCATAACTGCTCAAGACTCTTCTATACGCAGATAGAAGCAATCTTAAGACTTCCAAACACCTTAGGAATGTATACCACATTCCTAAAACCACTCAAATTAGTGAATCACACAAAATCCTATCATAACAAACTCAAATCTTTCAATATTTGAGTCAAACACGACTCAGCCGCAGCTTGAGTCCATAACCTAGTCAGTTGGACCTTTCCGACCAATTCTTTACGTCCACATATCTTTATCATGTCTCGGAACCATGTAGCCACGTCCATGAACTCCTTGCACACATGCAAACATATTCCAATGACGTCTACGATACCTTCATATGCATTGTTCTTGATTCATACATGCTGCGCGACCTCCTGATCAACTCAACCACAACTCCTCCCGAACTTGGTTGTTGAACCTCATCTTCTCCCTAAGACTAGTTCAATGTATCCCGTCACTAGCCATGTCTTGAACTCAAGAAACACCTGCACATGAATAACCAACCAATACTTCCGATCACAAGTCCTCGACTCTCGTTAGTTCCGAACCTACAACATCTTACATGAGCACCTCACATAAGCATATTGCAAACCATAGCAAAATGATATCAGCCTTAACCACCAAAACACACCAAAAACATGGTAAAAGAATACTAAGCAACATTTCCATAAGTGTAAAGCAAGTTTGAAACATTGCAAGATAAAAGTAGAAACACTGCGATCAAGCACCAGACCTTGACAAACCTAACCGGAGCTTGAGCCGGAGCTCACCAAAGCTAGTACAACCTAGCGCCGGAGCTTACCAAAGCTAGTACAACCTAGCGCTGGAGCTTGCCAAAGCTAGTCGGAACTAGTCAACCCAAAAGCCGGAGCTAGAAAAACATGTCGGAGCTAACCAACATAAGTCGGACTTATTAAAACATATCGGAGCTTAACAACGACATGCCGGAGCTATCAAAGACATGCTGGAGCTAAAGACAAAACTCACCAGAGCTACCCAAAACATGTCGGACCAGGAGAAAGAAAGTCGGACCTATTGTCATACCTTGCCAGAGCTTGGACCTAGAGTCGGACTTTGCTAAAAAGGTGTTTTAGCAGAATTTTAGAACTTCAAAGCCAATGTATTCACTACAAGCCAATGTATTTAGCACACATAGGTCTCACAATCTCCCCCTTGATGAATGCATTGGCAACACAACATAAGATCCGAACACTGGCTTATTCACATTAAAAGTTTTGAAAACAATCCCCCCCTTTGTAAAACAGAAATAAAAATGAGAAAAATAAATTCCCCCCTGAGAAGAATTGTGCCAAAAACAATTGTGAATATGTGAAATGTGTAATCAATTTCTCCCTCTTGCATACTTATCTTTAAAAATTCACATATTGTCTATTATCTCTCCCCCTTTGACAATGTATTCAGCAATGTTCAAAAGACAAATTTTAATTGTTATGAGCATATTATAACATATATATATATATATATATAGATATATATATATATATATATATATATATATATATATATAAAACAAAGCTCATCCAAGTCATACTATCAAGTAACTTACACTATCACATCAATGAAATACATAAAGTAGTGTAAGCCATTCTAGAGATCAAATGTAATTTCCAATTTAGCAAATCATGATCTCACAAACTTAACTATTTCAAAACTGAAAGCATGACATTTGTTGCTGCATTTTATTATTTTTCAAAGAACAAATTTAGATCATATGATTTTTTTCAAGAGATTATATGTGCATCTGCCTTATTCTAACAAACCAAGCCAAGCCTATGTCATTTGACAATCAGAAGCTTAAGGACATGGTTTTAGTCATACACAACTTCTTCCAAGTTCATATTTAAGTACAATGATAAGCCATCTCAAAAGAAGAAGTGTGATGCATGCATATTCTCTTGATCTTTTCTCATTTTTATTTGATCATAAAAGCTCAACATATAAGTTAATTACTTGATTAATTATTTATGATTAAAAGCACTTGTGATCATGCAACAAGTTCAAAACAGCAAGAAAGTTCGACCATGACCATATTTAGTGTAAGTAATTATTCCAATTACTAGACATGACAAAAACTCCAAAATGTATAACACGAGTAATGTAGTAAGAAATTTTAGCATGTAAAGGAATCACAAAGTCATATATGTATGAAATACTATGCTCATATTATTTTAATTTCAGATTCACACATAGAATTCTCAAATTTCAAAACTCCCCCTCAATGTAAGCCATGAGGATGCATAACCCCTATTTCACTACAATGAAACAAAAACGAGTGAAATCCAAAGGTTTTGTAAAAATGTCAGTCAATTGTTGTTTGGTATCTACGTGGTGAAGCACAATGTTTCCTTTTTCAACATGATCACAGAGAAAGTGATACCTAATGTCAATGTGCTTTGTTCTAGAATGTTGCACGGGGTTTTTAGCAATGCAAATGGCACTAGTGTTATCACAAAACAGTGGAACACTATGTAGATCAACCGCATAGTCCTTAAATGTTTGAAAAAACAAAAGAATTTGTGAGCAAGCACTAGTAGCAGCTACATATTCAAATTCAGCCGTGGATTGTGCAACTGAGTTTTGTTTTCTAGAGGACCAAGCAACAAGTGAATTACCAAGAAAATGACAAGCACAGGAAGTACTTTTCCTATCAATCCTACACCCTCCAAAATCAGCATCAAAAAAATCTTTCAAAGTAACGGTTGAGGAAGAAGGAAGAAAAATGCCAAATTCTTGAAATCCATGTAAGTACCTGAGAATCCTTTTGAGGGCTTGATGATGTGAAGCGCGTGGGGAGGCTTGAAACCGTGCACAAAGACATACACTGAATTGGATGTTCACACTTGATGCTGTGAGGTACAAAAGTGATCGAATCATGCTTCAATATTCTTTTTGATCCACGGGTTCACCATCTTCATCAAGTTCAAGTGTTGTTGCTGTTCCCATTGGTGTCCAAAGAAGCTTGCTTTTGTCCATGTTGAAGCGCCTTAGGAGGTCTTTTGTATACTTCGTTTGATGCACAAAGGTACCCCTCCTTGGTTTGCTTGATTTGCAGCCCTAAAAAGTACGTGAGTTCTCCCATCATACTCACCTCAAATTCTAATCTCATCATAGCTGAAAACTTGGACACAAGATTATGAGAAGCACAACCAAAGATAATATCATCCACATACACTTGAACAAATAATGAGTCATTGCAATGCTTAAGCACAAAAAGAGTTTTATCAACCTTGCCCATGGTAAACACCTTTTCATGTAAGAATGTTTTTAACCTATCATACCATGCTCTAGGGGCTTGTTTGAGACCGTACAAGGCCTTGGACAGTTTGTAAACATGATTAGAAAAATCTAAATTTTCAAAACCTGGTGGTTGTTTGATATAAACCTCCTCATCTATGTAGCCATTAGGAAAAGCACTTTTAACATCCATTTGATATAGCTTAAAACCTTTAGATGCAGCAAAAGCTAACAAAATTCTTATGGCTTCTAATCTAGCAACAGGAGCAAAAGTTTCATCAAAATCTAGACCTTCAACTTGAGTGAAACCTTGAGCAACCAACCTAGCCTTATTCCTAACCACAACCCCATCCTCACTTTGTTTATTTTTAAACACCCATTTAGTTCCAATTAAAGTGTGACCTTGAGGTGGAGGTACAAGTTTCCAAATATTATTTCTTTCAAAATTTTCTAACTCTTCTTGTACAGCAATAATCCAGAATTCATTAGTGAGTGCGTGTGACATATCTTTGGGTTCAAAAGAAGCAACAAAAACAGAATGAGCATGAGAGTTTGGATCGCAAAACCTGGATCGTGTGACTTGTTCGTGCAAGCTTCCAATAATTTGTTGTGGAGGATGAATTTTGAGAACCCGGAGGGGAGCGGACACTTCACAATATTCTCCTTCTTCATGTTCCTCCCAAATCGATGAGATTGTGACTTGAGAAGGATCTGGACCAGCAATGGTGGTCGTCGGTGCTGGCTGTGAATAAATATCAGAAGCAGAACAATGTCATTAGCTGCTGAATTTTCGGACAGCAGCTCCACCTCTTTCTCATCTTCAACGAATATGCTCTCCCCCTGCGGATATGGATCCGGACCTGCAATTTTTGAGCTAGTACTTGTGCTAGCTTCATCAGAAGACACCTCACAAGTTTCCACAATTTTTTTAGTGTCAAGTAAAAGCACACAGTAACCTCTAGTATGAGATGGATAACCAAGAAACATGCCATCAACAGATCTAGGTTCAAATTTATCAAGATTACCATGTTTCTTAACAAAGCATTTTCAACCAAAGACCCAAAATTGTGTAACACTAGGCCTATGTCCAAACTGGAGCTCATATGGTGTTTTACCTAGCTTAGCACGCAAGAAAACACGATTTGAGACATAACAAGCAGTTGCAATCGCATTAGCCAAAAATTTCCTAGGAGTTTGATATTCATCAAGCATAGTCCTAGCCATCTCAACTAAGGTTCTGTTCTTTCTTTCTACAAAACCGTTTTGTTGAGGTACATATGGTGAAGAAAATTGATGATCTATTCCATTTTCAGCACAAAAGTGATCACAAGATTGATTTTTAAATATGGTTTTGTTATCACTTCTAATTGCTTTTAAAGATCATGGGTGATCAATTGATAATCTAAGAAATAAAGTTCTAAAGTGACTAAAAGCTTCATTCTTAGATGCCATAAAGTAAACCCAAGATTATCTAGAATAATCATCAACAATCACAAGAACATACCATTTACCTCCAAAGGATTGAACACGTGAAGGTCCTACGGTGTCAAGGTGCAAAAGTTGACCCGGTTCAGTTGTCATGATCATTGTGAGAGGAGTATGTGAACTTGCAACCATCTTAGCATGTCTACAAGAAGAGCACACAATTTCTTTGTCTCCTTTAAGCTTAGGCAGCCCACGTATGCGATCAAGAGCACTAACACGCGTTAGATGATCAAAGCCTAAGTGACCAAGTATACGATGCCAAAAATATAAATCGTTTGAATCATTAGCAACTAGACACCTATGCTTAGAGGAAGACAATTCAAAATCAGCTTTAAAAACTCTTCCAAACCGTGACATGTTAAAAATAAGTTCACTGTTTGAATTTACAACTTTGCAGCAACTTTTAGTGAAAATAATTTCCATATTTTCCTCTAGCAGTTGTGAAACAAAAAGAAAGTTGTATTTCAAAATTTTAACAAATGTCACATCGTTCAAAGTGTAGTGATTATTTACTCTAACTGAACCCTTAGCAATTATAGGAGTTGAAGAATTATCGGCAAAAGTAACATTCTCTACATGTGACACAAAAGAGAGGGAGGAGAACCATTCTTTATTACCAGTCATGTGGCGTCAGCAACCTGAATCCACAATCCAAATGTTCTCCTTCCTCAAGCGTGTAACCTACATAGAAGCACAATACGTCGACGACTCAATACTTGGGATAGTCAAAAGGCATTTAGGAATCCAATACTGAGTCACACGACGTGCAGCAGGAATAACACCCAAAAGCAAGATAAAATAGTAGGTTTTGTGAGCCAAAGCTTGAGGATTTTTGTACCCAACTACTGTCCTACGAGATGTTACATGTGTAGCACGAAAAACAGTAGGTTTGGGAGCAAACTTTGCATGTTTTCGACTCATTACAGCAGATTGCATGTTCCTATCATTCGGTTTAGCAAGTGCAGCAAATTTTGCATGAAAGTTATGAGATCTAACAACCATTCTTTCTTTTTTCTGTTGTTTAGCTAGTCTATAACAAAAATCTATGACATGACCATCTCTACCACTGTAGGTACAATAAAATTTAACTTTGTGTTCATGTGTAGATGAGCAAGCAACATTTTTATTTGAAACCGAATGAGACAACACTCCTGCAGATTTGAAAACCACTTCTTTTTGTTTAGGAACTGTTTGAATCAAACCACTTCCTAATGGCTTTACAATTTTAGGTGGATGTGCCTTAGCATGAGCATGAGAATCAAAACCTAAACCATTTTTATCATTGCAAGACTTGGAAGAATTCAGCAGCAAGTTTAGGTTCTTATTCCCATTACAAAATTGATCTAATGTCCTATGCATGTTATCAAGTTTATTGGACAGATCAAGGCAATTTTCACATGAAGTTTTTCCTATTAATTTGCAATTGGAACAAAATTTAACTTCATGAGAACGTAAAGCATTGTTCAATATAGAAATTTCATTCATAACATCTTGTAGTCTCTTATCAAGATCATCACAAGTAGAACAATGCAAATCAAATGTAGAACAACTAGCATCATTCAAGTTTTTATCATTAAGTGCATCAAGCTCTCTATTCTTTTCAATTTCTAACTCAAGTTTATCAAGTGTGGAGGTGTGCGCACTTCTTAATGAGGACAATTGTTCATATATTAAATCACATGAGGGGCATGTATCATCACTAGGAATCAAAGTTTTTAAACGGTTGATTTCAGATTCTAGTGATTCAATGTTAGTAGCACTATCCCTAAGCTTTTTGTCCTTTTTCTTAACTATAATAGTGGCATGAGAAATAGCATCACACATTTCTTCGCAAGTAGGACATACCTCTTCATTGTCGCTGTTGTGTTCTGCATCCTCCATACTTGATGTTGATTTGCCCTCCATAAAGCACAAGTTTGCCAAATCATCTTCATCTTCATCACTTCCAATGTCCACATCGCTTGAACCATGTTCTTGAAGTGCGGAGATAAAACTGCTCACCATTTAACGTCCTGTAAAACCCTTCTTTTTCATCTTATCGTTTGCAGAGGAGTGCTTCGTCCTTGTTAGCTTTTCATTCCGGGAAGTAGGACCTGAAAGGTTAGGTCAATCTGAACGAAAATGTCCTGTCTTACCACATTCGAAACATCGTTGAGGTCCGGAGCTTCCTCTCCTTCTAGTTCTAACATTTTGCAATGCTTTTGAGAACCTAGTAGAAGGAAGTACTAGCTCCTCCTCTGTAAATTCCTCAATCTGTTCAAGGGCTAGAGAGGAAAACAAAGCAAGTGTACCACAAGATGAAGATTGACAGGAGCTAGACATGTCACATTGAGAAACGGAAGCAATAGACTTGTTGGGATTCTTACGTGATATTATGTCAATTTCATGAGTTTTTAACTTGGAATATAGCAAATCTAAAGTAAGTGTACTCATGACAGTAGATTCACGAATAGATGTGATTTTCATCTCCCAAATTGACATATCGAATGCACTTAACAATTGCCTAGCATTTTCGGCATCTCAAAAATTAACACTGACACTACGCAAGTTGCTGAGAATTTTATTAAAGCGAGCAAAATGGTCATCAATAGACTCATCGGGTTGCATCTCAAAGCGCATGTATTCTTTCTTGAACATGTCTTGCCTTACCTCCTTGATCGTGTTGGATCCTTTGTGGTAGTCACAAAGTCCTTTCCACACATCGTATGCAGATCGGAGGTGTGCAACACGGTCGAAGTCGCTTTGAGTTAATCCTTGTATGATCAAGTTTTGAGCCTTGTTGTTGTTGTGGACATCTCTCAGATTTGTAGCTGTAACTTTATCATTTGATGGCACTTCGTAAGGATTTTATACCTTCTCCCATATTGCGAATCCTTGAGCCTGGATGAAGGCTTCCATACGTGCCTTCCAAACCTGAAAATCAATACCACTAAACGCACAAGGTTTGGTGAAGTATTTATCTATGATGATTAGTAAAAAACACGTGCAAATCATTAAGATTAGAGCACCATGGATCTGATACCAATTGTAGGATCGAATAGCACGTGAAAAGCTACCAGAGGTGGGTGAATGGTAGATTAAAAAATCTTACACAGCGGAAACAATTAAATCCTAACCCCTTCGGCAGAAAAACGACCTGTTAAAGAAATCGTGTGTGAGACTAATCTAAACATGTTTCACTATGACAAAAATGATAGATATCAGAGAGAATCAAGTCACGGAGATGACACAACAAGAATAACTCAAAGCCGTCGAGAGAAACTCATGTTACGATCGAAAGATCGAGCAAAGGTCAATCTGTTCTACCGAGTAAAAAACAGTTCTGGAATGGTGCAAATAAACTTCTATAGATTAAAAACACAAATACAATGACCGTGAAATTTTTAGAGATGATAGATAATCAAGTTGTGAGGACAACTCAAAAAGAATCACATCAATTCGATCTGTAAAAGTCGAGTTATGATAAAACCACCAAAGAAAGGTAGTGTTGTGCAGAAACTTGACGAGAAAAACTTGACTGGAACAAGTCGGACAAACAAGGCACAAACGTTCCTTTCAACTACGAATTTTATTATATAGAACACAAGAGGAACAGCCCCCAAAGTCGTGCACCACAAGCTCTGGCCTCTCTTGCTTATATAACCATCCCTTAGGCCAACCCAATCTCAACTAGGACTCTAATCCTACTCAGTTCACAAATCAAAACTTTCCATAACTGCTCAAGACTCTTCTATAAGCAGATAGAAACAATCTTAAGACTTCCAAACACCTTAGGAACGTATCCCACATTCCTAAAAAAACTCAAATTCGTGACTCACACAAAATCCTATCATAACAAACTCAAATCTTTCAATATTTGAGTCGAACACGACTCAACCGCAGCTTGAGTTCATAACCTAGTCGGTTAGACCTTTCCGACCAATTCTTTACGTCCACATATCTTTATCATGTCTCGGAACCATGTAGCCACGTCCATGCACTCCTTGCACACGTGCAAACATCTTCCAACGTCGTCCACGATACCTTCATATGCATTGTTCTTGATTCATACATGCTGCGCGACCTCCCGATCAACTCAACCACAATTCCTCCCGAACTTGGTTGTCGAACCTCATCTTCTCCCTAAGACTAGTTCAATGGATCCCGTCACCATCCATGTCTTGAACTCAAGCAACACCTGCACATGAATAAACAACCAATACTTCCGAGCACAAGTCCTCGACTTGACTCTCGTTAGTTCTGAACCTACAACATCTTACGTGAGCACCTCATATAAGCATGTTGCAAACCATAGAAAAATGATGTCAGCCTTAACCACGAAAAAACACCAAAAACTTGGTAAAAGAATACTAAGCAATCTTTCTATAAGTGTAAAGCAAGTTTGAAACATTGCAAGATAAAAGCAGAAACATTGCGATCAAGTACCGGACCTTGCTAAAGCTAACCGAAGCTTGAGCTGGAGCTTACCAAAGCTAGTACAACCTAGCGCCGGAGCTTACCAAAGCTAGTACAACCTAGCGCCGGAGCATGCCAAAGCTAGTCGAAACTAGTTAACCCAAAAGCCGGAGCTAGAAAAACATGTCGGAGCTAACCAACATAAGTCGGACTTATTAAAACATATCGGACCTTAACAACGACATGCCGGAGATATCAAAGACATGTCGGGGCTAAAGACAAACCTCACCGGAGCTACCCAAGACATGTCGGACCTAAACAAAGAAAGTCGGACCTAATGTCAAACCTTGCTGTAGCTCGGACCTAGAGTCGGACTTTGCTAAAAAGGTGTTTTAGCAGAATTTCAGAACTTTTATTATCAAAGGCAATGTATTCACTACAAGCCAATGTATTCAGCACACATAGGTATCACAGTTGGGTGTTGCTAGTGCGAAGTATCCAGGGCATGGATGACTTTGCTTTTGCATAGCTAGTGCCGAGAGCTTAGCTATGATGTATAGTTCTCTTTCCTTTCGTTTAGTATTTTAAAACTTCCGCTTTATTCATAAATAAAGACTTGGTATTGTAATTTATTCTCGTTCTTTTCTTGTATACTGTTGGGTGTCGCATCGCACAACACCACCCAATGAGATCCTTGGAGGTCGGGATTCCGGTCCCCACAGAAGGTTTAGAGTTTGTTTTGGTTAGATTTCGTGTGGGTCACAAAGTTGATTTATTTTAGGAATGTTTAGGACGTTACTAAGGTTTTTGGATATTTTAAGATTGCTACTATCTGCGTATGGAAGAGTCTTGAGCAGTTATGGAATGTTTTGGTTGAAACTGAGTAGGAAGAGTTCTAGTAAGGATTGGTTGGCCTTAGGGCTGGTTATATAAGCAAGGGAGGCCAGAGCTCGTATTTTTTATCAATAAAATTTATAGTTTAGAGGAGCTTTTGTGCCTTGTTCGTCGGACTTATTTTTGTCAAGTCTTTCTCATCGAGTTTTTGGTCAACACGACGTTGCCTTGATGTTTTGGTCATAACTCGAGTTTTATTGAACTAATCAACGTGATTCCTTTTGTGTTGTCTTCCAACTCAATTGTATATCATATGTGAAAGTTTCAAGGTTAATGGATTTGTGATTTCTGATCTACACAAGTTTCTTTGTAGTGCTGCAGATCTGGTTTGTACTCGGGTAGAATAGATTCACCCTTGTTCGATCTTTCGATCATAACTTGAGTTTTTCTCAACGGTTTTTTGTGATTCTTGTTGTTGTGTCTTTTTAACTTGATTCTCTTTAATATCTACTGCTTTTGTCATGGTTGAACATGTTTATATCAGTTGCACACACAGTTTCTTTATCAGATTGTTCTTCTCTCGGGGGGTTTTTGTTGCTTCCGCCGAAAAATTTTAAATCTACCATACATCCTTCCTCTGGTAGCTTTTCACGTGATCTTCGATCCTACAAGTGAATTGAAGTTTACAGAGAGGATGAGCTTGAGCAGGCAGCAGGACCCACTGGTCAACCTCCCAAGTCGATTGAACCGCCATTGTCGTGAGTGTCCAATGCTCTCGGTTTTTGGCAGTGCACATGGACATGCTCAAGTGCTCCAGCGGTGGAAACCTCCTTGTCACCTCCTCCATTGCCTCCCTACTCTCTGTTCTTCACTCCACAGCAAAAGTGTTGCTCTGTGTTAGAATCTAGGGACAAGATTCATTTAAGGGGGAAGTGTTGTAGAAGCCCACTTTTGAAGAGGACAAAAATGCAAAAAATGTGAACTTTAAATTTTTTAAGTCAAAATAGAAAGTCAAATTTACAGGAGTTATGTCAGTTAGTAAATAATGTTAAGAACAAATTGGGGATCACTGAAAATTTAATCTAGAGAAGAACTTGTGGGTGAGGTTGTATTTAAGCAAATACTCATTTAAATAGAATACCAAATACAATTCCAATGGCCAAGAAAATTTAGAGTTCATATTTAAAAAGAAGGAAAGGTAAAAGCTCAAATAAAAGTTTTCAAGTCATCTTTGGACAGATGACTAGGAAAATAAGGAAAAACTGGATTCTGCACATGGGTTGGCTCCAAGATTCAAATACAGACACCTTAGAAGTGGAACTCAATTAAACTTTATGTTTAAATCAGTAAAAGGAAAGGCTTTAAAACCAGCACTTAATTCAGACCAGTGATTTTAGTGTCTCTGCTAGTTTGGGAAACTTTGGAGAACATTCAAGGCAAATGGTTAAGGTGAATTCAGATACAAGTTTGAATTTCAAAAGCAATCAAATTGGTCAATTATCATATTAGACTTCACAAATGAATTCTCCATAAGATGATTAGCACCCGTACAAAATTCCACTATTTTTAGAGATCATTTGCTGGTTCAAAATGAATTTAGAAGATAGACAAGGAAGAGTGAGGTGGGCCCCAGCTGTCAGACACACAAACTTATTTGGCGACTTGCTCTGTTTTCTCCTTATCGCTGTTTACTTCCACTCTTCCAGGGTGCAACGACGGACATTGCATGTGCCACCGTGATGTAGAAATTCTGCTCTTATCTTCCTACCGTGAATCAAGTCAGCAAAATGAACTTCTGTTCTCTTCATCGCTGCAGCCAACCGTGTCCCCTGCTCACTCGCTGCTTTGCTGCTCCCTCGCTCAAACAACGCGCGCCTCTGCTTGAAGTCGAACGCCATCGCTGCTGTTCGTCGCCCGGCTGTCCCTGCTACATCTCTTCACAGTGCCTGGGCTCATCCCCTGCCTTCGTCAAGCGGCCATGCCGTTTTCTTCCTCACAGTAGAGAGTGGCTGCGCCCCGACATTTAACTTTTTCCCAAGCGTCTTCTGCGCTCCCAGGATCGGCTAACACCGCAAAAAGGTCTGGTACATCCTCTTTTTACATCCCTAAGGCAAGCTTCCCATTTCCTAGCTCGTGCTACTCGGATTTAGATTGTTCCTTTTGGCCACTTCCTTGAACACCAAAAACTTTTTAGTGAAATTCACCATGCACAGTCTATCTTGATCCTTTGTAGTCCATGAGTAGCTTATACTTGTTCTTGCGAGTGCACAAAAAGAATAAAATCAGAAAAAGATCATGTGTGCACTTCGGAAACCTAGTTTTTGTGGCCGCCACCACGAATGCTGCGGTTCACCGACGAACCCTTATTTTGAATTCATTTCTTCATGATTTAAGTCCAAATTCGTGCTCCCCATCATTTTATTGTACTTTAAGATTCAAAACTGAGGCTATTAGTCCTTTAACCCACAGGTTTGAGCTCACCGGAATAATAGCCGCCCAGCCGTCGTCGGGGGGCCGTATCCGCTCATCTCCAGCCAACCGCGACCCCTTCATCGTGCTCCCCGTCCTTGAAAATCCCCTGTTGGCGAGGGAGAAGCCCCGTGGAGCACCGTAACTGTCACCGGCGAGAGCGCCGCCTCTCGTCAGAACCCTAGCCGCCGGCTACCCCCCCGGACTCAAGGTTGAAGGCAACCAATGCGGGCTGCACCTGTCAATGAGACTTTACTTTTGGGCCGGATCTGCTATGGAGCTGGGATTTGGTGTGGCCACATGGTACAACTATGTGGTCACGTGTTGCTTCATTCTGACTGGTGCATTTTGAATCAAGTGGGCCCAGTCACCATTATTCAAAATATCCAACAGAAAAGAAAAACAGGAAATGTTCCAAACTTAGAAAAATCATATCTCCTATAATAATTTTCTAAAAATTCCCAAATAAATTGGAATAGAACCAGTGTGACCTATACTTTCCAGTGGTTTACTTGTATTAATATGAACTGCCAACAAATGTCTCAACAATTCCATGAAGCAAAATCCTTAGGATTTAATTCCAAATTATATGTTCATTAGAAAAATCCAAAAAATGGCCTGATTCTTTCTAATAATTCATTTGAACTCCAGTAAATATTTCAGACTCAATTGAAATTGTTTTCTATGTAAAATGTAGTTCCGAAGCTGTATGAACATGAAAAATTGTAGAACATCCAGAAACTTATTCAGAAAATTGTCTGAACTTCAAAAATTAATATATCCCTTTAGAATGCTTGGAAAATTACAAAAAAAAAAATTTGAGACTCCTATTGACATCCTCTAAACAGAAAATCAACATTTGCTCATGTTAAAGTTGCATAACAAGAATGAAAATTCCGGGAAGGGCAGAGACCTCCATGAACATAGCTCTATTTGGCCAGAGGTTCACTCATGTTGCCTAGTGTCTACTGAAAAAGTTTCAGTAGCAGTGGACCACATTTTCTATACTGAACTGTGTTTCATACCTCTATTCCATATTATTGTCAATTCAACTTCATAACCACATTCTTCTATGTTCCTCTTTGAGTTTCTTCCCTGTTTCTGTACCCTGCAGCTGAGATCTTCTTGTAGTTCTGGTTCAACAGGTTGTTTCTTTTTGACGTTCATATAGTTTGCCTCCTTTCTAAACTATATTCCTTGATGCGAAGCATATCTCACTTGATGTCACAATCCATAAGTGTCCAGTTATTTCTCCTCTGTTTTCCTTGTACAACAGAGGGCTACTTTTCATTCTTATCTAGGTTTAATCCTTCTAGAGTATAAACATCTTCACTAATTAGATTACTAGTTATATTCCACTTATATGCATAATCATGTCGATAGGGAATGCGACGAAGGCACTTGATGAGGAGTTCAACTCGGAGTCGAGGACTCCCATCTCGGAGCTGCCGTGGTGGATTCTCCGGAAGAAGATCAAGTCATTGACTTGTTGACATTTACTTAGTCACAACCTAAGGCAAGCCCCGGATTGCATATTAGAGCCTTTATAAAGTTTTATTTTGTATACACTATACGTATGAAGTATGTATTGTGCATTAGGTCAGGTTTGGTTGAAAATCCACATGCATGACCAAATAATCCTTGGAGTGGCTGGGTAGAACATTACTATCCTTGGAGTGGCTGGGTAGAACATTACTCCATCGTATTATATTGCTATGCTAATGTTTTAGTGGATTCGGTATAATTCAAGTGGTTGGAATCTACTCGCGAGACAAAGAATTGGGTTCACATGGATTTAGTTCAAGGGTGGTTTATGAATCTGAATATGAGACCGGGCTGCGGAGTAGGAAGCAGCAGGACATGGTCCTGGGTGCGTAGCCCTGTCTATGTCGATTGAGGACCGATCCGTGTGGGGCCCTGCTGAGCAAGTTTTAACTGTACTGGTAGCATACTGGCTATATGGGCCCCAGGAAAATGATGTAACTCGGGCACCCTCGCGCTGAAACTTATAATGTGGTCCCTTGGGGGAAAGACGACAGAAGGTGGAAATTTGCTAGCGGGCAACTTCGACGTGTCCGTGTAGTGGACCTTCTGCGAGGATCATATAACTGGTTCGGTGTTGGCATGACAGGTGAAAGGTGGCCACTTATGATGTGATGAGAAGAGCATCGACGTGTCTTCCACACGGGCGTATGTGTCGTGCACACCGGGTGTCTACTGATTGCAAGCACCATCCCTCGTGGTTATTTGAGTACCGCTTGTTCACTGCGTCGTGACGTAGTAATAAAGAGTAGTTGGATTATTATGAAACTGCTGCAATGATTATAATAATAATTGTATTGCAACTTGTATGACTTAGTAGTAGCACAATTAAATTTACTATTCCTGAAGATTTAACTTGTGTGCAGTTTATGCAACTTTGGGCATGTAACATCATAGACGAATAGTTTCTTGTTTGATTGTGGAATTTATGATGTGCCACGCCCATGGAATGCACATCTTCCACTTAAAATCTGAAAATAAGGATTTACTAGTAGGTGAGTCCTTTATGCAATTCAGCTTTCTTATGTTTAGAATTCCTACATGTAGAGTTTCATGTTTAGGTGAGACGGTTAAGTCTTGCTGAGCCTTGAGACTCACGGTTGCTATATATGTGGTTTTGCAGGTAATAGTTTCACTGCTACTTTTGTGGTTGCCTGTGAGACCTTGGACTTTCCTGTAAAATCCCACTTTTTCCTTCATATAAAGTTCAATTGTTAGTTGGTTATCAACCCTAATGGATATCAAATATACCTATGCTTATGAACTTGATCTCATCAAATCTTTTCTTCCACTCATGCTTAAATTTTATTACCATAGGGAATGGACTTCACCAATAATCTTAGATTAATTCTATTGACCTCTCTGCAAATTTTGGAATTATTTGAATGGAGATTGCTAGGTCAAATTAATATACAATACCAAATATATATTCAAATTAGTTACAAATTGAATATGCTACTGTACATTTGGCCCTGTCAAAAATATTCAAATCTAAGGCTGTAAATTTTTCCATGGCCTTCTAATATTCTAAATAGCTTCTCTGTAAAGTTTCAAGATTTTTGAAGCACGTCTTCCAATTATTTGGACACATACAGAGGATTTAATCTCGTCGATTTTGAATTTGAACGTTGCACTTAACCTGGTCCAAACAAACTCAAAATTTTTCCTAAGACCTGTCATGGTTCAAGAAGCTTTGCTTCAAAATTTGGGGATTTATGAACCTCATTTACTATTTATTTCAATAATGTCATTGGACAGGTTTGAATTCAAATTTGAATTTGAATTTGAAACAAACTGTGTACAATTTGAAATCTGATTGCAGATTTGGATTTGCCATATTTTTCTTAGCCTGCCTGCAAATTTTGAGAATTTTTGAGCAATGTTTGAGGTGGAATTTTAAACAACAGAGAAGAGGGAGAGAGGAAGCAGTGGGACCCGCATGTCAGCCAGTCAAACGAATTACCGTGTCAGCCTTTCTCTCCCTGCTCGACACCGCACGACCGCATGCAGCCAGCGCACAAATTTTGTCGTAAGTTGCTTCCAGCTGCAGGGCGCCCTTATCACTAGGGGTAAAGATTTTTCCTTCACAGCATCAGGCAAACTTCGGTTGTCTCTCTCTGCTAGCTCTCGCGTTGCTCGTTTTCTTGCCGCCGGAAGCAGCTCTCGGTTCCGCCCGACGCCGCGTCGCCTCTCCATCGATACGAGCTTCCTCGTTCTCTGCTATCTATAGGAGAAAGGTGCGCCATAACTTCTTGTAGCTACTGGTGAAGTTTGGAATCCATGCCGTGCCCCCTAGCTCTTGTATTTCGTGAAAAACCGAAGTGCCTTTGTAGCTTTTGAGCTAGGTCATCGATTTAATTCAAATTGTAGGTGCAACACTTTTTCGATCCAGTTAGATAATATGATCGCCGTCTCCTAGCACACCTCCCCTCCAAAAACCAGAAGGAACCATCGAGTAATTAGGGAGTATATCGAGTTTTCCCCTTCCGCCATTGAAAGAGTGCGGTTCACCGTCGAACTCTATGCTCCGGCCGTTTTCCTCACAATTAAGCTTCACAGTCATGCTCCTGGGATCTCCACGATACTCCTGGCGCGAACCGCATCAAAAATGATGTCTTGCCGAGCTAGACCACCATGACCGAGCTCGACACTGCCGCCCCCATCGACGCTGGCGACCGTCCGCTCGTCGTCCAGGCAGGCCATGTTGTCATACAGGTGTTCCAAGATACAAGGAACATTTTTCCTTTTTGTGTCTTGGTCATCTGATGCTTCTAGGATCGGGAACGGCCGAATGTCAGTCTTGATCGAACTGTGAACTGGGCGCGTCTGGAGGTAGAAGACAGACCTGACCCATGGGACCCACAGTCAGTCTCTCTCTCTCTCTCTCCATTTTAGTTTCCAGAAATTCCTCCAACATCAAAAATGCATATCTCTCTGTAGATTTCTCCAAAAATCTTAAAACAAATTTTGTTTGAAAGCCCTTGAGCTCTAGTTTCTGTTAGTACCAATTGGGATCTATGAAAACCAGTTTTCAATTATGTAGAATGCAATATTTCCAAATACAAATAGATTTTTCCCAGCTGAACCTTCCACTGGAAACATCCTCAAAATTCACATAAAATATAGTGTCCTTTTCTTGGTTTGCAGAAAAAGTTTGGGAGCCATTGAACCTGTATAACCGAATAAAATTCCAAAATATCTTTCTGCTATTCAGTTATAAAATAGAACTGTAACCAGGAATTTAATCAAACTTCTAAATTCAATTTCTCGTAGTATACTTGTGCTAAAAATCTAAATTTTTAGATCCTGTATAAACCTTATCATCAGAACTTTCAAGTTATACAGTTAGTTTGGTATGAAAACCTGTATGACTTTCTGTATAATTCAATTGACTTTTTCCTTCATTGAATTATTACAGATGTTTAGTTGCTTTATTATGTCCCAAATTTTAACTGAACCTTTCCCTAGTCATATAATAGCTCCTATAAAAATTTCAGATTTATTAGACCTAATATCCTGGCCCAAATTCAATTCCCAATCTGAATGTTAATTGAAAAACAAAATTCAGTTATAAAATGATTCCAGAAATTCCTAGCATCTTTAGAATTCAATATCTCTTTCACAGAAACTTAGAAAATTGTGAAACAAATTTTCCTAGAACCAGTGAGAACCCCTCTACAAGGTAAAATCACTGGTAGCCATGATAGGTCTCCAAAATTTCAACCAAAATTTAGAGAAGGTTATTGCTTACCATAATTTTTAGGAACAACAAACTTCTTTTATCATCTCTTGTTCTTTGCAAGAGTCTCCCTTGTAGTCCCTAACATCTACCATAAAAATCTCAAAGCAAACTAAGATCATTCACTCACTATAAACATAGTTAGAAGCTTATGAACTATATATACATTATAATTTACTAGCATTCATATATGCATGTCGTGTAGTGATCGATATTGACAAGAAGTGTCACTTGGAGGAGAAGGCCAGGGTGTCCACTTGAAGTCCTTGGTGGAGTTTTCAAAGGAGGACCACTAAAAATTGACATTTAATCGAGTCGCAAACTAAGGCAAGCCCCGGTTTGCATTTAAGAGCTTTTCAAAGTTTTCCAGTTTTATTCATTTACGTCTTTAGTTGATATTGTGCATTACGTATAAGGTGTTTGATACTCCACTTGCATATCCACAAATCCTATGGGAGGGCTGAAAAGGTTACAACTTGACATGTAGAACTGCCAATGCTAATAGTGTAGATATACCGATAGAAGTCGAGTAGTTGGAATCTACTCGCGAGATAGGAATAACAGTTCGTATGAGGGTGAAATATGAAAAAATGGTGTATGAAATGAATACGAGACCGGGCAGGGGGAATAGGAGTCGACGAGATGGAGTCTCGGGCGCATAGCCCTGCCTGTGTCGCTTGAGGACTGTGTCGTATGCAGCACCGTTGGGCATGCTTGAACTGTACCGGTTGCATAATGGGATATTGTGTCAATAAACTGATGTAACTCCAGACTATAGTGTGGAGACTCCTCGGTTGTCCTTGAATGGAGATGCGAAGTCATAAAGGTGTAAATCTTCTAGCGGGCAACTTCAACGTGTCTGTGTAGGGGACCTTTTGCTCGGGATGAAGAGGATTGTCGACATTGGGGTCTTGGGTGAAAGGTGGCCACGTATGACGTGGGGAGGAGAGCACGTAGGTGTCTCCCACGTGGGTGTGCGTGTCGTGTAGTCCGGGTGTGTCCTGATTGCAATCATTGTCCCTCGTGATTATCTGAGTACCACATGTCCGTCGCTGTCGTGACGTAGTAAATACTGAAGAAGCCAGAAGAATATGATGTATTAAATAATACTTGTTTTGCAATCCTGTGTGGCTTAGAGATAGTACAATTAAAGTTAACAGTTTCCAAACACTTAACCGGTAATAGCAGTATGTGCCTTGGGCATGTCATATCATCGGGAAAGCGTTTCTTGTTTGATTGTGGTGTTTATGATGTGACATGCCTGAGGAATGTCATTTTCTATTTAAAACATGACTATAAGGATCCACTTGTAGGCGAGTCTACTTATGCTCTTTCTTACCTATGTTTAGTCTTTACCTTGCATATGTCTAGTGAGACGGGTCAGTCTTGCTGAGCCTTATGCTCACATTTGCAGTTAATAAGTTTTTGCAGGTTATACCATTGATGAAGGGCTGACAACGACGCCATACCCCTTTAGGGTTCAAGGCTGAGTGGAAGACCTGCACGCCGCCTAGATCTGCGAGTGTTGCTAGTGTAAAGTGTCTGAGGGCATGAATAGCTTTACTCATGCATAGCTAGTGCTGAGAGCGTAGTATAATACGTATAGACCTCTTTCCTATGTTACATATTGTAAAACTTCCGCTGTGTTTATAAATCAAAGAATTAGTATTGTATTTTCTTCTCGTTCTTTTCTTGTATACTGTTGGATGTCGCAACGCATGACATCACCCAAGGAGATCCTTGGATGTCATGATCCCAGTCTCCACAGGCATGGTATCAGAGCATCATTGGGAATAGTGTGCTTGAAAAGAGCATATTTTCAAAACATAGGATTATTGAGTGAGGAATTAACTATATGCCCATATATGGAGTAATAATAGTATATGATATAAAGGTGGTAAATTAACTATGTGTTTTTATATTCTGTAACGACGCTTCGACGTCAGGTAAGAGGTAAGGTATGCTACTGCAAGCAGATCAATTGCGGTAAGCTCACCATGCGAGAGGTAGCATGGAAGTATTTCCGTGGCTTGGCATGGAAATGTTAATAGGAGTCTCTGAAACTTTCCATGTTTCTGAGAACCTATGACACGCGGTACTCCAACATGCTTCAAAGTTAGTGGGAGCCCCTATCGGGTGGTGAATAACCCGATAGTATGCATCACTAGAACTATTCATGTTCTATGGGAGCATGCGAAACATGTATGCCTGAGCGTGTATAAGTCGGTTCGTGCGAGAGTCTTTGCTGTACAGACGTAGTACAACCATGTACCTCGAGACATGACATCGCTCGAGGGCGACTCACACCTGAGTCGTATGCATTTACTTATATATATATATATTATTATTGTGACTGCCTGTCGTGTTTCCCCGTGCCGCCCTTGAGGTGTGAAGGTGTGAAGGGGGATTGTTTGTCTTCTGCAGCACTAACTACGGTAGCGACCCGTGTAGAACACGTTTGCGAGTGAACGATACTAGGGCCACCTACAAACGTATACGGATATACCGGTTAGAATTTTCTTTGGTGAGGCACGTAGTACCGTCAGTGTTGACTTTGATACATGACCATCCCCAATGTCAGAATGGTTACATTACATTTTTGGAAAGTCTGTCTATCTGGTGTTGGTAGGTTCGGGCTCCGCAAAATGAGTTTCGGCTCAACAAAGGGTTAGAACCAAGATTCTTGATTTCTGGCTGAAGTTTGCTCAACTTTGACAGGTTGTAATCTTGTTTAGTTATGAACAAACTTAGGGGTATGCTATATGGATAGAAAGCTCTTGAAGACCTTTACAACTTTTCTGTTGACCATCAAGGCAGAAAAGCTTGATAATCTGATGAAATTCGGGGTATGCTTAAACTGCTCCAGATGACCCTACCATCGTATTAGTCTCTGTATTTTTGCCATAACTCACTGTAGAAAAATTTTCTGCCCCATTTTGATAGATATCTGGAGGAGGTAGAAGCATCACTACAACTTTGTAAATTGAAGTGTTTTCTAATTCGACCTGAACCAATCCAAATCCCTGGTTGAAACTGGTACACTGCAGAGCTGCTGGCAGAAAACCAGTCAGCTCATCTGTCAACTTTAGGCAGTCATATCTCCTAATCTTAAAACTTGACATAGTCATATATATACATTTCTTGAAAGCCTAGGAGGTCCTCTATCAACTTCCTATTCAACTCCTTCTCATAATCTTTCATTGTCGGATCCTAATTCCATTTGTCGCAAACACTGTTCTGACAGTCCAGAAGCAGGAACCATTTGTGCATAGTTGGAATTTGCGCACTTTGACCTGAATAAAAACTTCATAAGTCTGAACCAATTTATTTATGGAATGTTAACATGATAAGGTAATATGTTTATTTTGTCATTACCTCAAGATATTGTTTGATATACCTGTATAAACTGTGGACAAAAACCCACATATACAGGGGAGGTTCTGTCAAAATTTCCAGAAAATTTTAGTCAAATTCAAACCTGTATAACTTTTAATCCAGAGTTCACCTGGAGGTTTTAAAGTAAAATCTGGAAAATTTATGAAGTTCTATGAAACTTTTGTATTCAAAACAAATCCTATTACTGCCATTTACTGGGAGCAAAATTCGAGTTTATACAGGATGGTCAGCTGGAACGGAACTGAAGTTCTTATTCCAGATTTGAACTGTCTTGTAACCGTTAATCAAGCTTCTATATCTTCCAGTCCAGAATTGCTATGGGGACAAAGTAATACATTCTGGAAAGGTTTTTTGAGTTTACTACAAATTTATAGTTGAACTTCAGACCAAATTTTGCATTTAACTGTGAGAAATATTTACATTTCTACAGACTGGTCTGATGGACCAAAAACTGGACAGCATACCAGTGTGCAATGTTACCAACTCAAATCGTTTTAGTTTCACCTTCTTGTGTCACTCATCATGTCTAGAGGTGATTACTCGACATGATAGATTAACGTAAAGTTGAAACACCATGTTAAGTATTTGGTGAGCAGTATCACTTATTTGGGTCTAGTTCAATGTTCTAATCTTTATTTACACATTGCCTACTGCATTGTAAAGTGATGCAGATTACGGTCTTTATCATGATTCCAGTAGGTATTGCAACTTTGGATCTTAACCGTGATGCTCACTCTTGCAGCATGGATCACACTCATTTTGAGGGTGAACCGGGTATTTCTGCTCATGGTGGAGATGACTCAACTCTACCACAAGTGCCATCATCACGCGGATTGGCAGAAGTCTTAGCAAGGATGGCCGAGTTTCTGCAGACGTTGGTACATCGGAGTGTACAACCTGAGGCTCGACCGCTTGATCAACCTCAAGTCACATATCTGGATTTCTTGGCGACTCAACCACCGGTTTTCACAGAAGCCTTGGAACCATTTGAGTCGGGTCATTGGCTCCCGGTGATTGAAGCCAAGTTTGAGTTACTCCAGTGTGATGAATATCAGAAGGCTTTATTCGCTGCTCAACAACTTCACAGATCCGCAGGAGCTTGATGGTCTGAATATCTCACCACTCTCCCTGATGGTCACCGTGTGACCTGGCCAGAGTTTTGTGATGCTTTCCGTGCACGTCACATATCTTATGGGATGATTAAAACCATGTTGGAGGAGTTTGTGGAATTGAAGCAAGGGGAAATGGGTGCTTATGAGTACTCCAAGGCATTCAATCGTTTGGCTCAATATGCACCTGAATATGTGAACACCGAGGCATTGAAGTGTGGTTGTTTCTTTCGAGGACTGAATGTCAAGCTTCGAGCTCTACTGGTGTTATTCAATAACGACAACTACAATGACTTGGTTGATGCCTCTATTGCTCAGGAGGATGCAACTCTTCGCTATCAGGCAAGGAAGAGGAAGAGGAAGACATCACGGGAGATTATCAGTGATGTTCCTCAGGAGGATCGAGCGGTGTATTGCTTACCGTCCGGTCGAGAGTTGTGGTCGAGTGAGTGACCACAACGGATTCGGTATCACTCCTATCCAGTGGAGACTTTACTTGCACCTTAGCAAAGTGTGCAAGTGTGTCCTGGTTCTCCACCGCAGCAGTATGATCTCATTCTTGCAGCCCCATCTCTACAAGATGTGCATGTTGTCAGTCCACCCCAATTCAGTGGAAATCACAGGATGCAGTTAGCACGGGAACGTCGCAAGGCGGAACATGACCGTGTCCATTGGTCTTTTTCCCAAAATCCTGATCAGCACCATAAACTTAAAAAGAAAACCTCATCGAAGTCTGCCAGTGTTAATTATGTTGCGATTGAGGACATTCCAGAAGGAAAGCCTGTTTTAGCAGGCCTATTTACTTTACATGATCAACCAGTAGTCGTTCTGTTTGACTCTAGAGCTACTCATAACTTTGTGAGCAAGTCTTTTGTGCTGAAACATCAAATTCCAATTGTGACTATCTCACATCCATTCCATATCAGTTCACCTGGAGGCACTATTTCAGCTAATGAGGTTGTTTCTCGAGCACCTCTGTGCATGGATGGAAGTATCTATCTGGTGAACCTCATCATTTTGAAAGGTCAGCAAATTGACCTCATCTTGGTGATGTCATGGTTGACACATCATGGAGCTATCTTTGATATCAGCTCGCTGACTGTCCAACTAAATTCTCAATTCCACGATTGCAACACTTTAAATCTTTTGGATACCGCACCAAGATTCTCAGCGGTGCACCACACAAGTGCCAAGAGGCTTGAGGATATTCCAGTGGTGCGTGAATATCCAGATGTGTTTCCTGATGATCTTCCTAGCATGCCACCAGAACGTGACATCGAGTTCTAGATTGAACTGGCGCCAGGGACCATGCCAATCTCGAGGAAGCAATATAGGATGGCACTAAAGGAGCTTGCGGAATTGAAGGAGCAGCTGAATGACTTATTGAACAAGGGTTTTATTCGCTCAAGTTCATCACCTTGGGGCTGTTCCGCATTATTTGTGAAGAAGAAGGATGAAACTTTGAGGTTGTGTGTGGACTATCATCCACTGAATGCTGTCACCATCAAGAACAAGTATCCACTACCACACATTGATATCTTATTCGATCAAATAGTGGGTGCTAAGGTATTATCGAAGATGGACCTTCGTTTAGGTTATCATCAGATTAAGATTCGACCTGAGGACATTCCAAAAACCACATTCTTGACGATATATGGGTTGTATGAGTATCTTGTCATGTCCTTTGGGTTGACTAATACACTAGCTCACTTCATGTATCTCATGAATTCGGTGTTTATGCCGGAGTTGGACAAGTTTGTCATGGTACTCATTGACGACATCCTTGTGTATTATAAATCTAAAGAGGAACATGCTAAACACTTTCATATTGTGCTGCAACGGTTAGGGGATCACAAACTGTATGCAAAGTTCAGCAAGTGTGAGTTTTGGATCAACCAAGTGCCATTTCTAGGGCACATCATCTCGGCTGATGGTATTGCAGTTGTTCCAAGCAAAATTGTACAAGTCCTGGAGTGGAGATCTCCCAAGTCCGTACATGAAGTTTGAAGTTTCCTTGGCTTGATTGGCTATTATCGTAGGTTCATTCCGAGTTTCTCAAAGATAACTAAACCAATGATGGAACTACTGAAGAAGGGGACAAAGTATATATGGACTAAAGAGTGTGAAGAAGCATTTCAAGCTTTGGTGAAACACCTCACAACAGCACCGGTGTTGGCTCAACCGGACACAACCAAACCATTTGATGTCTATTGTGATGCATCTGACATTGGTCTTGGTTGTGTACTCATGCAAGATAGAAGAGTTAATGCGTATGGATCCCGACAGCTTCGGAAACATGAACAACATTATCCGACTCATGATCTTGAGCTCGCTGCCGTGGTGCTCGCATTGAAGATGTGGAGGCACTATCTATTGGGCAATCTAGTGCATCTCTACACTGATCATAAGAGTTTGAAGTACATCTTCACTTAGAAAGACTTGAATATGCGACAACGAAGATGGTTACAGTTGATCAAGGATTATGAGATTGAGATCCACTACCATCCTGGCAAGGGAAATGTGGATGCAGATGCGCTGAGCCGCAAGTCTCATGTCGATCATCTTCCGATCACTTCAATGGAAGAGGATGAGCCGAGTCTATACTTGGTTCCATATGGAGCGCTCTACAATCTGGCTCTCATTCCTACCATCAGGGAACATATTGTAGAGGCTCAGAAGGAAGACAAGGGGATGTTGCACATTCGGGGAAGAATGAAGAAGGGGGAGATGAAATGTTTTCGATGTGATGATTACGGTACTATGTGGCTTAAAGACCGTATAGTCGTACCCCATGACATGGAGCTCCGAAATATGATCTTGGATGAAGCACACTTATCCAAGTACTCTATTCATCCGGGTAGCAACAAGATGTACCAAGATCTGAAGAGGAAATTCTGGTGGTCCCGGATGAAGCGAGAGATAGCAAAGTATGTATCCGAATGTGATACATGTCGGCGAGTGAAAGCTGACCGTTTGAGGCAGGCCGGACAGTTGCAACCCTTGAACATACCGGCATGGAAGTGGGAAGACATCAGCATGGATTTCATTATAGGGTTGCCTCTCACTTTCTGTAAGCATGATTCGATTTGGGTGATAGTTGATCGGTTGACCAAGTCAGCTCATTTTATCCCTGTCAACACCATCTATCGTGCCCCCAAGTATGCAGAGTTGTTTATCACCAGGATCATGTGCTTACATGGAGTGCCCTGCACTATCATTTCAGATCGTGGAGCCTTATTTGTTGCTCGATTTTGGGAGCAGCTCCACGCATCATTGGGTACCAAGTTGATTCGAAGCTTTGCTTATCATCCGCAGACTGATGGTCAGACGGATCGAGTAAATCAAGTCCTTGAGGACATGCTACGAGCTTGTGCCATCCACCATGGTAAAAATTGGGATGATCATCTACCATTGGCGGAGTTTTCATACAACAATGGTTATCAAGCTAGTATCCAAATGGCGCCATATGAAGCTCTCTATGGCAGGAAGTGCCGCACACCATTGAATTGGTGTGAGTCTGGTGAAAGAGTGATATATGGCATTGATCTTGTCAACGAAGCTGAAGAACGAGTGCGAGTGATCCAAGCCAATATCAAGGCTGCTCAATCTCGACAAAAGAGCTATGCGGATAAACGACATCGACCTCTTCACTTCGACATCGGAGATCACGTTTACCTCTGTGTATCTCTTATGTAAGGGATTCATCGCTTTGGAATAAAAGGGAAATTAGCTCCACGATTCATTAGGTCGTTCGCTATCACTAAGAAATGTGGACCTGTGGCCTATCGTCTGAAGTTACCAACGTCTCTCTCTGGAATTCACAATGTATTTCACATCTCTCCGTTGCGGAAGTGTCTCAAATCCCCAGCTGAAGTCCGCACGGATGATCTTGAGGCTCTACAACATGATCTCACTTATTTTGAGCATCCGATCAAGATCATTGATGGGAAGACTCGCACCACAAGAAGCCGCACCTTGCATTCCTACAAGGTCTTGTGGGGCAACCATACAGCTGATGAAGCGACTTGGGAAAGTGAGGATTTTCTTAGATCGAACTATCTGGACTTGTTAGCAGCATATGTTCATTAGATTTTTTCCTTTTATCCTTCCTTTTGTTATCTCGGGACTAGATTCTTTTAAGAGGGGAGGAATGTAAAATCCCACTTTTTCCTTCATATAAAGTTCAGTTGTAAGTTGGTTATCAACCCTAATGGAGATCAAATATAGCTATTCTTATGAACTTGATCTCATCAAATTTTTCTTCCACTCATGCTTAAATTTTATTAACATGGGGAATGGACTTCACCAATAATCTTAGATTAATTCTATTGACCTCTCTGCAAATTTTGGAGTTATTTGAATGGAGATTGCTAGGTCAAATTAATATGCAGTATCAAATATATTCAAATTAGTTACAAATTGAATATGCTACTGTACATTTGGCCCTGTCAAAAATATTCAAATCTAAGGCTGTAAATTTTTCCATGGCCTTCTATAGCTTCTCTGTAAAGTTTCAAGATTTTTGAAGCACGTCTTCCAATTATTTGGACACATACAGAGGGTTTAATCCTCGTCGATTTCAAATTTGAACGTTGCACTTAACCTGGTCCAAACCAACTCAAAATTTTTCCTAAGACCCATTATGGTTCAAGAGCTTTGCTTCAAAATTTGGGGATTCATGAACCTCAGTTACTATTTATTTCAATAATGTCATTGGAGAGGTTTGAATTCAAATTTGAATTTGAATTTGAAACAAACTGTGTTGAATTCGAAATCTGATTGCAGATTTGGATTCCTCATATTTTTCTTATCCTGCCTGCAAATTTTGAGAATTTTTTAGCGAAGTTTGAGGTGGAATTTTAAACAACAGAGAAGAGGAAGAGAGGAAGCAGTGGGGCCCGCATGTCAGCCAGTCAAATGAATTACCGCATCAGCCTTTCTCTCCCTGCTCGACACCACACGACCGCATGCAGCCAGAGCACAAATTTTGCCGTAAGTCGCTTCCAGCTGCAGGGCGCCCTTATCACTTGGGGTAAAGATTTTTCCTTCACAGCATCAGGCAAACTTCGGTTGTCTCTCTCTGCTAGCTCTCGCATTGCTCGTTTTCTTGCCGCCGGAAGCCGCTCTCGGTTCCGCCCGATGCCGTGTCGCATCTCCATCGATACAAGCTTCCTTGTTCTCTACTTTCTATAGGAGAAAGGTGCGCCATATTCTCTTGTGGCTACTGGTGAAGTTTGGAATCCATGTCGTGCCCCCTAGCTCTTGTATTTCGTGAAAAACCGAATTGCCTTTGTAGCTTTTGAGCTAGGTCATCGATTTAATTCAAATTATAGGTGCAACACGTTTTTGATCCAGTTAGATAATATGATCGCCGTCTCCTAGCGCACCTCCCCTCCAAAAACCAGAAGAAACCATCGAGTAATTAGGGAGTATATCCAGTTTTCCCCTTCCGCCATTGAAAGAGCACGGTTCACCGTCGAACTCTATGCTCCGGTCATTTTCCTCACAATTAAGCTTCACAATCGTGCCCCTGGGATGGCCACGATACTCCTGGCGCAAACTGCATCAAAAATGATGTCTTGCCGAGCTAGACCGCCATGACCGAGCTCAACACCGCCGCCCCCATCGACGCCGGCGACCGTCCACTCGTCGTCCGGGCTGGCCATGTTGTCATACGGATGTTCCAAGATACAAGGAACATTTTTCCTTTTGTGTCTTGGTCATCTGATGCTTCTAGGATCGGGAACGGCCGAATGTCAGTCTTGACCGAGCTGTGAACTGGGCGTGTCTGGAGGTAGAAGACAGACCTGACCCGTGGGCCCACAGTCAGTCTCTCTCTCTCTCTCCATTTTAGTTTCCAGAAATTCCTCCAACTTCAAAAATGCATATGTCTTTGTAGATTGCTCCACAAATCTTCAGACAAATTTTGTTTGAAAGCCCATGAACTCTAGTTTCTGTTAGTACCAATTGGGATCTATGAAAACCAGTTTTCAATTCTGTAGAATGCAATCTTTCCAAATACAAATCGATTTTTCCCAGCTGAACCTTCCACTGGAAAAATACCCAAAATTCACATAAAATACTTTGTCCAGTTATTGCTTACCAGAAAAATTTTGGGAGCCATTTAACCTGTATAACCTAATAGAATTCCAAATTCCTTTCTGATGTTCAGTTATAAAATAGAACTGTAACCAGGGATTTAATCAAACTTCTAAATTCAATTTCTCTTAGTATCCTTGCGCTAAAAATCTCATGTAAAATCCTGTATAACCCTTATTATCTGAACTTTCAAGTTGTAAAGTTAGTTTGGTATGAAAACCTGTATGACTTTCTGTATAATTCAATTGCCTTTTTCCTTCATTGAATTATTACAGATGTTCAGTTGCTTTATTATGTCCCAAATTTGAACTTAACCTTCCCTTCGTCATATACTAGCTCCTATTAAAATTTCATATTTATTAGACCTAATATCATGGCCCAAATTCAATTCCCAATCTGAATGTTAATTGAAAAACTAAATTCAGTTATAAAATAATTCCACAAATTTCTAGCAACTTTAGAATTCAATATCTCTTTCACAGAAACTTAGAAAATTGTGAAACAAATTTTCCTAGAACCACTGAGACCCCCTATACAAGGTACAACCACTGGTAGCCATGATAGGTCTCCAAAATTTCAATCAAAATTTAGAGAAGGTTATTGCTTACCATAATTTTTAGGAACAACAAACTTCTTTGATCATCAACTGTTCTTTGCAAGAGTCTCCCTTGTAGTCCCTAAACTCTACCATAAAAATCCCAAAGCGAACTAAGATCATTCACTCACTATAACCATAGTTAGAAGCTTATGAACTATATATACATTATAATTTACTAGCATTCATATATGCATGTCGTGTAGTGATCGATATTGACAAGAAGTGTCGCTTGGAGGAGAAGGCCAGGGTGTCCACTTGAATTCCTTGGCAGAGTCTTCAAAGGAGGACCACTAATAATTGACATTTAATCGAGTCACAAACTAAGGCAAGCCCCGGTTTGCCTTTAAGAGGTTCTTAAAGTTTTCCAACTTTATTCATTTACGTCTTCAGTTGATATTGTTCATTACATATAAGATGTTTGATACTCCACTTGCATATCTAGAAATCCTATGGGAGGGCTGAAAAGGTTACAACTTGACGTGTAGAACTGCCAATGCTAATAGTGTAGATATACCGGTAAAAGTCGAGTAGTTGGAATCTACTAGTGAGATAGGAATAACAGTTTGTATGAGGGTGAAAGATGAAAGAATGGCGTATGAAATGAATACGAGACCGGGCAGGGGGAATAGGAGTCGACGAGATGGAGTCTCAAGCACATAGACCTGCATGTGTCGCTTGAGGACCGTGCCGTATGCGGCACCATTGGGCAAGCTTGAACTGTACCAGTTGCATAATGTTATATGGGCCCAATAAACTGATGTAACTCCAGACTATAGTGTGGAGACTCCTCGGTTGTCCTTGAGTGGAGATGTGAAGGCATAAAGGTGTAAATCTTCTAGCGGGAAACTTCGACATGTCCGTGTAGGGGACCTTTTGCTCGGGATTGTAGGGATCGAATGCCCAAGAGGGGGGGGGGTGAATTGGGCTACTTCAAATTTTAAGTCAATTTAAAGCTTAAGTGAAATCTAATTCTCTAAGCAAGCCAACAGTGCAATTAAGAGAATTAAGTGCGGAATTGAGAATTGCGTAATCGTAAAGGAGTAGGGAGGAGGAATGCAAACGCTCGAAGACACGGGGACACGTCGATTTTTCCCGTGGTTCGGTGAGATCACTAGGATTCACCTACGTCCACGTTGTGGCACCCACCTAAGGGTATCGCCACTCCCAAGTCACCGAGACGAGGGAATCCACTAACTTCCTCCGTTCGCCATCCTTGGCAAGGTGGAGCTCAAGCCTTGTACAACTTCGATCCTCCGGGCTTCCACAATGGTCTCGGCAAGCTCCGGAGCGATCTCTTCACTCTCCTCTTGATACAAGGTGAGTGCAATCACCAAGAATGCACTTTCTCACGGCTCTCCCTACTCTAGAGTCTCCACTCACCCAGAGAGGACGCACACAAGCTTAACTCTAAGAGGAACTAGCCTATATCTTGAGGTGTGAAAGGATTACAAGAGTGTGAAAAATGAGTATTCTAAGTCTTGGACACTTGGGGAATGTGTAGTGGTGCTCTTGTTGTTCAGCCTCATCGAAATGACTGGTGGGAGGGGGTTAAATACTCAGCCCAACCGAATTAGCCGTTGGAAAAGTGGGCTGATTACTTTTTCTGTGTACATCGGATGATCCGATGACCCCCTTTTATGAGCATCGGTCTAATTTGATTAGCTGACGTCATTCTGTCAGAAATGACCGTTATTAGACCGATGATTCACCTTCTTCATCATCGGAGGATCCGATGAATAGATCTTCATTCTGGTTGAGTTGATAATTTGCTTCTGTTGTAATCGACCGATGTGCATCTTCCTTCAACATCGGATGATCCGGTGTTCAGTCCTTCAGAACACTTCAGAAAATTTGCTTACTGTAGTATTCATCCGATGTTCACTTGATACACATCGGATGATCCGGTGTGTTCTTCATTCTGAGGTCTTCTTCTTCTGTTGAGTCCAAATCGACCGATGCAGTAATTCTTCAGATCACCGGATGATCCGGTGTGTACAATTTGTTTCCTTCGAGTTGAGTTGGACTGATCTTTTGGATTTTGGACTTGTGACCTCTTGAACACTTGTTTGTATGGCTCTTCTGATGGATATGAAGCTTCTTGTGTTGCCAATTTTGATAAGGTTGCGTCGTTGTACGAGTTCTTCATTTGTTTCCGATTAACCCCTTCGGTTAGTTCGTTGAGGGGTCTCCTTTTGCATCCAATGAGCAGTAGATGACATTTATGATTTATTGATCGACGTTTGATTCATTGTATATGAAACCTCGCATCCACAAACTCATTAGTAGTAAATAATGGTTGTCATTAATCACCGAAACCGTACCTCGTGGGGGCCTAGATGCTTTCAATCTCCCCCTTTTTGGTGATTGATGACAACACAACGAGTAGAGCATAAAAGTAATGGAATTTGAAACGCAAACGCAATGCTCATAAAGAAATGTAATCGGAACAACATGCAACACAAGGAGCTCGAAGGCTCAAACAGTGATCAAATATAAATCATAAGAGTGAAGTAGCATACTGAATTACAAATAGTAGCAAATGAGCATACTGAATTACAAATAGTAGCAAATGATAACAATCAAGTCTCAAATAGAAGCAAATAACAAGACTGAAAGCAAATAGATAACTAGCACTCCCCCTAAGCCCAAGACATTCCCCCTAACTCTAACTCTTCTCCCCCTTTGGCATCAAGACACCAAAAAGGGAAGAGGAGTACCTAGGACTCCGGAGCGCTCGGGGCGACGGTGAAGCGGTCGACGTCGGCGGTGCTGTCGTCGGAGCTGCTCGAGGTGGAGGTCGCAGGTGCTGGCGCTGGAGCGGGAGGAGCTGGAGCTGCTGACGCTGCTGGGGCTGCTGGCGCCGCTGGGGGATCTGCTGGGGCTGCTGGCGCCGGTGGAGAAGGTACTGCCGGTAGAGGTGAGAACTGGAACGGCACTGACGAGGCTAGAAGAGGTGACATGCTGAAGCTCGGTACAGGCGATGCCGGTGCTGGAGCTGCAGTGGGTGCCAGTGGAGAAGCTGCTGGAGCCTGACCAAGACCCGGCTGCTGGGGCGGAAGGGCTATCCCGGTCTGCTGGTAGAGGTTGGTGATCAACCCCAGGATGCCCATCATAGCCTGCTGAGTCTGCTGCTGCTGGTCCAGGGTCCTCTGGTGCATCTGATCCACCAAGCTCGTGAACCGGTCCGTGTCCTCGCGCCTCTGGCGAGCCATCTCTAGCTGCATCTCTGTCTGCTGCCTCTGAAGCTCTGCGAGCCGCGCAGCCTGCTCTGCCCTGGCCTGCTCGGCTGCAAGCCGGTCCTGCCGCTGCTGCTCGACCATCTGCTGGAGCAGTGTGGTGAGCTCGGACGGCTGGGACACCTGAGCCTCTGACACTGGTGGAGGCGTCGGTGGTGCAGCAGTGGAAACTCCCGCCTCCGCGTCGTGCTGCCTCGGAGAAGGAGGCGGAGGAGGGAAGTACTCCTCAACACTGTCGCTGGTGTCACTGTCTGACCACACGTGCTCAAGTCCACCTCCCTGAGCCTCAGCCTGAGCGAGCGCCTCATCCTCCTGAGCTAACTCGGTCCAGTCCTCCTCAGAGAGACGAGCTCTGACCTGACGCTCGACTGGACGGCCAAGGCGGCGATCTCCAGGAGTAGGCACTCGGTAGTGGCCGAACCGAGTGGCGTGGAGCTCTGTCAGGGGAGCAGTGGCTGGCGAGTCCTCAGGTGCTAGCAGGAACAGCAGACGGCAAATCCAATGCCCGTAGACCAACTGCCTCAACATCCCGACTCCGTCAGTGATCACGTCCTCCATCTCGCAGATCAAGATGTCCACGATATCAAATTCCATCCCGTTCATCACATAGAACAGGATGGTCTGCTGGAGGCTCGTAAAGCCCTCTAGGTAGCCGGACCTCGGTAGAAGGGTACGCCTGAGGATGTGGTGAACTGTCCGAGCGGCTGGAGTGAGGAGAGCTGGCACCCTCGGCTGGTCTGGCGTGAACGGAGCGGTGAACAGACCTCTGATCTCCTCAAACGGTGGTGACACTCCCCCTGTCAGCGGCCTCCTCGGCGGGTCGGCTCCACCGTAGACCACCTCGTGTAGGCAAGTGAGGTGCGTGTCCACTCCAAGTAGCTGTGCCAGTCGCTCTCGAGACACGGTGTGCTGCTGCCCCAGAAACATGAAGTGGATCGAGCGCCGACCCTCTGAGATATAGAGAGTGGCGTAGAAGACTCGAACCCACTCCTCCACGTAAGCGCTCCTCTGGCGTGAGAGCAGGTCCACAAGGCCTCTGTACCTCTCGAAGAACAGCCTGATCCCGTGGCCAACTGCTGTGGCAAGCTGAGTCCAGTCGATGTAGGTGTGCTGGAACAGCTTATGGCCCCGACGCCTGTACGTCTCGTACAGGGACGCCTGTGTCAGGGTCCAAAAGCGAGGATCAACCCTAGTGTCCCTGGGCTGCGGGAACCACTCCTCTGGCAATACTGTCCATCTGAGCTTCTTCAGTTGTTTTGCCTTGAGCTTGCGATAATCTGTAAGCCTGACATCCTCAGCAACTCTGGCAGCGGTATCCATCTCGTAGATGGCCCTCTGGGCCTCTCTATCCTCTGCGCGGTCGGCAGCAGTGGGACGCTGACTCGCAGTGGGGGTCTGACCTCCCCCTCGGGTCCTGACGGTGCGCCGGCGAACCAGTGGCGTCACCTCAGTCTCCTCCTCATCCTCAGAGTCGTCGGGCGGCACGAGCTGCACTGTGGGCCGCTGCTGCCTCTGCCGAGACTCGCGGATCCGCAAGGAACCGCGACGGCCGCGATCACGCTCCTCTGCGGCGCGAGCGGCCAACTCTGCCCGGCGAGCTTCCTTCGAGAGCTTCTGTTTCTTCGCTGCGGGCTCCTCGATGGCCTTGCCTTTGTCCTTGCGATCACGGCCCATCTTGATGCAAAAGAGAGGGCTAGGGTTAGCGAAAAGATGATCGATGAGAAACAATGACGGATGTCGCACGGCACGGAACAAACCTCAGCGACAAAAAGGATCACACGATCGTCGAACCGCGACGCAGCGATCGGGACGATGTCGCGTGGTTGTGGGAACCCTAACGACGAAAATCGTCGAAAGAAAGGAGGGCTTCCGGCGATGAGGTGGAGAGACGACAATGGTGGCGATGTGGAGAGGTGACGACGACGGTGGTGCCCTGAAGAGGCGGCGGCGGCGGCGTGGTCTGAGGTGGCGGCGCAGGAGGCGCGGCGGCGGCGCAAGGTGGTGGCAGCGCGGGAGACGCGGCGGCGGCGCGAAGGCGAGGCGGCGCGGGAGGCGAGACGCGGCGGCGGCGCGAAGGCGAGGCGCGGCGGCGGCTCGAAGGGGCGGCGGCGCGAAGGCGCGGCGGCGCGGGAGGCGAGACGCGGCGGCGGCGCGAAGGCGAGGCGCGGCGGCGGCTCGGCTTGTGGTGGCGGCGCGGAGAAGTGGCGGCGTGGAGTAAAAGTGCCCGTACAACTTCTAAATAGGAACCCGATGACCTAACGGTTACGCGAACACCGGATCGACCGATGCGCATAAGGGGGGGTCATCGGTCGAGTTCAACAGAGAGTTGGTCCAAAAACTCTCTTTGCACACGGGATGATCCGACGTTGCTACGTCGATCATCGATCGAATTCTGCAGGGTAACAGAGGATTGAACATCGGATGCTCCGATGTTTCCTGAAATGAACTCATCGGTCGATTTCTTGGTTCTGACTGATCTGCTCGTTGAACTGAAGCACCAATTGATCCGATGTAGCTGCTGACCCTAGCATCGGATAATCCGATGACTACAGAAAAACTAAGAATGCCCATATATGTCCTTTGACCAAACACGCAATCAAAGAGAAACACATGTCTTAGGACTTTTTGGGCAACCCCTTACCCCTCAAGAAGCTAATATGCCAATAGCTTGGCTAGACCTTAATGCAAATGGAACACCGAGAAAAAATAGAGGAAAAAAAATATCCAAATAAAATGTAAGGCCCATGCTTTGAGAGGTAGAGTATGAAAACTTCTATCTCATTAAAGCATGTTCCTTTAGAATTTTGCTCTTTCCACATCATATGAGTTGAGATATTGCATTTCAAACAAGTCTCCTTCTCATGATGTGGGTTCCCCTTTGTGACAATTCTACCGTATGCAATGCCAAACAAATTATAGTGCAAGAGATTAAATGAGTGCAAGCTTATATGGCAGGGATCATGCAAGGCATAAAATAAATCTATCTTGCCAAGTTTAAACCTTCCAAAGGCTTCCTCAGGGAAAAACTATTTCTAGCTCACCCCTATCCTTTGGGAGTTAGGCAAGACCTATATGACATGCAACCTTACATGAACATGGCAATTTACATGACGTTAGATGCATCTAGCACATTTAACTCACTTCTAAGCCTAGAAAAAGTTTTCTCATCAAGTGGTTTGGTGAAGATATCCGCCAATTGTTCTTCGGACCTAACACCTTGCAAAGAGATTTCTCCCTTAGCCTCATGGTCCCGCAAGAAGTGATGGCGAATATCAATGTGCTTAGTGCGGGAGTGTTGAACGGGGTTTCTAGCTATCTTAACCGCACTTTCATTGTCACAAAGGAGAGGCACACAACCAAACTTAATTCCAAAGTCCAAAAGGGTTTGCTTCATATATAGGATTTGGGCACAACATGCACCGGCCGCTATATACTCCGCCTCCGCGGTGGACAAAGCCACGGAATTTTGCTTCTTGCTTGACCAAGAAACTAGGGAACGCCCAAGTAAGTGGCAACCCCCGGAGGTACTCTTGCGGTCTACACGGCATCCGGCAAAGTCCGAATCCGAGTAACCTAAGAGATGAAAACTAGCGTTCTTGGGGTACCACAAACCTACACTTGGGGTATGCTTGAGATACCGAAGTATCCTAAAGACCGCCTTCTTGTGCGATTCTTTAGGTGCCGCTTGAAAGCGAGCACACAAGCATACACTAAACATAATATCGGGCCTAGATGCGGTAAGATATAGCAATGAACCAATCATGGATCGGTAATGAGATTGATCAATAGATTTACCGTCCATGTCCGCGTCGAGATGACAATTTGTCGCCATTGGAGTGCTTCTTGAGCTACAATCTCCCATCTCAAATTTCTTCAAGAGGTCCTTAGTGTACTTCTCTTGATGGATGAAGGTCCCCTCTTGAAGTTGCTTGATTTGAAATCCTAGGAAGAAGTTGAGCTCTCCAATCATCGACATCTCGAATTCCCTAGACATCATTTTGCCAAACTCATGGCTAAGAGCTTTGTTAGTTGAGCCAAAAATAATATCATCGACATAAATTTGACAAAGAAATAAGTCTCCGTCGATGTCCTTGGTGAAGAGTGTAGTGTCCACCCTCCCAATCTTGAAACCTTGCATGACGAGGAAGTCCCTTAAGCGCTCGTACCATGCCCTTGGAGCTTGCTTGAGGCCATAGAGTGCTTTGTTTAGCCTGTAGACATGGTTAGGGTTTCTTGGGTCCTCAAACCCGGGAGGTTGCTCAACAAACACAAGTTCATTAATATAGCCATTGAGAAATGCACTCTTAACATCCATTTGATAAAGCATGATATTATGATGAGAAGCAAAAGCAAGGAGTATGCGGATAGCTTCTAACCGTGCTACCGGGGCGAATGTCTCCCCAAAATCCAAACCTTCAACTTGAGCAAATCCCTTCGCCACAAGCCTAGCTTTGTTGCGGACCACCACGCCATTCTCATCTTGCTTGTTGCGGTAGACCCACTTCGTTCCAATCACATTCTTGTCCTTGGGTCGCTCCTCCAACACCCAAACTTCATTGCGGGTGAAGTTGTTGAGTTCCTCTTGCATAGCCATCACCCAATTGGAGTCTTGGAGAGCTTCCTCAATGCTTTTGGGTTCTACACACGACACAAAAGAGTAGTGCTCACAAAAAGATGCAACATGACGTGAACGAGTACTTACTCCCCGTAAAGGACTTCCAATGATTTGATCCATTGGATGTGCCTTGGAGATGCGCCCATGTCTCATCAACGGTTGTGAGTCACTTGGTGGTGGTGAAGCATCTTGCTCGTCTTGTGGTTGGACTTCATCTTGGACTTCATCTTCTTCTTGGTGTTGTGTGGCTTGTTGGTCTTGCATAGGCAATGGATCATCTTTGTCTTCTTCTTCATCCACTTGAGGCGCCATGGAGGTGTTGATGTTCGGACTTGAAGCTCCCCCTTGATCATGGCTCTCCTCAACTTCGGGCTTGATGTCTCCTATGGTCATGTTCTTCATAGCTTCTCGTAGAGGCTCATCATCAAGTCTTTTCTTGCGGTAGATGTAGCACTTGCATCCGAAGACCCGGAAGTAGGAGATGTTGGGCTTTCTCCCAATGAGGAGCTCGTAGGGAGTCTTTTGGAGAAGTCGATGAAGGTAGACTCTATTTGCGGCATGGCATGCCGTGTTGATTGCTTCCGCCCAAAACTTCTCCGACGTCCCATAATCATCAAGCATGGCTCTCGCGAGGGTGATTAGTGTCTTGTTCTTTCTCTCAACAACACCGTTTTGTTGAGGGGTGTATGTAGCCGAAAATTCGTGCTTGACTCCTTCACGGTCACACCACTCCCCAATATTGTAGTTCTTGAACTCGGTGCCGTTGTCACTCCGGACCTTGATGATGGGAAGTTGGAATTCCCGTTGAGCTCGTTTTGCAAAGGTCTTGAAGACTTCCGGAGTTTCACCCTTGTCACCTAAAAACAAAGTCCAAGCATAGCGAGAGTAATCATCAACAATAACGAGACAATAGAGATTACCGCCAAGGCTTTGGTAGGTGGACGGTCTGAAGAGGTCCATGTGAAGTAGTTCGAGCGGCTTGGAGGTAGACACCATTGTCTTCATCGGATGGTGCGAAGCCACTTGCTTCCCGGCTTGACATGCGCTACATAGCTTGTTCTTTTCAAATGTCACGTCCTTTACGCCGGTCACCATCCCTAGCTTGAAGGACTTCTTGAGCTTGCTCATTCCTATGTGAGCAATCCTCCGATGCCATAGCCACCCCAAACTTGTCTTGGTGAAAAGACAAGTGGTTAGGCTTGCGCTCTTGTTGGAGAAGTCCACCAAGTATAGATGACCATGCCTAAAGCCCTTGAATATTAGCTCTTTGCTAGCTACACTAGACACCACAACACCATCTTTGTCAAATGTGCACGTTAGTCCAAGATCACAAAGTTGAGCAATAGAGAGCAAATTAAAGCTAAGAGACTTAACGTAAAGCACATTCGAAATGGACAAGTCATTAGAAATTGCAATTTTACCTAAACCAATTACCTTCCCCTTTGAGTTATCACCAAAAGTGACTTGTTCATGATTGCCGGGGTCTTCTATGGAGGTGAACATACCATCATTGCCGGTCATGTGTTGAGTGCACCCACTATCGAGTACCCAATGTTTTCCTCCGGCTTTTTAGTTCACCTTTGTGTTACCTTTCGCCATGAGGCACATAGGCGGTGGAGGAAGGGGTGAGTCATCCTTGTTGACGATAGCGAGGCTTGCCAAGTTTTCTTCCTCATCTTCACTATCATCACTTGTTTCTTCATCGGTGACCCACTCATTTGCTTCGCACATGAAGACCTTTTGAGGTCCTCTTCTCTTCTTAGGAAAGAGCTTGGTCTTCTTGCCTTTGTCAAGTTTCTTCTTTCCAAAGGTGCGCTTGGGCTTTGCATCTTCATCATCATCACTCTCTTCTAGCTTGCGATGCTTGCCCTTGTCCTTCCTCTTGTCCGGTCTTGGACAATCATATGATATGTGGCCTTGATCGCCACAATTGTAGCACGTCTTGTTTTCATCTCTCCTTGGCAAGAAGGCTTTCTTCTTGGGATCAAACGAGTATCCCTTCTTGGCAATCTTTGAGTTGAGACGTGAAAACTTCCTCATCATCAATGCAAGCTCATTATCATCATCATCTTCACTTGTAGCTTGTTCTTCCTCACTTGAGCTAGGCTCAACCACTTTCTTCTTCTTGGTATGTGTCTTCTTGGTTGAGGCCTTGAGAGCAATGGTCTTTGATGATGATGACTCCTCCATCATTCCAAGCACACTCATCTCATGAGCATGTATCTCTCCAATGAGCTCCGAAACCTCAATGTTGTCAAGTGACTCCTTTTGGAGCATTGAGTTGATGATGTTGTACTTGGGCTTGGGAAGTAGCATGAGGATCTTGCGGTTGATGAGTCCCTTGCCAAGAGAAGCAATGTCAAGAGCATTAATTTCCTCAATGAGTACATTTAAGCGAGAAAACATTTGATTAACATTCTCATGAGGAAGCATTTTAAAATCATCATACTTGGATTTAAGCAAGTGATATTTGAGCTCTTTGACACGAGAGGAACCCTCATGGATCTCAATCAAGCAAGCCCAAATTTCACAAGCTTTCTCCTTACTAGCAATTCTAGCAAATACATCTTGACTAATGCACTCATAAATAGCATTCCTAGCCTTAGCATCCCATTTTAGTTGATCACCAATATATTCATGGTTGCCAAACCCCGCATGGGTTGCTTCCCACACTCCGGGAGAAATTGCCTCAAGGTAAGCGCGCATGCGTGCTTTCCAATAAGCAAAATTCTTGCCCTCGAAGGTAGGAACCGAACCCCCATTCTTGGCCATTTTTGCTCTCTAGCGGTGAAGCTAGAATGATCCAATGAGCAACCTTGCTTTGATACCAATTGTAGGGATCGAATGCCCAAGAGGGGGGGGGGGTGAATTGGGCTACTTCAAATTTTAAGTCAATTTAAAGCTTAAGTGAAATCTAATTCTCTAAGCAAGCCAACAGTGCAATTAAGAGAATTAAGTGCGGAATTGAGAATTGCGTAATCGTAAAGGAGTAGGGAGGAGGAATGCAAACGCTCGAAGACACGGGGACACGTCGATTTTTCCCGTGGTTCGGTGAGATCACTAGGATTCACCTACGTCCACGTTGTGGCACCCACCTAAGGGTATCGCCACTCCCAAGTCACCGAGACGAGGGAATCCACTAACTTCCTCCGTTCGCCATCCTTGGCAAGGTGGAGCTCAAGCCTTGTACAACTTCGATCCTCCGGGCTTCCACAATGGTCTCGTCAAGCTCCGGAGCGATCTCTTCACTCTCCTCTTGATACAAGGTGAGTGCAATCACCAAGAATGCACTTTCTCACGGCTCTCCCTACTCTAGAGTCTCCACTCACCCAGAGAGGACGCACACAAGCTTAACTCTAAGAGGAACTAGCCTATATCTTGAGGTGTGAAAGGATTACAAGAGTGTGAAAAATGAGTATTCTAAGTCTTGGACACTTGGGGAATGTGTAGTGGTGCTCTTGTTGTTCAGCCTCATCGAAATGACTGGTGGGAGGGGGTTAAATACTCAGCCCAACCGAATTAGCCGTTGGAAAAGTGGGCTGATTACTTTTTCTGTGTACATCGGATGATCCGATGACCCCCTTTTATGAGCATCGGTCTAATTTGATTAGCTGACGTCATTCTGTCAGAAATGACCGTTATTAGACCGATGATTCACCTTCTTCATCATCGGAGGATCCGATGAATAGATCTTCATTCTGGTTGAGTTGATAATTTGCTTCTGTTGTAATCGACCGATGTGCATCTTCCTTCAACATCGGATGATCCGGTGTTCAGTCCTTCAGAACACTTCAGAAAATTTGCTTACTGTAGTATTCATCCGATGTTCACTTGATACACATCGGATGATCCGGTGTGTTCTTCATTCTGAGGTCTTCTTCTTCTGTTGAGTCCAAATCGACCGATGCAGTAATTCTTCAGATCACCGGATGATCCGGTGTGTACAATTTGTTTCCTTCGAGTTGAGTTGGACTGATCTTTTGGATTTTGGACTTGTGACCTCTTGAACACTTGTTTGTATGGCTCTTCTGATGGATATGAAGCTTCTTGTGTTGCCAATTTTGATAAGGTTGCGTCGTTGTACGAGTTCTTCATTTGTTTCCGATTAACCCCTTCGGTTAGTTCGTTGAGGGGTCTCCTTTTGCATCCAATGAGCAGTAGATGACATTTATGATTTATTGATCGACGTTTGATTCATTGTATATGAAACCTCGCATCCACAAACTCATTAGTAGTAAATAATGGTTGTCATTAATCACCGAAACCGTACCTCGTGGGGGCCTAGATGCTTTCAGGGATGAAGAGGTTTGTCGACATTGGGGTCTTGGGTGAAAGGTGGCCACGTATGACGCGGGGAGGAGAGAACGTAGGAGTCTCCCATGCGGGTGTGCATATCGTGTAGTTTGGGTGTGTCCTGATTGCAATCACCATCCCTCGCAGTTATCTGAGTACCACTTGTCCATCACTGTCGTGACGTAGTAAATACTGAAGAAGCCAGAAGAATATGATGTATTAAATCATAATGGTTTTGCAACCCTGTGTGGCTTAGAGATAGTACAATTAAAGTTTACAGTTTCCAAACACTTAACCGGTAGTAGCAGTATGTGCCTTGGGCATGTCATATCATCGACAAAGCGTTTCTTGTTTGATTGTGGAGTCTATGATGTGTCGTGCCTGAGGAATGTCATTTGCTATTTAAAACATGACTATAAGGATCCACTTGTAGGCGAGTCTACTTACGCTATTTCTTACCTATGTTTAGTCTTTACCTTGCATATGTCTAGTGAGATGGGCCAATCTTGCTGAGCCTTATGCTCACGTTTGCAGTTAACAAGTTTTTGCAAGTTATACGATTGATGAAGGGCTGATAACGACGCCTTACCCCTTTAGGGTTCAAGGCTGAGTGGAAGCCCTGCACGTCGCCTAGATCTGCGAGTGCTGCTAGTGTTAAGTGTCTGAGGGCATGGATTGCTTTACTCATGCATAGCTAGTGCTGAGAGCGTAGTATAATACATATAGACCTCTTTCCTACGTTACATATTGTAAAACTTCTGCTATGTTTATAAATCAAAGACTTAGTATTGTATTTTCTTCTTGTTCTGTTCTTGCATACTGTTGGGTGTCGCATCGCATGACACCATCCAATGAGATCCTTGGATGTCGGGATTCCAGTCCCCACATCTCCGAGGTGTATTGCTCACAAGAGACTTCGCTGCTGCTTTATCTTCTTCGTATTGCTAGTGAGAAGCGTCTGCGGGCATGGACGTCTCCTCTCATGCGTAGATAGGTTGAGAGTTTGATTATATTCTTTCCACTGCTTATGTACTCCTTATGTACATTATTTTGTAAACTTGATTATATTATGAAATGAAAACATTGATGTATTTTACTATTCTTTTCGTGTGTGTTGTTGGGTGCCGCATCGCACGACACCACCCAATGCGATTCCTGGAAGTCGGGACTCCGGTCTTCATAGCCTGGTATCAGAGCCGCATTGGGAATATCACGCTCGAAAAGAGCCTATTTGGAAAACTTAGAAGTAGTCGAGTGAGGATTAGTTACTATGCCCACATAAAGACTATTATAGTATTAGTTACTTAAGGTGGCAAGTTAACTTATGTGTTATTATATTCTGTAACGACGCTCCGACGTCAGGTAAGAGGTAAGGTACGCCTCCGCAAGCGGATCAATTGCGGTAAGCTCACCATGCGAGAGGTAGCATGTGATTGTTTCCATGGCTCAGAACAAAAAGTCAATATGAGTCTCTGAAACTATCCATGTTTTTGAGAACATATGACACGCGGTATCCCATCGTGCTTCGAAATTAGTGGGAGCCCCCGTCGGGTGGGACATAATCCGATGCGCCTCTGGTGCAGCATTATGCAAAGACATGAGACCCTGTCAGGTGGTAGAAAACCCGATCATGTAGCTCGAGACGTGGCTCGGCTTGGGGCGGCCCGTATGGAATGATACGGGACGGATGTCTTACTGCCATATATATTATTATGACTGCCTGGAATGATCGCCCGTGCGGGATGTGCCGTACAGTACCATAATGAATGTTTTGTAAATTGAGTGTCTTATGCAGGCACACTAACCGTGTTCATCGTATTGCATTTAGAAAACTGCGAGTGACCGTTTATAGCGCCACCGATTGATATGTATAGAGATGAAAACGGTCGGAAACGGACAGAAAAATAGTGAAATAGTTTTCATTTTCATATAAAATTTCCAGAAACGGAATCGGAAACGATATCATCGGAAACCGTTACAGCATTGGAAATTTCGGAAATATCGAAAACTGATACATCGGATCGAAAGTATGTCGATATCGGAACGGTTTCAAATTTATTCGGAATCAACACACCAAAATATTATTCATCTATAACATCAACAACTTAAGTACAAAATATGAGACAACAACTTTTACTTTCATTTTATAAAAAAATTTCAATATGAAACAAAATCACTTTAGAAACACATTTTAAAGTAAATAAATATTTGTATGTAATTAAAGTTAACTTCTTATACAAACCAATGTCCGAATAAAAAATTTAAAAAATTGAGCTTATTGCATGTCAGTCCATTAGACCCAATCTATTATTCGGTTACTGTTCGAAAATTTTTCATTAAAATACGGTATTCCGACAATTCGGTCGGAAATCAACCCAAATCGTTTCGGTTCCGTTTACCAAATTTCAATGTCCGATAAAAACAGTAATCGGGTCGAAAATTTCGGAAATTGTCAAAAATGATAATTGCGTCGGAAATTTTCGAAAATGACATCGGACGGTACGGAAATTTACCATACCGTTTTCATCCCTAGATATGTATATGCCGGTAATATCCGGTTAGGATTTTCAGGTTTGTGAGGCACGTAGTACCGATATGTATCCCATCATTGCATTAATCAAGATTGCTGTAAAATGGAAAAATAAGATGTAAGAATACTATAATTAGCTATCGATCTCTGATTTTAAACTAAGTATCAAAATTGGGATAAGTTTGAACTCAAAAGTATCAAAAAAACCAGAGTGCCTTGTTTTCTATCAGCATTTGGCAGGACTTTGAAAAGCCAAAACTCCCAGTAGAAAACTCTAATGAAGATGTACCGTACATTGATAGAAATGACATAGAGTCCACTAAAACTTTTATGTTCATTCCCAGAGCAGGATCAATATTTAACCTGTTCAAAATGTCGAAATTCCAAACTCTGTCAAATCTGGACAGAAACTGAAAATGGTTTCTGGACTCTTCGTAAATCGAAGGAAACTCTCTGTAGAAAATTCAAATGGGTTCATACGATACATTACCGGAAACCTTACGAGATGTGAAACAATGTTTTAATTTAAATTTCTGTCAAATTTTGAATATATCTGTATGAAAATCTGTGGACAAAACAACCATAAACAAAGGAGGTGCTGTCGAAATTTCTCCAAATATCTGGGAACTTTGTTCAACTTTAGAAATCCATATCTCTTCAACCAGAAATGCTATGAAGGCAAATAAATACAACATGGAAATCTATGGAAGTTCTCAACAATCTTTATATTCACTACAAGGCCATAATCCCTCTATAAATTGGTTAAAAGTCCAGAACACCACAAACAGTACAGAAACCCCAAATCTGGGGACTGTTCCTGTAATTTTCGGTAATTTGCCCATAACCTAAAATAAAAATCAATAAGATTTAAATGCTACATTTATAAGAATCTTATGAATCATACTAAAACTTTATAGTTTTGATTTTTGATGAATTTGGATGAGAAATGCCAGAAACAATTGGATCAAGTGGGTACCTTCAACTGGGATGGTGCTGCAAGTCTTCAGAAAAACTGTCAACTTTGCAAAGCTGTATCTCCTCAACCACAGCTGCTGTGATGGCAACCCAATACTTTCTGGAATTTCTTGAAGTTAAATACAACTTTGTTATTCAACTTCAGAGCTGATGCTACTGTTAGCTATCCCAAAAGCTCGGTTAAGTGCAAACTGGTCAATCTGGGCAGTGAGGTAGTCGGCAGAGTCAATTTGAAATTTTCAAATCATTCATCTTTGGTTTCACTTTCCTGAGTTGCACAACACCTCCCATGATGATTGCTTGGAGTAAGTTTCTCGATCACCTAGCTCGAAACTTAAGGGGGAAGGAGTGCGCTCAAGTAGCTAAAGTGTTTGATCACCAATCTTGATACTTTGTAAAGTGTCAATAGCAAGATGATGAAATGGGATTACATCTTCAAGAGGATCCATCTTCAAGCACAATATTAACTCATCATGGATGGAATGCAATGTCAACTCCACAAGAGTTATCAAGGAAGATATCAATCACCACTACAAGAGTGAAGACAAGATTAAGTGAAGAACTATTAAAAATGACTTAAGTAGCCTTAACCTTATGTCTAGTGACACTAGATTATTGAGGTAACTTAGTTAGTGATTTATATCTTAGAAGTTACTTGAGTCAGTAGGCGCCTCAAATAATTAGGTGAAGAGATAAAGAAGCGGATTAGAATGCGCACAAGCTTGGAAAAGTTAATAGGGTGTAGTGTTTACCCACATTCCTTATCAATTCTCTTGATAATATTTCATTAACCATGATCGAATATGAAAGTGACATTCCTTATTGAGTTCCTCTCATGACCACGGTATTCCGGCCTTGCAAATAATGAGATATTTCTTATTCTGGTGTGAGTGGTTTTATTCATTCTTGCTCAAACCTAAAAGATGATGTAACATACATATTGCAAGACTTTGAGAATTACACAAACCCTTATGTGCAACAACCTTGTACGCATCATACATGTGCATCATTGTGCACCATACATATGCACCGTTTGCACCATATCATGTGCATACGCATTGCACCATACTACATGTGATGCATCATGAGGCACCCTTCCTCACGAAATAAGAAACATATCACTAAAACAATCGCGATAATAGACGACGGCCAGGAACCGTCGTCTATAAGGCCTTCACCGTCATCTATAAGTTATAGACGACGATATAAGCTTATAGACGACAGTAACAGGCCGTCTACGATTATTTGTCGTCTATAAGCTTATATACGACGGTTACCGTCGTCAATTAACTAATTGACGACGGCCAACTTTAGCTGTCGTCAATAAGTTAGCTCCACCACGTGGCAGGATAGAAACCTTATAGACGACGGTAACCGTTGTCTATAGGTGTAACTTATAAACGACGGTTGTTGAGGTGTCGTCGTCTATATTGAACAGAAAAGACGACGGTTTCTCTTCGTGGCCGTCGTCTATAAGTGTTCCTTATAAACGACAGCCAAAGATACACCGTCGTCTATTATATTTGTGTTTAAAAAAAACAGAAATTAGGTATTATACAGGTTTTGCAAACACACAGATATTATACAGAACCACATAACCAGATATTATACAGAAACACATCACACTTCGAAACACCACAGAAACACTAGAAATTTGTATTGTTCAAAATAGAAGACTGCTATGGTTTTTTTTTTGCCAACCTCCCGCTGCCTTGCCTTCTGAAAACATTCTCGACACCGTCAGCAGACCATCTGAAATTTTCCATGTTCAAAACATTCTCGACACCATCAGCAGACCATCTGAAAAGACCCAACCTCCTGAAAAACAAAAGAGAGACGACGAAACGTTTAGTCCAAATACCAATGCCAAAATATCAAATGAAACCAACACAAAAACCAATCACACATGTACTATTGCCTTTTAAGCCATTTGAATTGCACTGCTTAGGCCCTAAACAAACGACGTTTTATCCACGGCGAACCTAAAAGCTTCAGATCTGCGTAAAGCTCAAAAGCTCACCACGTCAGTGTTGTGAAGAGGCGCCTGGACGCCTAGGCGCCAGCCGGGCGACTGGACGCCTAGGCGCCTAGGCGCCCGCCTAGGCGTCGTCCAGGCGCCCAATTCAAATGCAGACTTCAGACTTGTTTCAGACTGACAGACTTATTCAGATTCAGACTTTGTGGCGACAATAGAGGGTTCAGATTCAGACTTTCAATGATGTATTTGGATGTAACATTGTAATAGATCATCAGCAATATAAATATGTAAAATGTAATAGATTCTCAATGTAAATGTGTATAAGTAACAGTGTAACAGTACAGTACAATGTGATATTGTGATGAATGATGATAAATTGATAAAGACAATGTTCAGTTCAGATTTTAATTTCAGTTTCCATATCCATAATTCCATACAGCACAGCAGCACACATAAACAGTCCAAACTGAATAACTGAATAAAACTGATACAAGTAAGAAGTAGCAGCACTGCCAGTACATCAGCTGATCAGCAGATTGAGCACTACATAACATAAGAATAGTCCCACGTCCCATGTAATATGCTGTAATGGTGGCAGGTACATGATCTGTTTTTTCTGCGTAATATGCTGTAATGGTGGCAGGTACATGATCTGTTTTTTCAGATCTGCGTAATATGCTGTAATGGTCTCAAAAGCTCACCACGTCAAAAGCTCACCACGTCCCTAAACCAATCTGTTTATTCTATTTTTAACCATGTGATCTCTTGGAGTATAATACAATGCTATTTGTCGATAAAGTGGACTCCTACAGGTCGGCGGCTTATTATTGGATCACAAGCGGTGAATTCACCCTACTGGGCAAAGCAGCAGGCGTGGTATAGGGGACTGGTGCTTGCTCGACGGCGGTAAAAAAATGATAAGAATTAACATGCAAGTAGATTTCAAATCGGCTGACCTGACAATCACACGCTACCCTGTCCGCTGCCGCCGGAGTTTAGAAAGTCGTCCTCTGGCAGTCGTCCAAGCGCCGGAATCTGGGGCGACGGAGTTTGAGCCTCCGTCCCTGATCCCTGTGATATGCAAGCGTGGTTAGACAAGTTATAAGTACAAAAATGCATATTTTACTAAATTTGAACAAGTTTAACTAGTTTCAGTTATTTTGAATAATTTTGTACCTGTATTCCTGTCGTCGGGACCGGTGGCAACTCCACCGATGGCGGCGCCCATTGCGGAAACACAATCGGCTGTCCTGCGCTCATAGCCTGCGAATACAAATCAAATCATTATAACTGTCATTTGTATATTACAAATGTTAAGTACAACATTCAGAACTTACCTGGAAGGCAGCTTGCCACTGTAGCTTGTACGAGTTTTGATACTCGTCCCTAGCCCTGAGCGCCGCTGTCTGCATCTCGTCCCTAGTCCGAAGCGCTTCTTGTGTCCTATGGAGTTCCTCCCGAAGACTCTGGAGATCCAGATCTCGTCCCGTACGGCTGCTGCTGGACCCGCCCTGCTGTGATGAAGAGGCTCTCGAGGAAGCCTGTGCCTGCCTCGAGTCGACCACTCCATCGAAGATGGCCAACCTGCACAGCGAAGTAAGATGATTAAATTTTTGTAACTCAAAGTTCGTGACAGTAAAATAAAATTAACAAAACTCACCGTCCATGAGGTTTCCCGCCACCGATTGCATACGCGGCTTCGGGGACAATTGGCGCGCTCTGCCAATCGAACTCTTCGCCTCGAAGCCTCCGCGCCTCCTGCCCGTACTTTGCCTAGAAACACAGTAAAATAACATTATTGAAACTATTAAAGGAAATTCAATTAAGTTAACAAAATAACTCACCAACGTCTGAGTCGCCGTCTGAGAAGACAGCTGCTCAGGCTGCGACGGGTCACTTCCCAAGTGACCCCTCTTCCACACCTCAATAGGTGATGGCTCCTGACCCCTCTCGTGCTCCTATCGATACATGTTAGCACAATGAAAGATTATAAAATTACTTAAATAGAATTCAAGTCACACTTACCATCCGTTTAGCAAGACTTATGTAGCCGTCCCCACCCATACGATGTTTTCCGTCTGTCCCTCTACTCTCTTGACGGGTTTTAGACATGCCCTGGAAGTTTTGGCTCCCCCAACGAGCACACAAGGCACGGTACGCGTCCGGACGGCTATCAAGCCATGGTACACTGAACTGCACACATTTTATTATTAAATGAAAGCATTGATCACAATCATATAATGAAGTAAAGTACAATAAATACTTTACCTCTGCGTATTGCGCCTCCGTCAAGTACTTGTCGGCCCCTTCCTTGTACTTCCCCGGCTGACCCTCCTCCGGATGTAACTTGAAATACGCATTCGTAGCTTGAATGTGAGCCGTCAATAGTGATTGAGTCACGAGCTTCCTGGCGCAGTTATGGAAGACGAGACGAGCTTGATCCGTCTGCTCGGCCTCGTTCTCCAAACGGTACCGTGCCTGGAAGAACAAATATACAAGTAAATGTATTTAATTTATAATAAATATGTATTACACAAATATTTGTTCATACTTACCATAAAGTCATGCCACACAGCCTCCCGGTGGTTGCCGTAAGCAAGGTCCTGGGCCGTAGCGTAATGGTCCCAAGACGTGGCAGGTTGTCCGTTCACTACACCGGGGTAGTGCAAACGGACTAGACTGCCCAAGACACCATTCACCTACTTGTGGTGTCCCTGCCCTGTGAACGAACAATCCTCCCAAGCCCTGATATATGATTCTCAATTAGTATATATATAAGCCTTTAAATATCTGAATTGGTAAAGATTTACTTACTTCTCGCCAATAGGACGAATAACGATCCGATCATTTGGGTTTGCAGGAGCCGGAGGAGGAGCCACGTAGTGGCTCCTCCTAGTCCGTCGTTGTGTAGCTGGCTCCACATCAGGTGACCCAGAAGTGGGGTCACCCAACTGCACTGGCTCTGAACAAGGTGGCACCAAAGAAGAAGGCTCTGAAGCAGGCACCGAAGAAGCAGGCTCTGAAGCAGGCATCGAAGAAGGAGGCTCCAAAGCAGGCACCAAAAGAGGCATCTTAGCCTCTGAGTCCTCGGACATAGAGTCGTCCTGACAATTTCAAAGATTCATATTAGAGAATAAAGAATTTATTATATAATTTATAATTAAATGTTCTTTACCTGGCCACGTGACGACTGCGGCAGATGGCTCACCAACTGAGCCCGTCTACCTCCGCTAAGCTGACTTCCCTGGAAGACCTCGTCTCCTCTTGTGGCTTTCGGTGACAGAAAGCTCCGTGCCTCTGTCCCTCGTCGTCTGCTGCTCCTCGATGACATCCTGTTTAATAAAAAATTGTAAAAGAATGTAATGGAAAATATAGAAGAAGAAAGAAGAGATGAAGCAAATGTTACTTGTACTCAATTTTAAAATTCATCAGCATCACGCTCATGTACTCTACTCCGTAAACCAGACCATCGATCTTCTGTAGTGGAAGTTGCCTGTTTTCGTTTTCGTTTTCGCATCTTAGGAGTTTCTACATCTTCTGCATCTCCAACTAAGTCATCGAGTCCTAAACCAGGCTCGACGACAAAAGAGTCCGACAACTCTTGTTCTTGGTAAACAACATCAACCTCATCATCAAGGTATCCATCATTGTCTGGTGTATATAACCGCTCACGAGGATTCACCTTGTGTACAACCCACCAAGCATTAAGATTTTCGCATAGATAATGTAAATAATACACTTGCTCGACTTGGTGTGCAAGGACGAAGGTGTCGCAGCCTTGTAGCCAGTCCTTGTGTTTTACTTCTACCATGCCAAATTGGTTTTGTCGAGTTCCATGATTATGATCAAACCAATCGCAATCAAAGAAGATTACTTTAAGGACCTTATTCCCCGCAAAACTGAATTCAAGGATATTGTTAATGATCCCATAATAATTAGTTTCACGTCCTTCGGCGTCAACTACCCTCATCACAACTCCGGTGTTACATGTTGCCCTGAAAGGACGTTGAGTTTCAAATTGAGTGGAACGAAATCAGAACCCATTGACGTCGTATCGACCGTAACTTTTAATTTTAATGGATCCGTAGGACAGTTGTCGCAAATCTTCATGGACACCGGCTCGTTTTTTGCACTGTTCAACATACGAAGTTAGAAGACTATTTTATGCTATACATGTAATTACTAAGAGAAACAAAACATAAACACGTTACTTGTGCATGAAACCAGGATATGAAGTTAGGCCCTCCTTGTACTCCATAATATCGCATCGATTGTATTTGTCGAAGCGTAGGTTGCTGCTTCGATTTCCAATTTTGTTGATCGAACTCACTAAATAAGGAAAAAAAGAGAATAATTAGCATAGATGTATAATACAACACGCTAATTATTATAGATGTTGAAAAAATACTTACTGAAAATATTCTTCCATCCCCTCTATATTAGCGTACATGTATAGCAAAGCAGCCGTCTTGTCATCTGTTTTAATATTGTAGCTCGTGCCGCTACCAACAGTAGTGCCTCTCGTTTGAAAAATTGAGAGGTTGCTACAAGAGGAAGCATTAACATTGTTTTCTTCTGCAAAATATACACTTGAAAAGTATCCTATCTCTTGAATGGCGTATGCTTCGGCGGTGCATCCTTCAACCCTTGCCCGATTGCGAACCATTGGTTTAGGACACCTGAGTGCTCTTTCAACGTGATACATCCACCTATATTGCACAGGGCCGCCCACTTTAGCTTCATATGGAAGATGAATCAGGAGATGTTGCATTGGATTGAAGAACCCTGGAGGGAAAACTTTTTCCATCTTACATAAAAGCACTGGTATCGCCCTTTCCAACTTCTCCATCATCTCCCTTGTGATTTCTTTAGCACAAAGCTGTCTATAAAAGTAGCTAAGCTCGGCTAACACCTTCCACACCGCATCGTCAATGTAGCCTCGAAACATAACTGGCAGTAGTCTTTCCATGATTATGTGATAATCATGACTCTTCAACCCTGTGAGATTTCCAGTCTTAACATTTACGGCTCATCTCAGGCTAGCAGCATAACCGTCTGGGAATTTCAAACTTTTCAACCACTCAAAGACTTCTTTCTTTTCTTTTGGTCGAAGACAGAAAGAAGCACACGGTTTGCCACCAACTTCAGATAGCTCAAGAGTTGGACGATTACAAACCTCTGCCAAATCCTTACGAGCTTTTATATTGTCTTTTGTTCTGCCAGTCACATCGAAGCATGTGCTTATGATGCATTCGCCCATGTTACGTTCCTGATGCATGACATCAATGTTATGCATTAAGATTAAGGACTTAACATACAGTAGCTCCCATAGTGCACATATATGAGTCCAATTGTGGTCCTCTCCGTAACCAACAAAATATCCAGGACGATCTTCATCTGGCACTAAGTTGTTCAACTGTTCAACAATCTCCGACCCGTTTAGACGTTGTGGTGGTCCTTTTTTGACAATGGTGTCCTTCCTGAAGGCATTTCTCTGTTGCCTAAATACGTGATTGGGCGGTAACCAACGTCTGTGGCAATGAAAGTAGCAAATCTTGCCACCATGCTTTAAACGAAAACATTCCGTGTCCGAAGCACATATTGGACATGTCAAACGACCATGAGTGCTCCAGCCAGAAACCATGCCGTAAGCTGGAAAATCATGAACAGACCACAAGTATGCAGCTCGAAGGTTGAATTTCTGTTTTTTGTAGCAGTCGTACGCTTCAATTCCTGTCCATAACATTTTCAACTCTTCAATCAATGGCTTCAACATCACGTTTAGTCGTGAACCGGGATGATCCGGTCCAGGTACAATAAGGCAAAGGAACATGAACTCGTAATTCATACAAAGAGATGGTGGTAAGTTGTACGGAATAGCGAACACAAGCCAACAAGAGTATGGTGTTGCGTTTGTACTGAACGGTGAAAAGCCATCTGTCGCCAACCCGATGCGAACATTTCTCGCGTCATTGGCGAAATCTGGATCGAAGTGGTCAAGCGCTTTCCATGCCTCACTGTCGGACAGGTGCACCATCATTCCATCATTCTCGCGTACACCTTCTTTGTGCCACCTCATGTGTCTGGCTATTTTTTTTGAGAGAAACAAGCGCTTCAACCTAGGTGTGACAGGCAAGTAGCGAAGCTGCTTCTATGCAACTTCAGTCATTATTTTTATATCGTCTTCATTAATACTTCGACAAATCTTGCCTTATCACATTTTAAGCACTTGTTCTCGTTGGCATGCTCTTTCTAGAAAAGCATGCAGTGGTCTGGACACATATCAATCTTCTCATAGTTCATACCAAGATCAGAAATCAATTTCTTAGAATGATACATATCCTTAGGCAATTTATGGGGCTGCGGAAGGACACCGCTGATCAATTTGATGAGGTCATTGTAGCAATTATTGGAGAAGAAATACTTAGACTTAATTGCCATAAATCTAGTCATGAAATTGAGGACCGTCATTTTGGTGTGTTCATGCACCGTTTGTTCTGATGCCTTGAGACGCTCGAAGAACTCCTTTGCCTCCGTTGTAGGAGAATCCTCTGTCAATTCAGGATTTATGGCTTCAAGCATCTCGTCCATCCTATCGACACCAGTGCTATCATCCCCATCTCGATCTTCTACGGCTTGAGAAGGTGTCTCGCCGTGAAAGGTCCATAACTCATAACGTTGCATAAAACCATTTCGACACAAGTGGAACGTCAATGTCACTTTGTCGAAACACTTCGCATTTTGACATTTGATACATGGGCACCGCACCTTGCTGTTGTTTGACAACGAAAAAGCTCGTTGTATGAAAGCATCCGTCTTGGTGAACCACTCATCTGAGTGACTCCCGTCCTTTATCCAACCAGTATACATCCAAGTGCGGCCTTCAGCCATGTTTGAGGGTAATCTTCAAAGCAGATAAATCATTATTAGTTTCATTGTTATGTTATGTCACGACACTATAACTAGGCAGATAGGTCCTAAACCCACCCAAGAGTGACCGAACAGAGCATGCTCATGACGGGACGCGCGGTCTGGATCCGGACGAAATTTCGGCAGCATAACCCCGCTGTTCTCCACTGCACGCCCGAAAATGGTGCAGCAGAGAACAACAGGGTTATGCCGTCGAAATCTCGTCCAGATCCAGACCCGCGTCTCGTCACAAGCACGCCCCCTCGGTCACTCTCAGGCTGTCCAAAAAGGGACAATTCCGAACCTTCACGTCTCACATGCCAATAGCATGTGAAACGTGCCGATCCGAAACGGGTGACACATTGATATAGGTTACGTTCCTCATTTTCATTGTTAAGTCATTTACAAGAGGAAAGAACGAGAGAAAGAGAAGGAAAGTTGGTCTTAGATGACAAATCCACGTCCGGATCCACCGTCTGCGCAATCGCGGGTGATTGACTTCCTCACCATCGTCGTTCGCTTCCGTGTCGTCTCGACGCATACATTACGACTACAACTGTCTATACGGCACGGACGTATTTATTCCGTGTCGTGTTGTGTCGGGTCAGGCCAGGCCAACCCAAAACCCTTATATTTACATATTAATAAACAAACCAACTAATAAACAATTACACGTTCAGTACAACTGAAAAGAGCAGAACTATTATGCCTAATGAGATCAAAAACAAAACCGCAGGACAGTAGTTAAAAGTAAGTGGTGTTTAGTCACTAAGAATAGCAAATTATTTTTAGGATTATGATCCGAATGATTTTCAGTTTACAATATCATGCAGGCTTAGCAATTTCAAAATTAACTACTTCCATGATTAACTAAGACCATGTTAAATAAGACCATGATTAACTAAGTCCAAGGTTCGAGCAATCTGTTACTACCCGTAAGAATGCTACTATAAACACCAGCAAGCGCAGGGAAGACAATTTACATGGACAGATTCCAAATACGTAATATTAGATTAATTCTTTGCACGCAAAGATATTAAGTAAGAGTGGCCCAACATTAGCCCATCAATCCATCATGTTACTCCCATTTGCAATTTTCTTCCTTGATGGACTCGTGAACCTCTCTTGTGATGATGGGCATCTCCTCCGCTCCATACATTTGAATCACAAAATATTGATACAAAGCATATAGTACTCTCTTGCAAGGCAATAATATAAAATAGGACGTGCGCGCGTCATGGTTCGAACAATTCCATCAACGATCGTCATTGTCATTAATTATACAGGAACCCGCTATCTTGATCTAACCAGTTTCTCTATACCAACGAAGTTTTTATTAGACCCCTTACCATGCGAAGTTGATTGATGGAACGAGTAGTAATGCATTACTATCAACATACTCAAAACTCAGTGAGATGCATATGACAAATGTATGTACAGAGTCAAACACAAACTGACGGATGGCAGTATAGCATTAACTCATTTTGGGCTGCTACGGCTAATGAACAAAGAGAAAAAAGATCAAATTGGAGTTTTTCTTTGCCTACATAAAAGTAGTTAAGGACTTAAGTAGCAATAGCAATCAAAATCTAGATAATTAAACAGCAACATTTAGGGAAATGGATGCAAACAGAATAGTAGAAGCAAGAAGGAAAGTACATGACCTAACTAGAATGCTGGTGGCGGTGGGCGGACGGGGAGGGGGGCGGCGGCACACGGTGGGAGGAGGCGACTACGAGGTGGCGGCACGTGGTGGGAAGAGGCGGCGCGGGGGGGGGGGGGGGGGGGGGGGGGGGAAGGCGGCGCGCGGGGGGTGGGGGGGGGGGGAGGGGGGGAAGGCGGCGTACCTCGGCAGTGGCTCGGCGAGAGTACCAGCGGCGGCGGCGGCCTCGAGCGCGAACGATGGAGAAGCCAAATGAGGACTTAGTCGCGCAGGTGCTGGAAATAGTCCCTAATAGACGACGGTAAAAGGACACCGTCGTATGTTACAGCTTATAGACGACGGCCTGTGGTCACCGTCATCTATAACGACTTAAAGCGGGCCCTATTCAGCACGTTATTGACGACGGACAGTAATAGGACGACGGCCCACCATCGTATTTAAGTTATTGACGACGGTTCTAGGTCAACCGTCGTCAATTACGGGATTATTGACGACGGCTAGAAATTACTGTCGTGTATTAATTTAAAGACGACGGTCCCGTCGTCTATTAACCTGGCCGTCGTCTATTATCGCGATTCCTGTAGTGTATGATGCATGATTAATACTAAAAATCTGAGCAATATTGTGTACCTCCATTCAAACTATTAAGTAGTATCTAATGATCTTGATCTTCTCGCAACCCTTGTGTTTTATCATCCCTACACTCAAATCTTTTTCATTGAGTAATACTTGGGATGTCAATTACTCAATGTAGTTAAGCAAAAACTTGAATCTTCATTCTTGACTTATTTAGTTTCAAGTACCTGGATTGTTGAAACTATACTGTCCAACCTCGCAAAGCTCCTTGAATTGATTTAAATTCTTGAATTAAAATATGGTGACTTTGACACGTCAAAAACCTTGTAGTTACCACATGTTGGGTATCTTTGCACTTTGAAAACATAAGAG